>CM076685.1:16202008-16807008 GCA_038501925.1 Xenopus petersii
TATGAGACAAGCAGGTCAACCAATGCCTCATTACCACCTGTTCTTTAGGTAAGCACTAAGAACAGTCTAAGTGCCCCTGCACCTACATGGATGGCTTGAGAACAGGAAGGCACATTCCCAGCCAACACAGGCGCTCGGCAGGAACAAAGAGTCTGTCCCCAACTAGGACACATGCTCTACCCAAGCAATGTATTAGTCCCTTATCCTGATGGAAGCCACAAAAAACACATGTTCCAAGCTTCCCAGCTAGAGACACCCTGAATATACTGTATTTCAGGGCAAGCGGTAGACTGTTACTCAAGCAATAGCCTGGACTAATCAATTAGGCAGGAGATAAACCCATAAAAGCAACTTCATGTCCGCCACTGTGGATGTGACTCTTGTCAGGGACACCTCCTCTCCCGAGGGGAAAAATGCATAGAATGGCAAATGTTGCAAAACATGTAACCCATTCCTTTAATATAACCATTATGCAGCTCCAAGACGGTAATCGTAACCACACATCTAATACAATTGTAAGGGTTAACATCCCTGAACGCCACAATCAATAGCTTAGTGAGGGTAATACAAGGGAATGTATATGTGCCCCATTTGTTTGTTGCTACCAGGCACCTTGTTTCTGCCAACAACAACAGTACAGAATAGCTTCAGGAACAAGCCCCTCAGCTGTAAAGCTATTCTCAAGGCAGAGGAGATGCAACCTAATTAAGATGTGTTTTACAAGCCTTTTAATATCTTGCTTGTAATACAGAAGATGCCAATGAGACCAGCTGCCACCTGCCAGCCTTTAGGCAAAACCAACAAGCATACCTGTACCTTACCAAGTACTATGGTAGAACCTAGCCATGCATAATTAGTGGATAGGAGCACCCACTTCAACCCTATCATGGCGCCAACCTCTGAACTCCCTTAATAACCTGCATTCTGACTGGTCTATCCCATAGATCAAACTCAGAGAGCCCTGTAGTACACAAGTCAAATGCTGTTTGTAAACCACCAAGTAGTGACTCTCTGCAGAGCAGAGAAAACCATATTCAGATTAGCACTGCTAAACACTAGAATCCCTGCAAAACTCAGAGTAAAACAGTTAGGCAGTCTATATAAACATTGGTTATACCAGAGTCCAATCCTTACTGCAGGCCCAGTGACACTATAGTTCAACCTATCACCCTATCCATAGGTTAAGCTGCAGTTATAGGCCTGATATATCCATCTTGTATATAACAAGGCACAAGAAACATGCAGTTTACAGCTAAACACATCCATACTGTATGGCCTTACAAAGATTGCAAGGGCCTAGAACCCCTGAACTGGTAGCAGCCTATTGTGCATACCAACAACAGGACACCATTAACAGTTCATGCTGCAGATTTAGGCATGCTAATATCACAGATTTACAAACATATACATGGAGCAAAGAAAGCAGAAGGAAAAAAAGACGCCATAGAGGGGGTGGGACTGGCTTTTAAAGCTTTGGGGAGGGTCCTTCTGATGGGGCATGGGGGCGGGGATAACCCAGTGAGTTCTGATATGGAGTATGTACAGGGAAAGATAGATGATAGATAGATAGATAGATAGATAGATAGATAGATAGATAGATAGATAGATAGATAGATAGATGATAGATAGATAGATAGATAGATAGATAGATAGATAGATAGATAGATAGATAGATAGATAGATAGATAGATAGATAGAGAAAGAGAGACAGATACTGTATATAGAGATAGATAGATAGATAGATAGATAGATAGATAGATAGATAGATAGATAGATAGATAGATGATAGATAGATAGATAGATAGATAGATAGATAGATAGATAGATAGATAGATAGATAGATAGACAGAGAGAGACAGACAGACAGAGAAAGAGAGACAGATATATAGAGATAGATAGATAGATAGATAGATAGATAGATAGATAGATAGATAGATAGATAGACAGACAGAGAAAGAGAGACAGATACTGTATATAGAGATGATAGATAGATAGATAGATAGATAGATAGATAGATAGATAGATAGATAGATAGATAGATAGATAGATAGATAGATAGATAGACAAAGATAGATAGATAGATAGATAGATAGATAGATAGATAGATAGATAGATAGATAGATAGATAGATAGATAGATAGATAGACAAAGAGATCGTAAGAGAGATGGACAGACAGATAATATAGAGAGAGAAACAGAGACAGACAGATAGATAGATAGATAGATAGATAGATAGATAGATAGATAGATAGATAGATAGATAGATAGATAGACAGACAGACAGAGAAAGAGAGACATATATATAGAGATAGATAGATAATAGATAGATAGATACTGTAGATAGATAGATAGATAGATAGATAGATAGATAGATAGATAGATAGATAGATAGATAGATAGATAGATAGATAGATAGATAGATAGATAGATAGATAATCAATAGATAGATAGTCAATAGATAGATAGATAATCAATAGATAGATAATCAATAGATAGATAGATGATAGATAAACAGAGAGAGAGATCGTAAGAGAGATGGACAGACAGATAATATAGAGAGAGAAACAGAGACAGACAGATATAAATAGATATGGGATTTAGATATAGATGATAGACAGGTGATTGATAGCCTATACACAGGGTGCTTGCAAGTTTAGAAATGGGAAGCAGGTATTTTAGAGGGGTTGTTCACCTTTGAGGCAACTTTCAGTATCATGTAGAAATCAATAGATAGATAATCAATAGATAGATAGATGATAGATAAACAGAGAGAGAGATCGTAAGAGAGATGGACAGACAGATAATATAGAGAGAGAAACAGAGACAGACAGATAGATAGATAGATAGATAGATAGATAGATAGATAGATAGATAGATAGATAGATAGATAGATAGATAGATAGATAGATAGACAGACAAAGAGAGACAGAGATAGATAGATAGATAGATAGATAGATAGATAGATAGATAGATAGATAGATAGATAGATAGATAGATAGATAGATAGATAGATAGATAGATAGATAGATAGATAGATAGATAGACAGACAGACAGAGAAAGAGAGACAGATATATAGAGATAGATAGATAATAGATAGATAGATACTGTAGATAGATAGATAGATAGATAGATAGATAGATAGATAGATAGATAGATAGATAGATAGATAGATAGATAGATAGATAGATAGATAGATAATCAATAGATAGATAATCAATAGATAGATAGATGATAGATAAACAGAGAGAGAGATCGTAAGAGAGATGGACAGACAGATAATATAGAGAGAGAAACAGAGACAGACAGATATAAATAGATATGGGATTTAGATATAGATGATAGACAGGTGATTGATAGCCTATACACAGGGTGCTTGCAAGTTTAGAAATGGGAAGCAGGTATTTTAGAGGGGTTGTTCACCTTTGAGGCAACTTTCAGTATCATGTAGAAATCAATAGATAGATAATCAATAGATAGATAGATGATAGATAAACAGAGAGAGAGATCGTAAGAGAGATGGACAGACAGATAATATAGAGAGAGAAACAGAGACAGACAGATAGATAGATAGATAGATAGATAGATAGATAGATAGATAGATAGATAGATAGATAGATAGATAGACAGACAAAGAGAGACAGAGATAGATAGATAGATAGATAGATAGATAGATAGATAGATAGATAGATAGATAGATAGATAGATAGATAGATAGATAGATAGATAGATAAATAGATAGATAGATAGATAGATAGATAGATAGATAGATAGATAGATAGATAGATAGATAGATAGACAGACAGAGAAAGAGAGACAGATATATAGAGATAGATAGATAATAGATAGATAGATACTGTAGATAGATAGATAGATAGATAGATAGATAGATAGATAGATAGATAGATAGATAGATAGATAGATAGATAGATAGATAGATAGATAGATGGATGGATGGATAGATAGATAGATAGATAGATAGATAGATAGATAGATAGATAGATAGATAATGAGATCGATTTAGATATAGATATATAGATGATAGATAGATAGATAGATAGATAGATAGATAGATAGATAGATAGATAGATAGATAGATAGATAGATAGATAGATAATCAATAGATAGATAGTCAATAGATAGATAGATAATCAATAGATAGATAATCAATAGATAGATAGATGATAGATAAACAGAGAGAGAGATCGTAAGAGAGATGGACAGACAGATAATATAGAGAGAGAAACAGAGACAGACAGATATAAATAGATATGGGATTTAGATATAGATGATAGACAGGTGATTGATAGCCTATACACAGGGTGCTTGCAAGTTTAGAAATGGGAAGCAGGTATTTTAGAGGGGTTGTTCACCTTTGAGGCAACTTTCAGTATCATGTAGAAAGTGATATTCTAAGACAATTTCAATTGGTTCTAATTTTTTATTATTTGTGTTTTTTAACGTATTACGTTAAGAAAAATTCGTTGTTTTTTTTTACTATAGAACCCGAATTTTTAGTGGCCAAAAAAACCTCTAATTTTTCTAGATTTATTATAGAAAAAAATAAGTATTTCGGGGAAAAAACTCAGAAAAAATCATACAATTAGGTTTTTTTTCGTGTTTGTCCTCGATCCGATTAAATCATATTTTTTATTAATAAATAAGGTCCAATCGTAGATTATAGTCCAGTCTGACTTTTTTTATTTAAATAGTCAGAAAATTCCGATTTTGATAAATAAGCCCCCATTAGTGTTGAGACGGAACTTTTGGATGACTTTAGTTTGTGTTAGACATTGGCAGGCAATCTCGCTAACTATGATGGAAACTAGTGAGTTGAAGCCTCCACATTGGAGGTCATTATTACAGAGACACAAGTTTCATTTAGAATAGTCCCCGGGGGAGCTATGAAAACTACATTTTCACAGATTGCAGAAGTTAATTTAACAGGCTACTGGCTTCCAGAAAAATCAATATTTATTTTCAGTCTCGCAAGGGAATTTGAGAATTCTTTTTATTTTTTTTTATTTGAGCATTGAATAAAAATGAAGAGACCCTTCAATGTGTCATTCTAAATTGAAGTCGCAGCCGCTCTAACGCCATGTTTTATTCAATCGTTTTTTACTGCAGGTCAGTGAGACCATCAAGAGGTGGGAACTCAAATGAGACTAATCAAGAGCATCGCGCAGCACTTTCCAAGCATGTCCTGAGCAAAGCTGCATATTTGCCAAAGGTGGGTGTCATTCTGTGCAAACAGCCCATTGTTATATTAGGAAGCGTTAGGGTAAGGCCACACTGGGCATTTTGGGGAGATTTGGTCGCCTAGCGACTAATCGCCTCATCTTTGTGGTGGCCAATCTCCGGCTGAAATGAAAAAACGCCGGCGCTAATCACAAGCGGCGATTCGTTTTCCGAAGTCATCCAATCGAGCGACTTTGGAAAACGTAATGCCATGTGTGATTAGCCCCGGCGTTTTTTCATTTTAGCCGACGCAGAGTGAGGGAAGGCGTTGGGGGAGATTGGTCGTCGCAAAGACGAGGCGATTAGTCGCCAGGCGACCAAATCTCCCCAAAACGCCCAGTGTGGCCTTGCCCTTAAAGGGATACTGTCATGGGAAAACATGTGTTTTAACACATCAGTTGTGTTGCTCCAGCAATTCAAGTACAAGACAAATAGTAGATAACAGTTAAGCTATGTAGAATCCCATTGTATACTACAGGGCTTATCTGTTATCTGCTGTGCATCCCGTGCCTTTTCTCCTTTTTCAGCTTTGAATGGCTGCCCCCACAGCTAATATATAATATATATAATATCTAAAGTGCTAATGCTTTATACGATTTAGTGCTCAAAGTGCTTATAGAAACATTGCATTGATTTCTAGATCTCTATAAAGTGAATGAATCCTAATAAATACAAATGGCCTTTTCTACTTAACAGGAGGAGCATTCAATACAGTACGATACAAGACCTCCCCGCTGTCACCCTATCGACATTAGTCACCCAATAAGGATACTTGAATTACCTCAGCACAGCCTTCCAAGAAAAGCCCAAGTGCCACCTCACAGTCTTCCATTGCAACAAACAGTTCCAACACGGCCACTTCCAGCAAAGCCTTCTGTTAGATGTTTACAGGTAAATGGTTTTTGGGATTTTAGCAGTTTTAGACTGCTAATACTGGTCTTTGAGCTCAACTGCGCTCTTCTGAAGTCAGCAACAATAGGGCTAACAGACTATACATAATGCATAGAGTGCACTGACAGTTACGGACCTATTTATTATGCTTTGTAATTAATTCGCCGAAAAAACGGGGTAAAAAATAGTGTAGAATAAATAGCAAACTTATCAAATTGTGTGAACGCCAGATTTCCTGCCTTTATTTGACACTGCTTCAGACGTTTGTAAGTAAGTTCTGGCGGAAGTTACACAAAGAAAAAGTGAGTTCTATGTGCTGTTTACGATGCATTGCTAATTATTCCGCCATTTTTTATGCCACATAATAAATATGGCCCTTAGGGTCCCTGACATAGTAACATAGTAACATAGTAAGTAAAGTTGAAAAAAAGACACATGTCCATCAAGTTCAACTTTTTTTTTTTTTTTTTATTAACTACCTATCTGCCAGTTGATCCAGAGGAAGGCAAAAAAAAAAACCCATCTGAAGCCTCACCAATTTGCCTTAGAGGGGGAAAAATTCCTTCCTGACTCCAAAATGGCAATCGGACTAGTCCCTGGATCAACTTGGACTATGAGCTATTTCCCATAACCCTGTATTCCCTTACTTGCTAAACACCATCCAACCCCTTCTTAAAGCTATCTAATGTATCAGCCTGTACAACTGATTCAGGGAGAGAATTCCACATCTTCACAGCTCTCACTGTAAAAAACCCCTTCCGAATATTTAGACGGAACCGCTTTTCTTCTAATCGGAATGGGTGACCTCGTGTCAGCTGGAAAGACCTACTGGTAAATAAAGCATTAGAGAGATTATTATATGATCCCCTTATATATTTATACATAGTCATCATATCACCCCTTAAGCGCCTCTTCTCCAGCGTGAACATCCCCAATTTGGCCAGTCTTTCATCATAGCTAAGATTTACAATACCTTTTACCAGCTTAGGTGCCCTTCTCTGTACCCTCTCTAATACAATAATGTCCTGTTTGAGTGATGGAGACCAAAACTGTACGGCATATTCTAGATGGGGCCTTACAAGTGCTCTATACAGTGGAAGAATGACCCCCTCCTCCCTTGACTCTATGCCCCTTTTAATACAGCTCAAGACCTTATTTGCCCTTGATGCTGCTGACTGGCATTGCTTGCTACAGCCAAGTTTATCATCTACAAGGACTCCAAGGTCCTTTTCCATAATGGATTTGCCTAGTGCAGTCCCATTAAGGGTATAAGTGGCTTGAATATTTTTACATCCCAGGTGCATGACTTTACATTTATCAACATTGAATCTCATTTGCCACTTAGCTGCCCAGATTGCAAGTTTGTCAAGATCATGTTGCAAGGATGCCTCATCCTGGATGGAATTAATTGGGCTGGATAATTTTGTGTCATCTGCAAACACTGATACATTACTTACAACACCCTCCCCTAAGTCATTAATGAACAAGTTAAATAAAAGTGGACCCAATACTGAGCCCTGGGGGACCCCACTAAGAACCTTACTCCAAGTAGAGAATGTCCCATTAACAACCACCCTCTGTACCCGATCCTGTAGCCAGTTTCCTATTCATGTGCGAACGACTTCATTAAGCCCAACATACCTTAGTTTAAAAAGCAGTCGTTTGTGGGGCACAGTATCAAACGCTTTGGCAAAATCCAAATAGATCACATCTACTGCCCCCCCACTGTCCAGAATCTTACTTACCACATCATAAAATGCAATCAAATTTGTCTGACAGGACCTATCCTTCATAAAGCCATGCTGATTGTTGCTCATAATGCCATTCATTAGGACACAATTTTGAATGTGATCCCTTAACAAGCCTTCAAATAATTTGCCCACCACAGATGTCAAGCTTACTGGCCTATAATTGCCAGGCTGAGATCGTAATCCCTTTTTAAATATTGGAATAACATCAGCTTTTCTCCAATCCAAAGGCACCATACCAGATGACAGTGAATCTGAGAAAATCAGAAATAAGGGCTGATCTAAAACTGAACTAAGCTCTCTTAGAACCCGGGGGTGTATGCCATCAGGCCCTGGAGCCTTGTTTACATTAATTTGTATTAAAGCTTTATGAATCATATCCTGAGTCAGCCACTGACTAGATTGAGCTGAACCATTCGTGCAGTTATTAAGTGAGCCTGTGAACCCAGACTCCTCTATTTTATACACTGAAGAAAAGAACCGATTTAACACATTTGCCTTATCTGTATCTGTTACAACCATACTGGTACCATTATTTAATGGAGCAACACTCTCAACCTGCATCTTTTTACTATTAATATATTTAAAAAACTTTTTAGGGTTCATTCAAAGACTTCTGTTAAAGGAGAAGGAAAGGTTTAAACTGCGTAAATTTATCAGAAAGGTCTATATAAATTAGGGATGCACTGAATCCAGGATTCAGATTCGGCCAGGATTCGGCCTTTTTCAGCAGGATTCAGATTTGGCCACTATTTTCGATTCAGCTGAACCCCTGAATCCTTTGTGAAAGATTAGGCCAAATACCGAACCAAATCAAAATCCAAAAAATGTTTTCCCCTTCCGACCCCTAATTTGCATATGCAAATTAGGATTTGGATTTGGTTCGGTATTTGGCTGAATCTTTCACAAAGGATTCAGGGGTTCGGCCGAATCCAAATACTGGATTCGGTGCATCCCTAATATAAATACACCAGTAAATCCTCAAAGTAATGCTGCTCTTTGTCAAAAGGAACACCACATTTCTTTCCTTCTATTGTGTACTCATGGGCTTCTGTATCAGACTTCCTGTTTTCAGCTTAAACCTCCTTGCCCCAGGCGTGAGCATGCTCAGTTTGCTCCTCTCTCCATTTCCCCCCCTCCGTCCTCCCCTCCCTGCTGTAGTCCGAACCCAGAGCTATGAGTGAGTAGGGAGAGACTTAGACAGGAAGTGATGTCGCACCAAGCTGATATGGCAGCTGCTATCCTAAACAAACCGAAAGAGCGTCTAGAGCTGTTTGTTCAGGTATGGTAAATCATTCTACAGAATAAATAATAGTGTTCTAACTTGCACTATTGTGGCTAATTTATTGGCAATAAACGGCCTCTGTAGCTATCCTTCTTCTTTAAATCAAAAGCCTGCTATTAGCTGCATAACACCAAGAGCTTGAGTTTTTGTTTTGTGAGCCTCCTTTTTTTTTTACATTTCATGCCTTGTATTAAAGCGTGCAAGACATTTTTTCCTGACTCCACTTTGCTTTTCGTGATTGCACATGATAAATAATCTAAACTAAAAAGAAAGCTGTTCTCAAACCACAGATACCCTTAAATGCTTAAATAATCAATAGACCATGATTGCTGCTGCTGCAACTCAGTGATCGGTCACTTTCTTTAAACACAAGCCCTTATCAGACGTAAGTAATTCATCTGGATTAATTATGCTTAATGACTCCATTGCTCAGAGAGAGGGGGCAGAAATGAAATGAATGCCGAATATGTTATTGGCAAAATTCTGTATACAAAGAGAGAACGGCTTTTGTCTTGGGGCAGGATTTTCTTCAGTAAAATACATTTTTCTCCAATGATATTTGTAAACTTTTCTCAGGGGAAATTAGATTCAGTTTTATTATAAAAACCAAGATTTCTAGTCTACAGAAATTGTAAAAGAGGGTTTTGATATATCCGAATCAGGGTTCTATATCATACCTCCCAACGGTCCCGTTTTTTGCGGGACAGTCCCGATTTAGACAGCTTAGCCTGCAGTCCCGGATTTGTTACTGAAATGTCCCGACTTTCTCTTTGATCTCCTGCGCTGAACAGCCAGAAAAAGATACAAAGTTTCTGAAACATAATTAGCTTTTGGCAGAGATCCCAAAACATTACCCAGATGCACTTTGATACTTTAGTAACAACTTTAGATAAGCAAAGAAATAACAATTATAGATCAGTTTTTGGGGAAACTGTAACTTGCAGCTTAAAGGGCAATTCACCTTGTGTTCAAACTTTCATAACCTGCCAAATTTTGTAAAATGAACATGGTAATTAGGGGGTGTGGCCACAAAAACAGGTGTGGTCAAAAATCTTTGTGTCCCTCTTTCTATTTCCAAAATGTTGGGAGGTATCCTATACAGTATTTAGAAAATGAAATACTACTGTACGAGTCCTGCAGGGAGGATTTTCAGGTGTGGGTATAGATGCGGGTCTACGGGTCATGGGTCTCATCTAAATTTCTTATCTTATGTAATATTGTCTATATTTTACTCCTTTTAAAGTTTTACAAAACTTGTTTCTGCCCCGCCCACTTTTGATGACATCACTTCAGGGTTTGCAGCACCATCACTTCCTGTTTGATGGTTGTCGGCAGGTTGCAGGTCGGGTTGTGGATAAGGCAGTTGCGGGTCTGGGTCGGGTAGCGGATCAAAGTGGGTAAATATGCGGGTTGCGGTTCTGGCTGCGGGTTGTGGGTTCAGGTTGGGTCCCGGTCTTAGAAATTGGTTCTGCGCAGGACTCTACTGTACGTATTCGGTGAGGGTTGAATGGGAGATAACCTGGTGGGCCCTGCCCCTCATGGGCTCCTCCCACCCAGGACCGCCCCAGAAGAGGAGGAAAAAAGTAGCCGCCACACACACACACATTAGCGGGATGCAGGTGTCGGAAGGAGAGCTCTGGATGTTGAGAGGAGGGCTCTTGAAGTAAAAAAGGCCACAATTTCTCCAAAAAAAATGTAAATATACATGATAAAGATTATGCAAGGACTGCTTCCATTTCCAGGGTTAATATTACACAACTAAATTGTGGAATCAGTGATGAGTTTACCATTTGGGAGTCCATGCCGACACAGGCTCCTAAACAGCGAAATCATCACTTTTCCACAATTTAATTTATCCGAGCTTGTTTTTTTAAAATGTATTAAATAATGGTACAGCTGTATTTGGCAGTCTGATGCCACCCACTTGTCTTTATATACATATATATTTATACTGTATATCAGCAGCTACCGAGTGACAGAGTTCCCATTAGTCAGAAAGCCTCACAACTAAAAGAAATAGACACTTCCCTTTCCATCTTTGTCGTCCCCGGACACTTCATGAATATCTAGTCCTTCATTTTTTTGCTTCTTATATTCTTGCACTAAACGAGCACTGATAAGCTGAATATATTTATAGCTTGTTATCATCCAGGAAGCTAGAATTTTATGTAGTCATGACAATGGCCCAAGCGGGCATATTAAGCAGGGAAAAAAACGAATGTTTTTCTTTACATTTTAGCGACCTAATATATTTTAAGCTTTGGGAGTTGTTCTGCAACAATGCACAAAGCAGAATATGGTATTTTTACAGTACAGGTATGGGATCTGCTGGTATTATTGGAACCTGAGGTTTAGATTAATGCAAAAAACTAGTATTGGATACCAGGTACCATACAGAAGTTTACCAAGCAAAACTGATCTAGTACAATTAATACTAACATACAGGTATCAACCCCTTCATATTTATTGGGAATTTCCTATCACCTACCGTAACAGGTCCATCTCCTGTAATTTCTCCTTAAAACCTTTCTTCCCTGCTCTATTGACATTCATACAGTCACCCATAGTCCTCTGATTTAGCTGGACGAAGCAGTGGAACAGGGAGAACAGTAGGGCGGGAGGACAGGGGCATAACAGAATGGGGATAGGGCAGCCAAGATTCCCCTAGATCACTTTGGAACTGTGTTAGCATCTAGTGATGGGCAAATTTATTCGCCAGGCATGAATTTGCGGAGAATTTCCGCATTTCACCACCGGCGAATACATTTGCGAAATTTACCACACGCCCATTGACTTTAATGCAATTGGATAAAATAGGCGCACGACAAATTGTCGCCGGCGTAGATTTCTGACGGCGTTTTGCGAATTTCGCTGGAAATTTGCACATTTTTCGCCAAAACGGGACAAATTCGCCCATCTCTGTATTTAATATAAAACATTAATGGCAGTATAAAGTAAAGAACTCCCTTGTACCTCTGCATAGTCACCTTACATTAATAAGAGTAACAGATGCATCAGTGCAATAGGGGTAACTGTTTTTATTTTGGCATTTTTACACCTTGCATTTTTGCTTACTAACAGTACATAAGGTCTTTGGCCTTATGTTTTACATTTGTAGTATACATTTTATAATAATATAGTTTTTTTAACTGTAGAAAATGTGGTTTCCAGGTACTAATATTTCTCCAAAGTAGTTATGTGCAGGTCAAGAAAAATAGAACCTACACCCAACCTGGTACAGCAGCTTTATTTATAGACTGCACACGACCCGCCCATCTCTGACATTACAAAAGGGGCTGAGACAGGGCAGGCGCAAAGCTATAAATAGCGGCTGCCACCATTGGAAGCCAGCACAGGAAGGGTCGGGGAGAGCAGAAGGAAGCGCTCAACGTAAGCCCGCCTCTGACTCTGCAATCGGTTATGGAAGTCAGCCAAAACCTGGCCAACCCCTGGGTTCTTTGGGTGACAGACTGGCCCGCTCATCACTAATCCAGAGTATCTATTTTATGGAGGCTATAAACTGAAAGTGGCCATACACCTTCCAACATAAGCTGCCCCTGCAGGCCAAATTGGCATCTTATTGGCCCATTTATGGTGCTCTTCCAATAGCCTGCCTGATCCAGATGTGTTTAAAAATCTGAAACATGCTATCAAACAAGAACCGTAATGGCGTGTTTTTCTCCCGATAGATCCCACTAGTACGTTTATTTTTACCCATTCGTTGGCTTGCAGGCCAAACCATTGGATTGTCCTGATTTGGTGGGCACATCAGTTGCCAAACCAGCAGTCCTAATAAATTAACATCCAGTTTTTATATGGGCGAAGACAACTTTCTGGCTGTGCAATTTATTTTCTTAAATTCTGGAAGTTCTGAAAGCGTTTGGCAGACAAATACTTTCTTCAATATATGTTTTGGCTTTTTCCTCTAGGGTTCCTGCATACCAAGCCCTCCACAAAAGCCGCTGCCAGCCGTTCCGTTAAATAAAACTTCCCAATCCGATAGTGCCTTAAGCACAATGTTTGAACATCAAGAACACGTGCCTCGGATCACTCCTGTGAGGTAAGCCGCATTTAGTTCAAAATTTGAAATATCTCACACGCCTTTATAAGATGTTTGGAAACATGCTGCAGCCTACTGTGTTCTTCCAAAGGACTGCTTGTTTTCTAAAGTTTGATGCTTCAGGCAACAGAGGAACTGGACTGTAAATAAATTGGATCTGAAAAGGATTTAGTGTGTAGTAGGCTTGGATGGAACATCACAAACTTAAAATTTAAATTCCCAAGGGTAAAGCAATAAAACCTCCTAACGCTGAGGTGCCCGGAACAGCACAGTTTCTACTAATCCAGCTGCACATTCTGAGATCCAAATGCCAGGAATTTGAATTGCATTGCAAGAAATAGTTTTTATACTTTGCAAATGATAGTAAGACACACTCGCCATGTGTTTTTTGAGAAATACAGCACTTATTTGGTGGTTCTTAACCTTTTTCATTTGGGACCTAAGACATTGCTTAAAGCACTCAGCGCTACATTCTGTGGGTCATTCACTAGGTGTTCTCAGCAAGAGAAGTAAGAGTGTGGTCTTGCATCCCTTAGGGCTCTTGCACTTCTGCCTTGGTTCGGGATTCAGCCAAGATTCAGTCTTTTTCAGCAGGATTTGGCCAAATCCACGTGCCTGATTAACCAAAATCCAAATCCTTAAAATCATGTGATTTTTCATCACATGAATAAGGAAATTCCAATTTTTTTCCCTACATGGTTGTTTTGAACCTCTCCTTGCATATGTAAGTTAGGGTTTCGGTTTTCATCCGAATCCTTCCTAAGTGATTCAACAAATCCCAAAATAGTAGATTTGGTGCATCCCTGGTGTTACGATTGGTATCCGAAACCCAGATCAAACCCCAAGTCTCAGTTGTGGCTCAATCTTCTGCCTATAACAGTCACCTTTTCGTTCAGTAGGAGCCCTCCACTACTCAGATGCCGCCAGGTCTTAGCGTGAGAGAACCAAGGAGAAAGTTCTGGGCAGCCAAGGGAACCACCCGTGATGCAGGGACAGAGAACAAGAATCGTGGTGAGGGACAGGCTGGGTTAAACACCAAATGGGAACAGGCAGTACAGAATCAGTCAAACACACCAAATACGGAGTACAGAGCGGAATTCAGAAGAGTCAATATACAGGCTAGGGTCAGGACAGGCAGCAGACTTGGGCAATATCAGAAACAGGCAGGGTCAAAATAGATCAGGAATACAAGATACATCACAAGATACATCACATGATGACACTGCCACTTCAAACCAGGAAGCGGATGGCACGGCAATCGATTCAGAATGCGAATCAACGCTCATGCAGAAGGATGTGGCAGGTGTCCCCCGGCGCTCCCCCACTAGACCATCATCTATCTCTAAATAGAACATATTCTGCCTATTCTTTTAATTTTAAAAAAAAAATACATAACTTCCTCTTATATCTGACATTATAAAACACTAATGGAAAATGTATTTTTGGTGGTCAGTGGAAAGATTACTTTCCCCTTTTTATGTTCAGACGATTTTGTTAACTTTGCTATTAATTGCTCTTGACATGACAGGAGGTTGATGTCGACGTTTTATTCACTAATCCAACAAACATGTTACCACCCAAGGAACTTGGATTTGACTGAGTCTGAATGCTGCTGAAACAGGCCGAATCACAAACGAAATCTTGGATTCAGTGCATCCCTACTATTAACAGATAGATATATAGAGATAGATAGATAGATAGATAGATAGATAGATAGATAGATAGATAGATAGATAGATAGATAGATAGATAGATAGATAGATAGATAGATAGATAGGCCATGACACCACACAACAAAGGTCCCTGTTAGTAATCCGCAGATCCCAAATTCATCAATATAGTCCACAAGTTCCCCAGAACCCAACTCTTTGGGGAGAGTTGGGAGGTTGTCAGGGTGAAATCAGTCACACTCTATTTGCTACTTCTCAGGTGAGGCAATCAACGTAGCCATAAATTAACCAGCACAGCTAGACCTTGAAGGGGTGACGATTCTCACGGACTAAAACACATTGGGGTCCGTTTACTAAAGTACGTTAAAAATATTCGCATAAAATATAGACAGAATTTTCGCCAAATATGTTATCGCCAGTTTACTAACCTGCGGTAAATATAAATTTGCCAATTTTCTTGCGCAAGAATAATTGTTCGCCAGTTATCTCATTCACTGAAAATAACGCTATGTATACATTAACGCCTGGTTTACTAAACAGCGAAATGTGCTAAAGACAAAATTAACGCCAGAATATTCGCAAACTTTTACCGCCAGCTA
This sequence comes from Xenopus petersii, assembly GCA_038501925.1. Lineage (NCBI taxonomy): Eukaryota > Metazoa > Chordata > Amphibia > Anura > Pipidae > Xenopus > Xenopus petersii. The sequence continues at coordinate 16,217,498 of CM076685.1, forward strand.
TGTAGTGGCGTAAAAGTATTTTTTTCACCAGAAAATTCTCAAGGGGCAGGAAATATCCCATAATACTAGTTTTTTTTTACCCATCATTCTTTGCTGAGATATCTGTAGCTATTGCTGACAGGATGTTTTGGCTTCTGCTTCTATCTGTTGCAACAGCAGCAGTTTCAGCTCAGAGTTGTATTATTGGCAGCAGCATCACAGTCCAAGGATTCGTCAGCCTCTACGCTTTTTTGGTTTCATTGTGATTGGGTACATTAAACTGTGCATTTCTATAAAGATTGACTGGTATGATTTCTTGTTCCTATGATTCTATTGGCACTCTGGTAATGTTGCTGGATGGTATAATTATCAGTTAATAAAGTTTATGAGTTTTGAAGATGCATTTCTGGCCATAAATGTCACAGTAAAAATTGCCATAATAACCGCCATAAAACAAGACTATTTTATAGCATAAATATTCGCAAAAACGTAATTTTTCGCCAGAAAATTCGCAACTCGCTAAAATTACCGCTAACGTAAGCTGGTTCCTTAACGTAATTACCACAAGTGATCGCAATTACTTCTGAGTGCATCGCTGTTTAGTAAACTTAGTCGCTGCGAATATTCTGGCGTAAAAATATTCTCAGCAATAACATGCGGAAACTTAAAGTCAGATTTACCGCGCTTTAGTAAACGGACCCCATTATCCTTTGCAAGAAGCAGGACATTACATCTCACAACAGCTGGAAGGTCATGTCTTGGCTATACTGGGTGTAGAGATAAAGAGCTTCCCAAATTTGCACATACAATATATTCCTACTAGCCATTTCCAATATATCTTTGTGTAAACTTTAGGGATGCACCGAATCCAGGATTCGGTTCGGGATTCGGCCAGGATCCGGCCTTTTTCAGCAGGATTCGGATTCGGCCGAATCCTTCTGCCTGGCGAACCGAATCCTAATTTGCATATGCAAATTAGGGGCAGGGAGGGAAATTGCATGACTTTTTGTCAGGAAACAAGGAAGTAAAAAATTTTTCCCCTTCCCACCCCTAATTTGCATATGCAAATTAGGGTTCGGATTCGGTTCGGTATTCGGCCGAATCCTTCGTGAAGGATTCGGGGGTTCGGCCGAATCCAAAAAACTGGATTCGGTGCATCCCTAGAAAACTTCAACATAACTAAGAACTATTTTATGTAACTGGTGCATTTATTATTATTATAGCATCTAGCATTTCTGCAATAAGTATTAAAAACAAAACTATAAATTCGACTTGTAATGATAGTCCTTGTGATCTAAGCACAGAATATCCCGGGAGGAGTGGAGTTACATTGCTCTCAGGGCTGTGACTGTTAACGTTAAACTCCACTCAATGGAAAATCAGATTTCAGAAAGCTTAGGAAAATGATTAACATAGGTTAACATTGCATTAGAAGCCTAATCTATTATTAACATGCCTCAGTAATAATGAACCCTTTGTGTCTCTGCTCCGGAGCTGTCCCCAAACTACCTGAGACTCCTCAGCATTCAATTAAATCTGTCAGAGCTAAATGTGCTGCCTGCCCCCATTTCCAGGCAAGAGGCGCATATTACATGATATATCAATGGGCCAATTTCTATTCATCCTCGGCTGAACTCGGCACTTTATTAAATTAGTGGCTTTTCTTGAATTATTTTAGCATCCATTATTAACTAGATCTTTAATTACTGTCTCCATGTCAACTTTAAATGGGTGCCACTGTCATATAATTTACCCCTTTTTGGTGAGAATGGAATACCATATTTTATACAAGGTTTATATGACAAGGAAAGGGCTATTCATGATGGGGTCAATTTTTAAGAAGCCCTCAGCGATTATAATCACTTACCTCAGTCCCTGGGCTGGCACTTGAAAAATACTTGTATTCTAGTGACGGCTGCACAGAGTTGGACCAAGTAATATTGCAGCCCAAAGCTATACCATCTAACCCAGCACCCCAACAGTGCCAAGGTGTGACCCTCACTAGAAGGGACAAAACTGCCAGCCCCCAGTGATTCTGCAACAACTTGGATACAATGCAAATATTAGAATTCTAAGTCAATTAGTCTTTGTATTTTATGGTTTATAAATTACTTATTTTTTTGTTGTGCAACTCTTGTTGCTATCTGGTAGCTAGGAATCACTTCATCAGAAGACCTGAAAAGAAAATGGGTCCTTTGTAAATGCCAGTCCAACCAGTGTCTGGCCACAAATTGGCCAAATATCTATCAGGCAGGTTTGAATACTTTGTTCGACAAGGATTGTTGATTTGCCCCCTCTCGATTCCATTGTATACCAAAACTGAACTGAACAGTGCACTGTGAACTACATTTTTTTTTCCTGGCCACAAGGGCCCACTACTCTGATAAGACCTTTTCAAGACTCTTTTCAAGAGTGATGATCTTCAGCCTACCATCTCTTTACCCCAAAAATCACAAGACTGCCCACCTGATCAGATTGCACCATCCTATAGTATCATAGCCCTACCAAGAAGGACTTTGTGGCCAAAATACAAACTTGGGATATGCTCTTAGGAGTATTTAAAGGACCTGGGCTTCAATCTGTCATCTTTTTATTCCAACATCACATATCTGCTCAATGAGATTGCATCATTCTATATAGTATCAGAAGACTATTCAGCAGCGCATTGTGGAAATGGACAAAACATATACAATACATCTGGGTTTTAAGCACTAGTCACTAGACTATAACTCTGCACCAGTCATATATAATTGCTACACCTGCCATAGAAACATATTCATAATTAATTCAGCCGCGTGGCCCTCATTATTAAACCATTGGTTGCATGGGTCCTTGGATAAAGGACCTTGCCAATAAGTAGAATGGTGCCCACAATGGAAAAAGTAAGGCATGCATGACCATGCCCCATAGTCGCCCTTTCCACCATTCCCTCCCTGTTGGTGAGGTCAGTGGCAGGCCCAACCCTTTCTACAATGTCACTAGTGGGTTTGGATTTAGTTCAAAATAGGGGTCTGCAGGCTCAAGGTTGCAGGTGCCCTAAAAGAGGGTTAGGGGCAGGTGAGATGTGAACAGAGTATTACTAATGCCAACCCTTATACTGCATTCAAAGAGGGTGAATGTTGGGCAGCATGTGGGCATCCCCTGGAACAACTGTAGCTTGTGCATCTTTCAGGGCTAGGGCGCAAGGCAAATGAAAGAGCCAACTAACACAAAGTGCAACCTACACAGACCATTGTCTAAATGCCATGGGGCCTTATGGGGCACATATTTTCACCCCTTAGTGATCTTATACTTGTGTCAAGCACAATGCTAAATGAGCCCTATAGACTCCATCAACTGATATTTCATTGCTAAAGCATCTCATACAGCTACTAACTAAAACCTATCCATAATCCATGATCTTTGCTGTTATCTAATGTAGCCACTTTACTTTTTATTTGCATATAATTGTCTGTTTGCTCTCATTGCATTAATATCACTTTCTTGATATTTCAGACCAGCACCAAAGTGTCCCCCTCAGCTGCAAGGGCCCATCAAGCCACCCCAGCGCAAGTGACAAGACGAGAATAAGCCTTCAGTGACGTTTGCACTTTGCTCTGACTCCCGTTGGAGCTTGTTTACCGAAACATCACTATTTTTTGCATCTTTAACAAAGAAGAAAAATGTTAAATCTGATATTTTTGGAAGGACTGAGCGGTTGCGTTTGGTGCTCTCTGTGTTTGCTCAGGTGCTTATAAGTTATTAATTTATGGTGATTATTTAGTACAGTGCAGTGCGTTGTATTTGATGTATTTAACCAAAGATGAGTTTCCGTTGAAAAAAAAAAAAAGAAAAAGGGGAATATTTTTATAGTTTTTGATACACTTGAAATATGTAACTTGTACAGCATATGGAATGGAAAGGAAGTTTCGCGGTCACTCTTTAATCGAATGTTAAATAACATAACATTGTTAAATCCCTGCCATAGCGCCTTTTATTTACTGTATGTTAAACGGGACAGAGTAATCACATTGAACAGTGCAATACAATATCCTTTAATAGGTCATGAATACATTCATCAAAAGGGGAATATTTCCCATGATATTACCATTCCTTTGCTATGCTTTTCCATAGGCCCAAGTAAATCACTGCACAACTTGCAATAATATGATATTGATATTCGATTATGATCGATAATATGAACAAGCCCAAAGAGGGGCATAGAGATCTACAGAGAAATATGACTGTTTACAGACTCTGGTGCTACACTAAGGTTGCTTTATATGCCGCACACTGGAGTGACCAATGTGATTTTATTTCTAATAAGTGTTATTAGCTTCATGGAAAGAGATATAGGGGTAATTATACAGTACCCCCAGCCTTGGCGACTAATGGAAGAATGTAATATGTTTTGTTAGCACAAAAAATCCTTTGCATAGATCATTGCGAACATTAGCGACTAGTTATGAGCAAAATTTTTATTACCAGATTTTGCCTCGAAAATGGGTGAGAAAAAAATTGTCATAATAGGCATTTGGCAAATTTCTCTCCATTTCGCAAATTTTCGATGAAGTGGAACAGGTCCGATTCACCCATCACTATTAGTGACCTTTTTGACTGATTTCAGACCACAACGACTTCTTCGCAAAGTTTGCGTCAAATGGCTTTTGGAAGCATGCGCAGTGGATGTAATAAAAAGTTGCAAATGCAAAGTGTTTTTTTTGCGACAAAATATTTAATGAAACTCCTGAAATCCAGTAAGGGAGCCCTTGACTAACTGCCATGTCTGTCTGGTGGTAATTCCAGGGTTCCTTGGAGTCCAAATTGGATGGGTGCATTGGTGCTCAATGCTAGTTGCTAGAAGCATGAGTGGCCACATTGTATATTTTGTGAATACTTTGAATACTCAGTTGTGCATACAGGCTAGTGTGTGCTGATTCACTTACTAACACTAGGCATTTACAACACTGCACCTAGGCAGTTACCCATAGCAACCAATCAGTGATATGTTGCTGTCAAGGATTAGGTAGCGGGTGATGCATAGACTGAAGGGAGAAGGCGAGTCCTTTAGGCAGGGACTGGCTGTGTCCATAGAACACAAAGGGAAAGGCAGGCACATTGAGATGAGGGTTTAGTCGAACTGGAACAGGTGCAGAGTGAAGCAGGACGAAGCAGGCAAAGGTCAGGACCAGACTGGACAGGACGATGAGGGTGTAGATAGGGGCAGACTAAGAGGATGAGACTGGACGGTGCGGTCGTAGATTTTTAGGGACAGGACAGTGGGAGGACAAGATACAGAAGGACACTGGAGCAGAAGGAAACTGTATAGCAAGATAGCAGGGGAGGACTGGATAGCCGCAGAGGACTGAAAAGCGAGAGTAGACTGGAGCAGAATAGTAAGAGGAGCGGGATAGCACTGGAGAGTGAGAGAGAGACAAGTGAAGCTTTAAGACAGGGTTCAAGGCAGAACAGAACAGGAAGCAGGAACAGGCAAGGCAAGGTCGGTACGAGGTGAAGGCAGGGAAATGAGAACAGGCAAGGCAAGGTCGGTACAAGGCGAAGTCAGGGAAAGGTACAAGGTGCAATAGGATATGAGAACAGGCAAGGCAAGGGTCAGATCAAGGTCAAGGCTGGGAAGGAACAAGGTAGGATAAAGCAAGATAAGACTAGATAGACAAGGACAGGCAGACCAAGGGAAGGATGAATAACGAGGAAAAGGGCAAGAGCTTGAACAACCTAGTTAGGGGCACTACCACAGTACTAGGGATACCATATAATGCTCCAGCAAGGAGTGTTCTAAGGGCTGGCCTTAAATAGGGCAGAGTCAGCCCTGATTGGCTGATTGCAACTAATCAGGCTGCAGCTGGGCTGGAGCTGCAGAGGCCAATCAGGCTGCAGCTGGGGCTGGGGAGGCCAGGTAACATATATCGAGCAAACCTACGGCTGCTCACCTGGCCAAAGGGTTAAGGCATCAAGCCAGAAACCCAAAGGTCCCTGGCTCAAATCCCAGCAATACCTGACAGTTGCAGGCAGAATACTGCAATCGAAAATGTGACTGGTTGTCATAGGTTGCCACCCATATATGCCCACAGTTAGTAAATCAGTCTAGATGACCCCCAGACTATGCACCAGCTCTTATGACAGAATTCTGTCATGTTCAATACTCAAAAAAAAAAGTAAAGCCTGCCAATTTTATTTTTGCTTTAAGCATGCAAAAAGTAAATTGCTGAAGATTTGCTGGCATATTATAAGCACAAAGTCATTCTCTCTTTTTACTTTGGAAAAAAAAAGAGCTGCTCTATTGATTGCCTAAGTACAGGTACGGTGAGCTACCTCCGCAGCAATAATTTTATCTGCTCATCTCGGGTAGTTTAATATTTAGAGGATGTTGCAATAAAAGATAACGTACACCCTCAGCAATAGAGACAGAGACAGTAAAAGTTGCATTTATGGCAGTCATGAATACAATGTATTATAACAATCCCAGAGGCAAAAATACTCACCAGATAACGGCACTCCAAGGCAGGGTCCAAGACAGCCTTGTCCTTAAGTACAGGGCCTGTTGCTGGCTGTGCCCGCTGTTGACATGGATGGGAAGCCTACTCGCCTCTCATGAATACAGTGCACCAATACAGGCAGCACTGTATTCACAGGGCAAACATGGGACTCTATGTTGTTTGCAGGTGCAGAGACCTTCATTCTATTTAAATTTTCCATCATGCAGGGCGCAAAGTGCAAATTACAAGGCTAATGGTTCTTTATTGTTCATTGTCTATGGTTTGCACTTACCTGCTAATATTTACTTAGGGGTTATATAATAAAAGGCCCAGAAGCAGTAACCCGTATCAACCAATCATCAGGTAGGACTAGAGGTGGCAGATTATAGCTGTTGATATCTGTTGTATAGACGATTTATTATCTTATAATACACAAAAGCCATGAATAGCTTGTAAATTATATCCTTATAAAAGGTGAGTTCTGATGTCATCCGTTATAAACGGTGAGTTCTGAAGTCATTTCTGTCACATGACTCACTGAAATGTGTGTATTATAATACATAAAGTACCCCCAGTTGTAAAATATGAGGATATTAGAAGTTACATCAGAGTTTTATGACCTGTATAAAAACACTCGGCTTTCGGCCTCATGTTTTTATATGGTCATGAAACTCCTCGGTAACTTATAATATCCTTATATTTTACAAGAGGGGGTACTTTATTCACTATATCTGCCCATGTGGAGGGGCATCCAACGGGTCTCTCCAATCAATATATGGCTAAATATCGGGCAGATATCGATCGAACAGGTTTGATTTTTCCGTCCGCATCGGATAGTTGATGTTTTCCTATGACCCGTCGGCGCCCATTTCCTTCATATAATCTAATCGTTTGGCCCTAGGGGGAACGTTCCGATTAACTCGATATCGCCCTGCCGTTGGTGGGTATATTGGGGACCTCGCCAAATGAGCGGATCTTATTGTGTATGGCCACCTTTACTGTCACTTTGCTTGAAAGCAAACATCTTATTGGTTGCTGTGGGTTACTGCTACTGGGCAAGCTTAGGGGCCGATTCACTAAATTCGAGTGAAGGGTTCGAATTAAAAAAAATTCGAATTTCGAAGTTTTTTTGGGCTACTTCGACCATCGAATGGGCTACTTCGACCTTCGACTACGAAAATCGAACGATTCCAACTAAAAATCGTTCGACTATTCGAGCATTCGATAGTCGAAGTACTGTCTCTTTAAGAAAAACTTCGACCCCCTACTTCGGCAGCTTAAAGCTACCGAAGTCAATGTTAGCCTATGGGGAAGGTCCCCATAGGCTTGCCTGGGTTTTTTTGTTCGAAGGATTTTCCTTCGATCGTTGGATTAAAATCCTTTGAATCGTTCGATTCGAAGGATTTAATCGATCGATCGCAGGATTTGCGCAAAATCTTAGTTCCTAGTCCTAATTTTAGTTCCTAGTCGAATATCGAGGGTTAATTAACCCTCGATATTCGACCCTTCGTGAATCGGCCCCTTAGTGTCTTTTATTATGTATTATATATATATATATATATATATATACAATATATATATATATATATATATATATATATATATATACATATATGGGGCATGGTATACTGTATAATGAAGGTGACACTTTCCTCGTTCAGCAGGAAACATACACATATTTATATTTCAGTACAAAAGAAAAGTTTCTTTATTATGACACTAATTAATCCTGTCAGTTGAAAAAACGTTAGTCATTAAGCACAAAACAAACAGATATTCCAGCTAATAACCTATTATATCAGATTCTTCCAACCATTAAGGAATAATGCTTTCACTAATTATGTATTACACTTTCACTATCCTCATACCAATTCCGTAAACAGATTTTTTGTCTTTCTTTCTGAATGTGGCACATCAGGTCACACTGATATCATTGAACACACTGGAGAGAATCGTCTTCAGTAAGATTTTTATGTGGAGAATAAAAAAAAAAAGGAATGCAATAAATAAACCATGAAAATCATATTTCATATTTTATGCTCTGAGAATCTGTTTCTGCAGAACAATAAAGATACGTTAAATATGGAACCGCGGCCCAATCAAGGCCCAATGCCTCGCTAAATCCTTATTGTATTTAACATAAAATAATATTATCCGCAAAGTTTATGGTTTTATTTTGTACATTTTCATAAGAATATTATTACTGTAAGATTTACCTTTTAAGAAATTAATATCAATTTGTGGCAATAAAAAAAAAAAAAACACGTACTGGGACATTTATTCATTGAAAATTTCTCTCCTTTTTAATTTATAGTCTCTCAATACATGAATATATATAAACAGGTATGGAATCCGTTATCCCGAAACTTGTTATCCATAAAGCTCCAAATTACAGAAAGGCCATCTTCCATAGTTATCCAAATAATTCAAATTGTCAAAAACGATTTTGTTTTTCCTGTATAATAATGAAACAGTAGCTTGTCGATCCCAACTAAGATATAATTAATCCTGAATGGAAGCAAACCCAGCCTATTGGGTTTATTTAATGTTTACCTGATTTTCTAGTAGACATAAGTCACAAAGATCCAAATTACGGAAAGATCTGTTATCTGGAAAACCCCAGGTCCCGAGCATTCTGGATAACAGGTCCCATACCTGTATTTACATTTACATGATGTGTTTAAAATTATCCTTACATAAATGCTCCACACTTACAGGGCTTAAAGGAGAAGGAAAGGCTAAAATCAAGTAAGCTTTATCAGAAAGGTCTATATAAATAAGTAAACCCTCAAAGTAATGCTGCTCTGAGTCCTCTGTCAAAAGAAACACAGCATTTCTTTCCTTCTATTGAGTACACATGGGCATCTGTATCAGACTTCCTGTTTTCATCTTAAACCTCCAGGGCTAGGGCTTGAGCATGCTCAGTTTGCTCCTCTTCCCCACCCCTCCCTTCTCTGCTGTAATCTGAGCCCAGAGCTATGAGTGAGCAGAGAGAGACTCAGGCAGGAAGTGATGTCACACCAAGATAATACTGCAGCTGCTATCCTAAACAAACAGAGGGAGCTTCTAGAGCTGTTAACTCAGGTATGGTAAAGCATTCTGCAGAATACATATAGCATTCTAGCTTGCACTATTGCAGCTAATCTATTGGCAATAAAATGCTTTAGTAGCTTAACTTCTCCTTTAAGCCAGGAATAAGCTTTAAGAAGAAACATTTACCCTTGTCCTTAGCAATAAGAGTGCAGACATTTCTGTTTGGGTTGCACCCTATACCCTCTTCAGATTTGAGTTTTTCAGTTTTATACAATATATGGGCAATTATCATTATTATCATTAACAACACAGGTACTGCTCCATGACCTAACTTGGCAATTCCGTGCCTCCTATTTTGTGATAAGAGTTTGGGGAAGGCCCTTTATAGTTTCAGCAGGATAAGTACTTGACTGGTACTTAACAGATTTGAGACATGGAGTATTTTCGGATTCTGACTTTTAGCAGCCTCGGGGAAGAATAAATCATGAAAAAATGTAAGGTTTTTTTCATTAAAAATTCTAATTTTATAGTAAAAAATACTTTAATTTTTCTCGTTTTTGGCATTCGGACTTTAATAAATAACCCCCTTAGTGTCGGCGATGAGACCTGAAAGAGATGCGAATGGGGAAAAGATTGCGCCGGGGAATTCCGGTGGGCTAAATTTTAGGCTCAGGTTTTTAAATAGGGGCAACTATCTGCCTAATACACTGCGTGGGGAGGGGTTCCTAAGAGGTTTAGTTCTCCTTTAAAGTCTATAAGGAACTGGTATGAGTTAGGGGCAGTACAGGCCCATACTGTAAATACTGTTGCTAGACATGTCTACAGTAAAAACAACTTGCATCAATAATTTTCATCCTATTAATTGAAAAAAAAAGCCACATGTTCTTAATATTTTGCCATTATAAAGCATTATAGGAAAATTTTCCTGATCTTAACCCCCCCACACCCGACACACACACACTCCATTGTAAACAATGTAATTTATTTAAAAGGATGGTTCAACTTTAACGTAACTTTCAGTATGTTATAGACTGGCTTATTCTATGCAACTCTTCAACTGGTCTTCATTTTTTATTTCTTATCATTTTTTAATTATTTGCCTTCTTCTCGTGACTCTGTCCAGCTCAGAAATGGAACTAGAGGGGGGCGGGCCCTGGCGCAGGACGCGCAGCCGCGCCCTCCGCCCCCCTCCGTAAACCCGGAACTGCCCGGGATATGCACGGCGCGTGGACTGTCGGGGGGCCCTGAGGGGGTGTGGGCCCTGGCCCGTTCGCACCCCCTGCTCCACCGGTAGTTCCGCCCCTGGTCCAGCTTTCAAATGGGGGTCACTGACCCCATCTAAAAACAATGCTCTGTATGGCATTGCTACTTTTTATTATTCATATTTCTATTCAGGCCTCTCCTATTTAAAGGATCAGCACATGGTTGCTAGGGTTATTAGGACCCCATCAACCAGAACGCTGAAGTTGCAAGCTGATTAAAAAGCTAAATAACTCAAAAAAACACAAATAATAAAAATGAAAACCAATTGCAAATTGTCTCAGAATATCACTTTCTACATCATACTAACAGTTGGGGGCCGATTCACAAAATTCGGGTGAAGAATTCGAATGAAAAAAATTCGAATTTCGAAGTATTTTTTGGGTACTTCGACCATCGAATTGGTTAAATTCGTTCGAATTCGAACGAAATCGAACGATTCGAAGTAAAAATCGTTCGACTATTCGACCATTCGATAGTCGAAGTACTTGCCCTTTAAAAAAACTTCGACCTCCTACTTCGGCAGATAAAACCTACCGAAGTCAATGTTAGCCTATGGGGAAGGTCCCCATATGCTTGCTAAGCTTTTTTTGATCGAAGGATTTTCCTTCGATCGTTTGATTAAAATCGTTCGAATAGTTCGATTCGAACGATTTAATCGTTCGATCGAACGAAAAATCCTTCGATCGTTCGATCGAACGATTAGCGCTAAATCCTTCGACTTCGATATTCGAAGTCGAAGGATTTCAATTCGAGGGTCGAATTTCGAAGTAATTTTAACTTCGAAATTCGACCCTTAATGAATCTGCCCCTTGATGTAAATCTGAACAATCCCTTTACGGGCAGTGGGAGATACGTATGGCTTATGGCTCAGCTTTGCCAGAAAGACTTGTTTTATTGCTACCTCAGCAGATTCAATTGTAATAAACCTTCCCTCAATCATTTACTGCTTGTCATAGCAGTTATACACCTTTCAATCTAAGTGAAAGTAATGTCCAGGTCAGATTTTCAGCAATTATGAGCATTTAAGACAGAGCCATATTTAATATCTGTTTTCACACCTCATATATTCACAAAGCCACATTTCTTAATGCCCTGTACGACCTTTAATGATAAGAGTCAGCAATGGCGTACAGTATATTTTTCATGACACATCCCTAGCATCCTAATAGTTTTTTGGGGTTATTTCATAAAAGGCACTAAGTTAGCCATAGTTAGCTAAGTTAACCTATAGCAACCAATCAGCAGGTAGAGTTCACTAGTCACTAGTGATGTGCAGGCTGGCCTGATACCTGCGGGACCCACGGGTTCGGGCCGATCTCACACTTCTCTCCCCGGTAACTTATAATATCCTTATATTTTACAAGAGGGGGTACTTTATTCATTATATAATGTACATATGTGGGATCCATTATCCGGAAATCGGTTATCCAGAAAGCTCTAAATTATTGGAAGCCTTCTATAGACTCATTTTTAATTAAATAATTAACATTTTTAATTCATATTTTCTGTAGTTATAAAACAGTAACTTGTACTAAGATATAATCAATTATTTTTGGAAACAGAACCAGCCTATCGGGTTTATTTATTTATGTTTACATGATCTTTTAATAGGATTAAGGCATGGAGATACAAATTACAAAAAGATCCCTTATCCAGAAAACCCTAGTCCCGTGCATTCTGCATAACAGGTCCCATACCTGTATTTGTTATTTGCCAATATTCATGGAGCAAACTGAAAAGGTGATTTTTGAGGGGTTTTTGTAATTAAAATAAGGCACACAGATGATTTTAAACACATTTTTGGATTAAGAAGATGATTTCCAAAACAAATCTTGGTCCTTCAAGAAAAAAGTTAAGTAATTTCTAAAGTCTTCCAGGCATTAAGAATATTAAAGGGGTTGCTCATCTTTAAATTACATTTTAGTACGATATTCTGAGACAATTTGCAATTGGTTTACATTTTTTATTCTTTCTGGTTTTTGAGTTATTTAGATTTTTATTCAGCAGCTCTCCACTTTGCAATTTTATCTGGTTGCTAGGGTCCAAATCTCCCTAGCAAACATGCCCTGATTTAAATAAGAGGCTGGAACATGAAAAGTGGCCTCTGTTTGAAAGCTGGAAAGAGTCAGAAGAAAAAGATAAATAATGTAAAAACTATAAAGAATAAATAATGAAGACACATTGCAAAGCTGCTTAGAATTAGCCATTCTATAACATACTTAGGGGCAGATTTATCAAGGGTCGAATTTGGAAGTGGAAAATTTGAAATCGAAGTCGGAGGATTTTTTTCATTGTACGATCGTATTCCGATCGTAGTACGATTGTACGATCGTACTCTGATCATACTTCCCTTTGAATATATAAAAAACTTGGTTAGCGAAGTATTGAAGTCAGTTTTTTTTAAAGAGACAGTACTTCGATTATCGAATGGTGAATAGTCAAATGATTTTTACTTCGATTCGAAGTCGAAGTAAATTCGAAGTCGTAGTATCCTATTCCATGGTCGAAGTATCCAAAAAATTACTTTGAAATTCAAACTTTTTGTACTTTGAAAATTCACTCGAACTTAGGAAATCTGCCCCTAAAAGTTACCTTAAAGGTGAACCACCCCTTTGACTGCCGTCATTGAAAACTATGCTTCCTGGGGCCAATCTGGCAATAACAGGGCAAGGAAATGGCAGATTAGGCTTCAAATGCAGAACTAGAGAATGACCGACTTCATCAGGAAATGAAAAATTTAAGGAATAAGGCAAAGAATGTGTCCAATTTATCAAAACGAAATGAGCTGACTCAGCACGCAGCCATTTGCTGAGGAGTTATGTCGTCTTTGTCATATTCTTGCAGAAACTAGAACAGAAAGAATATTCAAGCTCATCATCTTCCCCTTTCATGCACTCTATTGTGAAAAGCAATATCTTGGTTTGAATTGAACTTTTCCTGCCGAGCTGAAAGGACAAGACTTCCAAGTCAAGTTTATTATAGAGATATCATGTTGTTCTTGTCAAGCTGTCAAGAACAATAAAATAAAGCCTCTCATGATTTTCATAGATTGGAAAATACATAATATTCCATATGATATATATTCGACTCAGGAGACACTTTTCACTAAATTTGCTAAACCTTGGGATCTGTGACCTTCAGGGTCTCGTCTGTCCTGTTTGTAGGACAAGGTTCAACCCAACACATTCAGAAACAAATCTTGTAATGATTGCTCTCCATGACATTATTCATCCTGCAATGGTTGTGCCTTAGAGGCAATTCTATTTATGCAAAGCTTCTCTTACCGCTAAATGATTCCTCTCCACTCCAATCACGACTATTTAGTGCTGAGTGAGATGAGGAGTTTGCTGATATTTTCCAAGGTCAGTTAGACTAAAGGATTTTGCTATTCGGGTGTACATGTGTTCTGTATCACCAAATATGTTTGGAATTACAGGACTGGTAACACCGTGAAATAAAAATAATTTATCTGAATTGACCAACTAGTCATTTGTATCCAGAACTGTATGTAAAACCAGTTTGCTGTACAAAAGTATAGAGGAATGTTGACAGCAACCTGACTTCCTAAGCCTCCTAAGTGGTGATGAGCGGTGAAATTCCAAATTTCGCCATGTGCAAATGTTTTTCGCGAAACTGCAACGAAGATTCACTGCGGGAAAATTCACCCATAAGAAAAAACACCCATAAGAAAAAACGCCCATTGACCAATGCATTTGGAGAAAAAAAGTCGCCATTAGAAAAAACGCCCATTGACTTTAATGCATTAGGACAAAAAAAGTCGCTATAAAAAAACCGCCCATTAGCTTTAATGCATTTAGAGAAAATAAGTCACCATACGAAAAAATGCCCATTGACTGCATTAGGACAAAAATGCGGCCATAAGAAAAAACGCCCATTGACTTTTTTGGAGAAAAAAAGTGCCATAGGAAAAAACGCCCATTGACTTTAATGCATATGAAGAAAAGAAGTCGCCGTAAAAAAAAAAAAGCCCATTGACTTTAAGGGCTGGGACACACTGGGCGATTTGGGGAGATTTAGTCGCCTGGCGACTAATCGCCGCGACTTTCCATGACCAATCTTCCCCGAATGCCTCCCCTCGCTCTGCGCCTGGCTAAAATGAAAAATCGCCTGCGCTAATCACACGTGGCGATTCGTTTTCCGAAGTCGCCCGAAGTTTCCTCGTGAGGCAACTTCGGGCGACTTCGGAAAACGAATCGCCTGCGTGTGATTAGCACAGGCGATTTTTCATTTTAGCCAGGCGCAGAGCGAGGGGAGGCATTCGGGGAGAAAAGTTGCGCCGATTAGTCGCCAGGCGACTAAATCTCCCCAAATCGCCCAGTGTGTCCCAGCCCTAATGCATATGAAGAAAAGAAGTCGCCGTAAAAAAAAAATAAATAAATAAATGCCCATTGACTTTAATGCAATAGGACAACAAAAGAAGTCTTTATAAGAAAAAACACCCATTGACTAAAGCAAGAAAAATTGTTGTGCGCGTAAAAAAATTGGCGCATGTGTATAAATTTGTCATCTGTAAAAATGCCCATGGACTTTAATGCATTTGGAGAAAAAAACTTGTGTGTTGCTATAGGTAACAGCCCATGTGCATATTTGCTCAGTGTTGATAAATGAGCCCCAATGTTTGATAGAAGGGGGCAACTGTTCCCGTCCAGTTTAGGAATACAACTATTTTTATCAAAATAAAGGGCAACCCTAATCAAGGAACCAGCTTTATTAAGAGGGATTATTTCCTCTAGTGACCCCAATAAACATACTTTGGGTGTAAATAAATTAGGATGATGGTCGATGGGGCGATTTGTTGCCCACAATTAAAATGCACAACAGTGAGTTACAAATCTCCTGAAAATGCAATAATGGAAACCACCGGTGGTAAGACCTACACATTGCAAAGTCGCCTGTAGTTCCCTCCTGTGCGACTTAGGTTGACCTAAATTTGCCAGACGCGAATTTGAGGCAAAATTGCCACGTGTCAAAATTAGAGTTTCATCAACAGAAATGGGAGAAATTTACCCATCACTAGTGTTTGTGCTAAATTTCGTGAAATTCGCAAAACAGCGAAAAATTCTTGAAAATTTTGACGCCGCCGGCCAAATATTTTTGACGCCGGCGACAATTACGATGCTGGCGACAATTATGACTCCCATTAAAGTCAATGGGCGCCTAGAATTTTCACCGGCAATTTGTGTCAATTTAGCGAGTTTAGCGAAACTCGGAAATTCGCTGCGAATTCGGGCCTGGCAAAAAAATTCGCTCATTACTATCCATCACTATTGATTTAAGCATTTTCATTATGATAGCATACCCTAACACAACTTATTGTTCACCTCGCTTTTGGCTTTGAACTAAGGAAAACTATTCACCAAGAAGAAAGTAATTATATAAACAATCCATAATGAATCCCACTAAAATTATAAAGCTAGAGTAATATATTATAGATCTGATGGTGTTTTTCCCTGCTTTAACCAGGCAAAGTAAAATTGAGCTAGATGGTAAGAAAAAAATAAATATGTGCCCACATCTCTAAAATAAAGAGTTTTTACAGAAGCAGATAGTACTATAGGCAAATACAGGTATGAGACCTGTTATCCAGAATGCTCAGAACCTGGAGTCTATGCAAATTAGGATTCCGTTCAGCAGGGCAGAAGGATTCTGCCGAATCCTGCTGAAAAAGGTCAAATCCTGGGCGAATCCTGAACCAAATCCTGGATTCGGTGCATCCCTTATTATAATGGAGTCTATAGGAGACAGCCATTCAGTAATTCTGGGCTATCAGGATAACGGGTTTCCTGATAACGGATCCCATACCTGTACAGCACTCACCCATACTGGCTTTAAAAAAAAATTCTCACTGATGCGTCTGTTGGTGGTAGAGTGGTTTTCGGGTACCAAGGGAAAACCCCCAGACAATGCCAGGAGAGATATGACTATATAACAACTGTAATTGCAAGGTTCAAGAGCAGACCTTGCTGGTTAATCTAACGTGGACCTCCATAGTACACCCTTGGCCACCTCTGTATACAATAATTAGATGGAAAAGAACTAACATTTGTTCTACAATTCGCTGGCATGGTTTGGGGCTACCTGCTTGTCCCAGTTATACCTACTTGTAACAGCTTCAGTATGAGGTGGAAATGTATTTTGCAGTTCAATATCCTCTTGAAAATACAGACAAAGATGTATAGACGGCTAGTCTTTTAGTTAGAAAAAAACTCAGATTGGATTTTACAGAACATCTCTTCGAACAGAAAGCGGCAATAAAAAGACATTTTGGTTGGACTGAACATTTTGTTGACATTTTCTGCAGGGCACTGTCACAAAATAATATAAAAACTCACTGGAAAATGGGAAGAGTAGGAAGAAACATGACTGGGTATTAATGTGAAGTCAACACACCGCATTCATCTCTTTATTTCTAGCACTAAATACTTCTTTTAACTCTAACACCTTTCAGTGTAAATTGAAAAGGGCACGGTAACATTAAAGCGGATGTGTACTTTCTCTTTCCTACAGAATGATAGTGCCACATAATCGATAGCGCTGCTGTATTTTTAAATTGCTTAAAAATCAAAATATTATAGGAAAGAGCGCAACAAACGATGCATTTATAGTACATCTTAAGCCGAGAGCTTTGCTAGCATTAAACTGGTCTTTATAAATGAAGCAATGAAAGCTTGCACTTTAGCATCGTTGTACAAAGACTGCAGACGCATCTGTATCTTTTGGATGAGTCAAAGCATCATACTCAGAACAGGGAAAAGATTGTGTGCTCTATAAAAAGGAAGAACGTTTGACTGACATCTTAAAATAATAATTTGGAGCATGGGGTTACACGATTTGCCTTTTTACAGTCTAATCTGTTGAAAGAACAAACACAACCTTTATGTTGAAAGAGAAGGAAAGGCTTAATTACTTGGGGCTAATTTACTGAACACCTCGCAGTGATTATAATCGCCAGCCTCAGACCGCAGACTGGTGCTCATCTTCGATAAAAAGAGCCACAAGATGGCAAAGCAGTGCTCCCTACAATAAAACCCCGGGCTGGGTATTTTTTTTGCAGTGGCCTGGGTTTAGCTAGTTAAATCACTGGGGGGTGTCTACTTAATTGGCAGCCCCGTTGATTATGGGTAGGAGCGATTTTGTTGCGATGCGACAAAACGCATGCGACAAATATAAGGTAAGAGATAAAATTGTCGCATGGTGTCGCAGTGTTGATTCAATGCGGCGCAGCGTCTGCATCTGACAGTCTTGTCGTGCCGGATGAATGCATCGGATCGCGACAAAATCGCTCGTGGAGTCCTACCCTAAAGGTGCCTCCAATTACAGGTGGTTTGGCATGCTTTATGACTAACAAGATATCTTTCTTTTTGTTCATGTCCTTCTAAGCCAAACATCACCATTCTGAGACAAGCAGCACTGAAAAGTAATATTTTGTTTCAAACGATACGCCAGTATATATACTAAACACTGTACAATAGTAACTACAAATGTAGGAGTAGGTGTTTTTCTTTGAAAGACCAAGATCCAGAACAAGGGCCAACTTGCATCCCGCCACTAGTAATGGGTATCTCAGCAGAAAAGCATTAGGGGGTTATTTACTGAACTCCGAATGCAAAAATCATGAAAATGTGTGATTTTTTTTTTATAAAATATGACTTTTAAAATCACAAATTTTTCGGAATTTGTTAAACCCAGAGGATGGAAAAGTCTGAATATGAAAATCCGGCATCTCAGACCTGTCGAGGTTGCATACAATTCAATGGGAGAAGTCCCAATGATTTTTTGATGAGCGCTGGGTTTTTGGCCAGAAGTTTTCTGGCAAAATTCAGAGTTTTCGGGTGAAAAATCTGAAAAAAATCTTTAAAATCAGATGAAAGAGCTGAAAAAATGATTTTTTTTCCCGCAAATAACATTTTCAGAAAAGTATATTAATAAATAAGCTCAGAAAACCCGTGTGGATTTGGTCTGAGTTTTTTTCAGAAAATATTGAGATAAATTCGGACTTTGATAAATAACCCCCTTAGTGTCAGGTTAAATAACCACAACAACAATGAAAAAAGATTTGTGACATGAGGAAAGAAAACAGAATATGCACCAAAGTACAAAGCTCTGTTTGGAATAATTGAAGTAAAGTTACTGGATCATCTGATAATTTGTGGATACTTCTACCACCAAAATGTAAAGAATCCCTTAAGAAGTTGAAGAGCAAAAATAACAGATGAAGTCCAACTTTTTTTTTAAAATGTAGGCCATAGATTCTAAAAAATTTGCTTTCTAGCGAAGCCATGCATGTTGCCTTTGGATAGTCTTGTTTGGTTTAGTCTCTGAGGTTGCGCTGTGATTGGGTTACACTGAATTTTAACAGTAATCCATATACATTGACTAGAGTAGGAACATGAAGTCATTGGGGTTTCAGATGGATGTTCTACCACAGCTGGATTGCTGAAGGTCATGTCATTTCAAAACATATCATTCACAAGATGTGCGCACCTACCTATTCTTTCCACTTCTATTCATTAGATTTACATCGGCTCCATGTTCAGTTAGAAGTTCCACCAGCCTGATTAGGAGAATGAAAGAAATGACAGAACATGTAAATTAACTTCTAAGCACAACCACATTTATACACATCGGAATCCCCTTTAAAGAATCATTATTTAAGAGAAAGACTTCCATGCCTGAGTACCAAAGTTTCTGCTCAAAACGATAAATAAAATGATGAATGTTCTCATCTCTCCCATTATTTCTTTCATCGCCTATTTATTAAAAAGTAGGTTTCCTTTTTTTACTCCACACTGGACTTTATCGGTGTCAACTATCCACAGTTATCATTAAGGGGCAGATTTATCAAAGGTCGTTCGATTCGAAGGGTTAAATAGTTCGACCGTACGATTTTACTTAGATCGCACTTTGATCGAATATGACCATTTTCGCTGGAAAAAATACTTTGACTATCGAAGTACTCAAATTCGATGGTCGAATTTCGAAGTTTTTTTTACCTCGAAATTCGATCCTTGATAAATATGCCCTTTTTTTGAGCACAAGGGGTTTCCACTTTATAATACTAGAGAAAATAAAGGTCTGGCTAATAATACATTCCTTTCCCATTTGGGCTGGTAGACATTTTTCAGGGGAGATTATTCCTAGACTAGCAGCTGTTGACAATTATAACATTTTTCTGGCCTGGAATTTACATGATGCCATTCAGAAGTAAACACTGATCTCTGAGACTAAATGTCTGTCCAAACAGACCAATTACCATATACAAAGCCTGTTAAAACTCACCCTTCATAGGTTCCCCTTGCGTTAGTGATACTAATAAGGATAGTTTACTGCACAGAAAGCTATACGTAAATAATAAATCCAGCTGCTCCAATTAGATGACGTCCTTCTGGCCTTCCTCCCACCCTGAGACCCAGGGATTTCACCTGGTCTTAATTAGTGTTGAAGCCTGGGATAGGAATACACAGTCCCAAACCTTGACCTCGATATTGATAATTGAGATATTAATAATAAGACAGACCGTAAAACATACCTGAGGAATCCTTTTTGTGCTGCTACCATGAGAGGCATAAAGCCTACTTTATTCGGAATATCTACTTTTGCATGTAGAAGGACCCTAAATCGGTGTCAACATGATACTCAAATAGCAGACAAACGTTTTATCTTAATAGTATGGATGTCATTGTCAGCTAGAGGGGAAACTTTGAATATGAATATATGCATGATGGTACATCAGCTAGGTTTTTTCAAGCTTGGTCATCAGAACCACAGTGTTCAATTTTAATTTGGAACTGAAAAAGTACCAATGACAACACTGAGAAAGAGGAGAATGCAATGTCACACATGAGAAATGGTCTACTACAATTTATAAAAGTAGACATGAAGCCTCCAGAAAGGGTTCTCAGAGAAGGCAGGGGGAAAAGGCTAAATGAAATGTTGCAGCTTAAAGTTTAAGTTTCATTGCAAACTAGTCATAGTCAAAGGGACAGAACAGAAGTGACAACTGTGTGGAGAGAATAAACAGAGAGGGGAGACAGCGTGAAAACAGATTCAAAAGTAAGAGCAGAGGCAGAGACAAAGGACATTATGGAGGTGGCAGGGGAAGAAACCTAGAAGGCACAGAGAGCAGACATTGGGGTGAGGTCTGCTGGGTGGGTGAGAAACCACAGACTACAAATGGGCAAGTGAGGCACAAAGGTCTGACACTGGGAAAAATAAAAATGAGAAAGACACTGTGGAAGGGACAGGTAGAAGGGGGAATGCTTAGAGGCACAGTAAGCAACAGGGAGAGACAGTGTCGGACTGGGACACCAGGGGCCCACCCAAAAACCTTAGACCAGGGGCCCACTCTCAGTACTATTCCTCACTCAACCTCTATTCTCCTAGTATCTTTACATACTATAATCTATTATTCCATCTATTTAGCCTTTTTGTTCTCATAGAAAAGGGGAATGACCATGAAATAGGCCAAATTTTTAGCAGCATGAGGCCCACTGACACCTGGGCCCACCAGGAGTTTTCCTGGCATCCCGGTGGGCCAGTCCGACACTGGGGAGAGAAGATACAGGGGAAATAGCGGGTACAATGGTAGTAGGGATCAGTGAACATGCTAGTAAAAGGCAAGGTAATATCAGTATCATTCTAATTCCAGGATTTGATATGTGGCCCTAAAATAGACTGAGGAGTACATTTATCAAAAAATCTTGGAAAACTGAACAATTACAGTCAAAAAAAGTCTAATTGTGATCCTTACGGATTTTATACCACTTTAAGTGGCACAATTTATATTTTTCATAATTTTAATTGTTTGCACTAAATTTAAAACCATCCCTATTTGCAATGTTGAGCAAATTAGTGAAACTCCAAAACTGACCCCTGCGTCAATTTTGGACGCGGGTCTGAAAAGTTTGCAGCCGGCATTAAAGTCAATGGGCATCCGAATAGTGTTGACACGTGCCGATTTTGGTGTGAACGACTTTTCGGACGTGCGTCCAAATTTTTTTGACACCGGCTAATTTCACTAATGATTTTGGCTGCAGTTTGGGATTTTGGCAGGATTTGATGAATCCAAGGGGTTCTGTGTAGAGAACACTCCAATACAAGCAGCTTCCTGCTCAACAGCTGGATATTGAAAGACTTTTTTTTAACTTTTATGACTTTAGATTCCATGTTCATCCTCTTACACTAAGAGAAAAGATTGTTGTCCTAAAATAGTATTGCCTTAAATAGGCACCTGCCAGCTATATGACTTGTATAAATAGAGGGGATGACAGTGCCGCAGGCTACCGTCCTCTCTAACAAAAAGGCCTACTATCAGCTGGTGAATAGATGCATATATCAGCACAGGATATTCTCAAGAGAAGTCTTTATTCCATGAACTATGCAAGTGACACTAGGGCATGTTTTAAGTCTGCTGGAAAGGAAATTTCTGCCATGGCAAAGGGAATAAATCATCGACAGCAAAATTCTTTGACAATGGCCACTGGAATGTGTTTTTTGCTACTGACGGTTTAGAGTTATTGATTTAAGCAATCGAACACATTCTGAAAAAATCATTCAGCTTTGTCTTAAAACACAAATATAGCCACCCACACAAGATTACTGAGCATGCTCCTCTGAGTACTTGTTCAATTTACATTAATTATTGTTGCAAGGTCGGGAAATGAGCAGATCTCTCCCCAACGTGCCCATCTTGAGGTTGGTGATATCAGGCTGATGTGATCTAGGGCCCAATGATCAGATCACAATGCAGAGAATACAGGCAGTCAGGGCCAGCCTTAGGCCTATTGGACCAATTGGGCAGAATAGGGCCCCGCACCTCTGGGGGCCCCACACCACAGGGCAGCACAGATAATATTTCCCTCAGCACATGATGCTGCCTGGCCTGCCCCCAACTTTGAGAGTCCAGCCCATCCCCAAATCCATAGGTCCAGCCCACCCCCAACTCTGATAAGCCAGCCTATCCCCCAACTCCATAGGTCTAGCCTGCCCCCAACTCTCATAGCCCCAGCTTTCCTCCAACCTTGATAGGCCCTGCCTGCCCCCAATCCAACCAAGCCTGCTCCCAAGCTGAATCGGCCCAGCCTGCCCCAAACTAATTGGGCCAGTCCACTCTCCTATTTCCTCCCTCTCTCTCTTACCCTGTGTGCCCCTATTATGTGCCCTTATTTCATCCCTCTCACTCTCTTACCTTGTCTGCCCCTTTCCTTTCTATTTTGTGCCTGTATGCCCTTATTAACCTAAATACTTGGTGTGTCAGTAGCCAGCAACACTTTGTCTAGGGGCCCCGCCAACATGGTCCCAATTGGGCCCCACATTTGATAGGATCAGCCCTGCAGGCAGTCGGACTGAGGAACACATCAACAAACCAATGCGGTCTTCGATCCAATGTGATTTTTAAACCTGTCCAATTGATTTTCGGCCAGATATCGACTGCAGAAGCCTGTCGGAAGGCCCCATACACTGCTAGGGTTGCCATCCGGCCGGTATTTTACCGGCCTAGCCGGTAAAAGACCTGCCAAGGCCGTGGCCGGTATTACAAATTTACCGGCAATGTAGCTGCCAGTAAATTTGTAACACCCTTAAAAAGACCCCTCGGCCTGCCCCCAATCCCCTGTATACTTAGCTTTTGTCCTCAGTCTTGGAATCTCCGCACTATGGCCCAGCCCCTTTTGCATCATGGCCCGCTCCTTTTGACGTCACGCTCTGCCCCTTTTTCTTCCCGCCCCCCACCAGCCGGTAAAACATTTAGGAAAAGTTGGCAACCCTATACACTGCCCAATAAGCTACCAAGTCTTCTGGCCTCTTATATCAGCCTGTGTATGACGTCTCTCTGATAAGTGCTATCGCTCCTGTCTCACTACTGAGCATAGGGAGATGTTTTCTGCCTCAATAACTTGCTGCTGTCTGGACAGAACTGCAAGGGCCACTATTGATACACAGTCATGATAATTAGTACTTCAAAAACTTCTATTATAACACATACAAAAATAAAAATAATTCATTCAAGTGAGCATTGCTCAGAAGAAAAATAATTTTACATTTGCATCTGTTTGTATGGGAATATGTCCCCTTTAATGTTATTTTTTTCCACTATTATATTATGGAAAAGATCAGTATCTTTCAACAATTAATATGCATCGTTACTGCTCATAAAAAGACACTGATTAATGACACATTGTTGGGATGATTGGGTCAGTGTTTACCTTGGATGCCCTCAATTCTAGGTTCTGCAGTGGTTTGGGTTAAGCAAACGTTTTTGCCCAGTACAAGATTTGCAGTCACTAGATGCAATGCTATCATTTATTTTGCTTTACCATCCCCCCCAAAATAAAAAACAAACCATCATTATGATGTGCGCCTTACCTTCCACATCAACAAACTAGATCAGAGACCACCCAGCCCCAACAACTGTCTATCTAAGGAGCTGTTTGTCTGTATTATTGATTGTGATGTATGTAACTCCATATGTTCTATGTATGTAATTCAATGAATTTAGTTGTATAAACACATTTACTTTACAGCGCTACGAAATATGTTGGCGCTATATAAATACATGTTAATAATAATAATAAAACAATAATATAAGCTGATGCTACAGGGCTGATTTCTGTGCTGCCATGTAGTAATTATGTGTATTAATTACTAATCAGCCTTATATTGTGACATTTCTATTCTATGTGTACTGTGTATTGTGAGTGGGTCCCTAAGCTCAGTAAGTGACAGCAGCACAGAGCATGTGCAGTGAATCAGCAGAAAAGATGATGAGGAGCTACTGGGGCATCGTTGGAGACACAAATCTAAAGGGCTGTGGTGGCCTTGGGATGGTACAGAAGCACAAAACATCATGTACAACATTTCTAGCTACTTCTTTAGTTAGGCTTTAGTTCTCCTTTAACGAGGAAGGGAAATGTAGCTGATATTGCAGAGCTTTAAACATCTGAACTGCATCAGTGTAGGACTGGCCCACTGGGATACCGGGAAATTACCCGGTGGGCCTATTCCATGGCCATTCCTTATTTCATTCACAAAGAGGCTAAATAGATTGAATAACAGATTATAGTATGTAAAGAAAAGAGACTAGGAGAACAGAGGTTGAGTGAGAAGAGGAAGAATAATAGTACTAAATGTGGGCCCCTGGTCTAAGGTTTTTTGGTGGGCCCCTGGTGTCCCATTCCAACACTGACTGCAATGTAATCTTGCCTTCCTTTTGACTTCAATGCATTTCGGCAATATTTGGGAATTTTTCAGCAAAGGCCGGTTTCACTCATCGCTAGTTATTGTCACTGAAGAACGGGTGCTTTGCTGTACCACCGCCTGTTTTTGTTTGGCACCTGTCTATGCTAATAAAGCTGGCCACAAATATACAAACCAGGGCCTTTAGTTTGTTGCCATTTGTCAGGATTTTGTTTTCTGCCCAATAATACTCTAAGGAACCCTGCACATATTGTATTGTGAAGGTTTAAAGCAGATGAGGTGGCAGATTTACTGTATTTCTCTTCTCCACCTTAAAGCTTGTTTCTTCTCCTGCCCTGTACACTGTACCAATAATTGCTTCATTTAATTAGCTGTGACATTGTCGAACCTTTTTCTGAACCAATCTCAGTGTATCTAGTGAAAAATTACATATTTGTGGTGGAAGCCTCAGAAAACGTAGCTGTGTTTTAATGATAATAGTGTTTTAAAAAGTTTCCTGTTCCTGCCAAAGCCAAAGATGCAAAGTGCTAATTAATCTATTTCGTTAAAAAGCCTGCAGAATCAAATATCACCAGCTGATCTTTAATGCCTGCTTGCTTTTTTTTTCTGGTTTTTTAAAGATCCTTGTAGCAGGAAAATGTCAATCAGAATTGAAGTTTACTGAATTAGACCTGCGGTGTGCAAATTAAATTGTTCCATCAGCCAGAGTGCTGCAGAGTAGATATCTACACAATTCAGACCCAACAAGAGGGCCAATGCAGGGGGCCCAAATAAATTTGATATATATATATACAGTATCTGTCTTTTCCTAACCAACGAGTCAGGAAGGTTTTGTTTGCTACATCCCGGCAGTCTTACAGGACATTTAGGGACAGACAATTAGATTTAAGTGTGCCCTATACAAAGCCTTCCCCTGCATCTCTTCCTGGTCTAAGCATTGTTACTCGGGCGCTCAGGCTTGCCCCTAGAAAAAAAACGAAACGAAACAAAAAAAAACGAAACAAAAAAAAGACAGAAATAAAAGCTTACCATATATCTTGTGGGGTCCGAGTGCCTACACAATCAACAGCAGCAAGGATCCATACAGGCCAGCAAATAAAGTTAAAAAACATATAATGATTGACAACACATGCAAAATAAAGCCTGAGCATGTCTTGCTCCAGTTTGCTTTATCTTTTCCCCTGCTCCAGCCTGTTCTGCCTCTTCACTCGCTTCAGTTTGTTGAGCCTCTTCAAACTATCTATCCTACTCCAGCCATTTCTGCCTCTTGTCCCTTTCCAGTCTATTCTTCTTCTTTACCTGCTCCACCCCACTTCAGTCTGTTCTGGTTCTCTGCCTCCTTCATCATGTTCTGTTCTGGATCTTAGCCCTCTCCATCTCATCTGGTCCCTTCATTGTACCCCCTTGGACTCCACATATTTTGCCTGAAGTACTTATAACCTGCCTATCGAGTAGGGATGCACGGAATCCACTTTTTTGTATTCGGCCGAACCCCCGAATCCTTCACGAAGGATTTGGCCGAATACCGAACCGAATCTGAACCCTAATTTGCATATGCAAATTAGGGGTGGGGAGGGGAAAACATTTTTTACTTCCTTGTTTTCTGACAAAAAGTCACGCAATTTCCCTCCTTGCCCCTAATTTGCATATGCAAATTAGGATTCGGTTCGACCGGGCAGAAGGATTCGGCCGAATCCGAATCCTGCTGAAAAAGGCCGAATCCTGGCGAATCCTGAACCGAATCCTGGATTCGGTGCATCCCTACTATCGAGGGACAGGAGATTTCCCCTTAGGAAATCCTTAACAATGCATGTGTGGTGCGTCAGTATCTCCCCAGCTGTGAGTCACCATTTATCTAGAGCTCCTCAAACACCATGTTCCAGTATCTTGCACTGATGAGATCTAACAAGATCATAATAGGGTATCTGCAAGTATTGGTATCTGGTTTATTATGCTATATCTATATTATGAAACCACCAGTTCTGGATGCATAGATGGTCACTCAGACATTATGAGTAATTCACATGTCTCTGCCCATAATTCTTTATGTTTGGGTTAAAGTCTCATTTATAGTTTTAAAGCAATGAAGTATGTGAATACCTTCAGCTCCAGTCTTACTCAAGCCTTATGTTTTATTGCATTTGACCTTATATGCCAACTCCTTAAATAATTAACATTAACCCTCAGTCCTCACCTAGAGTAGATAAAAAATTGCTACCAAAATAACACTTAGGGTTACAGGTAACTTCCAACATGTGTATGTGTATGACTATTAGACTACCAGATTTCCAACACAGGAGCAAATTATTCAATGCAGTTGTTCTTGGGAGCAGACAATGTTCCAATAGGCTGAAGGGGCTCAGCCCATCAGAAAATTGCTTTTCCCCATGCACAACATTGTTCCAGAAGCTGCTCCAACATGCTTAGACGACATGATTAGTAAGTAAGGGTGCTGGAGGTAAGTTAGGAGGTCACATGAAGTAGAAAATTTGAGTTTTAAAAATTTTAAAAGTTTTTAATATGATCCTAGACCACCCAATTGTTCATTAAGGGGCTCTAACAAGCAGCATGTGCACATAGCGGGGTGACTAGGAATTGGAGCACCATCGGTCCAGTGGGATTTAAAGCTCTAGAGAGGGTGCTAGCCAAAGGTAAGTACCTGGGGTCAAGGGAACTGCTTTAATCACTCATAAATAAACAAATATATATTTTATTATTTAATAAGAAGGCATCCTTATTTTATATGGGATGTAATCACGCATACTGTACCCTACGCTATACAACATTTTGATTTAGGCCTAAATAAACATTTTCATAATAAATCTAACAGAATGGATGAAAGCTGTGATATTTGGCTTCAGTATAGTTCATTTTTTCAGTAAATCACTAAAAAATTTAGCATTAGACAAGTATTTCCTAGTTTAATTTACAGACACGTTTATTGTTTCAAGCCCATCTTATTTATTTTTCTAAAACTCTTGTTTGATTTTCTGCGCATTCCACCTGGAAGTGTTTTTCTAGAGATCGTATTCCTTAGTGCAGTCTCAGTGTTAAAAATCTGTTGTTGCCGTTTCTTTGAAAACTGACCCTTATTGTGTTAAATAATCGAAACTGCTGTAATTGGTTTTCTTATGAATCTGACCAGACTCATCCTGGATGTAACAATAATTCAATCAATATTTCATAAGACATATTGGCTATAGTATAGCACTGACAACTAATATTCTCAGCACAAAGTATACATTAATTTCCACTTTTTCCATATACACACACATGGCTGTCTCTTGGTTATAAATTACATGTTACTTCAATGTCAAAAAATCCATTTATATGAAAGGAAAAACCCTTCAAAAAGATATATATTAGAGAAGATTGGTTGTTTTCCAATGTTATGCGAGACAGAATACATCTGTGGATTATTTCATTAAAGCAACTCTGACACCTGAAATAAGTGGGCGCCATTATAAGGCATTTTACAAAACACTATCTGTATGTTGTTAATCGTATCCCTGGTAATTGCTCCTAAGAGCCATCTTTTCCAGGGAATCTGTGTTGTGTTTTTAAAGCAAGACAAACATTGCCTCACTCTACAATATAACAATGAATTCCTGAACCAGCAAGTGTATTTAGTTGTAATATAGGTGTGTAGGTGCATCTCAGGTCATTTTGCCTGGTCATGTGCTTTCAGAAAGAGCCAGCACTTTAGGATGGAACTGCTTTCTGGCAGGCTGTTGTTTCTCCTACTCAAAGTAACTGGATGTGTTGCAGTGGGACCTGGAAATTACTATTGAGTGTTGTTCTTAGATCTACCAGGCAGCTGTTATCTTGTGTCAGGGAAATGCTATCTGGATACCTTCCCATTGTTCTGTTGTTAGGCTGCTGGGGGGGAAGGGAGGGGGTGATATCACTCCAACTTGCAGTACAGCAGTAAAGAGTGACTGGAGTTTATCAGAGCACAAGTCATATGACTGGGGGCAGCTGGGAAACTGACAATATGTCAAGCCCCATGTCAGATTTCAAAATTAAATATAAAAAATCTGTTTGCTCTTTTGAGCACTAGTAACTGACTAGTAACTGGCATGACTAGTAGTCATGACAGTATCCTTTTAAGAGCTGGATTTCTGAAGGTTTTTCTTAGGTAAGCGAACTAACTGCTTTCTGTTTAATTTTCTGTTTTTGTTCTCAGGTGTAGTATGGACGCAGAAGGACAGGAAAGAGATTGTTTTTGGACAAAATAGATCATTTCTAACCCTGTGTCAAGGATGTTCTTGACTTCCTGTTCATCATTCATGTTCACTGCTCAGTGAAGATGTTGACCACTCAATGGCTTTCCTGCAACAAAGAAGCATACATAATTAATAGCTCTTGGTAGTTAAAAGCCCCCTTAACTTTTATCATCATCATTCTATTTTTGATACAGCATTTCCGAAGACCCTGCAGATTTTTAAAATTCTGCTTGCATATTCCAGCTTTTCGTTGGTCTTTGGTTACAGTCTTGCTCCGTAATACTCTTTATCTCCCCACAAATCTCTACTATAATTTGTAATTTGATTGTCCAGCCAAACTACAGTAGCTTGCAGTCTAATCAGCTTGCTAACCTTAGGGGGACCTATTGTAGTGGTAAATGGGTGTAGTCTGAAAATAAGTCTGGGGGATATATTTGCTCTCTTGGATACACCAAAAAGCCCAGTTTAAAGGTCAGGTAAGGTGGTATCCAATGCAAATACTTAAGTGCTGTGGTAGATACAAACATAGAAAAAAAGAAAAATTGATCAATGCACATTCCTTTGTCCCCTATCATATCAGTAATCTATGCAGATGCATGTATTTACAAAGACAGGGGTTTTTTTAGTTACAAAATTATGATCATAAGATTGATAAGCCACCATACCACGTCAAGGTAAAACCCATATGGCGGTCCCTAACTATTTACCTCTGGTCAATTTCAAATGCTAAAGCCTCCCGGCATAGGAGCATTACCTGAAAAATAAGGTCTCCCGACCTGGGCATTGGTTTTCATCATAGGGCTTAGTCCTCTCCTGCCATTAGCTTTCAAAGGGGAGAGATAACCTCCCCCGCTTGCAGCTTTTGAGAGAGAGAAGCTGCCCAGACCAACACCCATTTCCAAAGGAATTGTTCCACCATTTAAAGAGACAGGTGTGGGGGTGCTACAACCACATGGAAGCCTGGCCTGCAGCTTAGCTGCTAAACTAGCAGGGGAGGACTAAGCCCTATGATGAAAACCAATGCCCAGGTCGGGAGACCTTATTTTTCAGGTAATGCACCTATGCCGGGAGGCTTTAGCATTTGAAATTGACCAGAGGTAAATAGTTAGGGACCGCCATATGGGTTTTACCTTGATGTGGTATGGTGGCTTATCAATCTTATGATCATAATTTTGTAACTAAAAAAACCCCTGTCTTTGTAAATACATGCATCTGCATAGATTACTGATATGATAGGGGACAAAGGAATGTGCATTGATCAATTTTTCATTTTTTCTATGTCTGTAGTTAATTTGGCCAGATCAGTAGCACTTCCAATGTATTTTAGTACATTTTTATGAAGCCATGGAGTGCTCTCACAATTTTTCCTTTTTGTACTTTGTATTGTAGCAGATTTATTCTGTTTGGAAGTTTAGCAGCTAAGCTGCAGGCCAGGCTTCCATGTGGTTGTAGCACCCCCACACCTGTCTCTTTAAATGGTGGAACAATTCCTTTGGAAATGGGTGTTGGTCTGGGCAGTTTCTCTCTCTCAAAAGCTGCAAGCGGGGGAGGTTATCTCTCCCCTTTGAAAGCTAATGGCAGGGGAGGACTAAGCCCTATGATGAAAACCAATGCCCAGGTCGGGAGACCTTATTTTTCAGGTAATGCTCCTATGCCGGGAGGCTTTAGCATTTGAAATTGACCAGAGGTAAATAGTTAGGGACCGCCATATGGGTTTTACCTTGACGTGGTATGGTGGCTTATCAATCTTATGATCATAATTTTGTAACTAAAAAAACCCCTGTCTTTGTAAATACATGCATCTGCATAGATTACTGATATGATAGGGGACAAAGGAATGTGCATTGATCAATTTTTCTTTTTTTCTATGTCTGTAGTTAATTTGGCCAGATCAGTAGCACTTCCAATGTATTTTAGTACATTTTTATGAAGCCATGGAGTGCTCTCACAATTTTTCCTTTTTGTAGATACAAACATGCCAACTCACCAGTATTTTTCAAGAGATCCTTTTACTGGTCTCCTGCAATCACAAAACCTAACTTACATGCTCCACTGAAAAACATACATTTAGACACTGAACACCTCAGATATCCATCCAAATGAGTGGAATGTAGAATATGGTGGGGGAGCACCAGGATGGAATGAGTGCAGGACAGGGGCAGGTGTGGCTTAGATACCAATCTTTCCCTATATCTATGACTTTATGAGCTAATCCTGTCTAGTGATGGGCGAATTTGTCCCATTTTGCTTCACCAAAAAATTCGCAAAACACATCCGCATCAGTTTTGACGAACGCATCACATCTGACACTCGTGTCAATTTTGACGGCGGCGCTAAAGTCAATGGGAGTCCGAATAATGTTGATACAGAACGGTTTCGATGCAAGCAATTTTTCTGACGTACGTCCAAACTTTTTTGACGCCGGAAAATTTTCACACCAGTTTCACTAATTTTTTTGCCAGGGGTGACATGGGAAAATTTGCTGCGAATTCCCGACTGGAATTCGCCCATCACCAATCTTGTCCAAAGGTTGGATCTTCAATGGGAGCTTAAACTGAAAAGGTGATATGGCAGCAGCTCTGGGGTTCCCCTGCATCAACAGATGAACTGCACATGTTTAGAAAGAGGAGGTAAAATGCACCAAGAGCAATTGTGCAGAAGTGCAAGGAGCATCAATGTTCCTTGCTATTTAAGGAATGGCATTATTTTGTGCAACGCCTGCAGTTAATGTTGCACAACTGTACTTGCCATTTGCAAATGACCCTTTTAGTCACCATACCATTAAGAATGGAAAAAGGAACTAGAAGGACTAGAGAGGACTAGAAAGCTCATGTATTCAGGTGACTGGTATTGATTAAAAGACATACTGTACATTACTGTATTAAACAGAGCCCCCACCTGCCCATCCATCACTCCTTTATATAAGAATAACCCAACATGGACTCACTAAGCAAGCGGCGCTCTACAAGAAATTCTTACCAAGACACACAGAAGCTAAATCACAAAATGATAAGTCACTGTTAAACATTTAGACAAGAATGAAATGAAAAAACTAAATAGAACACCAAAAATAATGTCAGAACATATTTAGTTCCATTTTGTTTAAAAAGAGGGCTGAAATGGAGGCAAAATGGCTATTTTCTGCTGGATCAGTTAGCACCGCAGAAATTTCCAGTAAAACATATACTGTGGCTCAGAAACATCATCGTTCTAAAAACGACATTAATATCTCTTGCTCTTACATAGATTTGTAGCTTAGGCAAAAAGCATATAAAATGGAATGAAAAAGGGATTTAGAAAGTTCACATGACGGAATTCCCAAATCTGGCAGCTTCAGCACAAAACCTTTTCAAGAACTGCAGCCGATTGCTTAAGTGCTGCACTACTAAGATTAAACCCCATCAGAACATACATTTTTAGCCCAGAAATGGTATAATGTGGTTGTCACAGTAATTTACTGCGGCTCACGGAAATAAAACTCTGGGGAAATGCAAATAAAGTAACATAATTTAACAAATGACTTAAAAGTCTGGGTTTTACTCTCATTATTCTGCTGATGAATATGATGCTTCCCATTATTGGCTTCTTTCAATGCACATCTCTTCCTACGTACACGTTATATGATTAAATCATTTTAGGCACATTTTTGTTTTTTTACTCGGTTTTATGAGAAAATAAAGCAGGATAAAGCCATTTCCATTAGGGAAAATCCATTTCATTAAACAGACAGACCCTTTATAATATAACAAAAGACAAATACAGCAGATTATCACATTCAACCCTTGGCTACTATACTGTATGTACTATTTTTAGAGTCTACAATTTAACAGAGAAAGGCAATAAAATAATCCATCCTGCTCAGAAATGGAAAGTGTATTAGGATCTCACTAAACCAAGTAACAATAAAAGGGCAAATAAAGCCTTCAGAAGAACTGACCATAAAGTAAATAACATATTGCATAGAGCACGTGTAGGTGCCCCACTGTGCACCAACGCTGAGCACGGGAAATAAATGTAATCTTACAGCATGTAGAGCATAGGATTGTTATTTTCTCTTTTAACTAGGGTTATACTGATTTTTTGCTAGCCATGTGTCCGCTATAATATTCACTTTAATCCAACTAGTACAGGTATGGGACCTATTATCCAGAATACTCGGTACCTAGGGTTTTCCAGAAAAGGACCCTTTCCGTAATTTGGATGTCTATTCCTTAAGTCTGCTAAAAATCATGTAACCATGAAATAAACCTAATTATTATTATTATAAACATGTATTAATAGAGCGCCAACATGTTGCGCAGCGCTGCAGATCGTTTTGCCTCCAATTAGGATTGATTATATTGTTGGATTGGATCAAGTACATGGTACTATTTTATTATTACAGAGAAAAAGGAAATCACTTTAAAAAATGTGAATTGATCAAAGTCTATTCCTCTGTCAAAAGAAATACTGCATTTCTTTCCTTCTATTGTGTACACATGGGCTTCTGTATCAGACTTCCTGTTTTCGGCATAAACCTCCAGGGCTAGGGCTTGAGCATGCTCAGTTTTCTCCTCTCCCCCTCCCTCCTCCCCTCCCTGCTGTAATCTGAGCTCAGAGCTATGAGTGAGCAGGGAGCGACTCAGAGAGGAAGTGATGTCACACCAAGCTAATATGGCAGCTGATATCCTAAACAAACCGAGAGAGCTTTTAGAGCTGTTTATTCAGGTATGGTAAAACATTCTGCAGAACAAATATGGGCGCAAATTCACTAAGCGCCGAAGTGCCGAACGCTAGCGTTAATTCGCTAGCATTTGGCATTTTTCGCTAGTGCGCAAATTCACTAACGAACGCTGGCGTAATTTTGCTAGTGTTACCTCGCACCCTTACGCCAGGCGAATTTTCGATAGCGACGTAACTACGCAAATGTGCGCAGTGTACTGAACGTTACCTTTTACACTAGACTTCCTTCGCCACCTCAGCCCTGGCGAAGCGCAATAGAGTAGATAGGGATTGTTTCAAAAAAAGTCAAATTTTTTTCTAAGTCCCAAAAAACGCTGGCGTGTTTTCTACATGATGGGTGATAGGCTGAAAAAGATCGAAATTTTTTTTGGGGCTCCCCTCCTTCCCCCCTACATTTCCTGACTCATGGCAACTTACCTAGACAGTGGGCACATGTGTAGGGCAAAATAAAAATTTTATTTGCTGATTTGAAGGCTTTCTAGGCATTTGAAGTGGTGATACGTGTTCCTCCATTGAAATTAGAATTTCGTGCCGTATGCAAATGAACCATCGCTAGCGAAACTTCGCTTCGCTTGGCGAATTAACGCTAGCGCAACTTCGAAAACTTACGCTACCCCTGTGCGCAACTTCGGATTTTAGTGAATTTGCGGAGCGCTGGCGAAAATATGCCTGGCGAAGTTTGGCGAAGTGTGGCGAAGTGCGGCGAAGTGCGGTGAAGTTGCGCCTGGTGCAACTTCGCATCTTAGTGAATTTGCCCCATAGTGTTATAGCTTGCACTATTGTGGCTAATCTATCAGCAATAAACTGCTTCGGTAGCTTTCCTTCTCCTTTAAGGATTACATTATGTAAGCATAAATAGTTTTTCCATAACACTATTATATCATACAAACATATTTATGCTTTAGAGACTTCTATAACATAAGACAAAAATTATGTATATGAAGACTAGGGTAAAAAAAAACATTTATAGATCATTGTTTTGGTTCCCCAAGAGTTATTTTGTCAAGGCTTGTGTTTCTGATGGGCTCAGAGTGCAAGAGGTGCTCAGGTTCTGCTAATTATGTATAATAATGTTCTCAGATACTTCTGACTCATCTTATTCAAAAGCAAATTACTCATTTTCTGGGGGTAAGGTCAGCTGTGGAGAAGAAAAAAATAGCATTGATTTGTAATTTAATTTGTTTGGAAGCTTATTATATAACAGTGATTTAGGCTTCATAATGTCGTTTGGACTTTCTTACTCCCACATCACTGTAACATGCTGTATGTATATACGTATATATGTTTTTCTATGTTTGAAATACATTTGCATGACTAATGCAGTGGCTGAAGCATTCATTTCCATTATCCGGAAACCCGTTATCCAGAAAGCTCTGAATTACGGAAAGTTTGTCTCCCATAGACTCCATTTTATCCAAATAATCCAAATTTTTAAAAGTGATTCCAGTTTTTCTCTCTAATAAAAAAACAGTACTTTGTCCTTGACGACAACTAAGATATAATGAATCCTTATTAGAAGCAAAACCAGCCTATTGGGTTTATTTAATGTTTACATGATTTTCTAGTAGACTTGGGGCATTAAGATCCAAATTATGGAAATATCCATTATCCGGAAAACCCCAGGTCCCAAGCATTCTGGATAACAGATCCAATACATGTATTTGCGAAAACCCAGGGCTGTGGAACATCAGTCTAGACTTATTTGGTTAAATGAATATACCCTGGATCATCAGAAATCAATGTACCCTAACAAATACTTGCAGGATACTTCATTATATAAATCAGACGCTATAAGAAAAAAATGCATGTGGGGACTTTTAATCTGGAGCCAGGTAGTGAAAAAGCAAGATATCCTTAAAGGCCAAAAATAATATTCCCAACCAAAGGTGCGGGCAAATAGAGTAGGGATGCACCGAATCCAGGATTCGGTTTGGGATTCGGGCAGGATTCTGCCTTTTTCAGCAGGATTCGGATTTGGACGAATCTTTCTGCCAGTCCGAACCTGATCCTAATTTGCATATGTAAATTAGGGACGGGGAGGGAAATATTGTGACTTTTTGTCACAAAACAAGGAAGTAAAAAATGTTTTCCCCCTTC
Source organism: Xenopus petersii (assembly GCA_038501925.1). NCBI lineage: Eukaryota > Metazoa > Chordata > Amphibia > Anura > Pipidae > Xenopus > Xenopus petersii. The sequence continues at coordinate 16,253,508 of CM076685.1, forward strand.
CCACCACTAATTTGCATATGCAAATTAAGGATTCGGATGCATAATATTTTTGCTCAACAAGTGCCCTTTAATAACATTAAAGAGCTATCCTTGCCAGGGTGATACATCTGGGACAGTCATATAATAGATATTTGCTAAGAGAGTAAGTTTAAATGTAAATTATCCTTGGTGGTCATGTTTTCTGGATGCCTGGCAGAGTATCTCCATAAAACGCAGGTCAGTTTCATTACAAGTCAGAACCTTCTTGTGGACTGCGGAAGAAAACCAGAGAATCAAGAGAAAGCATATTGTATCCTGATCAGAATTTGTTTTGTAAGTGTGTTCCCTGCCTTTATAGAAGGTAAGCTGCACCTTAATTCATAAACATAAGTATGTGAACTCACTTGTTGTTGATACAGCGACAACTGGACTGTAGGCATAGTCCCCATTATATCCTGTAACCTTCAGCCGAAACCTGTAAGGTGAAAAGGGCTCAAGGCCTTCCACAATGTACTTTCTAGAGCAGTGATCCTCAACAGTAACGTAACTCGTGAGCAACATGTTGATCTCCAACCCCTTGAATGTTGCTCCTAGTGGCCTCTAAGCAGGTGCTTATTTTTGAATTCCAGGCTTGGAGGCAAGTTTTGGTTGCATAAAAACCAGATGTACCTCCAAACAGAGCCTCAATGTAGGTTGACAATACACATAGGGGCTACCAAATGGCCAATTACAGCCATTATTCGGCACCCCAGGAACACTTTTCTTCCTTTTACTTCTGAATGTTGCTCATGGTTTCTAAAGGTTGGGGATCCCTGTTCTAGAGTATCCCCTATAGAATAAAATAAACACTCAGTTAGTATTAGGTGAATCCTATTCCAAAACAATTTTTAAAAATACAAATGTTTTGTTAAATGTAAGTTTGTGGTATTGAGTCATTCAAAACGTTCTTCTTATTGCATATACTTCATAGTGCATGAAAGCAAGGAACTCCGCATTCCTGGTTAATTAAAATTCACCCGTGTACATAATGGCTTGAAGCCCTTGTAAAATAAATGGCTTAATAAAATATTTACAGTGCTTAAAGGAGCTGCCAGCAGCCTTGTGTAGCCCACCGAAAAAAAACATATCAGCAGTCTTGTTTGTAGCTTCATCATCTTTAATCAAAAATGTTTTTGTTTTTTTTTTACAATAGCCAAGCATTTTAAAATGCACAGACCTGTACTGTATACATCTAGCAGTCTCAGGAGATCACTTACAATCTTTACATTCCCAATCTAATTCTGCCACCTAGTGGTAATCAGGTCCCCAAATTTCAGTCCTTGGAAAAACATGACCTGGGATTTGTCTGGCACAACAATGATAAACGATTACAAATCTCTCATCTTTCTTGCTGCATATATTCTTATATATGTCTATTTTTTTTTTTTTTTGTCTTTCTACCTGACTGTACAAGGGCGAGGTGTCGATTGTATATAAGATGCATCATAGTATTTCTTAGTCGCTTGTCCTTCAGATTCCTTGGGGTGCTTTAGAGTGCTTATGCCATTTATTTTCATTCATGAGTCGATACAATGGTAAAGATGACTGATTGTGATCTCCTGAGAATGGGTACAACATAAGTGGACACCATATACTCCCAAACTTTAGAATTGGCTTGATGACTTCTCTTATAATAAGCTGAATAGCAATCATGTGATTTATTTATTTTTTTCATTTCTAATACATTAAATGCTCTGTGTTTCCTGATGGTACAATATAGTAAAGTACATGTTTGGAACCTGTTATCCAGAATGGTTTTCCGGATAACGGATCTTTCCATAATTTGGATCTTCATACCTTCTATATTCTATTCTATATTCTACTAGAAAATCGTGTAAACATTAAATAAACCCGATAGGCTGGTTCTGCTTCCAATCAAGATTAATTATATCTTAGTTTGGATCAATTACAAGCTACTGTTTTATTATTAAAGAGAAAAAAGAAATCATTCTTAACAATTTGTAGTATTCGATTATAATGGAGTCTATGGGAGACGACCTTTCAGTAATTCGGAGCTTTCTGGATAATGGGTTTCCGGATAACTGATCCCATACCTGTACATACAGGTATAATGCCTTGTAGTTTATGGTCTGAAACAGTGGGTTTGCATTTTTTGGCTTGCATATTCTTGTATTTTTTTTTATTACATGCTTTGTTCATAATTTCCTGTGGTTTAAAGGGAAAGTAAAGACTCCCCCAAAGCTTAGGGATTAAAAGGAGCAATACATATTCGAATACATACGTAATTTTTGTACACTGTTTAGTAGAGCTCAAAGTCCCCCTGCCCAATCTGACATTTTTGATATAGGGTATGGCACCTGTTATCCAGAATGCTCCGGACCTGGGGTTTTCCGGACAATAGATTTTTTAGTAATTTGAATTTTCAGACCTTAAGGGGCCCATTTACTTAGCTCGAGTGAAGGCATAGAGGAAAAATAGTTCGAATTTCGAATGTTTTTTTTGGCTACTTCGACCATCGAATGGGCTACTTCGACCACGACCTTCGACTTCGAATCGAACTAAAAATCGTTCGAATATTCGACTATTCGATAGTTGAAGTACTGTCTCTTTAAAAAATTATTCGACCCCCTAGTTCGCCACCTAAAACTTACCGAGGCCAATGTTAGCCTATGGGGAAGGTCCCCATAGGCTTTCCAAGGTTTTTTTGATTGAAGGAATTTCGTTGATCGATGGATTAAAATCCTTCGAATCGTTCGATTCAAAGGATTTAATCGCTCAATCGAACGATTATTCCTTTGATCGTTCGATCGAACGAATTGCGCTAAATCCTTCGACTTCTATATTCGAAGTCGAAGGATTTCAATTTGGCAGTCAAATATCGAGGGTTAAACAACCCTTGATATTCGAACCTAGGTAAATTTGCCCCTATGTCTACTAAAAATCATTTAAACATTAAATAAACCCAATAGGCTGGTTTTGCTTCCAATGAGGATTAGTTATCAAGTTGGGATCAAGTACAAGCTACTGTTTTATTATTACAGAGAAAAAGGAAATCATTTTTAAAAATGTGAATTATTTGGATAAAATGGAGTCTTTTGCGATATGGCTTTCTGAATAATGGGTTTCCGGATAATGGATCCCTTACCTGTACTTGAAATCAGTGCAAGCAGCTGTCAACTTTATAGGTGGGTAACTTTTTGCACTGTAAGTCAGTATTTACCCTAGCTTAGACACGATTCCAGTACGAATTCATGGAAATAGAGACCAGAATGGAGATTATCAGTAGTATGCATGCAGATTTCTATATCCTACAGGGAGCAGCACTGAACATTACAGACAAGATAGCAAGAACTGAAAGGGTTGAACTTGATGGACAGTTGTCTTTTTCAACCCAAGACATCATTTAAGGCAGCAGAAAATAGGTCCCAGTTTAAAACAACATGGGCTTTTATTGCACAAGGTGTTTTCTCTGCCGGCATGTACAGTATTTGCACCGACCTCCTCTGAGTTTAGTGTACTCTGACAAGTGACACTAGACTGGAATTCAGCATTTGTGCTCCTTGCAGTCGGGTGGTACTAAAAGGCAACAGCTCTCTCCAAAGTAACGTAGACATTTATTCACTAGTGTAAAAAAGTGCAAAGCAATATTTTCGCACCTAACAAGCATTTGTAATAAAGTTAACTTTTCCTTTACGCTGCCCACTTGAATCTGTGCCAGCTGAGTGTCGGCACAGTTTTTTGGTATAGTTTGCCTTTTCAAACTGATGTTCTGGCACATGTGCATATGGACCCTATATAATACTTGTAAACATTGTTATAAAAAAAAAAAAAAAAAAGCAGCTACAGGTATGGGACCTATTATCCAGAATGCTTGGGACCTGGGGTTTTCCAGATCAGTTTGCTAGATTCAGAATCTCACCAAGAAGCATGGCTACAATCACTTACATAAACCAAACCTTAGTGATCCGTTTACTGGATCAAATACTCATCTGGGACACTTGCTCGGAACGTCATGCTTGCCAGTAAGCAGGTTACAAATGTTGTTTAATTGAAATTAGTACAGGTATCGGATCTGTTATCTGGAAACCTGATATCCAGAAAGCTCCAAATTACTGAAAGGCCATCTACCATAGACTCCATTTTATCCAAATAATCCAACGTTTTTAAAATTATTTCCCTTTTCTCTGTAATAATAAATCAGTGCCTTGCACTTGATCTCAACTAACATATAATAAATCCTTATTGGAAGAAAACCCAGACTATTTGGTTTATTTGCTGTTTACATGATTTTCTAGTAGACTCAAGGTATGAAGTCCAAATTACAGAAAGATCCGTTATCCGGAAAACCCCAGGACTGGAGCATTCTGGATAACAGGTCCCATACCTGTACTTTTGAGTAAATAGTCCCAAACACATGAGTTTATACATCCTCTTCATCAATTAACCACTTATTAGAGGGCCCTTTTTGTTTGAGATTGCTGTTGATATCCAAGTACAACTCAATGCTGTGATGATTTACTTTTCCAACAACTGAGGGACAGGCCTTCAGAATAATGTTTTGGTCTGTAAAAATAAATATATAAATATATTTGTATTATTCCATAACTTTGCATTAAAAAGTAATAGCAGGAGGCAAAAGAAATGAACAGATATGGACAACGGAAGTGGGAATTGTAAATGCTCAGAAATTAGTTTAGGTTATCCTTAAACAATGCCAGGTCTTGCATTTGTCTGAAATAATTTAAAAGTGTACATTGATTTACATAGGTTTCGCTGAAGAGCATAAATTACCATTTATCTGACAGCTAATTAAATTAGAGATCATGACGTTGAGCCTGGGCAGTGAATCAACCAGACTGCATAAGAGGAATATAAAATTTACTATGAGATTTAACCTTTAGAGCAGGGCATGCCACTGTTTCAAACATACAATGGGTATTTCAGTGCCATACAATGATATAAAAAATACATGTGTGCGTTTGTATTCCAAAACTGACAATTTCTCACACGCATTAGTTCAGGCTATTACCCAAGCACATGATAATAATTTATAGATAAGTTGCACATAAAATAAACGTGGTACAGCAAGTCACAAAGACTATTGGGCGAATTCACTAAAGGGCGAATTAACGCCTGCAAAGGCTCCGCCACACTTCGTGCCAGGCGCAAATTCGCTACCACTACGCTAATTCACTAAAATGCGTCTCTGTAGCCGACTGCTGGCGAAGTTTCACTAATGTTAATTCATTATAGGGATGCACCGAATCCAGGATTCGGTTCGGGATTCGGCCTTTTTCAGCAGGATTCGGATTCGGCCGAATCCTTCTGCCTGGCCGAACCGAATCCAAACCCTAATTTGCATATGCAAATTAGGGGCGGGAGGGAAAGCACGTGACTTTTTGTCAGAAAACGAGTAAAACATTTTTCCCCTTCCCACCCCTAATTTGCATATGCAAATTAGGGTTCGGATTCGGTTCGGTATTCGGCCGAATCTTTCACAAAGGATTCGGGGGTTCGGCCGAATCCAAAATAGTGGATTTGGTGCATCCCTAATTCATTAGCGCATGCATTTCTCAGCGATCTTTGGCAAGCGTTAATTTCTGCCTAGTGAAACTTCGTTAGTACTCTTACAAATAGGACAATTTGAATAGGGCGAGTACATATAGGCCATATATATGTCTTTATTAGAGATGTTGCTGCAAATACTTGAAGTGGCCACTTATTATTACAAATGTCAGAGGAAGCAAAATAAATACAAAAGAGATCCTCTAATGTCCTAGACATGAGCCCACCCTAAAACAAATGTGGCACGCCCCTCAAATGGTAAAAAAAAGGTTAACACACAAATCTTTAATAGTTAGATATTTTTAAGGCAATCCTGCTTTAAAATATGAAACAACACCGTTGTTTTTACAACTTTTACGAGTTTCCGGCATTCGGGATATGATGTCACTGAAGAGATTGGAGGGATTGGAGGGATCAAGAGAGGATTTTTTCAGAATGGCGGTGACAAGAGCATGTTTTAGTTGAGAAGGAATATACCTGTATATTACATTTCCCTAGTGCCTAATGATCGGATTACAACGTTGTGAATACAGGGAGCCACACCGGACAGGATCTTCAAACCTGGCCAGATTTCGGTTTGGGGAAGCCCATCGTAGGGCCCTATACACTGCCCAATAAGCTGCTGATTTAGTCTGTGGGCAGTTTATATTGACCCGTGTATGGCCGCCTTAAGACTAGTTTAAAATGATCTTCTGCAGGGTGCAAAATTCATTATTTACCAATGCAAAGGAATCCGCTGATAGTGATCACAATGAGAAGAAATAAGAAGAATGGAAAATAATTTCATTATGACATTACATTTTGAATTTAAAAGAGGTGTTGAGGTAGCCCATCAGTCAATACATAAGAGAAATGTGTATTTAACAGTGCAACATCACATATTTTATTGCACACTACCAAGTATAAAAAAACACTAATAAAATCTCAGTGGAATTGGCACTTTGATATACAGTAGAGCTGTTCATTTTAGATTTCTCTCGAATAGTAAAAGTGACTGCCTGAGATTTAGCTCGCGAGTGTAACAACATATTTAGCAAGCCGTCAATAAATACATATGCTGGAGGCTTAGGGGTAAATAATGTCTAATGTATATGAAGAGCTCTGATGGATTTTTCAAGCTTGGATCGATATTCGCTTAGAGTTTAACCGTTCTTGATAATGTTGCGGAGATAACTTGCAAAGAATAATCAGGGTGCTCTCATTCTGTGCAGTTACTTTATTAAGTGGTGACTTGTATGAGTTGCTGTGCAGCTATCTCAGAGTTCCATTTAAATTCTTTACGCTGGAATAAAGGACTGCACTTCCAGCCTATGCCCCCAAAGTAATTTAATGTTCTGATATACAGTTAAATATTACAGTCAAAAACAATACCATCTGACACTGCCAGCAAACAGGTTTCTTTAACATGTCATTTATCACAAAGCCTCATCCAAATTATGATTAAATATGTTAACACAAAAAAGGAATCGATAACAGCAATTAAGTTAAAAATGCTTTACTTGCAGATTATCCAATGGACCATGGTACCATTCTTCAGTTCCGTTGCCAGGCAAGACACCTTGCTGAAACAAACGAAAACAAACAGGACCTTAAAATCAGGCAGTGGAGACTGGGAAGAGCTAATTTATTATATATTTATTTCTAAATGACACTATTTACACTGCAAATAATTCACTCTACAACATAAAATGTCATTCTTGAAACAGCAAGTGTATTTTTTTTAGTAATATTGGTGTGTAGTCTCCATTTTAGGTCATTTTGCCTGGTCATGTGCTTTTAGAAAGAGCCAGCACTTTAGGATGGAACTGCTTTCTGGCAGGCTGTTGTTTCTCCTACTCAATGTAACTGGATGTGACACAGTGGGACCTGGATTTTACTATTGAGTGCTGTTCTTATATCTCCCAGGCAGCTGTTATCTTGTATTAGGGAGCTGCTATCTGGTTACCTTCCCATTGTTCTGTTGTTAGACTGCTGGCGGGGGGAAGTGGGGGTGATATCACTCCAATTTACAGTACAGCAGTAAAGAGTGACTGAAGTTTATCAGAGCACAAGTCACATGACTGGGGGTAGCTGGGAAACTGACAATATATCTAGACCCATGTCAGATTTCAAAATTAAATTGTTTACTCTTTTGAGAAACGGATTTCATTGCAGAATTCTGCTGGAGTAGCACCATTAACTGATGCATTTTGGAAAAAAAAACCTTTTTTCCCATGACAGTATCCCTTTAAGTCCAGGGCACGAATAGAATAACATTAAAGGGTGCAAATCCTCACCCTTTGGGGCAAATTCACTAAGCCGCGAAGTGCCGAACGCTAGCGTTAATTCGCTAGCGTTTGGCATTTTCGCTACTGTGCAAATTCACTAACGAATGCTGGCGTAGTTTCGCTAGTGTTGCTTCACACCCTTACGCCAGGCGAATTTTCGCTAGCGACGAAACTAAGCAAATTCACTAACTTGCGCAGTGTACTGAACGCTACCTTTTACGCTAGACTTCCTTCGCCACCTCAGACCTGGCGAAGCGCAATAGAGTAGATAGGGATTGTTTCCAAAAAAGTCAAAAAAAACCAAAAAACGCTGGCGTGTTTTCTACATGATGGGTGATAGGCTGAAAAAGATCGAAATTTTTTTTGGGGCTCCCCTCCTTCCCCCCTACATTTCCTGACTCATGGCAACTTACCTAGACAGTGGGCACATGTGTAGGGCAAAATAAAAATTTTATTTGCTGATTTGAAGGTTTTCTAGGCATTTGTAGTGCAGCTACGTGTTCCTCCATTGAAATTTGAATTTCGCGCCGTATGCAAATTAGCTTTCGCTAGCGTTATATAGCGAATCAACGCTAGCGCAACTTCGCAAACTTACGCTACCCCTGTGCACAACTTCGGATTTTAGTGAATTTGCGGAGCGCTGGCGAAACTACGCCTGGCGAAGTGTGGAGAAGTGCGGCGAAGTTGCGCCTGGCGCAACTTCGCATCTTAGTGAATTTGCCAATATTGCTCAGTTGTAAAAGACTTACGAGTCATTTTACCATCCCCAGGACACAAGTGCAAGAGTGCAAAGGGGTGAACTTACCAAGATCTTGCACCCCAGGGATTACTCTGACAAATTTCAATGACCCGAAAACTCAATTAAAATTTGTTGAAACTCAATTTTTTTTATTTCTACGAAACTTGAATGTCAGGAAGGCTGCAAACATCTCCCAATTGATCCCTCTGCCTCTCCCGTTGACTTAAACAGTAATTCAGCAGGTTTTAGGTGTCGAATAGTAAATTTGAATTCTTAAAGGGTCACAGTATGATAAATCTTGAAATTCGAATTTTCAAAAAAACTCGAATCGAGTTTGAATAATTCCCTAGTCAAATTTGACAGTTTTGACTATAAATAAAATTCGAATTTTCAAATTTTCATAGAGTACTGCCAGGGGTCTCAGCAGGGACCTGTACTTACATTTGCCGTAGGGCCTCCTGTTCTATGTTTGTTACTTATGTATAACTAATTATTATGCTATGTAACTATGTACCCATGTGATTAACTGCCCATATAGGCATCAAACATGTTAGGTCTTTTTTTTCATGTCCAAATAAAGTTTCTTATTTTTAGAAATCACTGCTTTGGAATAATTCAATTAGGTCTTCTAGTTTTTTTAAGGTGAAGTTAATTCTTACTCTACAATTGGGGTTATATCAAACCTCCCAACTGTCCCGTTTTTAGAGGGACAGTCCCTCTTTTGACAGCTCAACCCGCAGTCCCTCGTTTGAACTGGAAAGTCCCGTTTTTCTCTGCACTGAACAGCCAGAAAAAGAAATAAAGTTTCTAACTCAATTGTCTTTTGGCAGAGAGCCCAGAACAGCCACCGCTGCAGAAAAGATACTTTTGTAACAATTTGGAGCTAAGCAAATAAGTAATTGTAACAATATAAGATCCAGGTCCCTTGGGGAAAGTTAGACTCACTTCATTAGCAAAATTGTAATGACTGAAAAAAAACACAGAAATACGTTCAAACTTTAGTAACCTGCCAATTTTTTTAAAATGAACATGGTAATTAGGGGGTGTGGTCACAAAAAGGGGCCTCTTTCCTTATTTCCATTTTTGCTTTAATTACCACAAAACACCGGTACTGGTTGGTGTCCATGTAGACAAATAGTAGCAATGGATGATATCCCTCTTGATTCCATCAATCAAAATATATTAAAAAAATAGAATTAAGAAAATAGAGTTTTTTTAAACGTGGGTGAATAGGATCGGCCCAAAAACTCAGATCGAATTAGATTTGTGTTTTAAAAACTTGATTCGAATTTTTTTCTCCAAAAAAAACTCGAATGTCAGGAAGGCTGCAAACAACTCCAAATTCCAGGACGTCTACCATTGACTAAAACAGACAGGTTTTAGGTGGCGAATTGTCAAATTTGAGTTCTTAAAGGGCCAGCGTATGATAAATCTCGAAGACCGAATTTGAATTTTTAAAAAAGCTCAAATTGAACAATTCCCTAGTCGAATCTTGACTGCTTTGGTCATAAAAAACTCAAAATTGAACTCTACAATTTGAATTTTTAGGGGCAAATTTATCAAGGGTTGAATTTCGAATTTGAAAAACATTAAAATTCGAATCCAAAAAGACCAACTGAAATTAAGTCTAAGTTTTTTTTTTTGCCCGAATAGGTCAGTTTTTGATCAAATAGGTCCGTATTCGGGCGAATAGTACGAATCAAAGTAATAGCGCATTCCACCAATTGACTCCAAATACGTTCTAGAAGGTCCCCCATTCGGCAGGTTTTAGATGGCGAATGGTCGAAGTTGAATTTCTAAGGAGACAGTACATGATAAATTTAGATTTTTTTAATATTCAAATCAAATTTGTACTATTCCCTAGTGGAAGTACACTCAAAATTTGCTTGAAATTTAAATTTTTTTCATTCGAAAATTCACCTTGACCTTTGATAAATCTGCCCCTTAATGCACTTAATGTGTCTCTTTAAAAATTTGACTTCGACCATTCGCCATCTAAAACCTGCCGAATTGCTGTTTTAGCCTGTGGGGGACCTCCTAGAACCTATTTGGAGTAAAAAAAAATTAAATTCATATGATTTGAATTCGGAAGAGTACAGACCTATTCGATCGAAAACGGACCAATTCAGCCAAAAAAAAACTTTGACTTAATTTGAAATTTGACCCTGTGTCTGCTTGATTGTCAAACCCATAAATACTTCCCATCATTTTACAGTCACTGTGATATATCTGCATATCATCCTGATATTTTATTACTTATAACCGCATTACTATCTTGTGTGTCTTGCATCTCCAATCTCTTTATCGAGTAAATTTAATTGTGACTTGCAAAACTAATAAAAGAAGAATGTGTAAATAAAAGAAAGAAGAAACAATTTAGCTCTGGGCCCTTGGGAGATATAAATCCTTGGAAATGTTCTGCGATTTAATTTGCAGCGGCACTTAAAGGGATGCTATCATAACAAATCCTTCTTTAAATATATTCTTTTTATGGGTTTCTCGTTGGTACTTGACATTTTTCCCTTTCAAAAAGTATCTATTTTTTCAATAAATCTGATATACCTGTAGTGCAGTTGTTGCTTTTGCCTCGCTAAGTTTTCTAAAGGTGGCTATAGACGCACAGATAATATATTCAGTGCGTGTATGGTGGGAAAAGAGCTGACCGATATCGGCAAAAGACTTGGATATCGGTTGGCTCGTCGTTCGGGTTGACTCAGCTTCACCTTTTCAATACAGAAGTGTGGTTCTTATAGAGCAGACAGTACAATAGCAATGCTGGACTGGCTCCAAAGCAAAAAGGGGTTGGAATCAGGGCTGCTGCCTAAAATTGTAGCTCTAGAGCACCCTGGGCCAAAAAAAACTATAATATGCAATTTCTCCACCTGCTACTCAAAATCCTAAACTTTAAACAATATATGGGACAGCTTTGGTCTGAATGATATGGGTATCAGCCCCTGAAGCCTTACTGTAATGTCGTCTGTGCACTGCAGGTATGGGACCTGTTATCCAGAATGCAAGGGTTTTCCGGATAATGAATCTTTCCATAATTTGTTTCTTCACACTTTAAGGGAAACTGCAAACTGGAGAGCTGCTAAATAAAAAGCTAAATAAGTCAAAAACCACAAATAATAAAAAATGAAAACCAATTGCAAATTGTCTCAGAATATCACACTCTATATCATCCTAATAGTTATCTCAAAGGTGGACAACCCCTGTAATAGAGGAAGGTGCTATTTACCCTAAGGTCACCACCCTGTTTATTAGATATGGATGCCTTGATAACAGCTAATTATTATTATAGGCAGACTTCCTGTAGTGATGAATGGGTAGAATAGTTTCTAATCCACACGTACGCTAACAGTCCCTTTTCAACGCAGGCCAAAGGTCAAGAAGGGACTTTAAGACCTGAGCTCACCCGACCCCCAGTTTACCTCAGGGGTGATGCAAGAGGGGAGGACAGTGTCCCACCAATAAAGGGGTTGAAAACCAGATGCAAACCCCAAATGAATAGCTCTGTGAGCTGCATTGGGCTGCACCCTAAGTAGTGGCCCACCACTTTTTCTGCCAGAACCTGCCGTGCTGGTTTTGAGTCAGCCGCTGCTTCACTAGTTTGCTGGGATAGGGTATGCAATATTACAATAGTATCTAAAGAGTATTGATGTGCAGGTTGACAAAAAGTTGGCCCTAGGGTTGCCATCTTTTGGCTGGGCCCTTACCAGCAGATAACATAGGAGCAGGGCCAAGAGATGGTGAATCTAGTGGGGCTATGATGTAAAGGCGGGGGCTGTAATGTTGGCAGACAAACAGACAGAGAATTGGTGAGGAGACAGTTAAAGAGGTAATGGTGGGTTGGAGGGGTAGTGAGTAGGCAGAATTCGGCCAGAAGAAGAACAACTAGGCATTACAAATTTACTGGCAATTATAATGCCAGTAAATTTTTAACACCAGCCTCACCCTGTCTGCCATTTACCGGCTAGGTCAATGAAATATAGTGCAGGGGGCAACCCTAACCCAACCAAACCGGGTGAGCCTGGATTAATTATATACCCATGTCAAATTCTCTGTTCTCTGACAACTACAAGGAGTTCAGTTCCTCTACTTTAAGTCCCAGTGATAACAAGAGCCAGATAGTTAGTGTTGAACTGGTTTGCCAGGGGCCCACCAGAAAACCTTAGATCATGGGCTCATTCTCCAAGCTAATTTTCTTCGACTTCTCACTCAACCTTTTTATTTTCTTAGTACTTTTCTTTACATGATATACTCTATTTTGCATTTATTTGGCCCCTTTGTTTCCATAAAGAATTAGGGAATTAACATGAAATGCTTAAAAATGCTTAGAAGCAGAAGGGCCTACTGACACCTAGGATAGACATACCGTCTACTAAGTCTACTAGACAATTTAAACAATAAATAAACCAAATAGAACTGTATTGTAATTAGGGATGCACCGAATCCAGGATTTGGTTCGGGATTTGGCCTTTTTCAGCAGGATTCGGATTCGGCCGAATTCTTTTGCCCAGCCAAACCGAATCGGAATTTGTGGATGCAAATTAGGGGTGGGGAGGGAAATCACATGACTTTTTTTCACAAAACAAACACATGCAAATTAGGGTTCAATTCAGTATTCGGCCGAATCTTTCTAGAAGGATTCGGGGGTTCGGCCGAATTAAAAATAGTGGATTAGGTGCATCCCTAATTGTAATAGAAGAAGGATTAATTATATCTTAGTTTGGATGAAGTACATGATACTATTTTATTATTACAGAGAAAAAGGAAATCATTTTTTAAAAATTGGATTATTTGGATAAAATTGAATCTATTGGTGATAGTATTCTCATAATTTGGAGCTTTCTGGATAGTGGGTTTAGAGATAACGGATCCCATAACTGTAGAGTTATTATTGCAGTGCCTTCATAGGAAGCTGTGCTACAAAAAATATCTAGAACATGTTTACTAAATTCAGTTGCAAAGAACTCCATGTTTACACTGGCACAGCTAATTTCAAAATGAAGAAGAATCATTACAAAACCCGTTAAACCATTTGTAAGTTGGTAATTATTATATTTATAGAGCTGCCTAATTAAAGGGGAAGCAAGTATGGCACTTCAGAAGAATGTTAAAATACTATTCGGTCATGACAGACGTGCCCTAAAAAAAGGCAATTAAGGAAGTACATGAAAGTTGGCAGGAGAAATAAAAGAACAGGCACTTAGAATTCTGAGCCCACTCAGTCCGCCCTTACATTGGAACATTTACTACTGAAATATTTTACACATTTCTAAAACTCCATTGTCTAGTTACAGGAATTTGCAGACGGAAATATGGTGCCAAGGTCAATAGGAGCAGAATGTGAATGGAATATCTAATAGTTTTAGGGGTATTTGTAAAATGAATGAGTTTAACCTTTGCTTAAAAAATGCAAAAAAGAAATGATGAGTAAGGAAAATACACGCATTAACAATTAGCTAACTAGAAATAAATGAATTTCCCATTATTAATAAGATGATTTGTGGGATTGTTCTGCATCACAAAGGTGGTAGGCTATGAGGTGAGGGAAATTGGGCAGATTCTGGACAGAGCGGGGGAGCGTGCAGTTGTAACTGGAAGTGATTGGGGGGGATGGGACATTGTCTAATTTGTCCTTCATTTCATAATTTAAATGTTGGGCCATAACAGAAAGCTTCGACCTCATTAGATAAGAGTTAGGGGTCCCCATCCTTTTTTACAAATCAGCCACGTTCAAATGTAAAAAGAGTTGGGGAGCAACACAAACATGGAATAAATCCCTGGGGATACCAAATAAGAATTTTGATTGGCTATTTGGTATCCCCTATGTGGACTGGTAGCCTACAGGAGGTCCTTTGTGGTAGAACACCTTGTCTCCAAGCCAGGAATTCAAAAATAAGAACCTGTTTTGAGGCAACTGGGAGCAACATCCAAAGGATTGGTGAGCAACATTGGTTGCTCACAAGGCCAATGGCGTAACTACCAGGGGTGCAGGGGGTGCGATCGTACCCGGGGCCGCACCCCCTTGGGGCCCACTGGAGCCATGATAACAGTTATTGTGGGAGGCTGGGCAGGGGAGATTTTGCAGCATGCATGCCAACAGCACAATTCATAGGGGGTAGGGCCTGACGGGGGCCCCGGGTGCCCATCCTGTACCAGGGCCCGCTGGCAAGTAGTTACGCCACTGCACAAGCCATTCACAAGCCATTGGTTGGGAATCACTGGAATATACATTTGCTGTCTGTCCCGATGATTCCAACCAGTGGCTTGTGAGCAATATATGTTTTGCTGTTCTGCCCAGCCATAACCCTGGCTTCATAGCAGAGGGTTGCTCTGAATACATTTCATGATATTAGCATGGTAGGAATTTCTTATATCTTTTAAAAAAAAAAATCATGTAAGAAGCAACAGTGCTTATAATAGCACTCTGAGCAATGTTACAAGGAAACCTGGAAAAAGAGTAAAGGTGGCCATAGACAATTATGATCTTTCTTGGAAAAGATCTTTCCAAGAAATATCATTCGTTTCAATACACACGTGTAGAGCTAGATCGTCAGATATACAGGAAGAAACAATAGAATTCTATCTGTATCTGACGATTCAGTACTAATATTGGCAGATGTTTGGGTGCCTTCATAAGCACCCGTTCCAAATTTTCCATCACGCACGATCAATGAGCCGCCCGATATCAAAGTCTTCTGCTCGGTCGGCTCTTTTCCCAACATACACGCACCCCTAAGGTAGAGTCCTGCAGGGGTCCATTTTTTGAAAACCCATACCCAATGCATACCCACAACCTGAAATTTTACCCACGTGTTCCCGCTACCTGACCCACAATAACTTTCCGACCCGGGGGACACGCAAATCCGGAAGTGACGGCACATTTGACCGGAAGTGATGTCACTCTGCTGCTGAATCTTCCCACCAAAAAATTAAAAACTGGAAGAACCACAAGGGTGGGTGGGATCAAGCCCACATCATTTTTGGGTACCCAGTCGGCACAGCCAAGGAATCTGAGACTTTTAAAATGACACCTGACCACTTTGCAGATATACCGCGTGTACCCGACCCGATGCAGGACTCTAGGGGACCCACCAACAGTGTCCAGATTGGGCCCTATTGGGCACTATTGTGGTATTGATCCATAATGGCTAAACGTTATGTAAAGGTTTTAATGTAGGCTGATTAGATCATCACTACTTGTAAGGTCTACTAGCTCCCAGCAGTTAAACTTTTTAGGGTTGAAGTAAAATATCAATGGAGGGAGACAATTTATTTTCCAATAATTAGAACAGCCTATAAGTGTCCCTTAGATGTGTTTGGGAAGAACCAGACAGAGATAAATGAAATATATTAAACATTCATCTATTGTCACCGAGCTGTGATTTCATCGTTCGCATACGATTGTTAGAATATTATTATTATTCAGAATGATTATTTCCTCAGTTTATCTTGTCAACAACATTATTTTTTCATAAATAAAATAGTTCACCCGGGTCTAACGGCAAAGCAACAATTAAAAACACTCATTTAGTTTCGTCAATTTGTACCATTTTAAAACCTCCGATAACATAAAAGCATTATGAATGCTATTAATGTTCTGTCACAGCGCCAAGGAGAGCTGGAATGAAAAAGTAAAAAAAGAAAACATTAGGAAGCAACGCTTGTGATAGATTTGCTTGCAATACTTACATTTTACTTATTAATACTGATCAGTCATATACGGCAGATGAACGCTGAATAATCAGCAGCACACAACAGATTACGAACTAGACAAGCAACAAAAACATTTAAATTGTAGCCCAACAAAGCAACAGTTTTATTTCTGTGGAGGTCAGCGACCCCCAATGGAAAGAGGCAAAAGAAGAAAACAATAAAAAGCTATAAAGACCAATTAAAAAGTTGCTAAGGACAGGACATTCTTAAACATACTAGGGATGCCCTGAATCCACTATTTTGGATTTGGGGCGAGCCCCCGAATCCTTCACGAAAGATTCTGCTGAATACCGAACCAAATCCGAATCCTAATTTGCATATGCATATGCAAATTAGGATTCGGATTTGGTTGGGTATTTGGCAGAATCTTTCGTGAAGGATTCGTGGTTCGCCCCGAATCCAAAATAGTGAAAGTATTCAGATGAATCCAAATCCTGCTGAAAAAGGCCAAATCCTGACCAAATCCCGAACTGAATCCTGGATTCAGTGCATCCCTGTAACATAATGTCAATATCAGAGTGACTGGCAATGTTAGTAAAAAGTAGCCTCTTCTAGGAAGCACTCTAATGGATCCCTGTATATTGGAACCTGGTAAAATAATAAGTATTAAGAGGTAGTTCCCTTTATTAACTGTTAGTATATTATGGTAAGTCTGTTCCTAGCATCTTTTCAATTTGCTTATTTTTTTTTTTCCTCTTCTGCCTTTTTCCAGCTTGCAATTTAAAATGCTATTGAGTTGTCGGGAGTCACTGAGCCAGGCAACCAAAAATAGTATTGCTTTGTACAATGGCTGAACTACTGGGAGGGTTGCAACTACACTAGGTCTGCCCTCCCCCTCCCAATGGAGATACTGCAGTGAAAGGGTGGCGGGTGTGAATGTATACAAGTCTGTGGGGGAGCCTGGTTGCACATTTTGCACCATGGCTAGGGTGTCCTATATATAAAGGGTGCTTATAGATATAAAACATATTTGCTTAAAAAAGTCCCCCTGCCCACTAGATTGATGTTGTGAAACATCAGCCGAGACATTATAACAACTAACCATAAAATTAATGCCCTCTTGTTCGTCCCCTAGCCAGCTCATTTAAACCCTGATCCGCCTCAATACTTTGCCTGATTTTAGAGAATTTGCTACCAACAGCAAACAGTACTGAGCCTGCACAAAATGCCAAGGTGAAATTGGCGCCTAGGATGGCCAAAAGTTAGGCACCCCAAGTGATTCTACGGGACAGTGCTCCTATCAGCAGAAAACTGCATTGGCGCATCCTCTTCTTGCTTCTTCTTTCTTCTGTAGCCGTGCATGCATAGAAAAGTGCAAATTCGAGCTTTAACGAAAGAGACGTCTTTTTCATTCTACTGCGCATGCGTCTTCCCTGGGAAATTTGAATATCGAAGAGGTGAAGAAGAAGATCGCTCCATGGTGCTCACTGGTCTGTGCAGTTTTCTCCTGATAGGGGCACTGGCCTGGGGTGTCAGGTAAATAAATACATCCACCCAAATAGGGATGCACAAAATCCAGGATTCGGTTCAGGATCCAGCCAGGATTCGGCCTGTTTCAGCAGGATTCAGATTCAGCCAAATCCTTCTGCCCAGTGAAACCGAATTTGCATAGGCAAATTAGGGGTGGGAAATCGCGTGACTTTTTGTCACAAAACAAGGAAGTAAAAAATGTTTTCTCCTTCCCACCCCTAATTTATATATACAAATTAGGATTCAGATTCGGTTTGGTATTCGACAGAAACGTTCGAGAAGGATTTGGGGGTTCGGCCGAATCCAAAATAGTGGATTTGGTGCATCCTTACTCCCAAGTTAAACAGACTTTAAAGGTGAATTACCCCTTTACCATCCTTTACCATCAATTAAACTGAACAATATTTCTAATTTGCAATAATATTGCTACCCAAGATAGATCAGTGAACTATTCACACCTTATGAACATGTCACACATAAGGCAAGTTTTCTATTCATTTGGATCAAAACTCATACACTCCAGTCTACAAGATATTGCTGGCACTTTACAGAGATAAGAAAGGACTTTCAAAACTATCATTTTCAAAAAAAACTTGTGAATTCCGCACAAGACTCTTCCACAAAGGAGCAACATTTAAAATAGTTTCCCTTTAATATCTTTTTGGAAAAAAAAGGAGGCCAGTGCTGCACAGATTCAAAGCAAAATGTCTGCACTTGAACATTTTCCAAGAGATGTGAATAAATTCTTATGATTAGAACATCATAAAGATCCAGCAGAAAGTTAATGAAAAATTCTATTACAGTTAAAATAACCCTCACAGCTACAACCCCCATGCAAGCCGCCATCAGTGCACATTATTTTCTTTGTTTAGACCTCAGAGAGACTGGAAGCTTCATAGAGAAATCATGCCGCAAGTAAGTGAATCATAAGAGAGAATAATTCCCACGAGGAATGAATCATCTCAATTCCAAAACATGAAAGCAATGTCTGTATTCTTCTGCTAATTTAACTTTCCTCCTGAGGTTCAGTCCTCCAGATCAGCCGCTGGCAATAACATTCTACTGTGCAACTACTTTGCTTTGCAGCACAAAAATCATCATCACCGTTACTTTCCAAAATGTAATTTCTGGCAAGTTGGAGGTTTATGCTGTTCTTAAGCAATATAAGAGGCACAACCAAATTCATTAAGGGGATCAATGTTTAACCTTTTTATAAGGCTTGGAGATTGTTTGGGGGTATGAATCTGATCTGCAGATCTGACCCCTTGCTGGGTCCACATTAGTTCACAGAGTTTGTCCACTAGGTGGCACTATGTGATAATATAAAGGGGTTTAGCACCATGTGGTCTGGGTCTGTCCTGGGACTTTGTCTCTTTGAGAGGTACTACAGGTCCAGGTCTGCCGGTGAAGCTAGATAAGTGTGAGTTAGCAATAATACAGTAATAGTCACTCTAGGAGTGAAAGTCAGCACAGGGTAGCTAGTGAGCAGATGTGGCTCCAACAAGGAGAAATAGTGGGGTTAGGAGCCTGTGGTATGTGAACCACTAGAGCAGGGACTACAGTAGATGAGTTGAAGACCAGATAGGGTGCCAAGACCCCAGGCTGAGAAACCCAAGCCTTAGTGTTCATCCGGAGGGATAGTGCCTAGTGAGAGTGGTAACTATCTCCTAAGTATATTATTGCTGTTACTTTAATATTTTGGATATTAGTTCTCCTGGAGCACCTTGTACCCCCTGGAGGGAATATTGCTGTTTGAAGCTATTCTATTTTGTCTGTGAACATGTAAGTACCTGTGAACTACACCATTGCAACAAGTTTATGTTACGGCAAAGAAACTTGTCTGGCTGATTATCCTGCTGCATTGATCTACACCAGGTACCGGGAGTTGCACGGGTACACTGGGGGTCCGGGGGCACACTACAAGCAGTTTTAGCCTTGCCAAGCACAGCTTAATACACAGCAAAAGTACACTCAAGAGTGTGATATATATATATATATATATATATATATATATATATATATATATATATATATATATATATATGTATTCCATTATCTGGAAACCCATTACTGAAGCACCAAAATACTGCATTGCTATTTCCTATAGTGTATTTTTCTATTTGACTACTCTGGTTTTTGACTCCTGCCTGTTTTTGATTTCAAGCCACCTGCCTTGATCTTTTTGCTTGATTGACTACGTTTTTGCCTAATCCTTGTCGGTAACAACCTGGGATCTTTCATTTCAAAGAAACTGAACAGTATTTGCCAGTGCCCTATTTGTTACAATTAGATTTGTCGTACTTGCTCTTCTAAGGGAACATTTTCTGATATAATAATGCACAGATTAAGGAACAATAACTGCAATAAAAGTCTGTGCCATCAAAAGCAGACGACTCTCACGGTCTGTCCTCACTGCTACTGTATTTCAGAAAGAACCTGGATTAAGTATTTATGAGAAAAAGTTCTGCTCCTTGCAAAGTCGTCATAAGAAATAAATGCCATTGTGCTAAAATGCCTCGCATCCAAAAGAAAGTCCTGTGAAATGGATTGGTGTCTTTAATGTCGCTCTCTCTGAAGTTAGTTTGTGCGCCTCCAGGGACAACGTGTAACAGGCTGCTCACTGCTTTAAGTAATTCTTTAAAACCGTTGTACCCTTTTTTTCCTACTTTGTGAGTAGAGTTGAAATAGAATTTCTGTTCAAAGCAGCAGTTCAGGGTGCGTTATCTGGGCAGAATACTGTGTGAGAGCATAGACTAAATGCTTCATTCCCAACTTTGTTTTCTCCATGTCACATCAGTTTGACCCTCGTTGACAATAGTATTAAGCAACAACACAGGTCAAGATCCTGTTGAACTGTATTAAAGAGACATTAATTAAATAACAAACAAGCATCATCCCCAGTGACCACATTTATTTTTCTTTATTTCTATGAGGACTTGATAGATATTGTCACACTCGTTGACTATGGTGTCAGTTAACATTCTTACTTGACTGCTTGCAAGGGCGCCCAGCAGCATACCCAGAGAATGTGAGATATTTACAGTCATACGAAAAAGTTTGGGAACCCCTCTCAGCCTGCATAATAATATACTTCACTTTCAGCAAAAAAGATAACAGTGGTATGTCTTTCATTTCCAAGGAACATCTGAGTACTGGGGTGTTTTCTGAACAAAGCTTTTTAGTGAAGCAGTATTCAGCTGACTATGCAATTAAATCAAATGTGAAAAACTGGCTGTGCAAAAATATGGGTACCTTGTAATTTTGCTAATTTGAATGTATGTAACTGCTCAATACTGGCAACGCCAAAATTGGCTGGATTAGCTTGTTACGCCTTGAACTTTATAGGCAGGTTTGTCCAATCATGAAAAAAAGTATTTAAGGTGACCAACTACAAGTTGTGCTTCTGTTTGACTCTCCTCTGAAGAGTGACAGCATGGGATCCTCAAAGCAACTCTCAAAAGATCTGAAAACAAAAATTGTTCAGTATCATGGTTTAGGCAAAGGCTACAAAAAGCTATCTTAGAGGTTTAAACTGTCAGTTTCAACTGTAAGGAAAGTAATCAGAAAATGGAAGGCCACAGGCACAGTTGCTGTAAAACCCAGGTCTGGCAGGCCAAGAAAAATACAGGAGCAGCATATGCAGAGGATTGTGAGAATGGTTATAGACAACCCAAAGATCATCTCCAAAGACCTGCAAGAACATCTTGCTGCAGCTGGTGTATCTGTACATCGTTCTACAATTCAGCACAATTTGCACAAAGAACATCTGTATGGCAGGGTGATGAGAAAGAAGCCCTTTCTGCACTCACGCCACAAACAGAGTTGTGTGCAAAAAGCGTTTTGAATGGCGGAAGAAGAACAATGCATTACAAGAAAAACACCTGCTACCTACTGTCAAATTTGGTGGAGGTTCCATCATGCTGTGGGGCTGTGTGGCTATTTCAGGAACTGAGGCCCTTGTTAAAGTCGAGGGTCGATGAATTCAACCCAATATCAACAAATTCTTCAGGATAATGTTCAAGCATCAGTCACAAAGTTGAAGTTACGCAGGGTTTGGATATTCCAACAAGACACAGACCCTAAACACACTTCGAAATCTACAAAGGCATTTATGCAGGGGGAGAAGTACAATATTCTGGAATGGCCATCACAGTGCCCCGACTTGAATATCATGGAAAATCTATGGGATGATTTGAAGCAGGGTGTCTATGCTCTGCAGCCATCAAATTTAACTTAACTGGAGGGATTTTGTATCGACGAATGGTCAAAAAAACTGCCATCCAGAATCCAGACACTCATGAAAGGCTATAGGAGATATCTAGGCTGTTACATTTGCAAAAGGAGGCTCAACTAAGTATTGATGGAACATCTCTGTTGGGGTTTCTAAATTTATGCACCTGTCTAATTTTGTTATAATGCATATTTCATATTTTCTGTTAATCCAATAAACGTTATGTCACTGCTGAAA
The DNA here is from genome assembly GCA_038501925.1 of Xenopus petersii. Classification (NCBI taxonomy): domain Eukaryota; kingdom Metazoa; phylum Chordata; class Amphibia; order Anura; family Pipidae; genus Xenopus; species Xenopus petersii. The sequence goes on from CM076685.1 coordinate 16,275,718, forward strand.
TACTACTGTTTCCATGAGGCATGTTATATATTAAAAGTAAGTTGCTACTTTGTTTTTCAGCCAATCATAAACAAAACTCCAAAGAATTAACTTTTTTATGACTGTATATATAAAATTGTATGGCTTCAATTTCTATCATGTCAGGAGGTTCTAACTAGTGAAGTGCAGGTTGGAAGTCTTTCAATCCGTGCAAACTCGAAACTGTCCCTTCTCAACACAGGCCCAAACCCAAGTTTGAGAAGGGACTTTAAGACCTGAGCCAGCTGTGCACCCTTAGCTCACCCTGACCCTTATTCTGAAGGGGCTGGACTCTAGAAATACTCTCACACCAATTATGAAGACCAGCTTTCTGGAGCCCAAACATGGCACACAAATGAAAAGTTCTATATGTTGGGCAATGATAACCCACATCCGAAGTAGCAACCCATTTTTTTGTCCCAACCACCCGATCTGCAAGTAATGCCACAGTTTTCGAGGTTTTCAGTTGCATATCCATTCAGTCGAGGAGGGGCCCTTCTACCTATCAGTCTATGAATGATACGGTATAATTTAGTAACAATTAATTCACCTTGAATTCAAGTACACAGAGTCAGAATGACTTGCATATATATGTGTTACTAGAACAAACTGTTTAGGGGGTTCATACAATTATATGTTTATGTCATTTAACACCACACCATGACTACATGATGTCCTTTTAATTCATAATTTCCACTGCTTGTATAGAGGTAGTCATCTGCCATTCTAAATATAAAGACCAATTAGCAGCTGTATATTCAGTTTGTAAGTGCTGGAATTTGCAGCCAGCTCCTGGCTAAATGCATTGCCATTACAGCATGCTCTCTGCAGCTGTCACTCAAATCCGGGTCCCCACTTTAGATCTGATGAATTTTTCGCACCGTTTTTAGTTATTTATGCTGGCAACTCTCTCACCTTTTTTCCACGGCAGTGATTTATTTATAAAAAGACTGATTTCCAAAGCATAATGATTGGCAGGGAATACATTATAACCTTCTGCAACTGAATTAAGATCCAAAGCTTGGCTTAATTAATAGAAAATTAGACTCACAGCTGCCAGCACTGCCGTAAAAGACTGTAACATCTCAGATGGTCAGCCCTACTTATTTAGCGAGATGTGCTGCAAAGAGAAAAGCATTATTCAAACTGTATAAAAAAGTAAAATACATTTATTGTATTGGTGAAACCCAATAAAAAATCCAAGGGGGTCCTTCTAATCATTTAATCAGTTCTCAACCCTGTTTAACTGCATGCAGCTGTATTAACCGACCCGTTCATGTTTTAGGGTAGGACTCCACGATCGATTTTGTTGTGATCCGACGAGCGCGTGGAGTCTTACCCTAAAACATGCACGGTTCGGTCCTTTCCCAGGATTCTAGCCTTATTGCACTCTCCTCAATCGGCACAAAATGCGGCACCAGATACCAGTGGAACCAGTGGAGCAAAGCTTTCTTTTCTAAATTGTGCACAAATGCAGTGTAACCTCAATTTTACATACACTGATTTTAAGTTTTCTTGCTTTTTACACCATTTTTTGTGGTCCCACCAATATATGATGCACAATATATTTGCTTGATTTTACATTTTGACAAATTTTACACTATTGTTTTCTGGTCCCCTGAAAAAATGTAAAATGGGTTTTCTATTAGGGATGTGCAAGCTGAACCGGGACCTGCAGGTATACCCTTACTGTGCCTGCTTCAGCCTCCATTGTGCACCTTGTATAGACTTGGGCCTGCTTGGCCCTGCCCCCTTCTGTGACGTCATAGTGGGCAGTTCTGTAAATTCAGAGGTGCGCTGGGTTAGGGTAGAGGGTAGGTGAGGGTGCAGAAGCATCGGGTTAGGGTTGGTTGTGGGTTAACAAAAAGTTGACCCGCACATCAGTATTTTTCTATTGTTTATGCTCAACTTGCGTCTGTTAGGAAAGGTTTAGCACACAAGCATAATATAGGCTGCATAGGGTTTTTCTGCAGCACAGTCTGTTTTTAATCACAATTTCTCAGTTTGTTTGAAAATTAATGGATTTGTGTTCTTTGGCTGCAACTTAACCCAACTCTAGCAATAGAGTAATAGTGAATTACATGGCACTTGCATGATAGATTGATACGCTTGTGTTTTTACTTTGCTCTCATGTCAAGCCTCCTTTATGGATATAGGTTGAGTTCTGCATTGGGTCCAAAGAGTTTCAGAAATTGGACCCATGCAGGACTCATTTTTAATTGCATAAGCAAGTATTAAATGGGCATTTATTGAACCTTTCCTTTAACCTTCTTAAACTGTCAGTATACATGTGGCCATCTATATCCTATATAATAAAGTTGAAGTGTCTCTGCGTCCAGTCCCTGTGTCCGTGGGATTGACCTCTTGCGCCCGTTAATTTAACTGGCTTAATGTCTAGTATATATATACAGTATAGATATATATATATATATATATATATATACCGTATATATATATATCAATAATCACAAACCGCACTCTTGTCGGCTCGAGTAGAGGAGCTGAAACGTTGAAATAAACTTTTTTTTGTGTTTATTTGAAGTCCTTGGAGTGCGGTTTGTGATTATTGATATTGTATGACATTTTTTAACCTGCACCTAGGCATTGATGTTTTTGTGGTTTGAGTGCACTCATTCTGGAGAAACGATATATATATATATATATATATATCCATTTCCAAGAATCCGCAGGACTTAAAATTTAAAAAACTGCTTTATTGCAGAACTAAAGACCTTGGTTGGGCCGAAACGTCAGTCTTTAGTTCTGCAATAAAGCACTTTTTTAAATTTTAAGTCCTGTGAGTTAGGGATTGTTTGATGACTCTGCACCCAGGCACATTAATGGTTTTGGTCGAGAGTGCCGGTATCATGACAATATGGATTCAGTATATTTATATATATATTTAATTGCATATTTCGATATTTAGCAAAACTAGCAGCCGGTATATAGGTCTTGAAAAAAATTGTCTAGAACTTACATTTTTGCCAAATTTATTATAATGAGAGTGTCTTTAATTAAATGAGAGTGTGTAAATGAGAGTGTTTTTAAGTGATCTTTAATTAAATGCTTTATTTCTCATCCAAACATTATTAAAAGAAAATGATGAGGCTGTCCATGTTAGCAAGCTTGTGCATTAGATGCTACCCATCTATAAAATTGCATGCTTTATATAACTTCAATCAACAGGACAAGATATTGATAGTAATGTTGCATTCTACTTGGGGTTCTTATGGGCACTATCAAATCAGCAGTTCACCAAGAAACCTTCTGTATGAACAAAGCCATCTATACCCCCAGTAGGGATGTAGCGAACCGCCGCCGATGTGTTCGCGAACGCCGTTCGCGAACACCGGCAAAATTTGCAAACAGTTCGCGAACTGTTCGCGAACTTCGAACATCCGAAAATCGTTCGATTCGAACGATCGAAGGATTGAAATCGTTCGATCGAAGGATTTTCGTTCGAATCGAACGATCGAAGCCATTCGATCGAATGATTTCATTCGATCGAAGCCATTCGATCGAATGATTTCATTCGATCGAATGCTTCGATCGTTCGATTCGAACGAAAATCCTTCGATTTTAGCGGTCGAATGGTCGAACGATCGAACGATTTTGACGCGAACGCCTATTGGCGAACGTCGCGCGACGTTCGCGAACTTGCGGCGGACGCGAACAGTTGAAGTTCGCGCGAACTAGTTCGCCGGCGAACAGTTCGCTACATCCCTAACCCCCAGCTCAACCTTTGTTATGCTTTGTCATAAGGGGCAGCAGGTGGATTCTTAGTGGACCTCTGATTTGTTTACTGACCATTTCAGATTTTGCATTGCTTAGTACAATAAACAACAACTGATCAGGGAAGTGTCAGGAGACACTTGCTGAAAAAGTTAATTGAGCTTTTGCTGTAAACAGCAGACAGTTCTTCTATTACATATTAGTGGTGTAGAAATGCTACTATGAAATCTAAAAAAAAACATGATCAATGTGAGTGTAATGGTGCTCTGAATATTTTAAACTTAACGTATTTCGGGACATTTACTTCTGTTCCCGCCGTGAACAAAGTGCAATTTTCATACTGTAGCAGTAGGGTTCTCCTGCATCAGAAGATGCAGCAGGACCCAATTCACCCCAGGTGGATAAGGGGTCTTTCTGTAATTTGGATCTCCATACCTTAAGTCTACTAAATAATAATTTAAACCTTAATTAAACCCAATAGGATTGCTTTGCCTCCAATAAGGATAAATTATATCTTAGTTGGAATCAAGTACAAGCTACTGTTTTATCATTACAAAGAAAAAAGGGAATGATTCTTCGAAATTTGAATTATTTTATTAAAATGGAGTCTATGAGAGATAGCCTTCCCTTAATTCAGAACTTTCTGAATAACTGGTTTCCTGATGGGTCACATACTTGTATTACAGAAGTACAAGGAATGCATGTTGAAACAAGTAATGAATGAATTTTGCTGTCTGACCCCTATTGTGTTTTTAGAACACCTAAAATTCCTCCAAAGTAGGGTTACCTTCTTTCCAGGGGCCAGAAAATGGGAAGGGGGGCAGATGATGTTGGGGAGGGGCAGTGACGATGGGGAGGTGACATCAGGGGCGGGACTGTTGACGTGGCGATCAGCGTTTGGCTGAATTCTGTCCGGATTTCCTAATTTGGAAATCCAGACGGAAAAGTTTCACCCAGACACCCAAATACCGGGCTGTCCGGGTGAAATCTGGACAGGTAGCAACCCTACTCCAAAGTCTTATACGCATTGGTGGGATGGGGGGGAGCTTTCTAATTCTAATCCCCATGTTTGCTTTGGAAAAAAAAATAATATATATATATATATATATATATATATATATATATATATATATATATATATATATATATATATATATATATATATATATATTAGGATTATAAATAACATTTTTTCAATGACAGATATAGCATTTAAATACTAAAATCTTCATAGCCTGCTTTATGAAATTTTACAATGTATTTACCTTGTAATGAAACGTGTTAATAGTTTTTCCTTGTCTCTGCGTCTCTTCCTCCCCGGTGTTACTTTATTGTCTGCTTTCTGCCCTGTGTACAAGCGGCAGTTTTTCATTTCATGCCTGGCTGCTGAGACTCCGGCGAACTATATTCTTTCTGCTCCAGTGCTCTAACTTTACAAGGTCTAAGCCTCTCCTAACATTAAACCAGCCTCAAAATCTAATAAATATTACCACTCACTAGAAACCCTTTTGTGCTACACTGTTGAGCATAGCCGTAAAAGCAGCTAAACTTATATCCTTTTGATCCCTGTTGAACACTGATTAGACAATATCAGTTGAGCTGATTGGCGATCCTTGGAAATAATAAGGTGTATATTTTCTTGGTGAACAGGAACATACTGTATATATTCCTAATTACCTGTTATATTGCTCTAAGCTGAGACCATAAATGCTTACAGGGCACTGTAACTGGGAAACAGTTTTTTGTATAGCAGCTGAATCTTTAACGCAAATTCCCTTATTTTAGTTTCTCATTGTAGAGAACCACAGTATGGTGAAGGTTACTGCTGTATAATTCATTTTTCATGTTGTTGTAATACGAACTTGCCAGTCTTAATGTGTAAATGATAGAATCTCTGTAAGCAGGTACAGTTGTAGGGGTGGCATTATGATTAGAGCTCAGTTTCTTAACCATTTTTTAGGGGATCCTCAGTAGTCTACTCTGGAACAAAGTTTCACATGGGGATGATGGAGACCTATGATAAACAGCTTGGCACCCATTTTTGTATATGGGGCAGATTTATCAAAGGTCAAGGTGAATTTTCGAATTGAAAAAATTTGAATTTTGGGCTATTTTTGTGTACTTCGACTAGGGTATAGTCCAAATTTGAATATTGAAATTTATCGTGTACTGTCTCTTTAAAAGTTTGACTTCGACCATTCGCCATCTAAAACCTGCCGAATTGCTGTTTTAGCCTATGGGGGACCTCCAAGAACCTATTTGGAGTCAAGTGGTGGACTTTGAAAAATCAAAGGTTTTTTTGGATATAACTTAGAATTGAATTTGATCGAATGCGCTATTCCTATTCGATCGAAAACAGACCTATTCGACGCAAAAAAACTTTGAATTAATTCCGGTTGATCTTTTTGAATTAGAATTTCTGAGTTTTTTTCAATTCCATTTTTGACCCTTGATAAATATGCCCCATAGGATAGGAATCCTTGCCTTAGAATGTGTTTTTGCATTAGGAGCCCTCTCTTGCCCAGTGCTGTTGATTTATTGTGCTGAGCACTGGAGGTATCATTAGTATGCCCAGCACTGTATTTTGACAGCTACTGCAGATCCCCTCTTCTCTGGTACGTACTATGTCCAGAATCATGGTACTTTGAATAAGATTACTGGTCGACATACATTGTGGGGGTCGGCAGCAGATGGAGAAACACTGCAGTGAACTCCTTTGTTCCTCCAGACAGCGGATGGTAGGACTCCATGTGCAGGAAGCTAGAGGGAGGGCATAATATGCAGGACACTTCTGATTGGAGAGGCCTCCTGCAGGGATGGGGTAACCTGAAATTGCCCTCCATGCGGCCATCTTTGATGCAGGAGGTGAGAAAGCCAAAGAGGCTTAAACACTCTTCTTTTTCTCAGAGCTAGTCAGTTTAAAGGAGAAGGAAAGCTACGGAGGCATTTTAGTGCCAATAGATTAGTTGCAATAGTGCAAGCTAGAATGCTATATTTATTCTGTAGCATGTTTTACCATACCTGAGTAAACAGCTCTAGAAGCTCTCTGTTTGCTTAGGATAACAGCTGCAGTATTAGCTTGGTGTGACATCACTTCCTGCCTTATAGCTCTGGGCTCAGATTACAGCAGAGAAAGGGGAGGGGAAGAGTAGCAAACTGAGCATGCTCACGCCTGGGGCAAGGAGGTTTAAACTGAAGGCAGGAAATCTGATACAGAAGCCCATGTGTACACAATAGAAGGAAAGAAATGCAGTGTTTCTTTTGACAGAGGACTCAGAGCAGCATTACTTTGAGGGTTTACTGGTATATTTAGGTGGACCTTTCTGATAAGGCTTACTTAGTTTTATCCTTTCCTTCTCCTTTAAACAAATTAAATTACACAAGTGTTCAGAGGAAAAAAGCTCTGCATAGTTACCTTCAATTTTTGCAATCCCTTAGGTCCCATTTAAAATTGTCCGTTCCTCTTTCTGAGCCACAAATGAACAAACTATTATCATGCAGTCTTTCATGCAGACCCTGAGAGTTTAATGCAAGCGCTTGAAAGATCTGGATTATTTGCACTTGCACTTGACAATGATGGAAATCTCTCTGAATTTGGGATAATTATGTCTGAGTTTCCACTCGATCCACAGCTGTCAAAATCCATTTTCGCTGCCCGTGTATTTGACTGCATGGATGAAATGCTCACGCTGGCTGCTATGGTTACAGGTATCACACACAAAAACAATGGCGGCTCTTACTCCGCATACTAAACAGCAGATGTCCTGCTCTCACTGTAGAAAGCAGGAAAGGTTAGTGGGCTGATCTCACCGCTGATTCCATGTCTGGCGCCACGTGAAGAACCACAGCCTCTTCTCACATATCTGAATGCAAATGCGAGGTGTATTGCTTCCAAATGCAAGACAATTGAAGTTTCAAGTGGACAGATGACGCCGATATAGCAATTTCAGCCTGACGCATAATAGAATGAAATTTATACAGAAAGCCGTCTGGAACAAATCAGTTATTTGTATCTGAATGCATCGCAGGGCCTATATCCAATCTCTAAATGTCTTTCCACTTTTCTCTCCAAGCCGTTGAGATGGAGATATTACTTGATAGCAATAAAATGTTGACAGAAGCTAGGATAAATGGAAAAAGAGCACATTACTAAAAAAAACTGATTTATATTATAGGTTTCAGCACCATTTGAAAGAAAGCACATTGCAGCCCATTATGAAAAAATGTGTATACTGTACATGCCAGTGATGCCAGTGATCCCCAACCAGTGGCTTGTGAGCAATATGTTTGTCACCGACCCCTTGCATGTTGCACCCAGTGACCTCAAAGCAGGTGCTTATTTTTTTAATTCCTGGTTGGAGTCAAGTTTTGGTTGCATAAAAACCAAATAGAGCCTCCTGTAGGCTGCCAGTCCACATAGGCTAGCAAATAGCCAATCACAGCCTTTTGCCAGCGGGATGGCACTCGGAGCAATTAGTTTTCCGGTGCTCCGAGTGCCATCCCGACATCAATTTACATTCTAGCCGGTGGGAAGGCAGTTCGGGGAGATAAGTAGGCCCGAAGAAGAAGCTATTTGTCTCTGGGCGACTCAAACTCCCCAAATGTCCAAGTGTGTCTTTGCTCTGACTGTACAGACCCAGTCATTCTCCACCAGGCAGCCTAATTAGCCATTGTGGCTCCTGATAGGAAAAACTTAAGAGTCAGGGTATTTGTGGCCACATGAATGGCAAAATCTTCTCGGCTATGACAGGTAACTACTAGCAGAGAGGGAGAATATATTGATATGAAACAAAATGAGAAGTATACACAGGGCTTATCTGTGGACTGGTAAATTTGTTTCATCCGCTTCTCTGCTCCATAGGGAAGTACTAATGTTCCTTGTTTAGTGCAAGAAATTAAAATATTTCCTAATCAAAACAATTGAAAAAAAGTGTGTTCAACACAAGCCCTATTTATTGAGATTATGTTGGGTGTATACAGCCCCGGTCTGGGTAATGTATTACTAGCTGGTATCAAAAGATTTTCACATAGAGCACAAATGCAATGGCAGATAATGTTGTAGGTCATAAGCTGGCAGGGCCAGTCCTTTAACCCGGTGGCTGACCCATCTGTGGCTAGTTTGTGGGAATCCGAAACTGATCCAGACTTCTGGTCTACAGGGGGTCTCTATCAAGATGTCAGACTGATGATCACATAGTTGTTCAGATCCCCTAACAATATCCACTTGTCTGTGGTCAGCTTAAAGCTGGGCATTACACTGCAAAAGCAGACTCTTGCATAATTATGCCACTAAAGTGGTGGTACAGATTGGGCTGATCCACTTGTTTGGTCTGTGTGGCCATATCAGAAAGATAAGACATGGCATTATATTAGAAATGAAGGTTGTCACCGACTTTCTTTGAATAAGTGTGGCCATTTGTTAGTTACTGGGAGCTGGAAGCCAATGTTAATTCATTGTTATTTTTTTCCCCTTCACACAAGCCCCGAACTGTTTCATCGATTTATCTCCTGAAGCTGAAGAACTGGTTTTAAATCGTACAGGCAGTTCTTTCATCCAGAGGGGGACCACTTCACTCTTATAAATATTTACAATGAAGAGCAGATGAAGAGAAACAATGCTAGTCATTGTAAGTACTGATACTGGGGTATGAGCAGGGCCATATTTTCCATATGGGAATTCTCTGGAGCCTGTGCCTAGGGCAGCAGCTTTTAAGGGGAAGTATAGTCCAAAATTGTAATCCCTCTTTGGCTTTGGGGAGTGAATATAAGGATTTTTCAAATTACAAATAATTATTTTTTATTAGCCTTTCTTTCCCCAAAGCCAAAGGGGGATTAAACTTTTTGACCATACATCCCCTGTGCGGCAGCCTTCAGATTTTTTGGGGGTTTGGGTCAGGGTCACGAAGGGTTGTGTCATGACTCACTTCCACTGACATCACTGACATGCGCCTAGGGCAGCACTGGACCAGAATGCATTGCTGGGTATAATTATGGCATTAGCATAAAAGCATTTTCCTATACAAAACAACAGGATCTGCTGGCACTTCCCCACTGACTCCACCTTGGGCAGCCATTCAGTTGTTCTGATTCAAATGCAAAATGTTAGGCATTTCCAAGAGAGAAAAATGTGCCTTCTTTTTAAAGATCCCTTAAGGTTATGGTACACAGGGTGTATTTTATTTTATTTACCAGCTTAGTAAGCAGCTAACAGGGACAACTGGTCTTTGTCAAGCTAAAAATTGCCAGTACAGGAATAGGATCAGTTATCCAGAATGTTCGGGACCTGGGGGTTTCCGGATAACAGATCTTTCCATAATTTGCTTCTTCATACCTGAAGTCTACTAGAAAATCATGTAAACAAACCCAATAGGCTGGTTTTGCTTCCAATATGGATTAATTATATCTTAGTTTGGATCGAGTACAAGCTACTATTTTATTAATACAGAGAAAAAGGAAATAATTTTTAAAAATGTGGATTATTTAGATAAAATGTTGTCTATGGCAGACAGGCATTCCATAATTCTGAGCTTTCTAGGTAACAGGCTTCCGGATAACAGATCCCATACCTGTACTAGTATTATCAGGCATCTCACATTGATATCAGGAAGCAGTGGTCGTTTCTGGCAACTCATTGCTAGATGAGACCCATTAGCTATTACAGGTCCCTATGTTCCATGGCAAGGCAACACCAAAATAAAAATTGGCTAAATAAAATAAAACGTAATTCTATGCATTTATTTATAAATTTCAGTGCTGATTTGTTGACACAGCTGCTATTAAAATCAGCATTTGCTTAACTCCTGGTTGTTACTTTTTAAACAGTGTTGCAAGTCTTAGTTCCCCAGGGAGGGTTGTTGCTCGAGTTTCAAAACATGGTGGAATGGGTTGAGGGATGTTGTTGTGGTGGTTAGGTGATATGCAGAGAAATGGGGTGAGGAAGGTGCACATTACAGCAGGGGTCTTGCCGTCGGCCTGACACTGACTCCTGACCTCCATAGGCCTTCCTACTATTGGATTGGCCTAATTTTTCCCTTCACGTTGGTGGCCAAATCAGGAAGGATCCACTTGTTTGGCTAGTAGTTTCCACCTTAAGATGCTTCTTTCTCTTTAAGAGAATGTCAGGACTGAAGCCTCTCAAATCCAGTCCATAGACAAGGTCCTGCTAAGGATAATGGCAACTGCAGTTAACAGCCTGAGGGATCACAGATAATTTGTCACTTGCACAACTCAATGCTCTGCAGGGTCAACTCACTAAATAAATATATTTAGATATATTATATATATTAGAGAGGGTACAGAGAAGGGCAACTAAGCTGGTAAAAGGTATTGAAAATCTTAGCTATGAGGAAAGACTGGCCAAACTGGGGATGTTCACGCTGGAGAAGAGGCGCTTAAGGGGTGATATGATGACTATGTATAAATATATAAGGGGATCATATAATAATCTCTATAATGCTTTATTTACCAGTAGGTCTTTCCAGCTGACACGAGGTCACCCATTCCGATTAGAAGAAAAGAGGTTCCGCCTAAATATTCGGAAGAGGTTTTTTACAGTGAGAGCTGTGAAGATGTGGAATTCTCTCCCTGAATCAGTGGTACAGGCTGATACATTAGATAGCTTTAAGAAGGGGTTGGATGGCTTTTTAGCAAGTAAGGGAATACAGGGTTATGGGAAATAGCTCATAGTCCAAGTTGATCCAGGGACTAGTCCATTTTGGAGTCAGGAAGGAATTTTTCCCCCTCTAAGGCAAATTGGAGAGGCTTCAGATGAGTTTTTTGCCTTCCTCTGGATCAACTGGCAGATAGGTAGTTAATAAAAAAAAAAAAAAATGTTGAACTCGATGGACATGTGTCTTTTTTCAACCTTACTTACTATGTACTTACTATGTTACTATATGCCAGCTGGCCGCTACAGCCAAGTTTATTATCTACAAAGACTCCAATGTCTTTTTTCATTATGGATTTGCCTAGTGCAGTCCCATTAAAGGTGGCTTGGAATTTTTTACATCCCAGGTGCATGACAGTTATCAACATTGAATCTCATTTGCCACTTAGCTTCCCAGATTGCCAATTTGTCAAGATCCTGTTTGCAAGGATGCCACATCCACTTTTTGTTGGCTTATCAAATTTATGATCAGGAATTTGAAACTAAAAAAAAAAAACTGTTTTTCAACATACATGCACTTGCATAGATACTAAATTACTTGTGAACCATGGAAGGTGCATTGATCTTTTTTTCTTCTTATGTGTGTGTGTGTGTCAGCCATTATTTTTACAACAGGCTAACCACAAGCTTCTTTATGACTTCTCACAGGCTTCCTATTGAGTTCTAACTAGCGATGTACTACATTGAGGATCTGGGACGGGAGGATTATTTTGAGTTGGAGAAAGTTTGTATTAAACAATATAAAAAACTATAAAATCCACATTAAATTACATGACCACACAGGACCCAGTGCGGTCTGTATATCTGATATCAGTCTTGCTGTATCGGCTTCTGGTAGATATTATTTGACTTGTGCTGTTTTGAAAATTTATAACGATCCCTAAGCAGCCCATACCACACTGAGCATGTGCACAGTCTTGGTCTTGCAAAGATGTTTAACAAAGTTACAAGATGGTGACCCCCTGTGGCCAACTTTGAAAGCATAAATCATTTGTTTGATTAGGCTTGTGGTTCAGTAAGTTTATGTTTATATTTAGTATACAAAATACAGCATTTCTAGCCTTATTCTATTTTAGACTTTACTTCCCCTTTAAAGGCCAACCTGAGCCATTAGAAAACATGTTTAGGAGCAGAAGTACAGGTTCAGCAGCCCATGTAGCAAAAGCCTTACATAGCATATGTACAGAGTTGCATACACAACTGGCACACAGTGTAAAACAAATGTTATGCTCCTGATACAAGTACAGCATTGGTTTATCAACACTTTCTGGGAGCTTGAGTTGCCCTAAGGACTCGGGTTATGCAAGTGGATCAATAGTGTGGTACAGAAAAAGTGAAACACTTTAATCTTCTTGGGAATTTAAAACTTGATTTGCAATTCAGAGCTCTATGGAATAAAACCCTTGGAGGTTCTGTGATCTTAATAAAATATAGATTATCCTTCCCCTTGCAGCGTTGACATCTCTCTTCAGTGTGGAGGCATTGTGAAAGCCCCTGCGTTTTTGTTCTCCCATTGCCACCCACGCTATTTGAGTCAAAGATCTGTGTGCTGAGAACCAGGGAACATTCTGCAAATTCATTTCCTAGAATAATTGCTGCTCTGGGAGCTGAACCAAGGGACTTATTCTTAAGGGCCAGTGCATATTAAATTTGGGTTTACAATTTCCCTTTAAAAAAGTAAAGCAATGATGCATCCTGCAGAGCAAAAGCCCCAGTGTACTGGATTTGTACAGGGAGCTTCATATGCAAACATGGCTGGGGGTTAAATATGAGGACTTGACTTGTTAACTTTTTAGTGACTGGTCTGACACACACAGTAACCAACAGAAAAGAGTTAGGCACCATCTTCTAAAATTGGGCATACCCAAACCCATATTAGCTACCTACGTGGCCCCTCCAAAGCACCAGCTCATCCATACAGTATGTATATGGGGCCTTCTAAACCGCCTGGCCAACAGATATATGGACAAAAAGTGGGCAGATATCTATTGGGCAGGTTAGAAAGCCTGATGCAGTGGTCTGCATGACCTCTGATATTTTTTACAAAGAGCAAACAATCTGATAAGCCCATCTCAGCCAAGCACAGGGGTGGCCTTATCTGGCAAAGAGATTTTTTCTGATCTTTACAAGTATTCCCAGCTTCGCAGTAAAGTAATATTACTGTGAGATGGTACTGTACTTATAGTGGCCGTGGGAATAGGGACAGTAGCTGTGGGATAGCAGGTATAGTAGGAAGAGATTGTGCCTATAGTAACAGCGGATAATAGTATTTGGGAAGGAAGTGTGACTCTGGGATAACAGGTATAGTAGGGAGAGATGGTGCCTATAGTAACAGTGGATAATAGTCTCTGGGAAGGGAGTGTGACTGTGGGATAGCAGGTATAGTAGGGAGAGATGGTGCCTATAGTAACAGTGGGATAATAGTCTCTGGGAAGGGAGTGTGGCTGTGGGATAACCGGTATAGTAGGTAGAGATGGTACCTATAGTAACAGTGGATAATAGTCTCTGGGAAGGGAGTGTGACTGTGGGATAGCAGGTATAGTAGGGAGAGATGGTGCCTATAGTAACAGTGGATAATAGTCTCTGGGAAGGGAGTGTGGCTGTGGGATAACCGGTATAGTAGGTAGAGATGGTACCTATAGTAACAGTGGATAATAGTCTCTGGGAAGGGAGTGTGACTGTAGGATAGCAGGTATAGTAGGGAGAGATGGTGCCTATAGTAACAGTGGATAATAGTCTCTGGGAAGGGAGTGTGGCTGTGGGATAACAGGTATAGTAGGTAGAGATGGTGTCTATAGTAACAGTGGATAGTAGTCTCTGGGAAGGGAGTGTGACTGTGGGATAGCAGGTATAGTAGGGAGAGATGGTGCCTATAGTAAAAGTGGGATAATAGTCTCTGAGAAGGGAGTGTGACTGTGGGATAGTCTTGAAAAGATTTTTAACAAAGTTACAAGATGGTGACCCCCCGTGGCCAACTTTGAAAGCATAAATCATTTGTTTGATTAGGCTTGTGGTGCAGTAAGTTCATGTTTATGTTTAGTATACAAAATACAGCATTTCTAGCCTTGTTCTATTTTAGACTTTACTTCCCCTTTAAAACTGCACAAGAGAGACTTTAATCTGGTTCAGTTACGCGTAGACTCAATTAGTAGATAGCATATTTGGGGTTGGTTCAGTTGAAATAATGAAGGATGACAGCTGATTGGTTGCAAGCCTTTATGTTACATTAAACATATAGTTTATCCTTCATACCTATGAAGTTTAAGCTACGGCTTAAGGGGAAAAAATATATATTCATTAGGTTCATGGAGTTTGTTCCCCCCATACTACTTCAGCAACCTGCCACCTAGTGAGACTAAAGAGCTCCTGCAGCAGCAGGACCAGACCCCAGACATCCCCCCAGAAGAGCCAAGAGAAGATAAGCCTCTACATGATGCCAATGATGAAGGCGCTGCAGAACAAAGATGCTTTATATAATGACCTCGACTAATACAGAAGGAGTGCAATACGTGTCCCAAAGAAAAAGAAGACTTTAATGAACGGATTTTTTTTTTTTAAGCGGATATTGCGGCAGAAAAAAAAAAAACCTCAGATGTTGCAGAAATCTATTTAACACCTTTTCTCCCCTCCACGTTTTAAATACATTATATTGTGAACCTCTTTTGTTGTACTTTCTCCGTGTCAGGGAGTGCCTGCTAAAGGGATCTTTTCTTTAATTACACTAACGAAATGTTCCAATACCCTTTTATGGTCTCACCGGAGCCGACAGCCGATACAAAAGATGAAATGAATGACTAAGACATGTTTATAAAAATTAATTAGTCTCTATGATGTTACCGGCAGTTGGGGCGCATAGTTCTATAAAACGCAGCTGTTCGGAGGGTAACGGTTCACACAGAGAGGTATTCTTTGAACTTGTCCATGATTGAATTCATCCTGTCGGCAGGAACCAACATGGCTGTCCTCAAGGGTTTCATGGGCACGTCGGAAAAGGACCATCGGCCCCCCAGCTGCGTGTCGCTCTCCTCCTGCACAGAGTAGCTGAACTTCAGAAGGGCTTTCTGCACATGAAAGAAAAGGGAAATGGATGGATGAGATGTTCATTCAGAAGGAGAGACGTTTCTCTTATAGCAGAGCACGAGCTAGCCTTCGCACTTTGCAACAAGCCAATATATCTGCACTGAAGGGAACATAAAACATATAAAAAAATTAAATCTGCTTAAAGTGCTCTGCTGAGCACTTTGCAGTTCTTTTTCATGGTTATTTTTATAGGGCTTCTCCCTGTCTGACAGTGAACATACAGGCAGCTTCTCCAAATCCAAGTGACTCGGCAGATAAAGCACAACGTCTCATATTGGAGAGCTGGAGGGATGCAGCACAGCTCCGCTTAAAGGAAAACTATACCCCCAAAATGAATACTTAAGCAACAGATAGTTAATATCAAATTGAATGAGATATTAAAGAATCTTACCAAACTGTAATATATATTTACATAAATATTGCCCTTTTACATCTCTTGCCTTGAACCACCATTTCGTGACTCTATCTGTGCTGCCTCAGAGATCACCTGACCAGAAATACTACAGCACTAACTGTAACAGGAAGAAGTGAGGAAGCAAAAGGCAGAACTCTGTCTGTTAATTGGCTCATGTGACCTTACATGTGGTTTGTATGTGTGCACAGTGAATCTTACGATCTCAGAGGGCGGACCTTATTTTTGAAAATGGCAATTTTCTATTTATGATTACCCAATGGCACATACTACTAAAAAAAGTATATTATGATGATAATGGTTCATTTACATGAAGCAGTGTTTTACACATGAGCTGTTTTACTCAGTATCTTTTAATAGAGACCTACATTGTTTGGGGGTATAGTTTTCCTTTAACCCCCTTGTCTTATAGAACCACGATCTATTTACATTTCTTAATACTAATGCTATCTTGTCATTTTTTACTCCTCTCTAGATAAACTACTGCCTTGGAGCAAATTTCCTTTAACATTGTCATATTGGCCCAATAGGATACAGGTATGGTATCATTTATCCGGAAACCCATTATCCAGAAAGATCTGAATTACAGACAGGCTATAGCCCATAGACTCCTTTTTTTTCCAAATAATCCACATTTTTAAAAATGATTTCCTTTTTCTCTGTAATAATAAAACAGTAGCTTGTACATGCATTAAACCAAGATATAATTAAAACTTTTTGGAAGCAAAACCAGCCTATTGGGTTTATTTAATGTTTACATGATTTCCTACTAGACTTAAGGTATGAAGATCCAAATTACAGAAAGATTCTTTATCCAGAAAGCCCCAGATCCCGATTATACTGGATAACAGGTCCCATACCTGTACCAGGAACATTCCTGGTGCGCCCAGGTGTCAGACTTTAAGCTCTTGTGAGCAAGGCCCTCTCATCCCATTTGGCTGTTAGGGCACACCAGGCATATCTCAACTCATTCTCCCCACTAGCAGATAGCTTTTTAATATTAAAATATAACAATTTATTGCATTAAAACCAGAACCACAATCTTTTTCCTTAAAAGACATGGCAACAGACCCCCCCCCCCAACTGACTTATGTTTCACATAGAAGCTTTATTTATTTATTTTTGCTGGGGTCAGTGACCCAGTGACCTTAAAGGGGTTGTTACCTTTTGAGTTAATTTTCATACTATTAGGGAGGGATATTCTGAGACAATTTGCAATTGATTTTCATTTTTTATTATTTGTGGTTTTCGAGTTATTTAGCTTTTTATTCAGCAGCTCTCCAGTTTGCAGTTTCAGCCATCTGGTTGCTAGGGTCCAATTTACCCTGGCAACCATGTACTGATATTCATGGAATATGAATAGGAGAGGTCTGAATAGAAATAAGAGTAATAAAAAGCAGCAATAACTATACATGTATAGCCTTAAAGAGCATTTGTTTTTAGATGGGGTCAGCGACCCCTGTTTGAAAGATGGAGTTAGAAGAAGGAACGTAATTTTAAAACTATAAAAAAAAATAAACAATGAGGACCAACTGAAAACTTGCTTAGATTTGGCCATTCCATAACATACTAAAAGTTAACATAGAGGTGAAACACGCCTGTAACAATCATGTTCAGTTGCTGGGTGAAGAAGGTTAAGAAAGCTAATACAGTTACGGGACCTGTTATCCAGAATGCTCGGGAACTGTGGCTTTCTGGAAAATGGATCTTTCCGTAATTTGGATCTTCATACCTGAAGTCTACTAGAGAATCATTTCAACATTAAATAAACCCAATAGTCTGGTTCTGCTTCCAATAAGGATTAATTATAGCTCAGTTGGGACCAAGTACAAGCTACTGTTTTATTATTACAGAGAAAAAGGAAATCATTTTTAAAAATTTGGAATATTTGGATAAAATGGAGTCTATGGGAGATGGCCATTGCGTAATTCGGAGCTTAATGGATAACAGGTTTCCGGATAATGGATCCCATTCCTGTACTTTGAAAATCATAGAAGATGAAGAACAAAGTAAACCATAAAAATGCCATGTACAAAATACTAAAAGTTTCTTTAAAAGTAAAGTTTCCCTTTAACAAAAGCCAAAGGGACACAGGCTCGGACCCCAACGAGCAAGAGCAGACAGGCAACTTTAAGATGTCAATAAAGAACCAGGGCACTTGTTGAAATCTCATATGTTTCCACGGGTCTGGCCAAGACAAAGTCATTAATAAGCTCTAATTATTACATTCCGTATCTGAGGAGCCTTCATATCTATCAAGTTATCAGTGTGCACAACTAGGGAACTCTACGATACATTGAAATATACAGATGCAGTTTTAATTAAATGAAATTGAGCGTGCAGTAAATGGACGAGATTCTCCTCTGACTGAAACATGCTGTTGTAAAGTGGATTTTATGCCTATATTAAAAGCCAGTTTAATGGTCTGGAATACTTCTCTATGGTTGGAAGGCAAAGTGAGATATTGCGATCATCCAGAGATAAAATGTAATGTTATTCATGTTCAACCTAATGCTGGAAACCCTGATGTCCTTGACAAGGTGTAATGTCCAGGCTCTCAAATCAGCCTTCTATGCTTTTATATATGTATTTTTAGAATAATATTATTAGGCTTATGTGTTATTAGGGGGTGGGAAGCAAGTATCTTTGTTATTGTGACCTTTGACAAGTCATGCTATATCCATCTGCCTTGTAAACCAACACAAATTATACCCTCTACAAAAGGGATGTTGTAGCAATTATGGAAAAACTGCAACCAGTACAGAAGCAGAATTTTTAGCTTTCTCTGCATAACTCTGCTTCAGAGACGTTTTCGCTCACCACAGCTCTGCAGTATTGAGCAATATGCCTGTCCTTGTTTTAACTTTAAAATTGGGGAAGAAAGAAGATGCACTTGGACGGTTTGATGCGGTGTACCCAAAGTACCTCCAGAAATGTATTTGTGTGGAGAACGAAAATTCAAACATTTGATTTTTGTACTCCACACAAATACATTTTTGGTGGTACTTTGGGGTGAACAGTCTGAGCGCATCTTCTTTCTTCCCCAATTTCTAGTTAGCATTCATGTTATGAGTCACATTATTATAGGAAGATAGCACCAACAAGGAACCTTAAAAACCGTTTCAACAAACCGTGAGTGTATTTAACCCTAATTTAATTGCTTGTTCTACTCTCTGACCTACAGAACGCAGCTATACTGACCACCTTGCCTACCCCTGACCTACAGAATTCAGCTGTAATGACACTTTGCTTACCCTGACCTACAGACCTCAGCTATGTTGATCGTCTTGCCTTCCTCCCGACCTACAGAACACAGTTTTACTCACCATTTTGCCTACCCCTGAAAAATATCCATGCTACTTTTAGTGTAATAGCATTTTTGTCTGTTGACTGCTCTCCGCCGCTATGATTCTATCAGTCCAGACCTCTTCAATAACATCAGCTCATACCCAACCCAGCACCCCCCAACATTATCCTATTGAAGGAATACAGTTGGCCATACACTGGAAGGATTACCTGCTTTGTGTGTATTCACTACTATGGTTCGACAGATCTATCTGAAGAAAGTGCAATTGGTTGGTCAACTTTACAGGAACTAGGGATGCACCGAATCCACTTCTTTGGATTCGGCCGAACCCCCGAATCCTTCACAAAAGATTCGGCCGAATACCGAACCGAATCCGAACCCAAATTTGCATATGCAAATTAGGGGTGGAAAGGGGAAAACATTTTTTACTTCCTTGTTTTCTGACAAAAAGTCACGCAATTTCCCTCCCGCCCCTAATTTGCATATGCAAATTAGGATTCGGCCGAATCCTGCTGAAAAAGGCCGAATCCCGAACCGAATCCTGGATTCGGTGCATCCCTAACAGGAACATTTAAAAAAAAAAATAACTGGGTTAGGGTTACAATCTGCAGCAGACGTACAAGTGTGAGCACTTTCTAGCCGAAAATGTATTTACGTGAATGGGAGCTACAAGAGGTGCTCCTGAGCGCTTTTCATGTGGCTGAAATATAGTATGACTGACAGAAGAGGTAGGGAGGGTTATGGTTACAAAGACAGTGTCGCTCCAGGCACTGCTGAATTTCAAACAAAGCTATAAGCACCTTTACAGGAGCAATGAAATCAAGAGTTACTGTGTCTTTATAAGTCCCCCGTCTAGCTGACGCTACAGACTTACACCTTAGTCAGTGGTTCATGAACACTCGTATAGAAGAAATAATACCCTACAAGTGCCGTCAGCTTGAAATGATCCTCAAAACTTGGCTCGCTTTTTAGTGGCGTGCTCAGTCCAGAGAGGAACAGAGAGCCGGCACTGCAGATAAATAGAGTTAGCATTTCAGGCACACACTGGAACAAAGAACCTCTCCATTCCACTAAAGGCAGTTAATTAACAAGAATGGCATATTCAGCATGAAGAAAGGAATCTGAATGAAAATGCCCAGGGCTTAATAAAGAAAATGAGTTGCTGGCTAAGCAATAAGAAAGTTTTCGTTAGATATATGGACTGCACCACACAGTCCTTCTAAGTGGACTCTTGTATTGTATAACCATAATAACTGGAGTCTCTTCTAAAACCAGGCAGACCAAACAATCTACTTCAATAAGCGTTTGAAGGGAAAAGAACCTTCCCATAAGTGTCGCTCAACCCAAATATTTCTTGATTCCAATTCCCAGCGCTCAGGTTAAAAGGGTTGTTCACCTTTGATTTAACTGTTAGTATGATGTAGAGAGTGATATTCGAGACAATTTGCAATTGGTCTTCATTTTCTATTATTTATGCTTTTCCAGTTATTTAGCTTTTTATTCAGCAGCTGTCCAGTTTGCAATTTCAGCAACCCTAGCACTTTCTAGTTGCTAGTAGGTCAAATTAGCAGAGCAACCATGCATTGATATGAATAAGTGACTGGAATATGAATAGGAGAGGGCCTGTACAGAAAGATGATTAGCAATAACAGTAGATTTGTACGCTTACAGAGCATTTGTTTTTTTAGATGAGGTCAGTGACCCCCCCCCCCGAGTGAGACGAATAAGGCGAATAATTAAAAAAAATATATAAAAATTAAATAATTGCAGACTTGCTTAGAACTGACCATTCTAAAAAATGCTTTACGTTAACTTCCTCCCAGTGCAACGTTAATTATGTGTAACAATCTCCACCTTATTGCTGCCTGTCTTAAAGGAAAACTATACCCCCCAAACAATGTAGGTCTCTTTTAAAAGATACTGAGTAAAACAGCTCATGTGTGAAACCCTGCTTCATGTAAATGAACCATTATCATAATAATATACTTTTTTAGTAATATGTGCCATTGGGTAATCATAAATAGAAAATTGCCATTTTAAAAAATAAGGGCCGCCCCCTGAGATCGTAAGATTCACTGTGTACACATACAAACCAAATGTAAGGTCACATGAGCCAATTAACAGACAGAGTTCTGCCTTTTGCTTCCTCACTTCTTCCTGTTACAGTTAGTGTTGTAGTATTTCTGGTCAGGTGATCTCTGAGGCAGCACAGATAGAGTCACGAAATGGTGGTTCAAGGCAAGAGATGTAAAAGGGCAATATTTATGTAAATATATATTCCAGTTTGGTAAGATTCTTTAATATGTCATTCAATTTGATATAAACTATCTGTTGCTTAAGTGTTCATTTTGGGGGTATAGTTTTCCTTTAAGGTGGCCATACACAGGGAGATCCGCCCTTTTGCGATGTCGCCAAACGAGCAGATCTTTCCCCGATATGCCCACATTGAGGTGGGTGATATAGGGCTGATCAGATCGTGTGCCCTACGGCCAAACAATGGGATCAGAATGGAGGCAATACCAGCGATTGGATCGTGGGACCGCATCAACGAACAGTTGCGCCAACAGGATTTTTTTTACCTTGCCCGATCGACAACTGCCTGACATTCGGCCAGATATCGATCGGGGAAGCCCGTTGGAGGGCCCCACACACAGGCCAATAAGCTGCCGGTCTGTCGGCAGCTTTTATCTGCCGTGTATGGGGGCCTTAAAGGAGAACTAAACCCTAAAAATGGATATGGCTAAAAATGCCATATTTTATATACTGAACTTATTGCACCAGCCTAACGTTTCAGCTTGTCAATAGCAGCAATGATCCAGGACTTCGAACTTGTCACAGGGGGTCAACATCTTGGAAAGTGTATGTGACACTCACATGCTCAGTGGGCTCTGAGCAGCTGTTGAGAAGCTAAGCTTAGGGGTCGTCGCAAATTATCCAGCAGAAAATGAGCTTCCCCTGTAATATAAGCTGATGCTACAGGTTTGCTGATTATTAAATTCTGATGCTAATTGCACTGGTTTCTGTGCTGCCATGTAGTAATTATCTGTATTAATTACTAATCAGCCTTATATTATGACATTTCTATTCTATGTGTACTGTATATTGTGAGTGGGTCCCTAAGCTCAGTAAGTAACAGCAGCACAGAGCATGTGCAGTGAATCAGCAGAAAAGAAGATGGGGAGCTACTGGGGCATCTTTGGAGACACAGATCTTTACTGCTAAAGGGCTGTGGTTGCCTTGGGCTGGTACAGAAGTACAACATATAATTTACAACATTTCTAGCTGATTCTTTAGTTAAGCTTTAGTTCTCCTTTAACGCATAAAAAATAATGGGCTGTTACAAGACAAAATAATATTTTTTGCTTTCAACACAATTCATATTCATTTGGCATACGTTGAATAAGACCTGCATTGTGTCTCTTCCTTTTGGAATACCCATCCCCCCCCCATCAGTTTCCCTTTACCTCATAGAAAAACTCATCTTCTGCATTGGCAAACATCAGCTCCTCCTTGGCTTGGGAGCCAACTCTCCCCTTGGATGTTTTCGCCGCTTCCATGAAGGTTTTGCTTAGAATTAAATAGTAATAACACTTCTCACATGGTTTATTGGTTCTCTGAGTATCTGCCAACTCTTTCCTGTTTAAAAAATAAAATACAAGGTGCCTAAATATACCACAAAAGCAGTTATTTCTTTGGGCACAGTTACTATAATCACCAGTAGCACACAGAGCATGTTAACATATCCGAAATATATTTGTAGAAACACTGTACCAAGACGGGACTCCTACCCCAACTCCTAATTCCACCCACTCGACAGAAATCAGTCACAGTCAGTTCACACTGAGCCAAGTCCGTTATAAAAACACGGATTAGTATGAATAATTCCCCCGCAGTTTCTGTAAGGGACTCATTTACAGATCGGTTCTTCAGAAAGTTCCTTTTTATAAAAAAGGTGGGATTTTTCTTTTAGAGGAAATTTAACCATGAAACTATTTTCTATGAAATCAGCAGTGTCCCAACCAACCAAAAAGTGCAGTTGGTAAGTAGATAAGAGAAAATCAAGTTCATCTCAAAAAGGAAGACACGATGGGCACCCAGTAGCTGCATGGGTATCAGTGGAGCAAATCAAGGTTCGGATGAATCCATTTATAATAGAACCTGAGGGGCCCATTCTACATTTTGAGAAGATGATACTGTGCACAAAGAAGAGACCTAAGCTTCCCAGAGAGCTTGCTTTTCACCGCTTTAAGAGAACCATGTTTTTGGCCTATTTGATCATTTGTGTAGCGGGTCATGGTTGGCTGATCTGTTCATTCAGCTCTTTAATTCCGTAAGGGAAAGGGTTCTCTCTTGAGATGTCTCAATACTTTTCCATACTGATATGTTTTAATTCCTTTCAAGTATTACAACCAAGGGCTTGGCTGTTCCTTGGAAGCATTTTATTCAAAGTTATTGCAATGTTAAAGGGGAACTATCACGAAAATTTCACATTAGCTACAACATATAAGAAACATTCTAAATACAATCAATTCAAAATTCGGTACCATTTCTGAGATAATCAACTTTAACTTCACCATCCCACTCTCAGCCTCTGTTTCTCTTCATTCTGTCTTCAGGCGTTGGGTGTCAGATGAAAGATCCAATATATCTTATATAGGGGGGCTCCTTTTGCCTAGAAGATGTATTAGAGCTCACTCTATTAAAATAACCAGACATCATGTCTCTCTACATGCAGAATTTGTGCAAAAGGCAGTTATTTTGTTAGCTTTTGTTTGTACTTGAATCAGTTATTTGAGTGAGCTCTGCTAGGAAAGGGAGCCCCGATTTAAGATATATTGGATCATTCATATGAGGGTTGCCATAGAAAAGCACCGAAGACTGAATAGTGCCACAAAGGATGCCGAGGTCTGGAATATATATGGAGGACGATAGCTGCATATTTGTGGCGCTTACCCACTTGCAGTAGAAGGAAATAAATGAAAATCCTAAACAGGTGCTTTTCAGCCAATTAAATCCCTGTGACATTTAGAAATGTTCTTCTCCAGCCTGCGTTACTTTATTATATAACCATGGCTGATAGTGTTATTTATTTCTAATGTCCTATTACGCTTGTCTTGGCACATACTGTAACCTAAGGGGGTTTCTCATCACTTATGCTGCAGTCGTAACCAGACTTAACGCTCTTGTTTTAGTCAACATATTAGTTATTGTCGCCTATCCTAAGGCGAGACGCTAATTTCAAGCCTGCTTATCAGCGTGTCTTGCAAGGCTAAGCCATTTCCAATTTATAGCTTGTATATTTAAATAAGGAATTTGCCCGGTTATATACAACACATTTCACACTTTCAAGCCCGAAATATGAGAAAATGTTTCTCCTTTATATTCTGGCACATTCAGTTTTAACCCTTCTTTGGGCAACACTGTTGTGAGATTTAACTTGTATTTAGAAGAACTACAGCTCACCACTCTTAACCTACACACCAAGATGCATTTGGTGAGGGTATATGCACCATGCCTTAGGCTTAAGATGGCCATGGACGCAAAGATTTGATCGTACGAATCTCTGTTTCGTATGATTTTAGGGGCCGCGTGTGGAATGTCCCGACATTTTTCGTGAGATGCCGATCGGTCGTTCAGTTGATCGTTCTGACGGCTTGTATTGCCGATCTGACGATATCAGTGGGAGACAGCTTTTGTCGGACATAACTTTCGTACGATTGGTGTCAGGGGCAGAACATTGTCTGATCTGTTCTTTTACTACTTTATTTGATCTGAATGATTAGTGGCAGGTCGGGAGATGGCACCGAACGGTTTTTCATCCTATATGAAGGTAAATCTGCACATCTAAGGTCAGCTTTAGAGGTGAAGAAACAGCATCAGTGGAGTTGCTCACAGGCTATATATTAATAAGCATAAGGCTGATAGCTTGGGGAATAGTAGAAACAGATTTTTAACTAGGAACTGCACTTACCGTTAAAAGGAGTGGTTCACCTTTAAGTTAACTTTTGGTATGGTATAGAATGACTAATTCTAAGCAACTTTTTAACTGGCCTTCATTTTTTCTTTTTTATAGTTTTTGAATTATTTGCCTTCTTCTGCTAACTCCTTCCAGCTTTCAAATGGGGGGCACTGACTCCATCTAAAAAAAACAAACTCTTTAAGGCTGCCCGTTTATGGTTATTGCTACTTTTTATTACTAATCTTTCTGTTCAGGCGCTCTCCTATTCATATACCAGTATCTTATTCAAGTCAATGTGTGGTTGCTAGGGTATTTTGGACCCTAGCAACCGGATTGCTGAATAAAAAGCTAAATAACTCAAAAAGCACAAATAATAATAATGAAAACCAATTGCAAATTATCTCAGAATATCCCTCTCTACATCCTACTAAAAGTTAATTTAAAGGTGACCCCTTTAAGAAATAGGCACTACCATTGAGAAGTTCAACATGCATCTTCCAGACAACACTATCACCACACCTGTATGCTCCTTAAAGGGATACTATCATGGGAAAAAATGTTTTTTTTTCCCAAAATGAATCAGTTAATAGTGCTGCTCCAACAGAATTCTGCACTGAAATCCATTTCTCAAAAGAGCAAACAGATTTTTTTATATTTAATTTTGAAATCTGACATTGGGCTAGACATATTGTCAATTTCCCAGCTGCCCCAAGTCATGTGACTTGTGTTCTGATAAACTTCAGTCACTCTTTACTGCTGTACTGCAAGTTGGAGTGATATCACCCCTCCCCCTTTCCCACCAGCAGCCAAACAAAAGAACAATGGGAAGGTAACCAGATAGCAGCTCCCTAACACAAGATAACAGCTGCCTGGTAGATCTAAGAACAACACTCCTATGCTGGTTAATGAAAGGCCAATAATTGGAGAAGCACAGCGACAGGCAGGTAGGCAAGGATCAATGCAGTTCTCCACCAATAGGATTTGTAAACCTGTCTGATAGTTATCTGGCTCATCCCTGGCAAGATATTGGTTATGCAGGCTGTAAGTTTGTGGACATACACAAGACAATGATCTGCAGACTCTGTTTTCAAGGGCAGAGTCTTCAGTTCATAAGCCTAAGTTGATTATACACATTTATAGCAAACTGCTAATACATGGACTGATATCTGACATACTGCAAAGGACACAAAAAATGCCATTGCCATAAAAGCAAGAAATAAATCTTGTTTTTCTACCAATCATATCTACCTCATTGCCACATTTCCACTACTTTTCAGTTCTTTCAACACATGTACATTTAAATAACATCTCTGATACCCCCTGGAGGTGGGGAAGGCACAGTTGGGGGGGGGAATATACTTACTGGAGCTGCTGATGCATGGGTAGAGCAATCTGTGCAGGTACATTAATGAATCTCTCGCTGAGGAGGAAACCCACAGGCTTGCTGTTGTCGTTTAAAACTTTGTCAAACTGTTCAACCAAGCTCTGTTCACAGTTTTCCTCGCAGCGGCTCAAAATCAGCTCTTTAATTTGTTCCACGCACGCTGTGCCCTGAAAGAACAAACAGAACAATTGTAATAGGCACTTATGCCAGGAGTCTTGTGGCACAATTTGGGGAAAACATAGCAGCAAGGGAAGGTTCTGTGCTTGTGATAAACAAAGGGAAACTGGGTATAAATAGTGGATGGAAGCACTCCTTTATATAGAGAATACATTACCCTGCAAATAACAGGTTTAGCAACTGTTCGATGTATTTTCTGTGCACAATTCACAACAAACTGGGTATCAACTGGGGATGAAAGCCCTTCTTTGTATATATAGGGTTTAAACCTTGCAATTAACACAAATTTAATGTACTGTATCCGCCTCGAACAATCTATACCAGCTTGTCAATATACATAAGACAGTTATTTTGTTTCCTCTTGGACATACCTTTCTCTCATTTAGATTCACAAGACTTATGAAGCCAAAGACATCATCTTCGTCATCATCATCATCACTATCCTCCTGACCCTCAGCTTGCTGCAAAGTACATTGGATAAAATTGACTTGAATTCAGCAAACAAAGGGGCAAAACATTGCGCACATGGACCCAGCAGAATGGCACAATATCATTCAGAACTTTTTATTATTATTTTAAAGTATAAACAAAAGGTCTGTTGTCATTATATAATTTGAATGCTTCATTGAAAACGTTAATATAATTTCCTTTAAAATTCGTTCAGGCTTCATACATGTATATCCATTCTACGGTCTGTGCATCCATTTATTATGCCTCAACCAAACCTTTTTCTCATTCACTCTCCACTATTAAATCATCCACAGGCATTAAATGCAGTAGTGTAGTAGCCATGTATATAAAAACCGCACAATTCGGCTGTGTCTTGTGAGACCGAATTTCTGATGAGAGTATATCAACAATCACCTGCCATTAAGTAAGACAGTGCACTTCTGTTGGTTGCAAGAAAGATAAAAAGTCAGGACAGAATGGGTTGTGACAATCCAAAAACAACCATAAATGTTATTATACGGAGCTGTATTGAGCTATAAAAGCTCCACCTCCATAGAAATTCCTCTGTACAGGTATGGGACCGATTATCCAGAATCCTCTGGACCTGGGGCTTTCCATGTAATGGATCTTTCCATAATTTGGATCTTCATACCTTAAGACTACAAGAAAATCATGTAAACATTAAAATAGGCTGGTTTTGCTTCCAATAAGGATTAATTATAACTTAGTTTGGATCAAGTACAAGCTACTGTTTTTATTATTACAGAGAAAAAGGAAATCATTTTTAAAAATTTGGATTATTTGATTATAATGGAGTCTATGGGAGATGGACGTTCTGTAATTTGGAACTTTCTGGATAACGAGCTTCCAGATAATGGATCCCATACCTGTATAGTACAAGTATGAGGTTATACTGGGAATGAAATAATAAATACGATTATATTAATATTTGCCTTTGTTGAAATAGAAGGTAAACAATACATAAACAAGGCTATATTTTGCCCTTAAATGAGAAGGAAAGGCTAAAATTACGTAAGCTTTATCAGAAAGGTCTATATAAATACACCAGTAAACCCTCAAAGTAATGCTGCTCTGAGTCCTCTGTCAAAAGAAACACTGCATTTCTTTCCTTCTATTGTGTACTCATGGGCTTCTGTATCAGACTTCCTGTTTTCAGCTTAAACCTCCAGGGCAGGGCTTGAGCATGCTCAGTTTGCTCCTCTCCCTCCTCCCATCCCTACTGTAATCTGAGCTCAGAGCTGTAAGTGAGCCAGTAGAGACTCAGGCAGGAACTGATGTAACACCAAGCTTAGATGGCAGCTTCTATCCTAAACAGGGACAGTCTCTAGACCTGGTAACTCAGGTATGGTAAAGCATTCTGCAGAATAAATATAGCGTTCTAGTTTGCACTATTGTGGCTAATCTCTTGGCAATAAACTGTCTTGGAGCTTTCCTTCTCCTTTAAAACTAGACCTGGGATCAGCCAATGTAAAACGTAAAAGGCCACAAAAGTTCATGTTTAAATGTCTCAGAATTGAAACACTTTGTTTATAATCCCTTGCACAGTTTAACCTGAGTCCAGAAAATGTTCCCCATCACATGTCAGATTGATCCAATGAAAGGAGGATGCGAGTAATTTACCTTAATAGCACTGCCGATGTGATTCTGTTGAATAAGGAGGTCTGTTAGCTCGGAGATATTCACATGGGCTTTCAGGAACAACTTGAATGGTTGGAAGAGACAGACATAGGAAATGGTCAGAATGACTGAGCGAAAACATTTATATACGTTTTCATATGAAACAGAATATATCAGTGTAAAGCAAATCATTGTCAATACAGTTAGAGGCACAAAAGTATGATTTCCTGATTAATAATCTCTTAAAATAAAATGGATAGCACATCACAAGTCCTATACGCAGTAAGTTAAGATAAAATGACCCAGCAGAAATGATTTTTTACACTGCAAATAATTCACTCTACAATATACAATTTCATTCCTGAACCAACAAGTGTATTTTTTTTTTATTTGTAATATTGGTGTGTAGGTGCATCTCAGGTCATTTTGCCTGGTCATGTGATTTCAGAAAAAGCCAGCATTTAGGATGGAACTGCTTTCTGGCAGGCTGTTGTTTCTCCAACTCAATGTAACTGAATGTGTCTCAGTGGGACCTGGATTTTACTATTGGGTGTTGTTCTTAGATCTACCAGGCAGCTGTTATCTTGTGTTAGGGAGCTGTTATTTGGTTACCTTCCCATTGTCCCATGGTTAGGCTGCTGGGGGAGAAGGGTGATATCACTACAACTTGCAGTACAGCAGAAAAGAGTGACAGAAGTTCAGAGCACAAGTCACATGACTGGGGGCAGCTGGGAAACTGACAATATGTCTAGCCCCATGTCAGATTTCAAAATTAAATAACAAAAAAAAAATTTTCTTTTCAGAAATGGATTTCAATGCAGAAGTCTGCAGGAGCAGCACTGATGCGTTTTGAAAAAAAAAACATTTTTTTCCCATGACAGTATCCCTTTACGTTAGCCATGCATGGGCTGATATGCTTGAGAAAGGGGCGTGGCCCCGAAACGTTGCACATTCCACACTTTTTGAATTAAAGCAAGGGTTCACCTGCTGCAAAAGCTTTGTGTGCCAGTATATTCTGTTCCTGATATTAGCTGCCAACTTGGCACCTACAGACCAAGTCAACTTGTAGAACTGTAACATAGTAAGTTAGATTAAAAAAAGACAAGTCCATCAAGTGCAACCTTTTAAGTCTATATTAAAAAACAGTGTAAGGTGGAAAACTGATGGCCTGCTTATCTGTCAGAAAATTGGTTTGATAAGCCTGTTAAACAAGGACCCCTCCCAACCAGTATCAATATAGGCCTTTTATGAGCAGATTGTTTAGTTCAGGGGAGCATGACCAAGAATGTAGGTAGCAAAGACAGGTTAAGATCCTCTTGGTTGGCGGCCATACCAAGTCAACAGATTTTCTGGTGTATCACCACTTTAGTTTATAACCAGATGACCCTAAAGGCCAGGCTCTGTCCACACAAAGGCCACACAAATCCTGCATTATTTGGGCACACTTGAGGATCAGCAGTTTTGCCAGCAGGCATGAAATGATTGCACAGGTAGAGGTATGGGACCTGTTATCCAGAATGCTTGGGACCTGGGGTTTTCCGGATAATGGATCTTTCCTTAATTTGGATCTTCATATCTTAAGTTCACTAGAAAACCATGTAAACATTAAATAAACCCAATAACCTGGTTTTGCTTCCAATAAGGATTAATTATATCTTAGTTGGGATCAAGTACAAGCTACTGTTTTATGACTACAGAGAAAAAGGTAATCATTTTTAAAAATTTGTATTATTTGATTATAATAGAGGCTATGGGAAATGACCTATCCGTAATTCGGCGCTTTCTGGAAAATGGGTTTCTGGATAACAGATCACACACAAGGCTAACATTTTCTGTTAGCTGATAGCTTCCTACAGGCCAGGACTGGTAGTCTGTGGGTTCTGGCAAATGCCAGAGTGGCTGCTGTTAATTGCCATAGCCAGTCACTATTTATTGGGCTGATGTGTACTTGGAATGACAGGGCCTATTGTGAATAGCAGTCAAGACGTGGCTTCCTACATGCAACAATGGCCCCAGAGACAATAGCATCAGGAAATTTTACAGTTTCTATTGTAAATAACTGTTTAGCAGCAGCCATATGGGCTATGAATTGAAAATCTTTTAGCTTTCAATGTGTCATGAACATGTAAAATATATGTCTAATCAGAGAGTTGGGAACTAAAGGATCATGGGAACAGAGGAAGAATCAGCTTGTAGATTTCAATATATGCTTTAGCTTGCAGACAGTTCAAACTTGTATAAAGGATAGATCAACAACAATGGCTTGGGTTGAGTGTCCCTCTAAGTGCCTCTGGGAAAATATCCCTGTGACAAAGGGCCCCTAATGCCCAGACGAAATATACAACTATGCAGAGACACTCAATCTTACCTGCTTGAGCAGCTTTTTGATGCCTTCAAAATCAGTGTCAGACATTGTGTAGGCTTCAAAGTCTACATTAACTTCCTACAAACAGAAAAATTATTAATTGCAACTCCACAAAATCCACATATACTACAGTTACAGTACACGGTGTGGCAATACGACAGCAGACCTACATCCATAAATAGTGACACA
Source organism: Xenopus petersii (assembly GCA_038501925.1). Classification (NCBI taxonomy): domain Eukaryota; kingdom Metazoa; phylum Chordata; class Amphibia; order Anura; family Pipidae; genus Xenopus; species Xenopus petersii. The sequence continues at coordinate 16,307,095 of CM076685.1, forward strand.
ATCATTTAAACCATTTATTCGTTGACAAAGGCAACAATTATAAGTATTGTCAATGCATTAATTACTGCTCACGAGCTGTCAGTGGCTGTCTTGCACCACTACTAATATCATGGCAGCCCAGTGACATAACAGGTAGGGTTGCCCTGTAACACTCATCATTTACAACCGTTGGGTGGGCTTCTGGCCATGTTTTTGCACTTTACACTGCTCCCTCCCCTAAAATGTGCATCTATGGATGCAACTTTCTAGAGTTCTATAACTGGAAGCATTGCATAATGGAGGGGTTGTTGCTTCATGGTTACACTAGCAGAAAGTCAAATTCCAATTTGACCAGGAGGGTCTTTTTGCTGCCCCGGGATACAATATTTGGTAAGTGGCAATGTTACTTCACAGGAGGACTAGATAAGATAGTTAATTAGAAACGGTTCCATTTATCATTGGTTTAGAAACATCAGTGTGTGTGTCTTCTGTTAGCCATAGCCTTAAAGGGATTCTGTCATGATTTTTATGATGTATTTTTTATTTTTAAATTATACTGTTTACACTGCAAATAATTTACTCTACAATATAAAATTTCATTCCTGAACCAGCAAGTGTATTTTTTAGTTGGAATATTGGTGTGTAGGTGCATCTCAGGTCATTTTACCTGGTCATGTGCTTTCAGAAAGAGCCAGCACTTTAGGATGGAACTGCTTTCTGGCAGGCTGTTGTTTCTCCTACTCCATGTAACTGAATGTGTCTCAGTGGGACCTGGATTTTACTAATGAGTGTTGTTCATATATCTACCAGGCAGCTGTTATCTTGTGTTAGGGAGCTGCTATCTTTTTATCTTCCCGTTGTTCTGCTGTTAGGCTGCTGGGGGGCGGAAGGGGAGGGGGGGTGATATCACTCCAACTTGCAGTACAGTGACTGAAGTTTATCAGAGCACAAGTCACATGGCTGGGGGCAGCTGGGAAACTGTCAATATGTCTAGCCCAGGGGTGTCCAACCATTTGGCTTCCCTGGGCCACATTGGAAAAAGAAAAATTGTCTGGGGCCACACATGAAATACACAAACACTTTTGATTCATAAAAGTAAAGAAAATGCACAGAAAATAACTACAATACCAGTTGGATAACCAGATGGAACTATACACGAACATGGGACGCCTGGATATTAAATGTAATTATTATTATATTATTATGACGTTTCCTCAGGAACTATGCGTTTCAAGCTGGGCCGCATTCAAATCCAAAATTAAATATAAAAAAAATCTGTCTGCTCTTTTGAGAAATGGATTTCAGTGCAGATTTCTGTTGGAGCAGCACTATTAACTGATTCATTTTGCAAAAAAAAAAAAAAATCCCATGACAGTATCCCTTTAAAAGAAAGTTATGGCCTGATACAGGGGTCCCAACCTTTTTTACCCATGAGCCACACTCAAGTATAAAATAATGTTGGAGAGCAACACAAACATGCAAAAACGGGTTCCAAATAAGGGCTGTAATTGGATATTGGTAGCACCTATATGGACTGGCAGTCAAAAGGAGGCTCTGATTGGCAGTATACATGTTTGTATGCAACTAAAGCTTGCCTTTAAGTCTGCAATTCAAAATGGGAGCAACATCCAAGGGGTCAAAGAGCAACATGCTGCTCACAAGCTACTGGTTGGGGATCACTGGCCTGATATATCGGCCTGTCTTGTGCAGGGCCCCGCATTCTGTACAACTCTCCTCATCGCCCACCCGTTTTCTAGCTGTCACTGGACTACTGATATCAGCAGGGCAATGCTGGGAGATGCAGTTCTAAAACAATCTTAGTGCCACATGGCAAGGTTCTGTCCATCCCCCATCGTCACGCGCGATGTCGGTGTCCATTTCACTCTACCTCGTTCACTTCTTCCTCTTCCTCCGATTCATCTTCTTCAATGTCATCGGATTCTTCTGAATCGTCGTCTTCCATGTCACCCTCATCTTCTTCGTGCTTCTCCGGCAGCTGCTCGGTCTCCAGCGCCCTCCGCTTTGCATTAGAAGCCATTACGCCTGCCTTTCCCTAAAGCAGCGTGCGTGAACCCGGAAGTAAACAGGAAGCTCGTCGGGCTGTACCATCTGAACGAGTGGGGAGACCCAAATATTGAAAGCTTAAGCTCAGCCTTTAAGGCACAATATCGTCCATTACTAGGGGTGTTGCTTTGTATTTACAGTGACGTTTAGCAGGTTCTTGCGGCTTTTAAATAAAACCTTTCATCTGGTTTGCAGAGCGGAGTCCTAGGTAGTGTGTAACCCTATAGAAATGTAAACATGCTGAGTGAGGAAGAGCGGACCCAAGGGAGCTGAATATGAGGAGTGAGTGCTTCATTCCTCCTGACAGGTGGGTAGAAGTCTAGAGAAAGGGATTGTCCCACTGCGAGGTGTAATCAGGAGAGCAACATCACTGCCGTAAAGCAGCACAGAAGCACAAGTTCTCCTCCTGTCAGACTGTGTTGTGTTTCCCAGACTCCTGACAGAGTCACAGAGCTCAGACCAACACTGGGAAAGTAATACGTGAACATTATCTGGAGTAATCATTCATAGTAACCAGGGTTGCCAGGTCTCACTTTCAAAACAAGCCAAAGTCAGCTACAAAACCAGCACAAAACTAGCCAAGAGGCAATTCAAAAGTTGCCATAAATAGCACAATATGTGTAGTGAAAAAAAAGTCTAAAAAATAAATGTGAAAATATGCCTTTTTTAAATTATCACAAATTTTTCCATGAACCAAAATGGGACACATTTGTCCGTCATCAGGGGCGTAACTACAGAGAGGGGCCCGGGAGATATAGTGTCAATAAATGTGGAAAAAACAGGTCAGACATTTTGGTGGCCAGTAGATTTTTGCCCCAAATTTGTCTGAAATTGAGGAAAGTAACGGGAATATGTGAGAGGAGACTGGGGTACAGAGCCCAAAATCTGGTAACGCCCAACTAACGGTCCCATTGCATGCTGGGTATTGCAGTGTTACAATAAACGTAGCAGTTAGTAAATTGATAAACAAAAACTACATTACCCAAAATGCATTGGGAGACACAGGCTCTGCACTTTAGGGCAAGAAAAAACTTTAGAGGGTTTCCAAAGTAAAAACCAGCCAAAGGCCCAAAAAGTAGCCCAACCCATACATTGGCTAGTTTGTACTTTCAAACCCCCCTAGGCTTTAAATTAGTAGCCCAATTTGACTGGAAAACCACCAGCCTGGCAACCATAATAGTAACCAACCAGAATATCGCTAGGATTTTGACTGAAGCTGGCCAATCAGTGCTCATTTTTGATTGGTTGCTATGATTTTTGATTGGTTGCTGAGCAGCCCAGTGACATAACAGGTAGGGTTGCCCTGTAACACTAGGGGGCTCTGAAAATTTACAACAATTGGGTGGGCTTCTGGCAAAGTGCCATGTTTTTTTGCACTTTACACTGACCCCTACCCAAAAAATCTAAAGTTCTATATCTGGCAGAATTGCATAATGGAGGGCTGGTCGTTTTGTGGCTATTTGTGTAAAGGCAAATATCTCATTGGTTGCTATGGTAGGGTTGCCACCTGTCCAGGTTTTGACCAGAGCAGTTCGGTTTTTCTAACGTCTCAACTTTCTGTTCGGTTTTCAGCTTTGTGAAACCCGAACAATAATCTGGCCAAAAGATGAAAACCAATTAAATACCAAGATACTCACCTTGACATGGCTTAGTTATTATCAAGTGCAGTACATGTCTTGTTATCACAGAAATAAGCAAATCAATTAAAAATAAGAAATAGTTTTTTTAAATGAGAATTGCTGTATTTCAAAGGTTTCTGGATAACTGATTTCTGTACAATAGATCCCATAATTACCCTGGCATATCTCCCAACATTTTTGAAGTGAAGAGGGACAAAAAGATCTGCCGTGCCTATTTTTGTGGCCACACACCCTAATTACCATGTCCATTTTACAAAAGTTCGCAGGTTATGAAAACTTTGAACACATCTCTGTGGTTTTTATGTGTTATTACAGTTTTGCTAATGAAAGTGAATTGCCCTTTCAGCTGCAAGTCACAGTTTCCCCAAGAGACCTGCTTATCATAAATTGCTACAGTTGTTTCTTTGCTTGTCTTAAATTGTTACTAAGGTATCTAAGTGCACCTGCCACATATTCTGGGCCAAAAGCCAATCGAGTTTTAGAAACTTTGTACCTTTCTCTGGCTGTTCAGTGCAGGAGATCAAAGAGAAAGTAGGGACGTTTAATTTACAATCCAGGAGTGTCCCACAAAAAACGGGACAGTTGCGATTAGGGATGGGCAAAATTTTTCACCTTAGCCCGTAGACCTTAAAGGCGTCGGCGACATTTCGCCAGCGGCAAATTTTTGACTTAACGAAACGGGTCAAATTCGCCCATCCCTAGTTGCGATGTTTGCCTTGGCCTCCCCTATCTTTTGGTCCGGCACTCAAGGGAGTTCCAGGAACCTTTTAGTTTGCCACCCCCTCATACCCGGTGCTTACCTTTCAGAACGTCAGAGCGATTGCGCTCTCTACCATAGCAAAGAGTGAATTTCCAGTTTTAAACTGGTAATTTCAGCTCTTGAATTTATTAGGAGTGACTTTTTGCTGCCCCATTAACCTGCGGCTGCTGCCCGAGATGAGTTTCTCAACTTAAGGAAGCAGCTCATCTGCCGGCACTGATCTGGATATACAGGGCAGCAACAAGATATGCCATCTTCCTGGCTGTACTTTTTGTTCATAATGTTTTGGTACAGTACTACTAGTTTCACAAAGAAAAGCTTCATGACAAATTGCATGCGACTCATGCTGGGAGATTTCTCAATGTCACACTGGCAATTTAGTCACTCCACATAGACCATGATTTAGATGCAGGTCTGCTCCGGCGAGTATCAAGCTAATACAGTTTAGTCAGATGTTGCCAGACAGGGACCAAGCCAAGGTAAGGGGCACCAGGCTAAGGAAAGGGGCCATAGCAATGTAATTGGTTTTGTATTAGTTTATTTCCAACTAACCCACTGGACAAGAGGGAAGGGAAGCAATTAATGGCATTGACCCCTTGATTTTAGCCTGTTTGCTAAAAACTGCACCGGCCCAGAGTATTTCTGTAGAAGCTCATCATCACCATCTTCATCTGCTGCTTTCACCTTCTGTTCCTTCTGATCAGATGAACAGTATGTACCGTAGAGTAAAACTGAACCTGAACTTAGCCGCAAAAATATGTTTTTTTCACTCTATTGTGCATGCGACTGCCTTAGCCCAAATAAAAGACAGAAAAGGAAGAAGATGACAGCAAATAAGCTACTACCCCAGGTCGGTGCAGTTTCCTACTAACAGGAGCACAGGCCTGACGTATGAAATAAGCTCCTTCCAGTTATAGAGCCTTATATTTTCTGTGGGGAGTTGGGACACACTAGCCAGTATTTTTTTACCATTTCCAGAACCACTGCCATTTTATCCTGATACTTGTGGTAAGTAAACTGTGTGGTTCTGGAAAAAGAGTGCCGGACTGAGCTGTAAGTGAACTGTTCAGTGTCAGAGATTTCAGGTAACACTGGGCTGGGGAATGAAGTAGGAAGGATCTTTGCAGTTTATTGGCTGTAATACTTGCCTGATTCCTGTCAGTATCACTGATACAATAAGGTCTTGCCAAATTGCTCTTCTTTTTACTACTTGCAATGACAAATGACGGGTAATCAGGAGGCAGCAGCATGTCCCCTTATCAGGGAGTATCCACTCTCCAATGAACTGTTTAGCTCTGCTTACTCATCGGTAGGTAGTGGTAACTTGCTTGCCATTTGTTACCAAGCTTTATATGCAGACTGTAGTCATCAGTAACTACTGAACTTATCTCTTCTGAGTTTGGGTTTTATTTTCTCTAGGGTCCATCTTCTACAATGAAGGTTTTATTACTGAAAGACCCCAAAACTGTGGATTTAGCTTCAGATCCATATGTTAAGGTATGTAAATGCTCAGCTTTTCAGCTTTCTATACTTTATGTTAAGTATTATGGTAGGACATTTAAAGTGTATATATATATTAGGGATACACCCAATCCACTATTTTGGATTCAGCCAAACCCCTGAATCCTAATTTGCATATGCAAATTAGGGATGGGAAGGGGAAAACATTTTTTACTTCCTTGTTTTGCAACAAAAAGTCACTAAATTTCCCTCCCTGTCCCTAATCTATAGATAGATATATATCCAAAAGAAGCCGCACTGCTCAGGACTTATTGCAAAATGGTTCGTTTATTAGAAAAACTAAAGTTTCGGCTGCAACATCAGCTTTTGTCATATATTTTCAAGGACGTATATATATATATATATATACGTCCTTGAAAAAGGTCCCCAGATGTGTTTTACCGTGACCAAATATTTTATATATAGGTGAATTTATTTAAGAGATTGCTAAACCATTGACAAAGTGATTTTTTTTTTCTTTGACTAAACATTTACTATATAATTTCTTTACAAAAATATTGCACCCCTGTTTCGTGCTATACAGTAAAAGGCACTGTGAATTATAATTCTAATAAATCATTCAGAATAAGCAAAATATTGACACAATGCCTAATAAACATTCATAATACCACTGTTTTATTTTGTAACACTGCACAAGTAATCAGCATGTTTGTCTCCCTCTAGGAATTGTCGTTGCGTGGATTACAAGCAACGCTAATTCCCGTGTTATCCTTCAAGTTTGTGTCTCTGGATCTTTTTTTTGACAAGGTATGAAATTGTCTTATTGAATTTTTACACCTTGGAATATTTTATTAACAAAATCTAAGGGGGTTATTTATTAAAGTCCAGATGCCAAAAATTCGAGTTCTTTTTACTATAAAATCTGAAAAAATATCCTGATCTGCGCTGGGTTTCGTGCAATAACCCGGAGGTTTTGTGGTTTTCGGGCAGAAAATCAGAAAAATTTGTATGAATCCAATTTTTCACAATTTTTTTTGAGTTTGTTTCTCGCATAGGAAATTTTTGAGAAAAATGTATTGAAATAACCCCATGCGCATTTGGTTGGCGTAGATTTCAGAAAATAATGAGATATTTTTGGATTTTGATAAATAAACCCCTAGATGTATAATCATCTGGCTGTACAGGGCCCCCATGCGAATGTTTTTTGGGCAAAAATCTGAAAAAATCTGATTTTTCAGGCGGAAAATCAGAAAAATTTGTATGATTCCAATTTTTCTCAAATTTTTGAGTTTTTTCCCACACAGGAAATTTTTGGGAAAAAAATATTGATAAATAAGGGGAAATAGCCCATGCGCATTTGGTCGGAATAGATTTCAGAAAAAAATGAGATATTTTCGGATTTTGATAAATAAACCCCTAGATGTATAATCATGTGGCTGTGCAGGGCCCCCATGTGAATGATTATAGGACGTCACACTTTGATGAGACTGTTCTTCAGTACAATCTAGTACATAGATTGTAACAAAAAAAAACACATATACAGGTATGGGACCTGTTATCCAGAATGCTTGGGACTAGGGATGCACAGAATCCACTATTTTGGATTCGGCCGAACCCCCTAATCCTTCATGAAAGATTTGGCCGAATACCGAACCGAATCCGAACCCTAATTTGCATATGCAAATTAGGGGTGGGAAGGAAAAAATGTTTTACTTCCTTGTTTTCTGATAAAAAGTCACATGGTGTCCCTCCCCACTCCTAATTTGCATAAGCAAATTAGGGTTCGGATTCGGTTCGGCCTGGCAGAATGATTCGGGCCTAATCCGAATCCTGCTGAAAAAGGCCGAATCCCGAACCGAATCCTGGATTCGGTGCAACCCTACTTGGGACCTGGGGTTTTCCTGTTAAGGGGCGTTTCTGTCATTTGGATCATTATACCATAAGTCTACTAATTGCAGGTAAATTTGCTGTACCATGTTAGCCAGTAAAAATGTTACAGGGCAATACCCTTTTGAAATAAAAAATAATAAAAGTGGCATAAAGGTGATACCTTTTTTGCCTAACTAATATAATCTTAGCTTTCAGAACATTTGTGTTCCTTTTTCAAGCTGTTTACCTTGAAAAAGGAACTAAAATGTTCTGAAAGCTTGCTATGATTTTATTAGTTAGTTTTATTTCAAAAGGGGTGTCCTGTAACATAAGTCTACCAAAAAAAATTTTAAACATTAATTAAGCCCAGTAGGATTGTTTTGTTTCCAATAAAGGTTAATTAGTTGGGAACAAGTACAGGGCACTGGTTTATTATTACAGAGAAAAAGGAAATCATTTTTAAAAATTAGAATTATTTAATTACAATGGAGTCTATAGGATATGGCCTTCCTGTAATTTGGAACTTTCTGGATAAGGCATCCCATACCTTTATGGGATCACCCACTAGCCCAGAACTGTTTGGAACTACTTCAGTTGTCTGTGCCCATCAGACTGCCTACATCAGCTTTTACGTAGGGAAGAAGTCTTTAATACAAGCTCTGGGCCGGCATAGACCACTCTAATGGCAGCATACCTGGCAAGGTAGCCACTAACTTACATATTAGTCTGGTTTATTCTGTTTAATTGGTGGCACACTATGATGGTAACTTACATACAGAATAACTATAGTTACAGCTCATGAAAAAAATATGATGAGTTTTGTAAATCAGTCTCAGAATGTATCCTCAGGCCTAAGGCCATGTTGCTCAGTAGTGGGATAGGCGTTGTGATTTGCATGTCTTGCTATAAAAAAAATAGACAGCCCTCAACTCCCCAAGCAGCATTTAACTCTTTTTTTAATTTATTTCCTTTTTTTCACATTTTATTTCAAAAGCTTTCTCACCCAGAGATTTATGCCGGGCTTATATTTACCAGCCCAAGAGCAGTAGAAGCTGTAAAATTATGTTTGCAAAAGCCTGATAATATAAAAGGTAAGTGTCAGACACAGTTAGAATATAGACTCATGGGGTTCTTTTTGCATGTCTAGTTTTGCCGTACAGCAGATAATTGATGATGAAATGCATATCAGCAGTGCCCTCAACTATTTTAATTAGATTTGGGGTATTTTATTTTTACATATAATTAGATCCAGTTTCATTTATGCTATTAGTTTGGTGTGTGTATGAGTTGTAAAGGTAAATCAACATAAATATTTGCATCTTCTGTAGCCTAAAGTAAAATGGACATTAACTGTTAATTTCATTGAGATCCTTTCCTTTTAACTGTGACTTTAATATTAAAGGACCACTACCTCTTTACATTTTATTACATTTAATGTGTACTAAGCTAATGGATATCAAAAAAGTTATATGTACAGCAGGTGTGATATCTACTATCCGGAAACCTCTGAATTACAGAAAGCCCATCTCCCATAGACTCCATTTTATCCAAACAAATCTTCCCGTGTGCCACTGCTCTCAGGAAACTTGGACTCTGCATAGGGGTCATTCAGGAAAAGGAAAGGCCTGGGCCTAGGGTGGCAGAATTTTAGGGGGGGCCGCATGCTGCCCAACTACACCCCCATTGGTTAGGAAGCTTTGGGGATTCGCAGCAGATAGTTTCTGTGCACTAATCCCCAGTACTCTAAACCCGATGCTGAGAATTTGGGCATCTACATAAAGGAAGGGGACGGGGGCGAGCCTAAGGGCGTCTATCTGGCCCTGGGGTAATTTACTATGATCCCCTAATGTAAGGGTAGGGGCACACGGGGAGGTTAGGCGCCCGCGATTTTTAAAAAGGAAGTCACCGCAACGTTGTGCAGGAACGATTTTGCGCGACTCTTGATTCCAATTGATTTATATCCCATAGTGCTTCACACTACATTCTCCTCCCACGCAAGAGCCGGGAGTCGCCTCTGCGTTCATTCCCTCGGCGTGTTGTCTCCACGTCATTACGCCAGCGCAAGAATTTACATACTATCGTGGCTACTAATCTGTGTGTGTGTGCTTGTAGGAGATTTCAGTACTTCTCTATGTACAGTACATGCTATTTCTGACAAAAATCACTCCAAAAGGTGTGTGCGTTTTGGAGCTACAGTCGATCTCAAATCGCGCTGTGTGCATAATAGCTGGAGATTTGCATGTAGCTGCATGCAAAGACAAAACTAGCGACTTGTCGCCAGAACTCGCTTTTAAAAATCATGGACGACTAATCTCCCCATGTACGGCGACTTCCTTAGAGTTTGTAACATAGAAGACTAAGAATTCAGAAAAATGCAGGGCAATGTGTGAGAAACATGTCGGCTTGCCTGTTTTTTTGCACTTTGCATCCTGCCATACACTTATTAAACTACCCCTCATGTGTGATCAATGGCAAGTTTAAAGTACAGGGAGCCCTTGGTGTTGTTAGCCTCTCTGTCTAATTGGCTTACACGCAGAATAGTTGCTACAGAGACAAGGCCCATTCTGTATATAGTTTTGTGTCCACTGTTTGTAAATGAAGCCCAACATACATTTAAAGCTGACAGGTAATATTCATGCTTTTAATGGCGATCCCATTTATTGCTGCGAGCCCCATTTATTGCGGTGAGTAACTCTTGCATACAAAGCACAGACAGTGTTTCTAGTGGAACGTCCAGAGCCTCTTTGTGTTCCCTTCATGCTCTGACATTTCCAATAAGCCCATGATGTCAAACTCTCATTAAATAAAGATAACAACATTTTCTTTTCAATTACAGCGCCCCACTCAAGAAATGATTGTAAATTAACCTCCTTAGAAAATTAATATAACATTCTCACTAAGATTTTTAATTAGGCCTTTCATTTTAAGGCGAAAAAATTCACACTCCATGAAATCTTTAATCATTACTAATATGTTGTAGTTGGTTATTAGAACTCTTGTATAAAATTGCCTTCTGGCGGGATGTTTTTTTTTTTTCCCCCCCAACATGAATGAAATCATTAACTCCAGACACGAGGAACATGGCAAACCGAATAATGAAATTAATGAAGGTGTCTGGTAAATGGAAAAATAGTAACCTTGAAAATAAGTGAATATAAAATTGATGAGGAGGCTAGTCAAAGAAATTTCGCAATGTACATTCATTATTTATTTTGTTTGTACTCCAAGATATTAAGGGATACGTGTGCTGTTAATAGGAATGAATTTTGACTATGAAGATTTTTTATGAAGAGTTACAATGTGCCGTTGTGATTGGATAAATGGAAGAGTCGATATGCCGAGAATTTCCCACACCAGTCAGTTGAACTGAAGAAGTTGCTTGGATGAGTAGTGTAACGTCTTCAATAATTACTCCGCAAGTCCAGTTGTTTTTTTTTTTGTTTTTTTTAATTACTTATACTAGATGTGAATGAATTTTGTTCCAACAGCACCACCTGCTGGTCAGTTTCCAACCAATCTGACCACCAAGTAGTCAAGGAAGTTGTCAGGAGAAAAAAAGAGGCAGCTCTGATTTTCTTCTGCTAAGGAATAAAATTAGAAACATTTCTCACATCTTTCCTAAGCAGAGGAATCTCAGAGCAGCCTCTTTCTTTCTCCTGACAACTTCCTTGACTACTTGGTGGTCAGACTGGTGAGAAACTGACCAGCAGGTGGCACTGTTGGAATAAAATTCATTCATATTAACAGTACAGATTTCACTTAATATATGGGAATACAAACAAAATAAATAATGAATGTACAGTACATTGCAATTTTTTTTTTGAATACCCCCCTCATCAATTTTACATTTGTTTATTTTGAAGGTTTACCTATACTTTTATGGGAATGTTGATACATTTTTGTTTTTGTTGAAAGTAATTAAAGCAGAAACAGAAAACCCCTTTTGTGGAGATTTATTTGACTGATAGGCTTGGTGAGGGCTGTCTGTCCATTTTTTGGAACCCGTACCAGACCGGTACCCACAACCTGCAATCCGCAACTCGGACCCGCAACCCGCATTCTTACCCGCTTGGACATGCGACCCGCAAGTACCTTATCCGCAACCCGGACATGCGACCCGCTGACCATCAAGAATCATGAAGTGCTGTCTTTGTAAACTGGAAGTGACATCATCGGAAGTAGGCGTGATCATAAAAAAGGAGTAAAACAGGAAACAGAAAAAAGGAGTAAAAATCGCAATTGAGAAGACCCGTGGCCCAACCCACGACCCAAAAACCCGCGACCCGAAAACCTGCAGAACCGCCGACCCGTGTCTATACCTGCACCCGCAACGCCAACCCGCAGGGTACCGCAGGTTTTTGCGGGTAACCAGATGTAAATTGATCAGGTTTAAAAATCCCCTATGATAAGGACTACATCAGCATGTTGATAAAGTCCGTCTCCAGGTCCCCAACCTTTTTTTACCCTTGAGCCACATTCAAATGTAAAAAGAGTTGGGGAGCAACACAAGCATGAAGAAAGTCCCTTGGTATGCTAAATAAGAGCTGTGATTGACAATTGGTAGACTTTATGTGGACTGGCACCCAACAGGAGGCTCTGTTTGGCAGTGCACCTGGTTTATATTTAACCAAAACTTTCCTCCAAACCTGGAATTCAAAAAGAAGCACCTGCTTTGAGGCCATTGGGAACAACATCCAAAGGGTTGATGAGCGACACGTTGCTTGTGAGCCACTGGTTGGGAATCACTGGTGTAGACCTTATCCTTTTCTCTGAGAAATTTATTGTGCCAAGCACTTGCTGTGTTCTGCTAGCATCTGTTCTCACTCCAGCAGCTGCCTATCCCAAACCTCAGAGACTACTCTTTACATTAGCGTTATAAAATAGATTCCCAATAGGGGGAGATTAATAGGCATTACATACACATACATACATACATACATACATACACTGAACCAGCAGTTTCTGAAATACATCTCTCAGCATCTTCCTTTAGTCTAAGCCATTGTTTGATGCTGTGAATTGAGGCAATCCTATAGGATCCTATAGTGTCAGTGAGTACTTATCCCATGTGGAAGACAGCTGCTGGTCCTATTAATATGATACACTTTCTCCCTTTCTTTCCTCAGCTTGGAAGGACCTGCTCTGTGCCAAGTGGAATTCTAAGCCCGTTTATGTGGTTGGTAAAGCTACAGCCTCTTTGGGTAAGTATAGACAGGGGATGCATATTAGGTATGAACATACAGTATAGCAGAGTGTTCTCCCATGAGAAGAACAACAACTATAGGAACTACTTTGGCTGAAGTAGACACACAGGCAGGGTTTTAGACAAGGCCCCTCAACCTGAGAGAGCCCCTCTTGGGCAGAAATTACCATCAGGAAACATACAAAAACAAAGACAAAGCAGACTGATTGAGACACTAGTTTTGTATTGCTGCCATTCTTTTTTGTGTGAGTATTTCTGTTCATCTCTCCTATAGGTCCGGTGGGACCCTAGCAACCTAACAGCAGTTTCAGTTTCTAACTGAAGTGCAACACAACCAAAAAAAGTTGAATAATTCAATAACCATAAGAAAGTTTATATCTTGTTTTCCCTGATCCCCTGAGAAATGTGAAACGAAGGTTCTGTTGCGTTAATGTATAATACAACATGTTCCCAGGCATCTGCAATAACTAGATTCATGGAAAGGGATCTATCACTGACAAGTTCAGTATCATTATTTATAAGCCTGGACACCTCTTTGTTAAGTTTAAAATGCTTTTTATTCATTAATTATCCACATTATTATCCTTTAAGAGAGAGAGAGAGAAGTTACACTGAGGATTACAGATATTATTCAACATTCCATCGGTCGTCACTGTCCCAACGGAGCCAGGGCCCCCTTAAATCATAACAAAGTTGAGTCATATCCCCAGGAACATCTAAGACAGCAGATACATGTTCTTCCTATATCTCACCATAACTGACTTCCAAGCTGGATTTTGAGTGTTTTTATCAGACCAAAGAGACTCCCTTAACTGGCAGTCGGAGTTCCACCCTACTGCTGCTCTAAGCCCCCCAAGTGGGTCAGCTCCACAATTTGAGGAGAGAAACTTAACATAATTTATCATACGATAAACTATGACATGAGCTTTCCTCCTTGCTTTGAATCTGTCCCTTTGTATCTGTATCTCACAAACAGCAGCCCTAAAGTTGTTTTTGAAATACAACGCCACACTGACAGGCAATGGCTGATTGAGCTTGCTGTAGTTAATAATAGCCAAAGGGCAATAAGCTGAACAGTATTTAAAGTTAAAATACTAGATATGAAGAACACAAAACATTCTAAAAGTGGTCATACCTTGCCACCAAACCAGCATGGCTTGGTCATCCAGGAGGCATGCCAAAGTGGTTTTATTCAACAGTAGAGTGACCATCTCATCCTATGGTTGCAGTGTAATCTGGGCAAGCATTGGCAGACATCAAAAGATGATCCAATCTGCATTGAGGGTTGTGGGTTCTTGTTTGATGGAATTTTACAGCATTCGTGGTCAAGAGGGGTGATTTACATAGGCCCTGGGAGTAATTGCAAAAGTACTCCCCTTCTGCTCATTTAAAGAACACCTTTGTCTAGGGTCTGGCTGCACTCTGAACCACACTCAGGATAAGAAAATATAAGGCAGGCCATAAGTATTGGTCACCGTTGGGTGCTGAATGACAAGCAAGGGGTGGAGGGAGTTATATCAGCATGCTCCCCTATGGACCTCATGAATACAGCACTGCTGAACACAGACAGCTCTGTATTTATGGGGCAAATACAGGTTTCTGCTGTCCGTTTTGCAGATTAGACACTGGCAGCTTTTCTCCTACATGAGAATGACCCCTAATATATGACAGAGCCCCAGTCATGTAGGCCATGATTTTGTCCCATGCATGGACCAATAAAAGGCTGGCTTGATCAAGAATAGCTGAGTTGGCAGCCAAAGGCAGCTCATGTACAAGTTAGGTTAACTCATAACCAATCATAAGCTAGTTAGTTACAAGATAAGAGAAAATTGTGTCTGTATGACACCGCAGCCCCTGGATAAGTACGGTGGCAATTGTATTCTGCTATACAGAACTGGAATAATATGGATATATGATATAGCATATTATAATATGCTGCAATATAGCTATTCAGGGTGTAATTATCATTTTCTACCCCTTCCATCAATTATGGACCTCTTGCACTGTGCTTCTCCAGAGCTCCCTGTGATTTTGTTAGCTGAGCAATAAATCACCCGGTGACAGTTGGAATCAGTGTGTTGCATAGATCAGCCACTCAGAGGGGATAACCATCTCTCATATGAATTTTATTTTCCTAGTGCGAGCACATAGCCGCAGTGACACAAAGCAATTTACACCCCCAGCTAATAATATTACTGTATTCCCTGACAGTTCGGCTTTAATGTCCTTATTGATTTCTCCTTTTCATGGAAACCTCCGGCATTATAATAGGGGGCTCCTCGTCATTCCCTACTCCGTCCTTGAATTGAATAAACACTGGCTGCATGCGGCATATGGCAGGAGCGAATATGTTTTGTAAGCGCTAGTAACTCTGCTGCCTACGCTCGTTTTTAAAGAGACACAATAAAGCTGTCACCTTGGCGTTATATTTCAGTAATATTATATTATATAACCTACAGTGTTAGAAATCTGTCAGAGAGAGAGAGAGGGTCATGCTTTCCAATTCCCAGAGCAAATACCAGGCTGGACGCCAGCGCTGATACTGCAGTGCAGTACTGGAACAGGCCATTCACTGCTGCTGCTGGAAACTCCAATGATGGCATTATACAGGGCAACTAGGGCAGGGTGCCAGCTTGCTAAAATAACACTTTCTATTTCTGCTTCAGCTCAAGAGATGCGATTACGGAATTTTCTTTGCTTAGGGCTCAACCTGCGTGACTTTTCTTACTGTGGAGTGGCCAAGGCACAGTACCCAGTTTGGAGTCCTATACACCATCCTAGGGGGCAGATTTACTAAAGAGCAAAGTGAACGTCGCTAGGGAAAATATCATCCGCAGGGACATCGCCAATTTACTAACAGACGTAGAGGACAATTTGCTAGCGAAAGAAATAGTTGCTAGCGCAGTTTCGTGCCCTATCGCCAGGCGAATTTTCGCTCATGACGAACGATCGTTACTCCGCAAATTCACTAAAGTGCGAATTTTACAGAATGTTAGACCTGGCAAACATATCCTGTATGCCGTAAAGTCATAAAAGTTCGAAAAAACGCTGGAGTTTATTCATATCTTAAGTCTGGATTGCCTTCAAAAGTCCTAACTATTAAAGATTTTTGTTTTAACATTTTTTTCCAACCATTTGAGGGGCATGCCACATATGTTTTATGGTGGGCTCATGTCTAGGGCATTAGAGGATCTTTTTTGTCTTTATTTTGCTTCCTTGGACATAATAAGTGGCCACTTCAAGCATTTGCGCCAACATCTCTAATAAAGACATAAATACGACCTATATGTACCCCTATCCTATATGTACCCGTATGTACTAACGAAGTTTCGCTAGGCAGAAACGAACACTAGCAAAAGTTCAATATGAAACACTCGCGCTGACGAATTAACGCTAGCGAAACTTTGCCAGCTTTCAGCTGCGAGACGCAACTTCACATTTTAGTGTAGTGGTAATGAATTTGCGCCTACTGAAGTGGTGTTAAGTGTGGTGAAGCCTTTGCAGGCGAATATTTGCACCTTACTGAATTCCCTCCCTAGAGTTGCAGCACCTTCCTTGAATATTATTGTGCCTTACTATAAATGCTAGGGGTCATTAACGAATGCAGCCACAAAATCACTTATCGCACTTCTGTATAGTTGCATCAAGCACCACTGCTTCATTCCTTCATCCTTCCTGCCGATTATACTGGGGATCACTTGAGGTATAAGCACCCTGAATGTCAGAGTAATTTGAGGGTTCCCAGTACAAGTTACATTAATAGGTGCAGCACCTGAAGCAATGCAATCTCAATTCTCACATTCAAGCACACCTGCAAACTCTTTTTGCCTCTTTGGGCACAACTCCCCACCCTGGAATCCTGGAGAAAAATGCTAGGTTACTGGTCAAAAAAACAAATGCAAATGTTGTAGGGATGCACCGAATCCACTATTTCGGATTCGCCGCAAACCCCCGAATCCTTTGCAAAAGATTCGTCCGAATCCCACCCTAATTTGCATATGTTAATTAGGGGTGGGAAAACATTTTTTACTTCCTTGTTTTGTAACAAAAAGTCACACGATTTCCCTCCCCTAATTTGCATATGCAAAATCGGATTCGGTTCGGCTGGGCAGAAGGATTCGGCCAAATCCGAATCTTGCTGAAAAAGGCTGAATCCTGGATTCGGTGAATCCCTAAAATGTTGATTTGCATTTAAAAATGGCACTAAATTTGCTGAAGCCATACAAACTCTAGCTAGAAAAGAGTTAAAGCTATGGAGCAAATTGTAGTTTCTTTATTTCTCCTCTCATTCTTGCATACAACTGCTGCTGTGCAGAACCATCAAAGATCAAGGGACCCCTAGGCAGTTGCCCTTTACTTGTGCCTTTCTGTAGACAGTCCTGGCCTGACACATCCCCAAAGACATTTTATAATGAGGATTTTACAGTCCATTAAATGTTAGATTTAAACCGTAGTCATTTCATACAGGTTCTTTATTTCCAACCAGGGCTTGTGCCCTGGGCTCTGCCATCAGTTCTATTCTTAATTAACCCAATGAGCTGTCTCTCTATGGCTTTGTAATGTCTAAAATGTACATCCATCCCAGGTTTTGGGTAGAAATCATTAGAGCCTCTTTACTTGGATAAATTAGCTACAGTGCAGTTAACCCTAGCAACCAATCAGCAATTAGCTTTATTCTGTCTACTGCATTCAGGATGACAGCTTAATGCCAGTTGGTTGGTATGTAATACAGCAGACTGCCATCTATGTTAATAGAGAGCTCTATTATCTTTATTCCAATTTATGGTTATTATATATCAACGTTACTTAATTATGGTTTTTCTGTATCTTTATATACAGGTAAGAGGGAGAATATATCTTTTTAACTAGGCTTTGATAGTGTTTAAATTGGTCCCCAAATTCTTCCTCCCCCAGAGCTGAGCTCTTAATGTTTATCAGATCCTCTTTAAACACTTTCTATTAATAAAGAATAAATGGATGAAAAAAACATTGTATACATTGAGTTTATACATCACTTAAGAGCATAATTGCCTTCACTGTGCTGGGGGGACACTTCATTTTGCTCTTATTTCCCACAACAGCCTCTTCACTGGGAACTGAGTGGTCCTAAAGAAAAAGAATTTCCCTATTTATTCCCTAATTATCTAGCTGCTAAACTGTGCCTTGCATAAGGGCAGCCTCTGGCATAGTATCACTCTACTTTCATGGATCTCTGTCTTCACATGGGTGCTGTACAAATTGCCTTTATCAAGTGAAACCAGCCCATAGCCTCCAGTCTGCAGTGTGTAATGTTATTATTCACTTAAGCATGTGTTAATTGTATGGTAATTAGCACCGTCTAAATATTGAAATAGAAGCAGACAGCAATCTCCTGTGTGCCTGATAAATTAATTGGGCCCTTGCGACGTGATTGTGTTATTTCTCTCACTTGAAGTAGGAGAATAGCCACTTGCATTTGGGGTTTAGGGGAACTATAAAATATTTGGCCTACTTATCTGAATATATGTCTTGTCATTATTTTGTCTTATCTGTGGATGGCACATTGTCTTCAATGGCTTTTTCGTCGCTCAAAAAAGAGCTTATAACATATACATGACTCTCTATATCAATGGTCCCCAACCAGTAGCTCGTGAGCAACATGTTGCTCTCCAACCCCTTGGATGTTGCTCTCAGTGGCCTCAAAGCAGATGATTATTTTTGAATTCCAGGCTTGGAGGCAAGTTTTGGTTTCATAAAAATTAGGTGCACTGCCAAACAGAGTCTCAATGTAGATTGACAATACACATAGGGGCTACCAAGTGGCCAATCACAGCACTTATTTGGCACCCAAGAACAATTTTTTTGCTTGTGTTGCTCCCCAACTCCTTTTACTTTTGAATGATGCTCACGGGTTCAAAAGGTTGGGGATCCCTGAGTCTATATAAACACGTCAGGCAGCACTTTGAAAACAAAGGTTATTTAATATACTTGTGTTTTTTCTGCAAGTCTGGTTTGGTCATGAAACCTTATTTAGTGTGCAATTATTCCTTATATACTGTACCAGTCACCTTGCTCTTTAAATGGATAGTGTGATTATTCATTAGGGCAGTATTATTACTATGTCTATAACACACACCTTGCCCTCTGCCTGGGAGGTGAAGTATATCTAAACACGTTACACAGAAAGTTCCAAATTATGGGAAAGCTATTTCCCTTACATTCGTTTTTAAGCAAATTATTAAATTTTTCTTTAAAAAAATATTTCCTTTTTCTGTAATAATAAAACAGTATCTTATACTTCATCCCAGTTTAGATATTATTAATCCATAAAGTTGGCAAATTAATCCTTTTGAGTTTATTTTTTTTTTAGGTATGATGATCCAAATTATGGAAATATGCCCTAGGCACTTAGCATTCTGGATAGTTGTCAAATATTTTGTGGTGTAACTCACTTAAGTGCAGGCCCCCAGCTCCCCCCCACTCCTGGGGTATATGTATAAGGGCTCTTACAGACGAGCATTTTTACCTGCGCTCCCCTGCGTTCCGTTTTTGTGCGTTCAGCCGCAGGGGAGCGCAGGAATAGACGCATTACATTTTTTCCAATGGGGCTGTACTCACACAGGCACGTGTAGGCGCAGAACGCAGGTTGAGACACAACATGCTGCATTTTTCCTGCGTTCGGCGCCTACACGCGCCTGTGTGAGTACAGCCCCATTGGAAAAAATGTAATGCGTCTATTCCTGCGCTCCCCTGCGGCTGAACGCAGAAAAACGGAACGCAGGGGAGCGCAGGTAAAAACGCTCGCCTGTAAGAGCCCTAAGGCAGGTGGGGTCCATAACGAGGATCGTGGAAGCCGAAATGGGAGTCACAGGTGATTGGAACGGGGAATGCAAGCTGCAGGCTGCAGAACAGGCACAGTGGCCCACGAGGGAACAGGGTTCACAAGTCCTCACCAGGCCCCCGACACCCCTGCGGCTGTGGAGTCTGCTCCCCCCTAGTTACACCACTGTTATTACTATGTCTATATACAGTACCATAAATCCCTCTCAGCAGGAGGGATCACATTTGTGGTTAGTCACTGGTTATGTACAATGTACCACTCACATTTCCCGTGTTTAACATGGTAAAGTAACTGAGAAATCTTACAAATTTAGGTGGCCATACACAGGCAGATAAAAGCTGCCAATATCGGTCCTTTAGACCAATTTGGAAGCTTATCTGCCAGTGTATGGGGGCTTTCGATGGGTCTCCTTGGTCGATATCTGGCCAAGATCGGGGAGGTTTGTTTTTTTAGCCGCATCGGCAGTTTGATGCAGTCCTCATCCTGTCGGTGCCCGTTTTATTCTCTGTAATCTGATTGTTTGGACCTAGAGCCAAACTTTCAGATTAACCCAATATCGCCCTGCCATTGGTGGGCATCTCAGGGAGAGATCCGCTCGTTTGGCAACTTTGGATCTTATCGTGTATGGCCACCTTAAGCCTTTTTGAGCACTGCCCTAGGGCCAAGTAGATCACAGCTTGACTCTCACTGATGTTGAATTGCAGCAGTCAGAACTATGAGCACCTTTATCATCTTACATTTGGATGAAAAAAAAGACACAGACATGTGGTTCTCAAACTCCCACTATCCCTTTGTTGAACTATTTTGTAAATAAATGACTGAACGGGCATTATATACCACCTGTCCTCTGCAAATAGTGTCAGAACATGCTCCCAGTTTGTTTTTTTTATCCTTCATTGGGGCTAATAAGCCATTGGGTATGTCAGTACAAAGGAGACATTTGCTTTAGAAACCTTGTAATTTAACTGTGATGTATTGTTAGTTACAGAGAAAAACTGACTTGTCTTGTCAATTTGGGCAAACATATGGGGGAATCTAATATGTTTCGTTAGCACAAAAAACATTCGGACAACCTTTGCAAACATTAGCTACCATGTTTGCTCCATTTTTGACTGCTTAAAGATCTCAACTACTTCCTCCCAAAGTTTGCGAGCAAATGTTCGCAGTGTATGGAATAAAATTTCGCAATCACAAACCATTTTTTGCAACAAAATATTTAACAAAACTTCCAGAACAGGTGTTAAAGGTTTGCAATGCGAGATTCGCAACGCTTTTAGGCGACGGGCGAATATTTATCCGCAAAGTTTTGCTCTTTGCGAATTTTATTACATTTCACCCTTAATGCTTTAATATGTATTTGTTTTTGCAGTTGAAGAAATTGGTCTTTCGTCAGAAGGGGAAGGGTCAGGAAATGCAGAAAAGCTCGCAGATTGTATCTGTTCAAGTAAGTCTACTTACATATACTTTAAAGGAGAATTTAACCCTAAAAATTTATATTTACCACATTTTATATACTGAATTTATTGAAACAGCATATCTATAGTAGTAATAATCCAGCCCTGCAAAGTTGTCACAGGAGTTTCCATACTTCCACTTTTTTTAGGCGTGTCTGCGACACTGCACATGCTCAGTGGACTTTGAGTGCTTGTTAAGAAGCTAAGCTTAGGGGTTGTCACAAATCATCAAGCAGAAAATTATATTTGCCTGCAAGGCTAATTATTAAATTCTGATGCTGGTTTCTGAGCTGCCATGTACCAATAATCTGTACTATTTAGAAATCAGCTTTATATTGTGACACTTGATATTATATATATCCGTATATTGTGAGTGGGTCCCTAAGCTCAGTAAGTGACAGCAGCACAGAGCATGTGCAGTGAATCAGCAGAAAAGAAAATGGGGAGCTACTGGGGCATCTTTGGAGACACAGATCTTTACTGCTAAAGGGCTGTGGTTGCCTTGGGCTGGTACAGAAGCCCAAAACATAATGTACAACATTTATACTTCTTTAGTTAGGATTTAGTTCTCCTTTAACCACTGTAACTATAGGCAGATTGAGCAGTTTGTCTCCATGTCATTTTCTAGCATCCCAGGCAGTGTCTATGGCATCTTACAGCGCACATTGCAATAACCCATAACCACATCAGCAATGGGCTTTGGTTAGTCTACTGCAAACAAAAGAGTCAAAGGAAATGTATTATTAGTTGCTATGGGTAACAGCACCAACAAAAGTAATGTCAGTTCCAAGGCAAGAGATAGAAAAGAGTGAAAAAAGTGGAAGGAAATATTAAATTAATTTTTCTTTTGTTGTCTGAGATTTTTTTTATTATTAGTTTGATGTGTTTGCTTAACTCTCCTCCTCTTTTATCTTCTGTGGAAATGTCAGCAGGGCATAGAGCACATTATGAGTAACGTTCCATGAAATATTTCTTAGCACAAGTGGCATTTCTGTAGAATGTACATAATGTACATTTACACTGCTGGAAAATGGCACTTTACCAGATCAGATTATAGCTTCAAGCGACCCCCGGCTTTATTTATTTTTTAATGCTCCTCAAACTGAACAAAATTGTCTTCCTCCCTGGCATCTCCTATGTGAAGTTCAATTTGTTCCCTCTCCGTGTTCTGCTCCTGCTTCAGCAGTAGGTAGTATGTGGGGACTGACCAGTAACTGGTCCCTTGTGCAGGCCATGCACCCGGGCCCCCCACTCTTTCTCTTGGCACAATTTTTATTCCGGATTCCTTCTGGCGTGATCGTCCGGTGGGCCCTGAGGGGGCACAGCACCAGCCACACCCCCAGTAACGTAACTAGAGGGGATGGGCCCTGGTGCGTGACGCGCAGCCGGACCCCCTCAGTACGGACCGCATTTCAGTGGCACGAGGGCTGCCGGGGTGCAGGTCCTGGCCCGCTCGCACCCCCGGCTCTCCCGGTAGTTCCGCCACTGCACACCCCCAGTAGTTCCACCCCTGCATTTCCACAATGACTGGTTGCAGTATTGGACTGGGCCCACCAGGAAACCTGGCATCGAGGGCCCAATCTCACAACAATTAGGGGCAGATATATCAAAAGTCAGACTTTAGTGGTTTTAGTGGTTTTTGAAACCATGATTAAACTCTATTTCACTAAAATCATGAATGTCATGAAAGTTCTTTAAAGATCCGAATATAAAAAGTACACGCGGAAAAAAAAAAACTCTGAACAATGCTCTAAAAGTGTACGAATACAGGTATGGGACCTGTTATCCAGAATGCTCGAAACCTGGGGTTGTCCGGATCTTCATATTTTAAGTCAGGGGTGCCCAGACTTTGTTACCCTGATATCTACTCTCGATACCTGGCCCCCATCAGGAGACCTACCTTGATAAAGATAGTGGGCACCCCTGATCTAGCCATTTCTTTTGTATCTCCCAGATAGACAAGACAAGCTGCACCCCAGTACTACAATACGTCAGAGCCGGAACTAGGGGTAGGCAGAAGAGGCACGTGCCTAGAGCGCAATAAAGTAGGGGCGCCAAGCACGTACCTCTTCTTTTTATAGGCCTTATTAGAAAAGTGCTTCAAAGTATATTTGCTTTTAGGAACAAGATCCTTAAAGCGATGACGTCAAGTTCCTATAAAAATCATTGGAACATGTCCATATCAAGGAGGGGCTGCATGTCAAATATTTCCTCTAAAAGCCCCCCAAAGCCGCGTTCCTATGATTTTTATAGGAAAGCGCCGGTATAGTTTTAAGTCTCCCTGCGCCTCATTCTCTTCAATTAGATTGTGTGCTCTGTGGGGTAGAGATCTAAAGAACCTCTTTGTGCAGCATTGTCTGTAATTACTATTGTTATAGAAATATAAAGTTTCTCATAATTGAACCATAGCTGGAGCACTTGCCGAGGGGAGTAATAATCCCTACTGAGCCAGTGGCAGAAGACCTGTAAGTGCAGACCCATAATGCATTTAAATAATTCATGCTAAATCAATGGAGCCAATTGCTCTGCTGCTGCAGGTGTCATTAGTGCCTAATTGGCAGATCATTTCTTTCTATGCATCTCGGAAAGCCTGCGCTAGAGCTGCCCAGCTCTTCTTGTCAGTGTATTTAATGGGCAGAATGAATGATAGCTGTGAGCTACAAGCAAGGCATGTTTTAAAGGAAAACTATACCCCCAACATGAATACTTGAGCAACAGATAGTTTATATCAAATTAAGTGGCAAATTAAAGAATCGTATGAAACTGGAATATACATTTAAAGGGATGGTTCACCTTCAGGTTAACTTTTAGTATGTTATAGAATGACCAATTCTAAACAACTTTTCAATTGGTCTTCATTGTTTATTTTATTATTTTTTATAGCTTATGAATTATTTGCCTTCTTCTCCTGACTCTTTCTATGTTTCAAAAAAAAACCCCTTCTAAAAACAAATCCTCGCTAAAGTTACATATTTATTGTTAGTGCTACTTTTTATAACTCACCTTTCTGTTTCAACCTTTCCCTATTAATATTCCATATACTCATTCAAATCAATGCATATGCTAGGGTAATTTGGACACTGACAACCAGATTGCTGACACTCCAAACTGGAGAGCTGCTGAATAAACAGCTAAATAACTCAAAAACCACAAAATAAAATCCAATTGCAAATTATGTCAGAATATTGCTCCCTACATCATACTAATAGTTAACTCAAAAATAAACAACCCCTTTAAAGGATAAGTAAACCTTTAAAATAAGTGAATTTAAAATTGACGAGAGTGCTATTCTAAGAAATTTTGTAATGTACGTTCATTATTTATTTTGTTTTTATTACAAAATATTAAGGGATACATGTACTGTTAATATGAATGAATTTTGTTCAACAGCGCCACCTGCTGGTCTGTTTCCAAACCAGTCTGACCAGCAAGTAGTCAAGGAAGTTGTCAGGAGAAAGAAAGAGGCTGCTCTGATGTTCTTCTGCTTAGGAAAAAATTATAAACCTTTCTCACATCTTTCCTAAGCAGAAGAACATCAGAGCCACCTTTTTCTTTCTCCTGACAACTTCCTTGACTACTTGGTGGTGAGACTGGTGGGAAACTGACCAGCCGATGGTGCTGTTGTCACAAAATTCATTCATATTAACAGTACATGTATCCCTTAATATCTTGCACATTACAAAATTTCTAAGAATAGCCGCCTCATCAATTTTACATTCACTTATTTTAAAGGTTTACTTATCCTTTAGGTAAATATTGCCCTTTTACATCTCTTGCCTTGAACCACCATTTTGTGATGGTCTGTGTGCTGCCTCAGAGATCACCTGACCAGAAATACAGGAATAACAGGAAGAAGTGTTGAAGCAAAAGAGAGAACTCTGTCTTTTAATTGGCTCACGTGACCTAACAAGTATGGTTTGTTTGTGTGCACAGTGAATCTTACAATCCCAGGGGGCGGCCCTTCTTTTTTTAAAATGGCAATTTTCTATTTATGATTACCCAATGGCACATACTACTAAAAAAGTATATTATTATGAAAATGGTTTATTTACACGAAGCAGGGTTTTAC
Source organism: Xenopus petersii (assembly GCA_038501925.1). NCBI lineage: Eukaryota > Metazoa > Chordata > Amphibia > Anura > Pipidae > Xenopus > Xenopus petersii. Next base: position 16,332,414 of record CM076685.1, read on the forward strand.
ACATAAGCTGTTATATATATGCAATATCTTCTTATTAACATACATTGTTTGAGGGGTATAGTTTTCCTTTAATCTGCCATTTAGTATGAAGGCACCTTTTTACTCAAAGAAGGATTTTATTGTGATTTTGTGCATCTGCTCTGTGTCTCTGGTTTATAGCTAAAGCACTTGGCTGCCATGTCCGGCCTCTAGATAAGCCTCATACAGAGCAGCACATAGGGAGAAGACTATGGTTGACTGTAAATAAACGGCTACTTTCTGCAGAGCTGCTTTATTACTCTGAGGCTCTAAGCAGTCGTGCCCATCAATGGCAGTTTAAATCACGTCCAGCAGTTTAGAACTGCCCGTGAAAGGACACATTATGGCGGAAATAATCCTAACGGCGTAGAGGAAAAACGGATTCGCTGTCTTGTCCATTTTCATATTGTAAACAATTGTAAGAAAAGCAATAAATGGCACTTTATATTGCCCTTGACTTTCTTGCTTACTGGCTTCAAAGACAGCTTTGAAAAGAGGAGAAACGATTTAATGTGGCTCTCCTGCACAGACTGAAATTGAATTCTGCAAGACTGATCCCAAGTATATATGTCTCTTTCCGATCCACACAAAGGGAAATGTCACAGGGCTTCTCTGGAGCCCGACACAGTTCTAATGGCTTTATATTGACAGGCTTTCACAAGTTCATATTGTGACTTCATCAGGTCGGCGAGAACCAGAGCTGAGCCTTAAAGGAGAGCTAATCCCTAAAAATTAATGTGGCTAAAAATGCCATATTTTATATACTGAACTTATTGCACCAGATTAAGGTTTCAGCTTGTCAATAGCAGCAATGATCCAGGACTTCAAACTTGTCACAGGGGGTCACCATCTTGGAAAGTGTCTGTGACACATGGTCAGTGGGCTCTGAGCAGCTGTTGAGAAGCTTAGGGCTCGTCACTAATTATCCAGCAGAAAATGAGTTTGGTCTGTAATATAAGCTGATGCTACAGGGCTGATTATTAAATTCTGATGCTAATTGAACTGGTTTCTGTGCTGCCATGTAGTAATTATCTGTATTAATTACTAATCAGCCTTATATTGTGACATTTCTATTCTATGTGTACTGTATATTGTGAGTGGGTCCCTAAGCTCAGTAAGTGACAGCAGCACAGAGCATGTGCAGTGAATCAGCAGAAAAGAAGACGGGGGGCCGTGGTTGCCTTGGGCTGGTGCAGAAACCCAAAACATAATGTACAACATTTCTAGCTACTTCTCTAGTTCTCCTTTAAAGTGGGACCAGATATGGGAATGGCTTGATGATGTTCTACCATCCCATTTACAGGCAGCAATATCTACTACACAGCATTGTTTCCTACTCACTAATGGGAATCAGCAGCAGCACAGCATTTTGTTTGCCTATTTCACCATTGTTCTCACTGCATGGAATCCAAAAAGTTTGTTTTCCATTGCCCTAAATGCATGAAGCAATGAGCAATGTGCTTCTGTTAAGGTGGCCATACACATAGCAATCGTAATCTTCATTTTCATTACAAACATTAAGAGCCCCCAGGTGGGTCCAAAACGTTGCACATTTTTGTATGTACATGGGCTAAATAAGTGACACTTTTTCACAAATTGCAGTGTGCTACTGGATTTTTTACTGCGCAGTGGCGTAACTACCTGGGGAGCAGGGGGTGCGAATGGGCCAGGGCCAGGATATTCATAACTTTTGTGTATACACAAAAGCTATGAATATCTTGTAAATTATATCCTTATAAACAGTGACTAGTGATGTCATCAGTTATAAACGGTGAGTAGTGATGTCATTTTTGTCCCATGACACAGTAAAACTTGTGTATTATAATAAATAATGTACCCCTTGTTGGGATATATGAGGATATTAGAACTAGGCCTCTTGTTTTTATATGGTCATGGAACTCCTTGGTGACTTATAATATCCTTATATTTTACAATAGGGGGTACTTTATTCACTATATATTTTACAGTTTATCATAGTAAAGAGTACAAATTCCAGTGTTATTTTTTTTTTTGCAGCTGTCCAAGGTCATAGTAATAGTAATATTTACTTAGATGCAAACTTCTGTTTTGCCTGTTTTATTCATATATCAGCCTTGGGACAGAAGCTCTAAATCCACCCAAGTCATTCTAAGGTGTTAAACATTCTTAATCTTTTTCAGAGGGATTGTCGTATGCCGCACCCATTCTTTTTCCTTGTGGATCTTTGAAAAGAGAGGTTCTTCCTAAAAAACTTCACGAAAAAAGTATGTACCAAAATAAATAAACTTTGGGGGTATGAGGATATAAGTGATGATCACACTGACACATATGGGCTCTATGGAGCCCATTATTAAAGCACACTGGGGTCTGACTAGGGTTGCCTCCTGGCCGGTATTACTGGCCTGGCCGGTAAATATGATGGTTGATCCCAATGTTATTAATAGGGAAAAAAGATAAATATATCGGAAGGGCGGTATTTTTTTCCAGAAAAGGTGGCAACTAGGGATGGGTGAATTTTTGCCTTGTTCCGATCGCAAAAATGACGCCCATAGACTTGTATGGTGTCGTGCTCCCATAAAAAAGACAAGCGTCAAAAAAATGTAATTGCGCAACAATTTTTTTTTTGACGCCCATAGACTTTAATGGGCGTCCGCGACATTTCGCCAGCGGCAAATTTTTGGCGAAGGAAACGGGTCAAATTCGCCCATCCCTGGTGGCAACCCTAGGTCTGACTGGCAGGCAGATTTATAAAGCTGTGTATTGATTTGAGCTCAGTGTAATATTTCAATAAAGAATCCATTTTTAATATACCGTATATACTCGAGTATAAGCCGAGTTTTTCAGCCCCCAAAATATGCTGATAAACTCTACCTCGGCTTATACTCGGGTCAAGCGCAAAAACGGTCGCCGGCGCCTAAAAATAGTCGCCGGTGTCCAAGAATAGTCACCGGTGTCCAAGAATAGTCTCCAAGAATATTCGCCGGCGTCCAAGAATGGTCGCCGGCATCCAAAAACGAGACCCAGACACCTCCAATGGGAGCAGAAACCCTCAATTTTTTGATTGAAACTTACCAGAAGCTGCTGCATTTCTCACCCTCGGCTTATACTCGAGTCAATAAGCTTTCCCAGTTTTTGGAGGTAAAATTAGGTACCTCGGCTTATACTCGGGGCGGCTTATACTCGAGTATATACGCTAATTATTTGTGGCGTTCTGGAAAAATCAGGTGAGCTCCACATGGTCATGTTACCCCCTTCCTTATCAATAAGATAAATACAACTTACCAGCTGCCAACATGGTCATAGAGGGGGTGAGGTAAACATAGTAGAGACAATAACCTTAGGGGCAGGAAAAAAAACTTGCTGGAACCCATTTTCCTGGCAGGGAGCACTGAATATGTCTAGACCAGGGGTGCCCAAAAGGTAGATTGGGATCTATCAGTAGACCTCCAGCTGGTGGTGATCAGTAGATCTCAAGATACTTGTCAACAAACAGCTTGTCTAAATCATCCTCCTGTTTCATGCTTTTCATTCAGATATGTTTTTAATGTTAAGGTTACATGAGAAATAGATGTTTAAATATTACAATGTACATTTTCTCCTAAGTCAATATTTAAGAAATATTTTCCATGGAACAGAATGTTATAAATGTTTTTGTGGATGGAGATCGTAATGGGACATCACTAAAAGTAGACCTGGCATTAGTAAAGTATGGGCACTCCTGGTCTAGACATATCAGATGTTACACCTAGCATTGCCGAGTGGCTGCCCCTTTGCCAGTACAGGAACGTGATCCGTTATCCAAAGATCTGTTATCCAGAAAGCTCCAAATTATTGGAAGATTGTCTCCCACAGACTCCATTTTATCCATACTTTTAAAAACGATTTCTCTTTTCTCTGTAATAATAAAACAGTGCCTTGTACTTGATCCCAACTAAGATATAATTCATCCTTATTGGAAGCAGAACCAGCCTATTGGGTTTGTTTAATGTTTACATTTTTTTTAGTAGACTTAAACGATGGAGGTTAAAATTACGGAAAACTCCAGGTCCCAAGCATTCTGAATAACAGCAGGAAGATTAGCAATGCCTGCTCATAACTGGTATTTGGTACCTTTCTTTTAAGTGGATGTAACCATATTACAGTATATCTGATTATACTGCATCCCCCCACAACCCCGGGGTAAACTTGTTTCCCCATGTCCTGCTGTAGAAAATATTTTTATTATATGTATCTAGGTGTTCTTTATTTCCATTGATTTACTTATGCTATGTGATGTTTATCCATGTTATGCACAAGCATGGTAAAGTTTGCCCTAGACCTGTAGCCCACAACAGCCAATCAGATATGCCCTTTTATTATTCTAAATGTACTAGGTTTGAGCTAGGGAACACTCTGTGATGAGTTTGTGTATATTGTTGTGATGTATAGGGTCAAGCATCTCGAATTTCGAGCTATTTTTGTGTACTTTGACTAGGGAATACTCCAAATTCGATTCGAATTTGATATAAATTAGAAAATTCGAATACTTTAAAAATTCGACTTCGAGCATTCGCCAGCTAAAACCTGCGGAATTGCTGTTTTTCCCTAGGGGGACCTCCTGGAACTATTTGGAGTGAATAGGTTTTTTTGGGAAAAACTTCTATTCGAATTTGATCAAATGCAGTATTACTTCCATTCGTACAATTGGAATTTGGCCAAATACAGACCTATTCGATAGAAAACTGACCTATTCGGCCAAAAAAAAAAACCTCCACTTAATTACAGTTGGTCTTTTTGAATTTCAAAGTTTTCAAATTCGAAATTCGACCCTTGATAAGTATGCCCCTAAGTCTGCTAGTCATGAAAACATTAAATAAACCCAATAGACTAGTTCTGCTTCCAATAAGGATTAATTATATCTTAGTTTGGATCAAGCTACTGTTTTATTACAGAGAAAAAGAAAATCATTTTTAAAAATTTGGCAGACGGCCTTTCCGTAATTTAGAGCTTTCTGGATAATGGTTTTCTAGATAACGGATCCCGTACCTGTAAAACCTCTAAAAAATATATATATATTTTTCGGACAATTACTACCGGAAAAAACTCTCAATTCTCCAGGAGTTCTGTCCAACTTTTGTATCTTCAGTTTCTGTGGCTTTATCAATGATTTCTATTCCTTTTATCCCCTCTCCTTATATAAACATTAATTTTAACTTATGGCAGAGGTAATAAAAACATCAGGCACAGGCAGGTGAGAGCCCGGCTAATGGCAACGGAGTTTCCAGCTCAAGAGAAAATTGAGTAGAGTCATAGGGACAGATTTACTAAAAGCAGGGTTGGACTGGGGGGATTGGGGCCCACCAGGGCTACTGCCGACTGGCGACTTTTCATTTTTCAGGATGATAGGCTGCAAAAGATGGTAAATTTTTTCTGGGGTACCCACCTTCCCCCCTACATTTCCTAACATATGGCACATAAACTATACACTGGGCTCATGTGTAGGGCAATATAACAACTCTATTTTATTTTATTAAGGTTTCCCTGGACTTGTGTAGTCGAATGTATTTGCTGCAACATATACGTCCATTCAACTTTAACTTCCCGCCGTATGTAAATTAGGCAACGCTAGCGCAACTTCGAACCACTGCCGCAGTAACACTAGCGCAACTTCTCCATCGTTCGGCGCCCTGGACGCAACTTCAGATTTTAGTGAATTAGCTTTGTCCTGGCGAATCTATGCCTGGCGAAGTGTTGCGATGTGAGCGAAGTCAGTGAATTTGACCCATAGAGTTTGCCTAAAGTAGGGATGCACCGAATCCACTTTTTTGGATTCGGCCGAACCCCCGAATCCTTCACGAAGGATTCGGGCGAATACCGAACCGAATCCGAACCCTAATTTGCATATGCAAATTAGGGGTGGGAAGGGGAAAACATTTTTTACTTCCTTGTTTTCTGACAAAAAGTCATGCAATTTCCCTCCCGCCCCTAATTTGCATATGCAAATTCGGATTCGGTTCGGCCGGGCAGAAGGATTCGGCCGAATCCGAATCCTGCAGAAAAAGGCCGAATCCTGGCCGAATCCCGAACCGAATCCTGGATTCGGTGCATCCCTAGCCTAAAGTGGGTTTGGGAAGATGAAAATCTACTCACTGAGTGGGTCAGTCCGTAAGTGTATAGTATAATATGCACGGCTCCGGCATTCACTTTATTAAGCATTTTAAAAAGGTGACTTCTGAGGTTTCTCACTTTTTGATGAGAATTGCAAAGCGTGTCGTCGCTGCTACGAATGCCTGATTGTATTATCAAGATTCCCGTAAGGAGAATGGAACCTGGCAGCAAATGTAAGCGCTCATATTCACCTTGTGAAATTAGGCACATAGCCGGTAAAGATATTGCTCTGATACGAGGCTGACAGCTTTATAGAAATACATTTTTTATTTTCTAATTACAGATGTACCTCTGGAGACCATTACGGTTTATCAGACTGCCCCGCATCCCGCAATACAAGATTCTCTCATGGATTATTACACAAAGGTTGGTATCCAGACTAACAATTTGTACACGAAACACAGAAAGAAATCGCTAGCGTTTGTTCTAACCCACGTTGTGATGTTGACCATCTGCTAGAAGCATCCTTGTACACAATCTGGAGTTGACCAGCTGCTATAACAATAAAAAGCCAATATTTATACACAAAGAGAATGAGAATAATTACGAAATTTCCTCGTGAGGGAACTTCGGCAACTTCGAAAAACGAAGTGACGCGAGTGCCGTACCGCTGGTGATTTTTCATTATAGCCGGCGGGAAGTTAGGGGAAGGCAGTTCGGGGAGACAGTTGCCCCGAAGAAGAGGCGTTTTTTCGCCGGGCGACTAATCTCCCTGAATCTGATCATGTGTCTCTGCCCTTAAAGCTCCATAACACAAGATAACAGCTGCCTGGTAGATCGAAGAACATCACTCAATAGTAAAATCCAGGTCCCACTGAGACACAGTGAGTTACATTGAGTAGGAGAAACAACAGCCTGCCAGAAAGCAGTTCCATCTTAAAGTGCTGGCTCTTTCTGAAAGCACATGACTGATCTCCCCGTGTGCCCTTACCCTAAAAATTATTTTTCCAAACTGAAAGTGCCTTATATCTGTGTAGTTCTTATAAATGATCCCATTCACTTACCCTTTAAAAAGTAACATTTGCTGTGTCTGTGTTCTGCCTTTGGATTTCAGAGCAAGTTTGGTATTTTTATAACAGCCGAGTGGAACGTCCCGGTAACTAATGGACTCCCGTTTGGATCCTTTTAAAAATCTTTAAAGGGGTGGTTGACCTTTGAGTTAACTTTTAGTATGTGATAGAATGGCCAATTCTAGGCAATTCTTCAATTGATCTTCATGTTTTATTTTGTATATTTTTTTTTAATTATTTGCCTTCTTCTTCTTCTTCTGAGTCTTTCCAGCTTTCAAATACTAAAAACGAATCTAAAAACTAATCTAAAAACAAATGCTGTGTAAGGCTACGAATCTAATGTTATTGTTACTTTTTATTAATCATCTTTCTGTTCAGATCCTCTGCTATTCATATATGAGTCACTTAGTCAAGTCAATGCATTGTTGCTAGGGTAATTTAGATCCTAGCAACCAAATGGCAGAAATGGCAAACTAGAAAACTGCTGAACAAAAGGCTAAATAACTCAAAAACCACAAATAATACAAAATTAAAACCAATTGCAAATTGTCTCTGAATATCACTATCTACATCATACTAAAAGTTCATTTAAAGGTGAGCAACCCCTTTTTTATTGTTTTTGTGTTTCAGGGCCTGCAATACTTGGACTTTCAGCAATAAGGCTGAGCCTGGTATATCATATTTTTACAGGATCAATTAAACTTTAAGTATTGTCCTTTAAGAGTTGCAGCCATGGAATAATTATGTGTATGAGTAATAAGAGAGAATTGGGATAAAGCTTTTCTTGAACTCTTCAGAAACAGAGAGGCTTTAGTTCATCATATTTGTAACTTATATTGCTTAGGAGATTTGATTTGGGCCCCTAGACCCAAAAAGAACAACCTTGCTTTCATCAGTCCACAAAATATTGCGCCATTTCACTTTAGGCCAGTCAATGTGTTCTTTGGCAAATTGTCAGCTCTTCAGCATATGGGGCTTTGCAGGGGCTTCTTGCCAATAGCTTGGCTTCACATAGGTGTCTTCTAATTGTTACAGTATCACAGGTAACTTTAGACCTTCTTTGATCTTCCTGGCGCTGATTTTGCCATTTTGAATATGCTATCCATTCGAATGGTAGTTTTCCGTTTTCTTCAGGTTTTGGTTGCCATTTTAGCTGAGCAATCTATAATTTTCTACACTTCTTTATATATTTTCCCCTCTCCAATTAACTTTTTAATCAAATTACACTGTTCTTCTGAAAAATGTCAGGATCAATCCATTTTACTCAGATTTTCAGAGAGAAATGCACTATAACCAGCATGCACAACATTTGCTGCCTTCCTTTCTTAAAGGGGAACTCCCACAAAAACATAACTTAAGCTTTTTGAAAAGTAAACCTAATTTTAAGCAACTTTGCAATATCATCTTTTCATGATTTTTAATGGTGTCTGACTGTTCCCTAAGCCTAGCTCCCTGCTCTCCTGCTGATCTGTCTGACTACTTTGCTGAGCTGGCTGACTACTGTTACTTTGTATCAACAGCCATCTGTCCTCAGCCTGCATCCTCCAAACCCCACAATTGCCTGCACATGTGACTTCAATAAGGAACAGAACATCACAGTGCAATGTATTGTGGGTTATTTAGTTCCTGCATGCTGTCTGTAAGCTGCGGAGTAGTTGTTACAATTTGTTTACAATTAGTCCCTCCTTCCCTGCCAGGATTCCAAATGATGCAGAAAGAGAAGAACTGTTAAACAGCTGGATTTTAGTATAGAAAATGGCATTTATTCATACTTTCTGAAGAAACAGGTACCTGTAATAGGTAATTTATTAGGGATTTATGTGCTATGTGGGTCTCTTTATCAAATTTTGGTTTGGAAGTCGGAGTTCCCCTTTAAACAAGGGCCAGAATGAATGGCCTCATTAATTGAATTATTATTTGGAAAAAGCTATTATTATTTTGAAAACTGCTATTATTTGGAACAAGCCTCAATTAATGATTCAATTCACACAGAATTTGCCTGGGGGTAAAGGGTCGCAGTTGGAGGGCGTAGTAATAAAGTTTGGGAACAAACCCATGCCAACCCGAGGAGATAATACAACTGTTCCACTGTGCTCCCCAGAATAAGTAGCCGATCCTTATAATAACTGCTTATTGCAAAATAATGTTTTAGACACCTTCTAACAATGTTTTCATTTGAATTGATCAGGTTATTTGCTTTTTGTTGTTCCTGTGTGATTGCTGTTGACCTACAGATCTAATGTATTGGTTAGTTCAAATATGAGTATAAGTTATTTTTTTTTGTATTTTGTAATTGTTGCACAGAAAGGTGTTCCAGCAAGTATTGTCTTCTTTAGTCCATCTGGAGTGAAATATTGTCTCAAGTTTCTCAAGGACCTACCTAGTGATCAGCTTAACCAAATAAAGGTAAATCCTTTCATTTGCAACAGTACTTAGCCATAAGCCAGGGTAATTAACAGAAATATATTAAAAGTGACAGGGGTTACAGGGGCAGTCTTGGAGTTTGTAAGGCTATCATTTGAGTGTCAGTGACACTGAGCATGCTCAAATGGCTCTTGGCAGTTGTTGAGTTGTTAATTAGTAATTATCCTGGTATAGGCAACTGACAGCAACCCAAAACATGTGCTGTAAAAAAGGAAAAAAAATATGGGGTGCAACTTGGGTCTGTGGTCCCCATGGGCTGGTACAGAACACAAAAGTTGTCAGGAGAAAGAAAGAGGCTTCTCTGATGTTCTGCTTAGGAAAGATGTGAGAAAGGTTTATAATTTTTTTCCTAAGCAGAAGAACATCAGAGCAGCCTCTTTCTTTTTCCCGACAACTTCCTTGACTACTTGGTGGTCAGACTGGTCGGAAACTGACCAGCAGATGGTGCTGTTGTCACCAAATTCATTCATATTAACAGTACATGTATCCCTTTATATCTTGTGATAAAAGCAAAATAAATAATGAATGTACATTACAAAATTTGTTAGAATAGCACTCTCATCAATTTTAAATTCACTTATTTTAAAGGTTTACTTATCCTTTAATTCAAGCAGTGGGCTAGGACAGAGAATCTTCAAATAGTAATAAGACAAAATAATTTAGTTCTGTAGCAAAGGGAAAAGTGAGCGTCACGGGCCACCACTTTCCACCACCAATTCTCTGACTCAGAAAGTTCTGTATCAGAATCAAGTTCTTGTGACTTGTTTGGGCTGTTCTGACCATGTCACTGTGCACTTAGAAAGAAACCCTTATGTTTGACAACGACATTTGGCACTAGAGCGATTCACTTTCTGACAGATTTTTCTGGAATAAATGTAAGGAATGGGGTATAATGAATTATTATCCAGTAAAAAAGTTATATTTGTTTTTTCTTCCCCTTCCAGTTTGCTGCCATTGGCCCTACAACTGCAGAAGCAATGGCCGAAGAAGGCATCCCCGTGTCCTGCACGGCTCAGAACCCCACGCCTCAGGACTTAGCAGTAGGAATAAAACAAATTGACATCCAATAAAAATGCTAATAGGGCCTGACGGACCTCTTGCCAAGTGCAGAGTAAGTGAGCTTCCTGATTAAAGGTTATCGATTCCCTGCTACATCTATGGAAAGTCTGGACTTGATTATGTAAATGAGGTTTTGATGCAATAAAATACAGATTTCAAGGGTAAATGAATTGAATATGTCATTGATGACTTGGGGCAACAATTACTTTCTTCTATAGCCCATTTCTTGCCTGTTACCGTATATACTCGAGTATAAGCCGAGTTTTTCAGCCCCCAAAATATGCTGAAAAACTCTACCTCGGCTTATACTCGGGTCAAGCGCAAAAACGGTCGCCGGCGCCAAAGAATATTCGCTGGCGCCTTAGAATAGTAGCTGGCGCCTAAGAATATTCGCCGGCGCCTAAGAATATTCGCTGGCGCCTTAGAATAGTAGCTGGCGCCTAAGAATAGTCATCCAAAAACGAGATTGAAACTTACCAGAAGCTGCTGCATTTCTCACCCTCAGCTTATACTCGAGTCAATAAGCTTTCCCAGTTTTTGGAGGTCAAATTAGGTACCTCGGCTTATACTCAGGACTGCTTATACTCGAGTATATACGGTAATTGTATAACCCTGTGAGTCTGCAGATCATGGGACTGTAGGGAATGAACCATAAGCAACTTTGCCAGTTGTCTGTTACTGTGTTGCACCTTCCAGGAGCCCCGTTGTCTTAGAAGAATGCTGGGGGTTATAGATCTTTGGCTGGAATTCCAATCTGTGGTTATCTTTATAAACTGGAACTCTTTTATGCACCAAGCTGTGTAGGGCTTGACCAAGAATGATATGGACATCCAACCACCATTTTAATGACACAGGCTGAGAAGCAGTAGGGTGTGGGTAACATTTCAGAAAATAGAGACTTGTTGATGTTCATCTTTGTTATTTTATTTGTGGTGCCAAAGGTCCTGTAGCTTTAGACATCCATTTTATTAATCTTATGGAGAAGTGTACACAATTTACTTCAGCTTTGAGCTCTGATCTTGGACCTAATAAGACCTGAGAGTGCAGGGTCGGACTGGAGCTTTGATGGCCCACCAGGTTCCAAATCTCCGGTGGCCCAGGCACATGCACGAATGCCAACATGCCGCATCACACATCATTTTTTTCTTTTGGGGGCCAGCAGATAGGGGGAGTGGGTCTGGGCCAGCAGGGGCCCACCAGGTTTTATCCCGATATCCCACCGGCCCAGTCTGACCCTGGCTCAGTGTCCCTGCTCCATTGATTTGAACCTGTGTGCGGTCACACACATTGGAGCTGAAACCGAGGTCAGTATTTGGGGTGACCTAAACCTGTGTGTGACCACTGACTCAAAGTTAGAAAAAAGATTACTGTCCCTTAAGTTTTTGGTTTTTAATTCGGACAGTTTTTATATGATTTTCCTCTAATGCAGACATTAGTCTGAGCCTGTATGGAATTAGCAGCTCATTTTCTGTACTTTCCCTCAACAGAAAAGTAATTGAAATGCTGAGTGAGGGGGAAATCAGTTGCCTACAGCAAGTTAATTCATTATTGTTGTATCCGCATAACATTATGTTTATACTGAGTTTAAAGTGCTTATAGCCAATAACTCCCAGTTACCAAATAAATCAAATTGTTGCATAATTGTAAAATTCTGTTTTTTAGCATTGAAGTCTTGATTGATGTCGGGTATAACATAATATGTAAGAAAAGGCTTGCATCTTTGGGATATAGTAATAAGCTGTACATAGCAGTGTTAGTGCAAGTTTTGGGCAGTTGGGGGCTGCCAGGAGCAATTGCAGGAACATCTACCCAGATATACTCACTGTGATAGACTGCATGGATACTCTTAGTGCTCCTTCAATGCAGAGGCATCCCAGTGGGTGGCTCTAGCAAATTTGGCTCCCCTAAAAGTATATTTGGTATATTATTTAAGTGTTAAGTGAAACTATAGCCTTGAGAATTACTTTCCCTATAGCTTGTGGCTCCCATGGGCCTGGGATATCCACATATTTGACCAATTTCAGGCTGCCCCATGATAACCCCCCATATCACCAGCCCACCCTTATATATTATTGTTCTGTCTCACTACGTTGCCCGCTCTGGCCCCTGTCTGCCCATGAAAGGAGCCCTCAGCTACTTAGATGCTGACAGGTCTTAATAAGAGAAGAGCAACGCGAGAGTTGTAGGACAGGCAAAGGGGCACGGGCGTTACTGGAGTTTTAGGATGGAAGGCAACAGTTCAGGGGATGGACGAAAAGTGTAGTCAGACAGGCCGGGGTCGGTGCTGGCAGAGTTCAAGGATAGTCAGACTGGCAAGGGTCAATATTGGCAGAGTTCAGAATAGTCAAGCAGGCAGGGATCAAAACAGGTCCGGACTGAGAATTAAAATAGGTCCTGGCATTTCAGGTACACAGAGGTCCAATCAGCCCTCCACCAGCCCACTAGATACAGACTGTAACACCCGCCGCTGGTTTTGAGCGCCGGCGCATAAGCGCAGGCACACGTCAACTTGGGCGCCGGCATTGAGGCGCCCGCGCACGTCAAATCAGACACCTGCGCTCACATACTTAGGAGCTATGACCTCTAATTTAGGCGCCTGGCTTCCTATTGGTCCCTGATGTGTCTGTCTTCCTCAGCCTGCTCCTGATTGGTTCCTGTTCCCTTAAATACCTTCCTCTTCCTCCTCACATTGCCCAAGCTGGCTTCAGTTCCTACTGTTCCTGCTAAAGCCCTGGTTGTTCGAGTTTCCTGGTTTTGACCCTCTGCCTGTTTTCCTGACCTCCGAACCTTCGCTGCCTGAATTCGACCTCTGCCTGCATTTAACTACGCCTTAGCCTGACCCCTTGGTACTTCGCTTCTTTGAAGCCTGTCTTCTGGAAACGACCTTTGCCTGCACTTGACTACGCCTTGCCTGATCCCTGGTTACTTCGCTCCTGGTAACTCGCCTGGCTTCTCTACCACCTCCGCAGCAGAAAGCCCGGGGCCCCAAAAGGGCGTCGGTGAATACCGGAGCCGTAGAGAGGTTCCTGTTACCATCAGTTCTCCTGGATCAGCTATCTTCCTCCAGGATCCGAGGTAAACAGATTGTTATAGTTAGCTTGGGCCAAAAAGGATGGATCCCTCCCAAGCCGCTGGTCATCCTTCCTCGTTGGAGACAGTCTTAGAGGCCCTTATGAAGCGTCTCGAGGACTCCGAGGCTTCTCAGTTGCACCTTGCCCAGAGCTTGCAGCACCTCTCAAATCGCCTTGATGCCTTGCAGGCTTCCCAGACTCCGCTGCCTCCTGTCTCTGTTGCACCACCAACCCCAGTTTTGGTTCCGGCTCCATTGTCCAGCGGGGAGAGTTTTTCCTGGAGACCCAAGATCTCAGCTCCTCTTCGCTATTCTGGAGACCTGTCGGGGTTTTTTGAATCAATGCAAGATTCATTTTGAACTCTCACACTTCCCGAATGAGAAGTCCAAAGTGGCCTACGTCATGACCTTGCTTCATGGGAAAGCCTTGGCCTGGGCTTCTCCTCTTTGGGAACGGGATGATCCGTTGGTTCACAACTCCACGGCATTTCTTTCCACTTTTCGTGAGATTTTTGATGCCCCCGGCAGGAAGGAGAATGCCTCTACCCGCCTCCTGAAAATTTCACAAGGGGCACTCTCCGCAGCTGAGTACGCCATAGATTTCCGTACCATTGCCGCGGAGGTATCCTGGAACAACGAGGCCCTTGTAGCTGCCTTCTGGAATGGTCTCAATGAGTCCCTTAAAGATGAATTGGCTGCTCGAGATCTTCCTCCGCTATTTGAAGACCTGGTCTCTCTGGTGATCCGCATTGATGTGCGCCTGAAGGAGAGGCTTTCGGCCAAGTCACAAGCCCATAGATTGCTCCTCGACTCCAACATTCCAGCTGCTCCGGCTAATTCTCTTCCTGTGCCGGAGGAACCCATGCAGCTGGGGGCTACCAGACTTACACCTGAGGAAAGGTCTCATCGCCGTACAGCAGGTCTGTGTCTTTATTGTGGCCTGAAGGGTCACTTTGTTAAGACCTGTCCTAATAAGCCTCAAACTCGGCCGCAGGGAAACTCCAAAGCCTAGGTCGGCGGGTGGAGACCGTCCTGGGCACTGCCACTTCTTCTCCATCAAGAAATTTCTCTCGTCTGTTGGTTCCCTGCTGTATTAAACGTCTCTCCAGGACCATCCCTTGTCAAGCCTTTATTGACTCAGGTGCTGCTGGGAACTTCATTGATCTCTCTTTTGTCCGAGCTTCTTCCCTGCCTCTTGTCCCTCTTCAAGTGCCTCTGGCGGCTCATGCGATTGATGGACATCCTGTCTCTCCTGGTCTTATCACCCACTCCACTTCTCCTCTGTATTTGCAAGTTGGTGACCTCCATAAAGAAGAGATCTCGTTTCTGGCCATCTCCTGTCCTTCGACCCCTATCATTTTAGGGTTACCCTGGCTCCAGTTACATAACCCTATGATTGATTGGTCTTCTGGAAAGCTGTCCTCCTGGAGTTCCTGCTGTTCCTCTAATTGTTTATCCTCCTCATCCTCTTCTCCAGTCTCCATTTGCTCCGTCTCCACGCTTGAGTCTCTTCCTTCCTGTTATAGAGACTTTTCTGACGTCTTCGAGAAGAAGAGTGCCGAGGTTCTTCCCCCCCACCGGCCCTATGACTGTCCTATTGACCTGATCCCTGGAACTGTCCCTCCTAGGGGAAGAACCTACCCTCTGTCTGTGCCTGAAACCCAAGCCATGAAGGAGTACATCCAGGAAAATTTGGCTAGGGGGTTTATTCGGAAGTCCAACTCGCCTGCTGGTGCTGGATTTTTCTTCGTCCAGAAGAAGGATGGGGGTCTTCGGCCGTGCATCGATTACCGGGGTCTAAACAAGATTACCGTTAAGAACAGGTATCCTCTTCCCCTTATCCCTGAGCTGTTCGATAAACTCAAAGACGCCAACATTTTTTCGAAGCTGGACCTGAGGGGAGCCTATAATCTGATTCGGGTTCGTCAAGGGGACGAATGGAAGACAGCGTTTAACACACGCGATGGCCATTATGAATATCTAGTTATGCCATTTGGCCTCTGCAACGCGCCCGCTGTCTTCCAGGACTTTATGAACGATATTTTTCGAGATCTCCTCTATTGTTCTGTTGTTGTCTATCTGGATGACATTTTGATTTTTTCTTCTTGTGAGTCTCTCCATGCTTCTCATGTGAGGCAAGTCCTTCAACGTCTCAGAGAGAATCATTTGTTCGCCAAGATCGACAAGTGCGAGTTCCATCAGTCGAAAATTTCTTTCCTTGGTTATGTCATTTCTCCCTCCGGCTTTGAAATGGATCCGGCCAAGGTTTCGGCAGTCCTGAATTGGGTTCCTCCCTCTAATATGAAAGCAGTCCAACGCTTCTTGGGGTTCGCCAATTTTTACAGGAAATTCATCAAGAATTTTTCCGGCATTGTCCTCCCCCTTACTGCTCTTACCCGGAAGGGAACACGATTTGTCTGGTCTCCTATGGCTCAGAGAGCGTTCGACGATCTGAAGCAAGCTTTTTGTTCTGCTCCCGTCTTAGTTCATCCAGATGTCTCTCGACCTTTTATTTTGGAGGTGGATGCTTCAGAGTCCGGTGTTGGAGCCATTCTCTCTCAGCGGCTTGATTTCCAGGGTCCCCTACACCCTTGTGCCTTCTTTTCCCGGAAATTTTCTTCTGCCGAGAGGAATTACGACGTTGGCAACAGGGAACTTTTGGCGGTTAAGCTGGCTCTGGAGGAATGGCGTCATCTTTTGGAAGGTTCGGTTGAACCCATTACCATTCTTACAGACCATAAGAACCTGGAATACATCTCTGCCGCCAAGAGACTGAATCCTCGTCAAGCACGTTGGGCCCTCTTCTTTTCCAGGTTTAACTTCATTATCTCCTATCGTCCTGGTTCAAAGAACTCCAAGGCTGATGCTTTGTCCAGATCATTTTCTACTGATGAAGTTTTGGTTCTTCCTCCCATTCCAATTATCCCTCCTGAATGCATCGTTGCTCCTGTATCCGTTATTCCTCCAGAGTGTCCTCCTGGGAAAACCTTTGTGCCTGCTTCCTCTGTTCCTCAAGTCCTGGGCTGGGCTCATTCTTCAAAGTTGGCAGGGCATCCTGGTGTCGGTAAGACCTTTGACCTGGTGTCCAGATATTTTTGGTGGCCCTCCTTGAAACAAGATGTCTCTTTGTTTGTATCTTCCTGTGTTATCTGTGCCCAACAGAAGATTCCAAGATCTCTTCCTTGTGGCCTTCTTCAACCTCTACCTACTCCCTCCCGACCCTGGGTTGACATTGCTATGGACTTTGTGGTCGACCTACCCAAGTCTTCGGGGATGACTACCATCTGGGTTGTCGTGGATAGGTTCTCGAAGATGGCACATTTTGTCCCCTTGAAGAAGTTGCCTACCGCCTCCACTCTTGCTCAACTTTTTGTCAAGGAGATCTTTCGTCTGCATGGCATTCCTTCCTCCATTGTCTCTGATCGTGGCGTTCAGTTTGTTTCAAAATTCTGGAGGGCTTTTTGTAAACTTTTGGACATTCACTTGAACTTTTCCACGGCTTACCATCCTCAGAGTAATGGCCAGACTGAAAGGACGAATCAGTCTTTGGAGCAGTTTCTCCGATGTTTCATCTCGCAAAATCAGGACAATTGGTCGGATATTCTTCCTCGGGCTGAGTTTGCACATAATAACCTTAAGCATTGCTCCTTAAACTGCTCTCCCTTTTTCTGTGTCTATGGTCTCTCTCCTTCAGCTCTTCCTCCAACTGCTGTCAAGGTGGATGTTCCTGCGGCTGACTCCCTGTTTCGGGACTTTCAGAAGATCTGGACAGATGCTCGTTCCGCCCTTACTAAGGCTTCTTCGCGCCAGAAGGTGGCTGCCGATAAGCATCGTCGCCCTGCTCCCAGGTTCAAGGTAGGGGACTCTGTCTGGCTCTCTTCCAGAAATATCAAGGTCAGGCAGTCCTGCCCTAAGCTGGGTCCCCGCTTCCTCGGTCCTTTCAAGGTTAAGGAAATCATTAACCCAGTGTCAGTGAGGTTGGACCTTCCTCCCAGCATGAACATTTGAAGCTCATTCCATGTTTCTTTGCTCAAGCCTTTCGTCCAGAACGCATTTTCTTCTATGGAAGCACCTCCTCCTCCTGTTCTCTTGAATGGTCATCAAGAATTTGAGGTGCAAGACATCATCGATTCCCGTAAGTCTAGAAGGGGAGTCCAGTACCTGGTCCACTGGAGAGGTTTTGGTCCTGAGGAGAGATCTTGGGTGAAGGCTGCTGATACACATGCCCCCCGATTATTGAGGTCCTTCCACAGGAAGTTTCCCGACAAACCCTGGGAGCCCCCGGAGGGGTCTCCTGAAAGGGGGGGTACTGTAACACCCGCCGCTGGTTTTGAGCGCCGGCGCATAAGCGCAGGCACACGTCAACTTGGGCGCCGGCATTGAGGCGCCCGCGCACGTCAAATCAGACACCTGCGCTCACATACTTAGGAGCTATGACCTCTAATTTAGGCGCCTGGCTTCCTATTGGTCCCTGATGTGTCTGTCTTCCTCAGCCTGCTCCTGATTGGTTCCTGTTCCCTTAAATACCTTCCTCTTCCTCCTCACATTGCCCAAGCTGGCTTCAGTTCCTACTGTTCCTGCTAAAGCCCTGGTTGTTCGAGTTTCCTGGTTTTGACCCTCTGCCTGTTTTCCTGACCTCCGAACCTTCGCTGCCTGAATTCGACCTCTGCCTGCATTTAACTACGCCTTAGCCTGACCCCTTGGTACTTTGCTTCTTTGAAACCTGTCTTCTGGAAACGACCTTTGCCTGCACTTGACTACGCCTTGCCTGATCCCTGGTTACTTCGCTCCTGGTAACTCGCCTGGCTTCTCTACCACCTCCGCAGCAGAAAGCCCGGGGCCCCAAAAGGGCGTCGGTGAATACCGGAGCCGTAGAGAGGTTCCTGTTACCATCAGTTCTCCTGGATCAGCTATCTTCCTCCGGGATCCGAGGTAAACAGATTGTTATACAGACTTTCTATGGCACCTTATAGCAGCCCGTCTGGCATTTGCCAGAACCCACAGATTGCCAGTCCGGGCCTGGATTAAAACCAGGAATCAAACACATAGAAATCTAATAAGACCTAATAACAGGCAACGAATTTTGGCCCAAGGCCCCTTTAAATATTTAAATTTTACGCCACAGCGCCGTGACACCATCACGCCGGCACGTAAAACGTGTGACGGGTGTCCCCACCGGACCGCTAATTCACCAGGCTGGGTTTTCGTTACAATAGCCCAAAAAATATCTAGAACACATTTTCACCCCAAATCTTTCCCCGACTGACCTCCTAGCTTGGATTTCAGGCGAGTTTAGAAGAACAAATACATTGTCATCAAATGCCTAAATGACCTTCAGGTCACCCCATGTGACCAGCTCCACACCTGAGAAACCTCTGCAATAAGGCATAAACACCAGATTGAAAAATCTGTGAATCTGAGGCCAAAAGTGGAAAAAAAATGACAAAGAATGCGGCTTCTCCAGGAACATGCAGTGCTTAACGTGAGCCTTGAACAGTAGATGTAGTGCAATTCCCTTTCACACTATCCATCAGCTTTGTGTAGAAGAGAACAAGAACATCAGGGTGGGGGTGACTCAAGTGCTGAAAGAAAGTACAATACTCCGTTCCTTTCCATGAACAATGACTGTGTCTGCTGTCCGCTGGCTCCATCTACTACATCAACTGACACCAGCACAAATGAGAGGGAAAAGGCTCGCTACGGCTTACTTTGTCCTGAATGGGGCCTTGACAATCCCCACTGCCATTTATCACTGGTAATTTTGCAGACAGACTGGGAGAGAATCGCCGCTGCTTAGCACAAAGACAACTTAAAAAGAAGTTTAAATAATGCAAGTGTCTGGAAGTCAGCGGGCTGATTAAACGCACAATAAATTGTGTTTGCATCCCTCCATTAATATGGCAGAAGCATACAGCAGTGTCTTCATTTAAAGACAAATAGTTATGGATGGCCTATTATCCCTCAAGCACATTTTTGTGCTGATATTATTATAACAACATGGAGTTCAGACTCTGTCTTTATGTCTCTGCAGAGTCTTTTATAGTGAAGAGTGTCCTGGTATCTCTTTGTGCCACTTGTCACCCCATGAAAAGGTGTAGCATATATTAACTAAATACTAACACCGCATTTTAGATTCCTGCAGAGGGTCGGGTACCTGCAGGCTACCCACAAAAAATACTGCTACCCTGCGGAATAAGGGAAGGCTTTTAAGGTGCGGGTATAGATTAGGGTTGCCACCGGTAAAACACCTGCCAAGGCCGGGCCGGTATTACAAATTTACAGACAATGTAGTTTCCGATAATTTGTAATACCCTTAAAAAAAAGCCCTTGGCCCGCACCCAATTCTCTCAGTACCTTTTTTTTCACGTGTGTTGCCCCGCCCCTTTTGCAGCATGTTGTGTGGCTCCACCCCCCACCGGACGGTAACATTTTTAAGAAAAGTTGGCAACCCTAGTAGAGATACGGGTCGCAGGTCTGCGGAATGCGGGTCGGGTTGTGGGTCTCTCCCTGCAGCTTTCCCTCCACTCATCTCCCCCTCCCATCTGACTTCCGGCACAGCTCTCTTACATGACACGGCGCTTCTGTCCCTCTCCCTTGGCCACGTTTTGATGTCACAGTTTGCAGCAACATCACTTCCTGTTTGGTGGTGATCGGCGGGTTGCTGATCACATTGCAGATAAGGCAGTTGCGGGTCCAGGCCAGGAAGCGGTTCGAAGTGAGTAAATATGCGGGTCTACAGCATTTCTATTTTTGCAACATGAGTGGAACAGCAGGAACACCATCTAACATCCAACCCCTACCCTTCTTCTGCTGGACTTCTTGGCTTCTTTTGGTACAGACTCTCCCCCCCCCCCCCCCACCCCGGCTGTAATGCATATGAAATAGACCACCCCACCTCATGCACAAATCAAATGTATCTGTCTGTGTAACATGCAATATGGCCGATTTCAACTGTACAGCATCATATTCTGGCCATGTATGTCCCCCTGGGGGTCAGTTTAAAGGAGAACTAAATGGCTAAAAATGACATATTTATATACTGAAATTGCACGAGGCTAAGGTTTCAGCTTGTCAATAGCAGCAATGATCCAGGACTTCAAACTTGTCACAGGGGGTCACCATCTTGGAAAGTGTCTGTGACACTCACATGCTCAGTGGGCTCTGAGCAGCTGTTGAGAAGCTAAGCTTAGGGCTCGTCACTAATTATCCAGCAGAAAATGAGCTTCCCCTGTAATATAAGCTGATGCTACAGGGCTGAATATTAAATTCTGATGCTAATTGCACTGGTTTCTGTGCTGCCATGTAGTAATTATCTGTATTAATTACTAATCAGCCTTATATTGTGACATTTCTATTCTATGTGTACTGTATATTGTGAGTGGGTCCCTAAGCTCAGTAAGTGACAGCAGCACAGAGCATGTGCCTTGAATCAGCAGAAAAGAAGATGGGGAGCTACTGGGGCATCTTTGGAGACAGATCCTTATTGCTAGTTGCCTTGGGCTGGTACAGAAGTACAAAACATAATGTTCAAAATTTCTAGCTATTTCAGTTAAGTTTTAGTTCTCCTTTAAACCCAACATTTCACTTGCTAATGAATCTTGTTGGTGGGTGTATGGGGCACCAGCAGATAAGGAAGCCAGAGAAGGTGGAAATCTTAGCTGCCTGTCAGATCCAATCATTTGGGACCTTGGCCCCAGAGATCAAGAAGTGTTGGTACCCTAAGCATCACTACTTGACCTGGTTCCCTTGGTACAACCCCTTACAGCTTAGTCTGCACACGCCATTGCCCACACATTCTGCAGCCCACACCCAGCGCTCTCTTCCCTTTTCCCTTCCCCATTAAATCACCACCTTTCTATTGTGTCCCCCACTTTTGCATTCTCCTTCTACTTACCCCAAGTTCTGCCCTTGCTTGGTCTGAATGGCACAATAGCATTTACCCACCCCTGTGTATTGCCAGTCGGACCATTAATGCTGTCCATATACAGTATACCACAGCATATCTCCATACGCCTCCTCCCTTACAACAAAAATAGCTCTTTAGCATAGCCGGAAATGTCACAGTCCCATCATATTGAGAAGAGGCTGAGATTGACAGAAATGTATTGATATTTAGTACAGTGTATAGGTAACGGGCATGGGAAAGTTTTGCCTTTGCTCTATCTAACTACAACTCCCAGAAGCCTCAGCCCAAACTGTCAAATTCGTTAGGGAGTTATCCAAAACTCGATTAAAATTTCGAGATTTATCATCCTCTGGCCCTTTAAGAATTCGAATTAGACTATTCGCCACCTAAAACCTGCCTAATTTCTGTTTGTCAATGGGAGTGGTCCAGGTGTTTGCAGCCTTCCTGCCGTTCGCGTTTTATTCGAAAGAAAAAACGCTTATCGAGTTTCATCGAATTCGATTCGAGTTTTCGCATGGTTTCAAGTTTAAAAAAAATGAGATTTTATTAATAAATTTCTAGTAGTCGAATTTCGAATTTATGGGAGTTTAAAATACTTCACATGAATTTGAAGTTTGACTGCGCCTCCCTGTGTTCCCTGCTAGCTTAAAGGAGAACTAAAGCCTAACTAAAGAAGTGGCTAGAAATGTTGTACATTATGTTTTGGGCTTCTGTACCAGCCCAAGGCAACCACAGCCCTTTAGCAGTTAAGCTCCGTCTCTCCAAAGCACCAGTACTTATGTGTAACCCACATACTCACTAAATCCCTGTGCCCAAGAGCTGACACTTTCACGTCACTACTTAACGTGCCACAGAAAAGAAGCAGACGAATCCAATCAGGAATACAGTGTTTTATTTTAAATAATTACAAATATTTTCACATTTCAGAGTAGAGAAAAGTCACAAAGTATTTTACCCCCATCCTGGGTTCACGGGGGGCTCAGCAGCAGATGATGTGCAAGTCCCTGCTACATTATTGGCCCTTTATGGGGGGGGGGGGGGAGAAATCATAGTAACCTGGTAAATTTTCCATTTAAAGGAAACATGACCTGGAATATAATGAGAGCTCTCTTCCACCTCCACTTTCCTTATAATTCTCCCCACACTCTCTTCTTCCCTTATATATTCCACTCAAGCTCTTTTCATCTCCCCATTTTCCTCCAACCATATTTATTATAATCCCGCCCATGATATTTTCCTCCTCCCCTTTTCCTTATGCTTTCCACCCACACTCTATTCTTCTATTTATTCCCCTCCTCCTCCTCCCATTTCCCTTATGGGTTCAACCCAAAATCCATTGCTCCACCCCTTTTCCTTATGCTTTCCACCCACACTCTATTCTTCTATTTATTCCCCTCCTCCTCCTCCCATTTCCCTTATGGGTTCAACCCAAAATCCATTGCTCCACCCCTTTTACTTATGCTTTCCACCCATGCTCGATTCCTCCTCCACTTTTCCTTATATTCCTCCCCCATTCTTCTTTTCCCAATGTTTCCCACCCCTGCTTTTTCCCTTTAAGACTTACAGCCCATTCTCCCATGTGATGCACAATTGGTCAATTGCTACTTTTGATCTAAATGAAATGTTGATAGTTGAACAAATTGAACCTTGTGGTGTTCCGTGTAGAACAGTGAAATTAAAAGGACCTTTCCAACCTGTTTTTTTTGGTGGGAGAAGAACATACTTAATCAAATGGAAAGCCACCATTAAATACCCAATATAATAACCTCCTCATCTGTAAGCCTGAGACACAGCCATCCATGGGGGGAGGGAGATGGTCAAATAACAAAACATTGAGCCAGTGCAGGTATGGAATTCGTTTTTTTTTTTTTTTGGAAACCCATTATCTGGAAAAGTCAATTACAGAAAGGCTGTTATTTCCCTTTTCTCTATAATAATAAAACAGTGAACCAAACTAAAAGTGGCCATAGACGAAAAGATCCACTCGTTTGGCGCCATCGCCAAATGAACCGATCTTTCCCCGATATGCCACTAACGGGCATGGCTGTAACAAGGGTAATCTGAATGTTCGGCCCTATGGCCGGATGATCAGATTACGATTCGACCAAATGACCAATCTCCGCCACACACGTCCGAAAATCGTATGAATCCTCGATTCGTATGATAGGATCTTTGCGTCTATGGCCAGCTTAAGGGGAAATAAAACATCAGGAGGGAAGCACAGTGATAGCCAGTAAGGCACGGACAATGGGCGAGTCTATAAAATGTAGGGATGCACCATAGCCAATATTTTGGATTGGGCCGAACCCCCGAATCCTTCGGCCGATTCTGAACCCTAATTTGCATATGCAAATTAGGGGTGGGAAGGGGAAAACATATTTTACTTCCTTTGTGACAAAAAGTCACGCGATTTCCCTGCCTGTCCCCAATTTGCATATGCAAATTAGGATTCAGTTCGGCCGGGCAGAAGGATTTGGCCGAATCCTGCTGAAAAAGGCAGAAATCTGGCTGAATCCCGAAACAAATCCTGGATTCAGTACATCCCTAATAAAATGTGATTATATATTTTCCCCTTATTGTTTCAATGGAACAAATATAAAGGGAAAGTACAAAAAGGAGAGAACAGCAGCCCATGAACTTCTACCTGGGAGACTTTTGGCATTTTGACCAGACCGTTTCTGTGCAACACAATCAACATCTTCTGGCTTCACTCGCTCAGATCCAACCTGTACATCAGTATGGCATCTCTCACGCTCTTCAATAACAGCCTTAATGTCTTTCAAACGTCCGTTTTTATTTACACAGCAGCACGTTGCATATTTCGTTTTGGGTTGCGTTACGCAGCTAATCCCGGGATTAACAAGGCACACTGGGAAACAACGAGGCGTCACGGAGGCGTCAGCTGATCCAGTAAATGTATTAGAAGGCTGAGGCGCTCGCTCAGGGTTGCGCTTGTGTTGGTCGTAGCCCGTAACAGATTGGAGTAAACTTGCTTGTATGTTCTCAGAGATGCCTCCTCCTCGGGGACACTGCGGGGACACAAAATACAGGATTTGTAAGCGGCATGGAAAATCCATTATAGAGAACGGGGCACCCAACAATGGGGGGGGGGGGTCTCTGGTCCACACACGAGACTGCTGAACTGGGAGCTTGTAAAACATCAAGGCGGCAATTGCAATTCAGTTGTACAGGTATGGAACATGCTCGGAACCTGGGGCTTTCTGGGTAACGGATCTTTCTGTAATTTGGATCGTCATATCTTAAAGGGATTCTGTCGTGATTTTTATGTAGTTTTTATTTGTAGATTACACTGTTTACGCTGCAAATAATTAACTCTACAATATAAAATTTCATTCCTGAACCAACAAGTGTATTTTTATTTAGCTGTAATATTGGTGTGTAGGTTCCATCCTGGTCATGTGCTTTCAGAAAGAGCCAGCACTTTAAGATGGAACTGCTTTCTGGCAGGCTGTTGTTTCTCCTACTCAATGTAACTGAATGTGTCTCAGTGGCACCTGGATTTTACTATTGAGTGTTGTTCTTAGATCTATCAGGGAGCTGTTATCTTGTGTTAGGGAGCTTTAAGGGCAGAGACACGCGGTCAGATTTGGGGAGATTAGTCGCCCGGAGACATATCTCCTCTTCTTCTGGGTAGGGGATTTTATTATTGGTGGGTTTAGTTCTCCCTTAGGGCAGAGACACTCTCTGCGATTCGGCGAGATTATCTCGACAAATCTTTTCTTCTGGGCGTCCCCGAACTGCCTTCCCGCTGACTAGAATGTAAATCGACAGCGGGATGGCACTCGGAGCGCTTCATTTTGCGAAGCTGCCCAAAGTTTCCTCGTGAGGCAACTTCGTAAAACAAAACGATCCAAGTGCCATCCTGCCGGCGATTTACATTTTAGACGGCGGGAAGGCAGTTCGGGGAGATTAGTTACCCCGAAGAAGAGATTTGTCGCTGGATCTGAGCGTGTGTCTCTGCCCTAACTGGTTACCTTCCCATTGTTCTATTAGGCTGCTGGGGGGGGGCGATATCACTCCGACTTGCAGTACAGCAGTAAAGAGTGACTGAAGTTTATCAGAGCACAAGTCACATGACTGTGGGCAGCTGGGAAACTGACAATATGTCTAGCCCCATGTCAGATTTCAAAATTAAATATAAAAATATCTGTTTGCTCTTTTGAGAAATGGATTTCAGTGCAGAATTCTGCTGGAGCAGCACTATTAACTGATGCGTTTTGAAAACAAAAATTTTTCCCCCATGACAGTATCCCTTTAAATCTACTAGAAAATCATGGCTCCATTAGATAAGCTTAATGGACTAGTTATGTTATTAATGAGGATTAATTATATCTCAGTTGGGATCAAGTACAAGGTATTGTTTTATTATTACAGAAAAAAAGCAAATTGGTTTTAAAAATGTGGATCACTTGGAGCTTTCTGTATAACGGGTTTCCGCAGAACGGATTCCATACCTGTACGTCGATTGTGAACTGAGGGGGATGTGTAGAGCTAAACAAGTAGTAGCACACGGCTCATGCACATGGGAGATTGTAGAAGAGCTTTATGTGATCTCACAAACCTGGAGAGGCAAAGTCTCCTTTGGGTTAAAATAGAGGCATTAGAGATGTAGAACCCGAGAGTTAGTCAATAAGTTGCTGTGGGATTAGAGCTCCCTTCACCTGATCTTCCATAAGTGTGTGGGGGGGGGTGCATCTGACTACATGTGATCAATAGTGATTCTAATTCAAACCATTGTATCTTCTGATCCAAATTTCTTAAAGGAGAACTAAAGCTTAACTAAAGAAGTAGCTAGAAATGTTGTACATTATGTTTTGTGCTTCTGTACCAGCCCAAGGCAACCACAGTCCTTTAGCAGTAAAGATCTGTGTCTCCAAAGATGCCCCAGTAGCTCCCCATCTTCTTTTCTGCTGATTCACTGCACATGCTCTGTGCTGCTGTCACTTACTGAGCTTAGGGACCCACTCACAATATACAGTACACACAGAATAGAAATGTCACAATATAAGGCTGATTAGTAATTAATACAGATAATTACTACATGACAGCACAGAAACCAGTGCAATTAGCATCAGAATTTAATAATCAGCCCTGTAGCATCAGGGGAAGCTCATTTTCTGCTGGATAATTAGTGACGAGCCCTAAGCTTAGCTTCTCAACAGCCAATCAGAGCCCACTGAGCATGTGAGTGTGACAGACACTTTCCAAGATGGTGACCCCCTGTGACAAGTTTGAAGTCCTGGATCATTGCTGCTATTGACAAGCTGAAACTTTAGTCTTGTGCAATAAATTCAGTATATAAAATATGGCATTTTTAGCCATATTCATTTTTTAGGGTTTAGTTCTCCTTTAAAATTATTTCCTACTTCTCTGTAATAATAAATCAGTACCCGGTACTTGATCCCAACTAAAGATATAATTAATCCTTATTGGAAGCAAAACCAGCTTTTTGGGTTTAATGTATAAATGATTTTCTAGTAGACTTAAGGTATGAAGATCCAAATTAGAGAAAGATCCGTTATCCAGAAAACCCCAGGTCCCGAGCATTCTGCATAACAGGTCCCATACCTGTAGCAAGAGTCTCTTGCTGTGACTATTTACTAGGGATGCACCGAATCCACTATTATGGATTCGGCCGAACCTCCCAATCCTTGGCGACAGATTCGGCCGAATCCCGAACCGAATCCTAATTTGCATACACAAATTAGGGGTGGGAAGGAGAAAACATTTTTTTACTTCCTTGTTTTGGGACAAAAGGTCATGTGATTTCCTTCCCCGCCCCTAATTTGCATATGCAAATTCGGATTCGGTCGGCTGGATCCGAATCCTGCTGAAAAAGGCAGAATCCGGAACCGAATCCTGGATTCTTTACCTTCCAACTATTTGCAGCGCCTGCATTACAACAACAGAATAAAGGGAATGATCACGATAAGAGCGAGTGTTGGACAGGAGCAATTTACTAAGCTTTTTTTTTTTTTTTTATTTCTCCCCATTGCAACTTTGCCTGCATACGATTAAAGTGTAATCCTCTCTATAAAACCAATTCTCCAGATTAGTGATCCTGGCATTACACACGCAGCATATAAAAATGATAAATACGCCGGCCTTATGGCGGATGTGAGCCTAAACCGCTGAAATATCACGACACTAGAGAGCAAAAACAATTAGCGGTTCAGTGGAATTTCTCAACAACAAAATCTCGTTAACTTGTCGTGATGTATGGAGAGTTTCTATTGCCATCTTGTGGATTCCTGCTCACACTAAAGCTGCAATGTTCTAACCACACAAGTTCTCCGGAGAGCTGAATCCAACAGGTTCCATGTGGGACCAGCAGCAGATCCCGACCCCCCTGTTGGTACATTCTCTGTCAACTGATGGACATTGCAGGAGGGCCACTGGTATAGGTGTTACAGCC
Source organism: Xenopus petersii (assembly GCA_038501925.1). Lineage (NCBI taxonomy): Eukaryota > Metazoa > Chordata > Amphibia > Anura > Pipidae > Xenopus > Xenopus petersii. The sequence continues at coordinate 16,360,463 of CM076685.1, forward strand.
ATTTCAGAGCTTCCTGTCGTGGCTACTAATTGGGGTGATTGTCCTAACCACATAGAAGAATGGTGGAGGGCAGTGGCACTTCTCCTTACATGGATCCAGAATGAAGCCTACTGGAAGCAGCAACCCTGCCTCGCTTTATGGCTGAGGCTCTATCAATGAGCGGAGCTTTTCGTCTGCTCCAGTCATCCGTGCGGTGGGTCAGTTAAGGCTGATCTGAGCACTTGGCTCTGGACCAGTTGCGTGGGTGCAATTGCAATGCAGTTTTACTACAGAGATAATGTGTTAAAGGAAAACTATACCCCCCAAACAATGTAGGTCTCTATTAAAAGATACTGAGTAAAACAGCTCATGTGTAAAACCCTGCTTCATGTAAATGAACCATTATCATAATAATATACTTTTTTAGTAGTATGTGCCATTGGGTAATCATAAATAGAAAATTGCCATTTTAAAAAATAAGGGCCGCCCCCTGAGATCGTAAGATTCACTGTGCACACATACAAACCACATGTAAGGTCACATGAGCCAATTAACAGACAGAGTTCTGCCTTTTGCTTCCTCACTTCTTCCTGTTACAGTTAGTGTTGTAGTATTTCTGGTCAGGTGATCTCTGAGGCAGCACAGATAGAGTCACCAAATGGTGGTTCAAGGCAAGAGATGTAAAAGGGCAATATTTATGTAAATATATATTCCAGTTTGGTAAGATTCTTTAATATGTTATTCAATTTGATATAAACTATCTGTTGCTTAAGTATTCATTTTGGGGGTATAGTTTTCCTTTAAGGGCAGAGACACACGGGTCACCCTGTAGACAAATCTCCTCTTCTTTGGGGCGACTAATCTCCGGGAACTGCCTCCCCTCCGACTAGAATGAAAATCGCCGGCGGGATGGCACTCAGATCGATCGTTTTCCGAAGTCGCCCAAAGTTGCCTCAAGAGGAAACTTTGCGCGACTTTGGAGAACAAAGCGATCCAAGTGCCATCCTGAGGACGATTTTCATTCTGGTCGGCGGGAAGGCAGTTCTGGGAGATTAGTCGCCCCAAAGTAGAGGAGATTTGTCGTGATAATCTCACCGAATCGCAGAGTGTCTCTGCCCTACAGGAAAACTAAACACACGCTTAATAATAGGGATGCACCGAATCCAGGATTTGGTTCAGGATTCAGCCTTCTGTGCGGCCGAACCCGAATTTGCATATGCAAATTAGGGAGGGGAATCGCGTGACTTTTTAGGAAGTAAAAAATGTTTTCCACTTCCCATCCTTAATTTGCATATGCAAATTAGGATTCGGTTCGATATTCAGCTGAATCTTTCATGAAGGATTCGGGGGTTCGGCCGAATCCAAAAAAATTGGATTCGGTGCATCCCTAAATAAGAACTAATAATAAAACCACCTACCCTACATAATCCACCCTCCCTGTTGTCCTTTAAAGGAGAACTAAAGCAAATCAGTGAATATGGTTATGTGGCTGTATTTTATATTGTGACCTTACTGCACCAGCAGAGAAGTTCTGCAGTTCTATTACAATAATGCTCCAGGCCTTCAAAGTTTTACATAGGAGCTCCCCATCTTGTTAGATCATCTTTTGAGTGTCAGTGATACTGTACATGCTGGTTATGCTCTGAGCAGGCGTAGTTAAGCTTAGGGTTAACGGACAGCAGCACAGAGCATGTGCAGTGAATCAGCAGAAAAGAAGACGGGGAGCTACTGGGGCATCTTTGGAGACACAGATCTTTACTGCTAAAGGGCTGTGGTTGCCTTGGGCTGGTACAGAAGCACAAAACATAATGTACAACATTTCTAGCTACTTTAGTTCTCCTTTAATTCACCTGTGCGTCGGCAAATATACAAGAACTACATACCCTAGTTAATATTTAACTGCATGGCGCTAATTAGGCATGCATACAAAATGAAAAAAAATACATTTGCTCTAAACAGAGAAAGGAGGGGATAATAGTATCCCTTTAACAGAGACAGAATGTGTAGCTAAATCAGAGCAGCCTGAGTCACGGCTCAATGTGCTCCAGTAGAGAGACCCGTGAGAAGCTGGACCTCTGTGTGTTTCTCAGCGTAAAGCAACATGGAATTTTAATTGTTCCCCCCAGTAAATCTATATCAATACGCCGGGAGGCTGCTTTCATTCAGTGTGTAACAGGAATATTTAATAACAAAGCTGCGCAGAGCTGCAGGCATGTGTGGGAATTAAACTGGGAATTAGGCACACTTGCACCGCAAGGCAGGGGTTTTTTTCTCTCAACCTTTTTAAAGTAAAATGAATGTTTTGTGCAGGAGCTGGAAAAAGTTTTAGCAAAGTCACAGTTTGCTGCACTGCAGCAATTTCGTGTGTGTCTAGACCTAGAACTGATTGTGTCAGGTATGGGACCTTTTATCCAGAATGCTCGGGATAATGGGTTTTCCAGATAACAGATGTTTCTGTAATTTGGATATTCATAACTTAGGTCTACTAAAAATTAGGGAGGCACCGAATCCACTATTTTGGATTCGGCCGAACCTCTGAATCCTTCACGAAAGATTCGGCCGAATACCAAACCGAATCCGAATTAGCATATGCAATTTCCCTCCCGTCCCTAATTTACATACGCAAATTAGGATTTCGATTCAGTTTGGCCAGGCAGAAGGATTCGCCAAATCAAAATTCGGCTGAAAAAGGCAAAATCATGGCCGAATCCAGGATTTGCTGAATCCCTAACTGGGAAGGGGAAAACATTTTTTACTTCCTTGTTTTGTGACAAAAAGTCATGCACTGTCCCTCCCTGCCCCTAATTTGCATATGCAAATTAGGATTAGGATTTGGTTCAGCCAGGCAGAAGGATTGGGCTGAATCCAAATCCGGCTGAAAAAGGCCGAATCCAGGGCCGGTGATCCTATCAGCAGAAAACTGCACCGGTCTGGGGGTTACGCCAGCGAGCACCACGGATCGATCTTCTTCCGTCTTCCTCCTTCTTCGCGTGGCCGAACTTTAACTAAAAAGTCGGCTATTTCGTTCAACTGCGCATGCGTTTGCCCCGGGAAATTTGAAGAATTTGAAGACGGAAGTGGATCACTCCATGGTCTCACTGGTATAACCCTGGGCTGGTGCAGTTTTCTGCTGATAGGAGCACCGACCCGGGGTTTCAGGTAAGTCAACAGAATCACAACATTTGGCACCCCCAAGTGTTCCTTCTCCTTTAACAAATCTGCCCCTTAGTGTAGTGCATTGGGCTGCTGTATGCATTCCCATATACAGGAACTCTATGCACGTGCTGCCTCCATATCTTGCCCACATTTTGCAGACAGATGCTGCACTTGCTCTTTTGCAGCACAGTATGAAAGCACCACCCTGGTAAAGCAAAGTACCTTGAGCTATATACACACACAGTGTTTTTAAAGAGCAGAACAGATGCAATGTTTATCAGGAAACACAGCATCCAGAGAGGTTATTTTGTTGCTCATCAAGAGAAGAAGCAGGATTATCACAGCAGCTATCAATAAAAAGGAATTTCACTTTATGAACACCCACTATAGGTATTAGAAGCCCAGCAGTGTGCAAGCAGATGGGAAAGCCACTTTAAAAGACTCAAGTACCAATTACAGTTTGTAAGTCCATATTGAGGACATCGTATTCTCTATACAATCTAAGAATTCTAAGAGCAAAGCAATGAGATGCATCAGGTTAATAAGGGTTTTATTGTGAATATTCATACTGCGAGATGCCCCTTAGGGGGAGGGGCACTCATAAAAAAAAGGTATTTGGTCAATGGATGAGCTGCAACTTACAACATCCACTAAAAAGCCACGTTTGAACTAAACACACCAGGATACAGACATTTGCAGTTCAACTACAGCTGAAGGTTAGGCACAAGACAATATTTCAAAAGAGAGATGTGAGTACCTCCGACAATAATAAGTCAATCAGTTAAAAAATGTATTAGGACATAAGAGACAAGACCCAACGCGTTTCGTGCCTCATAGGAGTAAGTGCCCCCAGCAGGCACGAAACGCGTTAGGTCTTGTCTCTTATGTCCTAATAAATTTTTCAATTTTTTAACTGATTGACTTATTATTGTCGGAGGTACCGACATCTCTTTTTTTTAAATGTCTTGGACCTGCACCTTGGGACTGTGGTGAATTGTGAGTATATCCTGCAAGATTTACTAAGTGTTTGCATTATTAAATATTTTGAAGTAGTACTAATAAATATATATATATTTTATTTTTTTTGCTGGCATTGGCACAAACCTTACCACTATATGAAGGTTAGGCATCCCTGAAAAGCATTCAGAAACATGTTTTGCTTTGCTTTGGACAATATGCTTGATGGAGAGGAGTTGCATGGGGGCTACCATGAAGGGCTTGCAGGCTCACCATTCCGCTGGGGCTAAGCAGTGACTATGTCAGAACTCAGGTACCTGTTTTTCTTCTTTGATGCGCTGAGAAGTTTCACAAACTGCAGGAGGAGGAATGACAGACGGGACTCAAATATATTGACCAGTTTGAGTATCTCCTCCTTGCTGAGATTAGCCGAGGAATCCTCTGATGCTATACTTCCATGTGCACGCCCCTGGAAAGGACAAGCGTTTATTAAGCTTTGGTGCATTTTGCTACATAGAGCACCGCTTTACTGCTAATCCGCTCTGGCAGGATCTAACACCAAAATGAAATATGGAACAAGGAAATACATTTCTCTGTCTTTAGCACTCACAGGACACCTAAGCGAGCACACACAGGGACGCCAATACTAAGCCCACACTGACCTGATGGGAAACTGCACACTAACTTGCCACTGTATCCCCCGTCTGTCCCACTCACATACACAGACTCAGTTATATAAAGATTAATTTTCCCCTATTGTAGAATGTAAGGATATTGGGAGTCACAGAGATACTACATGACCATACAGAGGGTGAGTGCTTTCATGTAGATGAGGGAACTCTGAGATGGATACACAGGCTATGGATAGGCAAACATGCACATGAAAATCAAATAGATATAATCCTGATTGTGCTCCCAGTTAATCCTGTGACTGTACTTCCTGCTAATCCCATGACTGTGCTTCCTGCTAGTCACGTGCCTTGGTTTCCTTTTAATCCTGTGACTGTACTTCCAGCTAGACATGAGCCTTGGCTTCTTGTTAATCCTGTAACTGTATTTTGTGCAAGTCATGAGTCTCGTCTTCCTGTTAATCCTGTTACTGTACTTCCTGCTAGTCACATGTCTCGGCTTTCTTTTAATCCTGTGACTGAACTTCCTGACAGTCATGTGTCTCAGCTTCCTGTTAATCCTATTACTGAACGTCCTGCTAGTCATGAGTCTCAGCTTCCTGTTAATCCTATGACTGTACTTCCTGCTAGTCATACATCTCAGCTTCTTGATAATCCTGTGACTGTACTTCCTGCTAGACACGAGTTTTGGCTTCCTGTTGATACTTTTACTGTACTACCTGCTAGTCATGAGTCTCGTCTTCCTGTTAATCCTTTTACTGTACTACCTGCTAGTCATGCGTCTCGGCTTTCTTTTAATTCTGTGACTGTACTTCCTGCTAGTCATGAGTCTCGTCTTCCTGTTAATCCTGTTACTGTACTTCCTGCTAATCACATGTCTCGGCTTTCTTTTAATCCTGTGACTGAACTTCCTGACAGTCATGAGTCTCAGCTTCCTGTTAATCCTGTGACTGTACTTCCTGCTAGTCATACATCTCAGCTTCTTGATAATCCTGTGACTGTACTTCCTGCTAGACACAAGTTTTGGCTTCCTGTTGATCCTTTTACTGTACTACCTGCTAGTCATGAGTCTCATCTTCCTGTTAATCCTTTTACTGTACTACCTGCTAGTCATGCGTCTCGGCTTTCTTTTAATTCTGTGACTGTACTTCCTGCTAGACATGAGTCTCGTCTTCCTGTTAATTCTGTAACTGTACTTCCTGCTAGTCATGCTTCTCGGCTTCCTCAATCCTGTGACTGTACTTTCTGCTAGACATGAGTCTTGGCTTCCTGTTAATCCTATAACTGTAGTTCCTGCTAGTTATGCGTCTCAGATTTCTGTTAATCCTGTGACTGAACTTCCTGCCAGTCATGTGTCTCAGCTTCCTGTTAATCCTGTGACTGTACTTCCTGCCAGTCATACATCTCAGCTTCTTGATAATCCTAGGACTGTACTTCCTGCCCTATGACTGTACTTCCTATTAGTCACGAGTCTCGGATTCCTGTTAATCCTGTGACTGAATTCCTGCTAGACACGAGTCTCGGCTTCCTGTTAGTCCTGCAACTGTACTTCATGCTAGTCATAAACCTAAAATGATGTAAAGGTTGAACTACCCTTTAAATTTAAGGAAAGGGACATTTGTACCATGTAACAAAATGTGAGACTCTCCCTTGAATGTATATTATTATTTTTCTTTTTGCTTGATTTACTATAATCCCATGACCTCATAACTGCCTACTGAAATTGTTAGATTTTTATTTTGCAATATGTTTATATGCCTGTATACTAAATAAAAAATTAAAGTTTATATAAAACAGTTGATAAGATGTCACCTATTTTTTTTTTTTAATCTTGGAACAAAGACTGAAGCCCAGGGGCTGTTTTGGAGTCGGACACCAGCAAGGCAACTCTGGGTGGAAGGGAAGGGATGGAGGCTAAATAACTACAGCTGTAAAGCCTTGACTGGGCACCCCTCATCATATTTAAGCTTGTCTCTTTAGCCCCTCCCTTTTATTTCCAACATCCTCCAACTGAACCTGAAAGCTGCAGTTCTGCTAGAGGCGAGGTGACCCTTCTCTGATCCGAACCCTCACATTCCCTCATCTTCCCATAGAGACAGGTGCACTGCAGGCTGGCGTGTCCCTCTATATCAAGTGAATGTGACTGTACAGGTGCAGAACATTGGCCATAATAATATTTACAGATGAGGAGGAAATCATGGACAGACACATCGGGAAATCCATGGCTCTGTCCCAGGGGCAAGGAGCAAAGTGACAAATAGGATGAGACACTGCAAGGGCTGATAAAAAGGCTGATGAAGCGCAAAATCATAGCTAGTGGTAGGGGCAGCGGAGAAGCAGGAACAGAAACATCAAACACGTTCAAACTCAACAATATACATGTGCCCTTGAAAAAGAGTTACCAGCTCCCAATGCAGTCCTGGGATGAATGAAAATAGCCAAAGCGGGCAGCTTTAATTGCCAAGACACAAGCTGCTGATGTATAAAAGGGCAAGTAACACACTAGTAATAAATAGAATCACCTCCAAATATTACTTGGAAGCTGAGCCCAGAAGCCATGATTTGGCAATCAGCAGTTTTTCATGGGACAGTCCCGATTTTGAATGCTCAATCTGCAGTCCCAGATTGTTCCTGAAATGTCCCTTTCTCTTTGATCTCCTGCACTGAACAGCCAGAAAAAGATAGAAAGTTTCTAAAACTTAAGTGGCTGTTGGCAGAGAGCCCAGAATATGTGGCAGGTGTGCTTTGATACATTTGTACATTTGAGATAAGCAAAGAAACAACTGTAACAATTTAAGAGAAGAAGGTCTCTTGGGGAAACGGTGACTTGCAGCTTAAAGGGCAACTAACCTTCATTAGTGTAATAACACATAAAAACCACAGAGATGTGTTCAAACTTTCATAACCTGCCAAATTTTGTAAAATGAACATGGTAATTAGGGGGTGTGGCCACAAAAATGGGCGCAGCAGATCTTTTTGTCCCTCCTTCTATTTCCAAAATGTTGGGAGGTATAGAATTTCATTTCACTGAATAAACTCTGTGAAACTCAACCATCACTAGGGTCAAATATTTACAGTCAAAAAAACTGAACTTGCAGGCCTGCGAAACCACCATCTCATGGGTTAAATAAATGATCAAAACAATGTCCTTAAAGAATAATTTGGTAATGTTCATATAATGTGCCTATATAGAAAGTCCCCTGTAAAATTCTGCTTCACTTTGACAAATCCATTGCACAACAGAATACAGAAGATCAAGTCCGTACCAACTAGATTCCAAAAATGGAAAAAGGAGAACAGATAAACCCTGTAGTATACAATGGGATTCTTCCAACCTTATCTGTCATCTACTGTATGTCCTGTGCTTGAATGGCTGCCCCCATGGCTACACAGCAGCTTGTTTATATAAACTATAGTAGTACTTATCTGTTATAGGGATGCACCGAATCTGCTGTTTTGGATTCGGCCGAACCCCCAAATTCTTCACGATGGATTCGGCCGAATACCGAAACAATTCGGTATCCTAATTTGCACATGCAAATAAGGGGTGCGGAGGGGAAAACATTTTTTACTTCCTTGTTTTGTGACAAAAAGTTATGCAATTTCCCTCTCCGCCCCTAATTTGCATATGCAAATTTCGATTTGGTTCGGCCGGACAGAAGGATTTGGCCGAATCCTGCTGAAGAAGGCCGAATCCTGGCCGAATCCCAAACCGAATCCTGGATTTGGTGCATCCCTAATCCCTATTGTGTACACGTGGGCTTCTGTATAAGACTTCCTGTTTTCAGATTAAACCTCCAGGGCTAGGGCTTGAGCATGCTCAGTTTGCTCCTCTCTCCCCCTCCCTACTCCCTGCTGTAATCTGAGTCCAGAACTATGAGTGAGCAGGGAGAGACTCAGGCAGGAAGTGATGTCACACCAAGGTAATATGGCAGCTGCTATCCTAAACAAACAGAGAGCTTCTAGAGCGGTTTATTCAGGTATGGTAAAACATTCTGCAGAATAAATATAGTGTTATAGCTTGCACTACTGTGGCTAATCTATTGACAATAAACTGCTTCGGTAACTGTCCTTCTCCTTTAAACAGAAGAGCCCTGCAATTCTGGAAACCGGTACTTATGCTAATGAAGTTTGAATATTCTGAATATGAATGAAGGAACACAGAATACAAGGGCCCTCATTAAATAACTTGCTAAAAGCAAAGCCTTCAGCAAATCTGTAAATGGTGTTTGAGATCAGCGCTCTGAAGACTTACCTGGTCAGACTCGGACAGCAGCTCCTTGTGAATAACGACCAACGCACATCGGGTTTTTATCATGATATCCAGAGCTCCACACAGAGTCTTCTGCTTCCCAGCGCTGCTATTCTGACCTTCAGTGAAACAGCAGGCTCAAGTTTAATTAACTATACATTGATCAGTTTTTTTGATTGATTGTGTTACTAAAATATACTGGATGTAGGCATACTAAAAAGTAAAAACCAAGACCTTAATTATGTATATGTGTAATGTTGCTTTAACATCAGAGATGTGTGATGTGGCCACATGTGATTGGTTTTAAATCTCTAAAGGAGGGATCTGTTTGGGTTTAAATACTGCGGTTGGGGGGGCCCCAATGTTTCTTTTTAACTTGTATGGGGTGCCCTGGTCACCAATTATTTTTTTCTAACTTGTAGGGGGGCCCTGACGCTAATTTTTTTTTTTTTAACTTATTAGGGGGTCTTTACCATCAATGGCTTTTTATAATTTGTGTGTGGGTGGTTTACCATTAGCGCTGATGTCTGTGTGGCCTTTTTACTGTGGTGTGGGCAGGATCTGGGCTGGGGCTTGGCCCAGAAAATGTTGTTGTACGGGGCCCTATGATTCCTAATGGCGGTCCTGCATACAGTATCCGAACATACAAACACTATTAGACACTAGTGTTCAGACTGAACAGCATAAAGTGAAGAGATCTGGCTCATGCACCTAATTGGCCAACACAATGTATAGTCAGATGAAATTTTTGAAACCTATGCGATGGACGAGCTGACCAATACGGTACACAGAAATTGGTTGGGATTGCACATGCACCAAAAAACTAAACACTGGTACGTTTATGGCCAACTTTGCGATTGTGTAATTTCTTTGGGCACTGGTCAGTGGTTATAATCAGGAAAAACATTTGTGTGGTCAAACAGCAGCGCCTCCGGTTTGTCAGAGCTGAAAACTGCTCACAGATGAAACTCACTTGACATCTGAAATTCGGCAAAGGCAACTCTCTCCAGCTGCACCCGCAACAGCTCACATGGAGCGTCCTTTAGGAACTGGAAAAGTTTTACGGCTTTACTGTAATGCAGATCCGCCTGGCCCCGGTGCTGTTTCCTTAAGTGTTCGTCACCCACCTGAAAGAACAAGGTTTACATTGCCCTTAACGCTTGTACAGAGGCTTGAAAAAAGAACAAGAGTGATAATTAACTATTCTGTTCCTTTTTGTAGGAATAAAGGATTTATATTAGGGATTCGGCCGAATCCTTCTGTCCAGCCGAACCCAAATTTGCATATGCAAATTTGGGCGGTAACAGAAATTGTGAGACTTTTTGTCCCAAAACAAGGAAGTAAAAAATGTTTTCCCCTTCCCACCACTAATTTGTATATGCAAATTAGGATTCGGATTTGGTTTGGCATTCGGCCGAATCTTTTGCGAAGGATTCAGGGGTTCGGCCGAATCCAAAATAGCGGATTCGGTGAATCCCTTATTCATGTGGACGCACCAAATCCATCTTTTTGGGTTGTTAAATACAAAAACATTAACAAAAATGTGACAAAACACAGATGTGAATGCAGACACTAAAATTAACACGAGCATAGTTGTCTTTGGACTTTTTCCGTTTCAGCCCCCTTTGGGGTCATCATTTGGATTGACCTTCAGTTGGACCCTTCTCTGCCCTACAAGGCTTCTCATAGACAGGCTAACCGTACAGTTTGGGGCAAAGGTCACTCGAAAAAAAAAACACCCTTAAAGTTGAAATTATCTCACTGGCTAAATTTGCACCTGTGCAGTAACCAATAGCAACCAGTCAGTGATAAGCTTTTTTTTTTTTTTTTTTCAGCCTCCTGCATGTAAAACATTAGAGGAACAGTTCAGTGTAAAAATAAAAACTGGGCAAATAGATAGGCTGACTGGATGTGTAACATAATAGCCAAAACACTACTTCCTGCTTTTCAGCTCTATAACTCTGAGTTAGTCAGTGACTTGAAGGGGGCCACATGGGACATAACTGCTCAGTGAGTTTGCAATTGATCGTCAGCATTCAGCTCAGATTCAAAAGCAAAAGTTATAAGCCATGTGCCCCCAACCCTCAAGTCACTGATTGGTCACTGCCTGGTAACCAATCAGTGGAAACCAAGAGAGCTGAAAAGCAGAAAGTAGTGTTCTGGCTATTATATTAGACATCCAATGACTACATTTTTTATACATTACATTTTTGGCTAACTAACTATATTAGAAACATTTTTAATTTTGCACAGCCTATCTATTTACCCAGTTTTTATTTTTACACTGAACAATTCCTTTAAAAGCAAACATCTGGTTCAGATCAGAACCAAGGACAATTACTGTAGTCCTACCAGTTGGATGCAGGACTTTTTTCTGCATTCAACTAATAGGACCAACTGTGTTTGAGGCTGGATCTATCTGATGGAAACAAGAGCTAACTGCAAACATATACTTTGTACATAAGTTTATGGTCTACAAAGTAGACATTTCCTAAACACATCCTGGCAGCATTATACTTTGACGAGCTTCCCTGTCGGTGGTTACAGATAGGCTGCAGAATTCATGTCCGCACCTGGTTCCTTAAGCAGCTGTGGTACATGGAGGCCAGCCGGTGATGAATGGTTGCTGCTCTGTACTGGCACAGTGGTTGTCTCGCACACACAGTGTCAACATCACAGTACTGCAGGGACTTCATCATGGCTTCCGTTACTTTTTTCTCAATCTACACAAAGGGGAAACAGAATGAACATTCAAGTAAGTATTTCGTACAGTGCCCATGGTGTCCAAGCTAGATGGCAGCTATGAGGGATGTTGTAGTCCAACAACAACAACCGAGGGGCTGCAAATTGCCTATACCAGGGTAATTGCCTCACAAGGAAACTTCGGACGACTTTGGAAAACAAAGCACTCAAGTGTGCCTGCCCCCAGGCGATTTACATTTTAGCCGGCAGAAGGCAGGGGAAGGCAGATTGGGGAGATTAGTCCCCGCGAAAAAGAGGAGATTTGTCGCCAGGTGACTAATCTCCCGAATCTCCCCGTGTGGCCAGACCCTTACAGCTGTACTGCAAGTTGGATTGATATCATCCCCCTCCCTTTCCTCCCAGCAGCCTAAGAACACAACAATGGGAAGGTAACCAGATAGCAGCTCCCTAACACAAGATTACAGCAGCCTGGTAGATCTAAGAACAGCACTCAATAGTAAAATCCTGGTAAAATTCTCTCAGTTTGCAAAACAAACAAACAAAAAAAATGCAGGCTCAGAGCAGCGGAGCAAACACTCCATGTTCCCTGAGCCTAAAGTGAAGGACACACATGCGAATACTTGCTGCGTTTTTGGCGCAGTTGGCACCGCGGTTTTTAAAAAAGCCGACCGCTGTGTAAATACGCTAGCGGTTTCAACCTTCGCCAATGAACGCACCAAAAAAGCAGTAAGTATCCGCATGTGTGTCCGTGGCCTAAGGCTACTGATACTAATTATCATGTTGATAAAAGGCAAGGCCTCAACACATAGTGTATGCCCACAAATGAACAGATCATATCGATGGGGTACAGGCTGTGGAGGCAAGGACTGTGCCAACCAGCCGATGACAGGATTTTTAAACCTGCCCAATCTGATGATTTTCAGCCAGATATCTGTCTAGAAGGCCTGACAGATGGTCACATACATAGGCCAACACTGTCTGTCAACAGCTTTTATCGGTCTGTGTATGGCCACTGGAAAGAATTTCATTCACAGACTGTCCCATTCCTTACCTGTTCTTGGGCTTTTCTCGAGAGAGGGGCATAATCCTGGAGCAAGGTGGCCATGGTAAAATAGGTAGTTGACAGCTCCCAGTAAACAGAGTCCCAAACGGCCTGATGGGTTTCTCTTTTATCTAAAGCCTTTAAAGCGTTGTGATAGTATTCAACAGCCTGCAAATGGAGAATAGATTAGACACAATTAGCTTCCAACGGATCAATATAACATTCTATGATGGGACCTATAGTCATGGTGTAGCTACTATGCACTCACCAAAGGTCCTGTTAGGGAGAATCAATAGTTGCATATGCGTAAGTTCAACAATCATAAATATATACATTTTATTTACTAAAAATATGTTTATAAGGGCAATGTCCCTAGTAGCACACCAAGGGCATTTTCCCCATCATTCAGCAGGATCGCCTCATGCAGTGATTTTCTTCTCTTCTAAATTAAAGGAATCTTTGGATGTTCTGTTGCCCGTGGGAGAGGAAAACTCAAACCTGAGTTCAGGAGATGGAAGCAATACACAGACCTGCTCCCAACTTGCAGGTTTCCCTCTGCAACTGTATCATGTAATACAAACCTGTACCCATCGTGAGATATATATTCACCTTTTTCATTAAACATTGAAGGGACATAATTTTAATTGGTAATTAATGTAATTGTTTGCCATTGTCACAGTAAATTGATGTAGATAAGAAGTTTTACCGTGGTCAATTACCTTCTATTAATCGGAGTACAAATTAAAAACTTGAATAAACCAAGGTAAGCAAACAGCGGATCACTAGTAATGGAACTGCTTTGACAAACATCTGTCCACCACAGTTAATTCACTCTGAGACTCCAGCCCTGAGCCTAAGTAACACAAACTGGAAGAACAGAGTGAAGGTTTATAAAAGGGGAACTATTGTGAAAATGAAAATGTAATATACGCTTCAGCATACTGAAATAAGAAACTTTCTAAATACAATAAATTAAATATTCTGCATAGTTTCTAAAATAATCAAGTTTATATTCACTATCCCTGTGTACGTTTCTCTTTATTCGGTCTTCATACAATGTTCCAATATATCTTATAGGGGGGCTTCCTTTACTAGCAGATCTATTAGAGCTCACTCAAATAACTGGCCCAGTACAAACAAAATCTAGAGTGAGCTCTAATACATCTGCTAGGCAAAAGAACCCCTCCTAGAAGATATAATGGATCTGTCAATTAATATCTGACACCAAACTCCTGAACGAAGAGAGAATGAAAAGAAACAGATGCTGAGAGAGGAATAGTGATACTTGATTTTTGATAGTATTTAGAAATGTTCTTATTTCAGTATGCTGAAGCTTATAAAGGGATTTTATACTTACTGGAAAATCCTTTTCTAGTAGGCCCTCCTGTCAAACGTGTGGGTAAATATCAATCTAATCTCTGGAGGAAGGACAGAAGAATAAGACTCTTGACCCCTCCCCTGGTATATAAATTGTGTAGTTGGAGTGTATTCAGGAAAGTAGAAGTAAGGTCAAGAGACAGTTATTAACTAGGGATGCACCTAATCCACTTTTTGGATTCGGCCGAACCCCCGAATCCTTCACAAAGGATTCGGCCGAATACCGAACCCGAATTTGCATATGCAAATTAGGGGTGGGAAGGGGAAAACATTTTTTACTTCCTTGTTTTCTGACAAAGTCACGCAATTTCCCTCCCTGCCCCTAATTTGCATATGCAAATTAGGATTCGGTTCGGCCTGGCAGAAGGATTCTGCCGAATCCGAATCCTGCTGAAAAAGGCCGAAACCCGAACCGAATCCTGGATTCGGTGCATCCCTATTATTAACATATAGAAAAAGTTGTCCACAGACCCATAATAAAATCAGCCTGGGTGGAACTTATTGCACTGACAGTTCGGGCCTACTAGAAAAGGATTTTCCAGTAAGTATAAAATCTCTTTTTCTCTAGTCGGCCCTCCTGTCAGTGCAAACCTGTGGGGACGTCCAAAAGGTGTCCCGTAATTTAGGGTGGGTATTATAGCAGATTTTTGTAATCTCTTAGTGTTAAGTGTACTGTATAATGTAATATAACATGCAACTATCATTATGCCCACAATAACACAATGAAAGAAATACCGTTTGCAATAAAACAATGCAAGTATTATTATTATTTCAATAATAAAACGTTTAAAATATACTGTTTGCAATAAAACCATGCAAGTAGTAGTATGGCAACAAAACACTTTGAATAAAATACTGTTATGTGTAGTCCTTTAACCACGGGGGCTCTACTGTGCCACCGCAGCCTGTAACACTTTGCAGCCAAACAAGGCCTAAGTTGAAGCAAAAAATGTAGTTTATAAAACTTTATGAAGTTATTGGGAGAAACCCGAGTGGCTGCCTTGCATATTTGTTCAGGTATAGCCAAGGCCCATGAAGTACTTTGTGCTCTAGTAGATTGAGCCTTGACCTGAAAGGGCTTTGGTTTTTTGTTACTTTCGTAAGCAAAATGTATTTTCTCTACTAACCATCTAGCAATTGTTCTCTTGGAAACTCCTTGCCCGTTGCGAGTTGCAGAATAAGATATCAACAGAGAGTCTGATTTCCTTAGAACTGCAGTCTATTTAAATATATGCGAATTGTTCTTACTACGTCTAGCTTGTGTAATTGTGTATCTTTATCATTTGCTGGATTTGGGCATAGGGGTGGTAATACCAACTCTTGGTTAATGTGAAAGCTGGATACTATCTTTGGTAGAAAACCTGGTATTGTCCGAAGGACGACCTTATCCTGATGCATAACCAGCCATAGTTCTTTGCAAGAGAGGGGCGCCATTTCTGATACCCTCTTAGCTGATGTTATGGCTATGAGGAATGCCACATTGAGTGACAAGAGTCTATAGGTTCGAAAGGTGGTTTTTGTAGCATGGCGAGCACTAACGGTAAGTCCCAAGGCGGAGTAGGGTCTTTGAAAGGTGGTCTGACTTGTAAGACTCCTTGTAAAAAACATTGTATGGCGTCTTCTGCCAACCGGATAAAGCCAAGATCGGTAACTGCGATGTGGAGCAGACCATGGCTTTTTGGTAGAAAATCTATTTGTTTGCTCTAGACGGCCTCTCTTTCCCATTGGAAGAAATGTGCTTATGCCCCCTGTCACCTCTGTAATGATTTGTTTTAAATCTGGTCCAAAAAGGGATTCACCTGAGAATTTGAGGTTGGTCAGCTTGTTTTTAGAAGCTGTGTCGCCTGACCAGTGGCGTAGCCATAGAGCTCTCCTGGCAACTACTGTACTTGCTGTGGATTTTGCTGCAAGTCAAGCAACATCTAGTGCAGAATCTGCTAAAGAAGCAAGAGTTTTTCCACCTCTGCAGCCAATTGTTGTGCTGATTGAGGTGGTTGATACATTAGTTCAGTGTTTGGCCGTACGTGCTAGACCCGCTGCTGCAGTTGCTGGACGGAGAATTGCTGCTGATTGTGTATAGGTTCTTTTTAGAGCCGATTCCACTTTTTTGTTCATGGGATCTTTGAAAGCTGCTTCCTCGGTTGGCAGAGCAGTTTGCTTTGATAGGCATGCAACAGCAAAATTAACTTTGGGAGAACTATCCCAAAACTTTCCCTGCTCCTCTGGAATAGGGTATGTGTTGAAGAATCGCTTGCAGGCCCGGACTGGCAATCTGTGAGTTCTGGCAAATGCCAGAGGGGCTGCTAATAGGTGCCATAGAAAGTCAGTATTTAGTGGGCTGGTGGGGGCTGTTTGGGCCTCTATGTGGGCTGATTCGGCCTCTGTGTACCTGAAAAGCCAGGGCCTATTTTAATTCTCAGTCTGGACCTGATCTGCGCTCTGGCTGTGACCATTCATAGTCTATAACCTGAGTAATTGCTTTAAAAACTGGAAAAGAGCGGTTCTTTTTCGGTTGTACTCCTAGCACTTTGTCTGCTTTAGAGACAGCTACTGACTCATCTTTAAGGTGGCCAGAGACGCAAAGATCCACTCGTTTGGCAACATCGCCAAACGAGCGGATCTTTCCCCGATATGCCATTAACAAGCATGTCTATCTCGGGGGTAATCTGATTGTTCGGGTGTATGGCCGATCGATCCGATTACAATGCACAATGGGCTCCGGCGGGATCGGTCGGGTCAAAATCAACCCTGACCGATCGACCAAATGACCGATCTCCGCCGGACTAAAGATGTCGGCACACGCCACACACGATCCGAAAATCGTACAAATCCTCAATTCGTACGATAGGATCTGTGTGTCTATGGCCACCTTAAAGCTGGCCATAGACTCAAAGATCCGCAAGTTTGGCGACATCTCCAAACGAGCGGATCTTTCCCCGATATGCCACTAACGGCATGGCTATATTGGGGGGTAATTCAACGATCGGCCGTATGGCCGAACAATCAAATAACGATACGCTGAGGGGCTCCGACGGGTCGGTCGGTTAAAAATCAAACCTTCCCGATCAATATCGTGGCCAGATATCGTTCGGGAAGACCCGTCGGAATGCCCCCATACACGGGCAGATAAGTTGTCAAATTGGTCCAAATGACAGATATCGGCAGCTTTATCTGCCCGTGTATGGCCACCTTTAATCTCCAAAGTCTCCATCATTGTTTTTAAAAGTTTGGAGGAGACTTCTGGTCTGGCAAAGGTGTGTGATTGTTCTGACTCTGATTGTTGATGGTCTGACAATGGCAAGTCAGAGATATCTACCCCCACATCCTCCCCTGGGAATGAAGCCTCCGGCTCAGAAGAGTCTGACATGGCATCTTGAGCCCTCCTCTTTCTAGCATGTGGTAATTGCTGAGGAGGAGGTTGGAAAGTGGCTTTTATTCATTCCAAAAAGTCCCCTAATTGCGGGGGCATTTGGGATGTGGAGAGTTGTTCCCGCAGATTTGGACTGGGGTGCTGAGTTAACCCTGTAGGGGAGCTGAGAGTAGCCTGTTGTTGCGCCTTATCATTGTCAGTAGTAAACAGGGTGTTATGCTCTGGAGTAGCATTGATCTGTGTTGACAAGATCGGTGCCTCTGTTGGAGTACAGTCAGAACAATAATTTTGTTTGGATTTTCTTAAGGTGTGTTTGCATTTTTTGCATTTCACCACTTTTTATGCCCTCTCTGTGGGCCTCTTAGAGGATTTGGCAGTTTGGATGTGCTCCCTGAGCTCTCATAGGGAATTTGATCTTTCCATAGCTCTGTTAGGACAGGGCTCTTATGGTGGTAACTCACTTGGAAACAGTAGGGCCTTATTTTAGGCTTCTGTGCTTTGGTGTAGAGTGCAAGCTACTCTGTGTGCCTTGCTGAATTTCTCCAGAGTGTGTGACACAGTGTTGAGAAGTCTGTGCGGTTTGTGACGACATCAGACGCGCAACGTGCGCAATGCTGTTGTGCCGTTTTGACGCTCGCGCCAAGGAGTCCACGTCAAGATAAAATGGACGCTCGCATCCATAGACGCCTACGTCCAAAACTATACGCCCGCGTGACGCACATGGCGCCATGAGAAAGGGCACCAACAACCAGGTACCACACTGGTCGCTTTTAGGTTTAGGGGAGTAATTGTAAGGAGCTGTAGTTCTGTTTACTCTCATCTTATTAGTGTTGGTCATAGGGAGTAATAATAGGTAGCACTGCATACCTTTTACTCTAATACAAGTGCAGCTGAATGGTATTGGGCCTACCAACAGCGTGATGTGCACGGATTCCACTTGCTGTGTGTAAGCAAGGAGGGAATTACTGGCCTCTCTGGACGCGCTCTGATTCATCCACGGCTGATATCTTCAGGCGATTCCACTTGCTGCACAATGCACTGCAAGGAGGGAAAGTCACCATA
Source organism: Xenopus petersii (assembly GCA_038501925.1). NCBI lineage: Eukaryota > Metazoa > Chordata > Amphibia > Anura > Pipidae > Xenopus > Xenopus petersii. The sequence continues at coordinate 16,378,990 of CM076685.1, forward strand.
CGTTGGGAAACAGCAAAGCATGTCCCCATACTCCATGGATAACTGCTGATCTGCAGTAATCTTCGGGTGATTCCACTTGCTGCACAACGCACTGCAAGGAGGGAAAGTCACCATACATTGGGAGACAGCAAAGCATCCTTGAATGTAGAAGCTCTGAAGCTAAAGGAAAAAAAAATTAGAAAGAAAGAAAACTTTTCTGTCCTTCACCTCCGAGGCAGGACAAAGAACTGGCAATGGGAGGTGGAGCCACAACTTATATACCAGGGGAGGGGTCAAGAGTCTTATTCTTCTGTCCTGCCTCTAGAGATGAGATTGATATTAACCCACACGTTTGCACCGACAGGAGGGCCGACTAGAGAAATTAAATTTTCATTTTCGCGATATTTCCCCTTTAAATTATTTGATTACCGTATATACTCGCGTATAAGCCGAGTTTTTCAGCACCCAAAATGTGCTGAAAAACTCAACCTCGGCTTATACGCGGGTCATACCGTAGATATGCCCAGCAGTGCGACCCCCCGTGACCCGGCCCCAGCAGGACTGTCTGTGACTGACTGTGTCGCCGCCCGGAGCAGGTCCAGGAGCTCCGGGCGGCGCGTCCTTCCCTGCCGGCGTTCGCTCCCAAAATGGCGGCGCCCATGGCCGCCACGTGGGTAGCGGCGCATGGCCAGACAGTCCTGCTGGGGCTGGGTCACAGGGGGTCGCACTGCTGGGCAACGCTCTCCTTCGATCTTCGCTCTCCAGTTGCTCCCTCTGTCTCTGCAGGGCTCGCAGGGTGCTGGGTGTAAAGGGGAACATTTCTCCAGCCATTGTATGAGGGATTTTGATGTTTTCACCCCGTCGGATCAGCAGTGGCATCACTATGAGTCTGTGCTAGAGAACTGTGTCCTATTTATAACCTGGCCCACACTGATCCTTCTCAGGGTAAGCATATTTTTGCAGTGTCATGTTCCTGCTGATGGAATTATGGGGAGGCTCTTTTAAATAGTTTTAGATAGATTTCTATGCCATAAAACATGATTACACATTTACACATTCACATTTTGAAATCTGACATGGGGCCCCTAGGCTTATACACGAGTCAATACATTTTTCCAGTTTTCTTAGGTAAATTAGGTACCTCGGCTTATACACGAGTATATACGGTACTTTTTTCTTTAGATAGAATGTGCCAAATATACAGTACCTTATTAGGTGCAGACTATAGCCCACCTTATTATAGTAATGAGCCTCATCTGAGGAGAATTCCCCTCTGCTGACATCAGTTCCGCTGCTAGAATGAGCCTGAGCGCAAATCCGCATTAAGCGGCCCATGTTGCACAGTAAGAGGGCAATATTGGTCAAGTCCTTAATTGAATCAAAGTTGGAGATTCCTTTCTCAAAGCTAGAGAAGCTCTTCTGCAGTAAGTCTTGTTCTGCGCTGGAGACGCTTTTATTTCCTAGTTCAAGAACAAGGGACACAAAAACATTACAAAAACACCCTGTGAGATCATGCATAGAGCAAAACCTTTTCATTGGTGCTCTATTCTACTTATAGACCCAGCTCTTCACCCAGGGGGAAGTTGACCAATGGGTGAATAGTTTGGGTTTTGACCTATATTTCGGTTTTGTGCCTAAATATTTAAGCAGTGATGGCTGACCAGTTGCACTTTTCTTGCATGTAAAAAAACTCCCAGCATTCTGCAATATATTTATATTAAATTTGTTACTAGAGCCAAGAGGAATTAAGGACTCTGCAGAGCCTGAACGCAGAATTACTTGCTAAGGATTTCTGATCCATTTCTGTTCCTGCACTGCATGCCCAGATGTCATGATTATTCATGTATATGCTCATAAAACAAGAAGCACAGAAAGTATTTATATATTTTGTTACAAGGACATAGGTCTAGAAATAGGGGTAGGCAGAAGAGGCACGTGTCTAGGGTGCGATTAATGCCTGCTATCAGCCTTTTTCTCCCGCTTTTCCTCCCACTTATCACTCTTCTGCCCCCCCCCAACACAAGAGTTACATTTAAGGGCTCTAGATGTATTGCCATAAAATAGTGTAACTATGGGTAAAAGCCTTATGCTCAGGAACATTTAATGTATATTTTACACTTTTTTTTGCATTGCATTTGAAGGCATAAACAGTCCAACCCAATGGCCAGGGCTGTGGTTAGAGAAGAGGGGGTCAGTGGTAATTCAAGATAGCTGGGGACCCCCATCTAAGGGTAGGATTTCATAAATAACAGATATCCAACCTACACCACCTCCAGCTGTTGTTAAGCTACAACTCCCAGAATCCCACCAGTGGCTGTAGGGTTGCAAGTTAACAACCAATGAACAGTCTATCCTTTGTACAACATACATCATCTATATATCTATGTTTCCCCCATGGGGCTTTATGATGCTTTTATGATACTGGAGCCCAGTACAAACCTTCTCTGCCCTACAGTTTCCATATAATAAAACTGCCTTCAGAAGTAACAAAACTCATATACAAAGCAGTATGGCAGCCATTAGAAATCTTGCTACAGTCCAGTTCATATTTATTATACAAGAAGAAGACAAAAAATAAATAAAAGGGCATACCTAATCTCTCTGACTGCAAAGCAGCTGCTTGATTCATATAAAACACTCCAATTTCATTCCGGATATTCCCAAGGCGTTTCAGGACCTGCGTGCTCTGTTCTGGGTTCTGGATCTGCGGGTTTGTCAATGTCAGAATTTCACTGGCTGATTCATAGCATCTGCAACTAACGGAGAGCTGGCATCCCAGGTCATTGATCAGATCAGTGGCCCATGAAAAACCTACAGGAAGCAATGTTGCATTAGTAAGGCAGTATGGAAGGATAGAGATAAACAGCCACAAGTAAAACATCTCACCATGGCCGCACAGACCCCACTGAGGATATTGTGTCCTTCCTGATAATATTGTGTGGGTCAGGAAAAACTCAACCTGCATCTGACCCTAGCATGTACACAGGGCTGCCATCAGGGGGGCACAACTGTATCGGGCCCCTTGGTGCAGATTCTGTTCCCCGCAATTCATGGCAGCCATCTTCTTTTCTTCGTTAAACTTGCGCAGTTGGGAGTAATTTTCCAGTCCCGAACAACTGTTCAGGACCGGAAAATTACTCCAACTGCGCATGCAAAGTTTAACGAAGAAAAGAAGATGGCTGCCGTGAACTGCAGGGGACAGAATCTGCACCTTGGGTACGTAAAAAAATTAGGGGCATTTGCCCCAGGTACCACCTTAGTTGGGGGGGGAGAAGGGAGGGGGGTCTACAAAGGGTAGGGTGTAGGGGTTTTTCATGTTACAGGTTTGTTTCTCCTAAGCGGGGCCCTGGCCATGCAGCATTTCCCAAATTAGCCGTGCCCCCTTGAGCCACCGAAAGCCGTCTGTTTTACGTGTTTTTACTATTTTAGGGCTGATGTCTGTGAGGCTTTTTTATTGTGCTGTGGGGCTGGGCAGGGACCCAGAATTTGTTTTTATACATGGCCCTGTGATTTCTGATGGCGTCCCTGCATGCACACATCCCTAACCCATAAAATGTTACCATTGTTGGACCCAGACCCAACTTCCCGCTCAATATGCTATATCTACACATAACTCTGGTTCCAAATCTTTGGGAGCAGAGGAGGAGTGTATTTCCCCAGTCTGACGTTAACCTGCAATGATCAATCAAATTTCAACCCTAACCTGGGTATTTGTTACCAATTCATTTTCATTCTATCCTAAAACGCAAGAAGACTGCATGTAATATCACTGAAGACAATGCTGGAAATAAAAGGCCAGAAAGTGAAACCTTGGCAGCTGGATTCCCTTTGAAGACTATGCAGGATTTCCTGGTCATCTCGGGTTTGGTAACTATACTCTTCATAATAGGCAGCGCGGTTGCTTGCATTCTGGGCCAGCATTAACTGGACGTCCCCGCATAGAGTGAGGTACTGACAGAGAAGGAGCATCACGTCGGGCACAATGCTGGTGCATAGTCCACTGTAGGCATCTGGAAACGTCATGAGAAACAGATATTATTCTAAATACACAAAAAGTCAGATTCAGATATAAAGCAGGGCTGTCAAACTAAATGTCTGAGGACTCTCCTGACTATACAAGAGATTTTATGGCCTCTAGCATGACGAGGATGTGTGTCTTTATTTTACAACACTTCTGCCCTCAAACATGAGGCTAATTGGCCCACACCATGAACATTTTGATACAAGGCAGTTATTTACCAGCCGACTGTTTATTTATATAATGATTAATTAACAATGACTTGTATCAGTAGCTCTCCAGGGATGGCCCTATGGAATAGATTTCTGGACGAGCCAAGGAAGCAGCAATAAAATCTTCTGTCCCCCATTTTTCTTCCCAGTGGTAAGAGAGATGGTTATGAATGATGATATGAGCACGTAAGGAAATATATGAAGGCTAATTTACTAATATAGGCACAAACTTGCACTGGTTCAGTCATTAGTATCAACCAATCAGAAATTAGTCACGTTCATTAAAAAAGGAAGGCAAAGACAGACTGACGAGAAACAGACACAGAGAGGAATAGTGAAAATAAACTTGATTATTTCAGGAACGGTACTGAATTTCTAATTGATTATATGAAGTACATTACATTTTATTTTTCGCGATAGTTCCCCTTTATACCCAGTAGGATAGGTGCTGCTTTGTTAGCAGGCTGCAGCAGACAGTTACAACTCTTTTGGCTAACAATAAAAAGGCAGTTTGAAATATGTGGGGCTTCCAGTATTGAGCGAGAGCTGCTACACTGTGCAGCAAATATTTTTTACAGAACACAGACCCTGCATGCTGTACAACTTTGCTATAATCCCACAGAGAGGAACATATGAGTTGGTGGTGACAGAGAGAGAAGGCCAAGGCCCTGACCAATAATCTGTAGAGATTTTGGTAAATGCAAGAGGGCTGCTATAGAGCGTCACTATTTAACGAGTCAGTGGGGGGCTGTTTCAGCCTCTGTGTACTTGGAATAGCAGTCAGTTTCATTCAATTTTATTTTAATGCAAAATAAAAAAAAAGTAATAATTTCAGCCAATTCTAAGCACCTTTGCGGTTTGCAGTTTGCTCTTGACATTAACAGCAACCTACCGTGACACTGTAATGCCAGCTTGATGTATCTCAGTGCTCTGCCATATTTCTGTAGGCTCACTGCTGCATCCGAGAGCACATAATATGCTTTTGAGGCTTTCAGTATTAGCTGGAGCTTTATTTTGAACTGCCAGGCACCCGGAACAATCCCAAATAGGCTGGAGCACTTATTCTCTGACAATCCCACTTTAATGAAACGAGAAAATGTATTTCAAATTACAAAAATAAGGTGGCTGATAAAGTGGTCTGTGTGTAAACACAGAGAGATGCTGCTTTCAGTAGCAATTACGTTTAACAAAACTTTAAAAAACACTGAAAAATTTAAAGGGATAAATATTGGAACGTAGTGTTGAATTGTAGTTTCTGTCACTATCCAAAATCCTTTTTTGGTGGAGGATCACTTTAAAAAGTATAATATTTATTTAAATACATTTTATCGAAAAACTAGCCTAGTGTAAGTGAATTAGGGATGCACTGAATCCAGGATTTGGTTCGGGACATATGCAAATTAGGGGCAGGGAGGGAAATCGTGTGACAAGTAAAAATGTTTTCCCCTACTCACCCCTAATTTGCATATGCAAATTAGGATTCGGCCGAATCTTTCGCGAAGAATTTGGGGGTTCAGCCGAATCCAAAATAGTGGATTCGGTGCATCCCTAAAGTGAATACTGCAATATATTGAACATTTGGATTATGTATGCCCCCTTTAATTTGTTTTTGGGTTTGAAGTCCTCTTTAATGTGGGAAAAATAACTCAAATTTTTCGTGATTAGGGTTAAAAGTCCGAATCAGAAAATACTCCATCTTCAAGCTGTCGAGATCCTGTAGAAGTCAATGGCAAAGGTCCCATTTGATATTTGAAGATATCATGGTCGAGTTTCGGACAAAAATCCAAAAAAATCAGGGGGTTTTGAGCAATTTATAAAAAATTATAACGTTCCGGTCATAAAACCTAAAAAATTTGTTTTTCCCCTTAAAAACATATTTTATCTAGTTTTCTCAATGATAATTACGGTCAATTAGTGGATTCTAGTTTGGTCGGACTTTTTTTTACTTAAAAAATCTGGGGGGGGGGGAAATCGGATTTTGATAAACAACCCCCTTAATGTCTATTTAACTAACAAACTGCTAATATGTTTCTCCTTAAACACAATGTATTAATATGTTACTTTCCTAATACTAAACTTACTTTTATGGAGAAATAACTCCATTTGCTTTTCCATGCACTCAGGCCTGTCGGCTGAATCGTCCTCATATTTCAGTGGGATAGGAGTACTCGGATCGGCGGCTGGGAGCTCCCCGTCCTTTTTCACACTGCTGTCAACACATTTTAACCCCTAGGAAGAAAATACACAAGGTTTTTATTATGGCAACCATTTAAAATTTAAGGAGAAAAGGTAAATGTGAATAAGCCTTACCTCTAAAACGTAACTGAGCACTAATCGGCAGCGTTCCTCAGTGTCACTGCAAACTGGGAATGTGCAGCTAGACTGGAGATTTCCAAAAATAAAAAAGGAGGCAAAAGATGATAAATATATACAGTGAAACCTAAATTTTACTTCCCCTGATTTTAAGTTTCCCCTCACTTTACACTTTTTGTACTTTGTCAATGAAAACAATGGCTTCTATAAGCAAAACAAAATAGCAAGGTACACAAGCCAAATTGCAGACTTGGTCCCTCTACAGCAATGGTCCCCAACCAGTAGCTCGTGAGTAACATGTTTCTCTCCAACCCCTTGGATTTTGCTCCCAGTGGCCTCAAAGAAGGAGCTTATTTTTGAATTCCAGGCTTGGAGGCAAGTTTTGGTTGTATAAAAACTATGTGCACTGCCAAACAGTGTCTCAATGTAGGCTGACAATCCACATAGGGGCTACTAAATGGCCAATCACTGCACTTATGTGGCACCCCAAGAACATTTTTCATGCTAGTGTTGCTCCCCAACTCCTTTAACATCTAAATGTTTCTCACAGGTTCAAAACGTTGAGGATCCCTTCTCTACAGCGTCAGCAACTTATTGGCCCATGTGCTTGGGCCGTCCAATGACTGAGCTTTTCTACAAACAATCCTATTTGCAGTCTTTATCTTAAAGGGGTGGTTAACCATTCATTTAACCTTTAGTATATTATAGAATATCCTATTCTGCAGTTGCTCCTCATTATTTGCTTTTATGTATTTTTTGACTTCCTACTTCTAGATCTTCGCAGCTTCCAAATTAGGTCACTGACCCCAGCAGTGAAAAACGGTTGCCCTGTAAGATCAGTTTTATCATTATTGATTATCTTTCAACTCAGTCCCTCTGTTACCAATAATCCAGTCTCTCATTCATTAAAGGTGAAAAACCCCTTTAATGATGCGTCAAATGATATGCCAAACTGTACAGTAGCTGTACATGTATGGCCACCTTAAAGGACCCTCCAGGCCATTTAGGAAACTGATTAGCCCTGAGGAAGGCCTACCTGACCTCAGCCTGAATTATGCAGAACAATATGGCAGCTTCTATTCATCCCTATATAAATACAGCCCAGCAACCAGTACCTTGATGCTTTTCTAAACACTTTCAGAAAAAGGCACCGTTACAAGATTTTTTTTTAAATAAAAATGAGCTCACTTTGTCCAATAAGAAATACTGGAATTGCTGTATATTCTATAATAAGGTTTTCAGAGTAGGAACTGAATGTTAAGTGATAATGTCACCATGACCTGCAAGTTAATCATCCCTTCAGTGGGTTTATAGAAAAGGCAGGGACAAACAGAATGGCTTAAGCTTTACCGTTCCCTCTATAAGTACATTTACAAAAGCTTTAAGATTTTCCCATCTGTACCGAAAGGAAACCCTTTCAAGCAGTATAGAGTTGAAGGAGTGCTGAATTCACAAGTAAATGTGTTCTGATTGCATGATTTAAAGCAGCAGCATTTCTGTGGAGTATGGCAATAATGAACCATTATTAAAGGAGACATTTCGTATAAAAAATGAAAACGTATCAGTGTGTTATATATAGATGTATAAGAAAATATATAGATATAGAAAAAACTAGTTTCAGGGCGATTTATTGAATATTTCTGCCCAAACCCTACTAGTCCCTCCCTTCTCTTCCACTTCCTGCTCCCTGAATTCCCAGGCTGTGCAGGGGAGCTGGCGGCTCTCAGCTCACTGTACTGTAGGACAGGAACCAATCAGCAGCTAGCAGGACCTGATAGGGAACTGACGCCTGTCTTTGATTGTGTGACTTCATGGCTGTGATTGTATAGAAAAGCAGGTTCTTCCAAGGACCAATCTTCCAGGCAGACTTTTCAATTAAAAAGTATTTTATTTATTCCAGTGCACAAGGACACAACCTAACGCATTTCGTATCAATAGGATACTTAATCATAGGCTACATGATTCAATTCCCACAACATATTTAAAACAAGGGAGAGCCAATTGGCTTTGTGAGTACTAGAATTACACATATGGTGCAATAAGAAGCATAATTATTGGAAACATTCAGTGTGACTTCACTCTAGTCAGACCCAGGGCTGTGATTGGCTGTCCCCCTCCTACTCTGCTTCTGGCAGGGACCGTTAGGACACACCCACTCCTCATTTGAAACAGGGACCAGGGGACACTAATAAAGGGGCTATTTTAAAGATAATAATCTGTAGCACCATGTAAAAGCAATATAATATATATAATTGCCTACAGAATTAGGGTTTTTCATTTATCCTAATGTCTCCTTTAAAGGCTTAGTATAAGAGGCCAGGAGTGTATCCATGCAGATCCAACAAAGGCTGGAAAAGGCAGAGATCAGCCTATTACCCCATGTCTCCAATCACTCATAGACTGGCCTAATTCTCTAACAACATCAAAACATTCCACTTTCAAGATACACTTACCCGTATCTGATGTGTGGATTTATATTTCTCTGGCACAGATAATTCCCTGACTGATTTAATGACAGCGATGGCTTTGGAGTCCTCTGTAATTTCCGACGTGGAGTTGTAAGAGACCGTTTCGTCGCTGTCGGCCATTTCTTCTTCCTCCTCTTCACTATAGCTTTCATCCGAGTTGCCATTGGACGGGACATCCCCACTTTCTTCTTTCTTTGGCTCGTCCAGTTGGAAAAGTTCTGAAAGCATGTAATTGGCTGATGCAATAATCTTCCAAGGAAGGGAGAGAGGGTAATTATGTACATACAATCAAGATAAACATAAATATGTTACACCATGACTAGCACATACAATATTTGGGAAGGTAAATTCTAAAGTAATTTGCATTTTGTCTTTATTAGTTCTTCATGAAATGTTTTTGGGTTTTCTGCTTTTTGATTCCAGGAATACTGACCTTAGCAGCCTAATTGAATTTTAAAAAACAGGTCCCGTTAAGATATTATAGCCTAGAAGATTGCAGCTAGAAAAACTATTGTTTATATTCTGAACGTACTGTACCAGCACAGCAATACAGTAGCACTATTACAAAAATGATCCATATCTTCTAATGTCAAGAGAAAATCCCCACCTTTGATCTCATTAGGCCATCTTTTCTGGGTCAGTGGCACTGCACATGCTCAGTGTGCTCCCAGCTGCTGCTGAGAAGCTAAGGGATTGATATAAATATAGGGCTGCTTATTAATGAATCCTGATTCAGACTGCACTGCATTGGTTTCAATGCTGCTATGCAATGAGAATTCTGAAGCAAATTAATTCAGAATCTGAATTAATTACTATACTGCTATATAGATGTATGCATGTATACTATAAGACGGACCCTAACCTCAGCAGCCCAGAGCATGAGCTGTGAATCAGCAAAAAAATAGAAACAATAAAAAAAAGAGCTACTGGGGGCACCTTTGGAGACACAGATCTTCACTGCTATAGGGTAAAAGAGGCCTTGAATTTGGTACAGAAGTTCAAAGCATATGGTGTAACATTTCAAAGCTCATTTATTGTGGAGCTTTATTTCTCCTTTAAATGTTAATATCATGGTGGATTTCAAATGTTTAGAACTGCACCCTATATTTGCTGCCACCTTGTAACTCCAGGACAGCTCACTGCTTTGAGTTATGAGCAGCACATGTCAAAGGGACTGTTTCACGAGGGGGTTCGGGCAGGCTCCTGCACAAAATATTCGGGTTGCACTCCCTACCCGCGACCTAGCATTGCAGCTTCCGGCGCCTAAATTTATGCACCCGCCCCTTTTGTCACTGAGTGGGAAAGTCTATAAGAAGAGGGGGAATGGCGGGCTGGACCAGGTGCGGATTGGGAGGGGGTGTATTAGGGTAGGGTGCGGGTCGAGAATTTCCTGCACACCACTACTGGGCATCCATGATGTACTTAAATTGCACTCAACATACTGTATCAAGTCATTATAACATTCTCTGCCACTAAACTTTATTTCTGAATGGTAACAAAGTTCATCAAAATCAACTGTAAAAAAAAAAAAATTAAGGCATAGTTTCAGAATTTTATCATTCTTCCTTTGCCCTCACAAGACTCCTCTGATTTTGGGCGCTCAGGGCTATTGCCCTCTCTGCCCTACAATAAAAACTGCCCAGCACTTACATATTATTACTGCCGATTGTATGCTGAACAAACTGCATACATGGTCAGGGGTTAATGGAAAGATGCAAATTAATACAGGTATGGGACCGGTTATCCAGAATGCTCGGGACCTGGGGTATTCCAGATAATGGATCTTTCTGTAATTTGGATCTACATACCTTAACTCTACTAGAAATTGTATAAACATTAAACAAACCCAATAGGCTGGTTTTGCCTCCAATAAGGATTAATTATATCTTAGTTTGGATCAAGTACAAGCTACTGTTTTATTATTACAGAGAGAAAGGAAAAAATTTGGATTATTTGATTATAATGGAGTCTATGGGAGATTGCCTTTCCATAATTCGGAGCTTTCTGGATAACAGGTTTCCGGATAACGGATCCCACACCATATAAAGCAGACCAACATAATCATCCACATTTTTTGTACTGAGTTTATAAGTACATTGACCAGTGGTTAACAGATAGGGATGCACCAAATCCACTTTTTGGGATTCCCTGAATCCTTCATGAAAGATTCGGCCAAATACCGAATCCTAATTTGCATGCGGGAAAGGAAAAGGTGGGAATAAATGTCTTTTACTTCCTTGTTTTGTGACAAAAAGTCACGAGATTTTCCTTCCCACACCTAGTTTACATATGCAAATTAGAATCCGGATCCTGCTGAAAAAGGCAGGAACCTGGCCGAATCCCGAACCGAATCCTGGATTCGGTGCATCCCTATTAACAGGACACCACCATAGACAGCTTGTTCCTCTAGACTTGCCCTGATTTACCCACTGAAGCTCGGAGAAGATACTTTGCATTTCCATAGCAAAGTGCTTGTCTGGTCTATCCCTAAACCCTTCATTACAAAACAGGTAATTCAGAGCTTTCTGAATAAAAGGTTTCTGGATAATGGATCCAATACAGATATATATTTGATGTCATGATCAAATAACTTACTTGTGGGTGCCTCCCCTTGTCCACTAACTTCAGGCAGTTTAATAACAATGTTCGGATGGTTCCGTAGTGCTTCCTGTTTTGGGTTTTCTTTATCATCATGTTACAAGCCACCCTATTAGGAACAAACAAGAGAAAGATTAATGGCACGTACGGTTTTAATGTCGCTGCTTGTTTCCCGGCTAGTAGTTTTCTTTGCTGCAACAAATTGGGTCAATTGTGCATGGCAAGATTGATTTGTTTCCGCCGAGTCCCGGGAAAGCTATAAAGATTCCAGTGCGTTAATGCATCATGATAAATATTTAACATTTTAGTTTAACAGGGGACAAAGCCATGGAGAGTAGGAACTGAGTTACAAAGGGACCGCAGGGAAATATCACAATGCAGGCTGACTATAAATTTAACACACACAAAAAAAAATCCTGTGTTTACTGTTCATTCCAATAAAGAAATGTGGAATGAGAAATGGGTTGTAATTTGTGTGTTTGTAAATAGTTAACTATTCCACTGTAGTTTAATCTCCCACTGAGCCATGGAACAATGCAGTTTCCTTTTCATTTAAAGGAGAAATAAAACCTTAATAAAAAATCCCTACCCCCCTACCCGGTACATAAAACTGTACATTGTACTTGATCCAAACTAAGATATAATTAATCCTTATTGGAAGCAAAACCTATTGGGTTTAATTAATATTTACATGATTTAATAGTAGACTTAAGGTATGAAGATCCAAATTATGGAAAGATCCATTATCCGGAATACCTCAGGTCCGGAGCATTATGGATAACAGGTCCCACACCTGTACACCAGCTTGCCCTGTTACTAGCCAATAGCTGTTATAAACTGCAGGCCCATCAGCCGCATCTATTAAAAAGCAAGTAGGGGTGACATGTACCTACAATCAAAGCCAGTCATTAGCTGCGTGTGTGAAAAGTGTTGCTAAAATAATACGTCACTTAGGTTGTGGGACTCCTTGGTGACTTATAATATCCTTATATTTTACAATATGGGGTACTTTATTCACTATATATTGTGAAATGTATATTCTATGTGTACTGTTTATTGTGAGTGGGTCCCTAAGCTCAGTAAGTGATGGCAGCACAGAGCATGTGCAGTGAATCAGCAGAAGATGGGGAGCTACTGGGGCATCTTTGGAGGCACAGATCTTAACTGCTAAAAGGCTGTGGTTGCCTTGGGCTGGTACCGAAACCCAAAACATAATGTAAAACATTTCTAGCCTATTTATTTAGTTAAGCTTTAGTTCTCCTTAAAGTAATATCAGTTTTTTTTGTTATTTCTTGCCCTAAATAAGAAAATGAAACCAGTTCCTGTTCTGCTGAGCAGAGGAAAGCTGATAAAGCAAATACCCAGCCAACAGGCAAGCCCTCTCTATAATGAGCTGCTCCTTATCTCAAAGCATAACAAAGGTGGCAGCTTAGGGTTTGTTTATACAGTGCTCATAATCAGGATGTGGTTTGACCAAAGTGTTTAGCAGATTCCGATTCAAACTTAAAATCATTTGAATGTCATGCTCTAGAAAAATTTAAAAAGTTAAATAATGTTAAATGTTACATTTTTGTTCATTTTTTTTTTTTTAAATATTGTCTCAAATCTGCAATGTAAATTAGGTTTAGTATTCCGCTAACTCTAAAAAGGATGGATTAATACATTCCTACTTTAAAATGGCTGCGAACCAGTGTATAGCTTGAGAGTGTACTGTGAACCATTTGTATATATGAACACAACGTACTTAACAGCAATACAAAGATACTCAGCCATCTCCCAGTATACTGATTTTGTTTGCATAAGGAAATTGCTTAACAAAAGTAATCAAATTTATCATCATCAAAAGTGGCACTTAGGGGGTTATTTACAAAAAAAAACTTGATTTAATTGGATTGTGGAAAAATTCAATAGAATCGAGCACAAACCCGAATTACTCGAATTTTCAGGCTTTTTGCAGAATTTCTAGATTTTTCCAGTTTTGCAGAAAACCCCCGGAAAAGTCGGATTCTGGCGAAAACCCCCATAACTTAAATTTGAAATAGATGCCTTTGCCATTGACTTATACAGGACCTCGACAGGTCTGAGATGAGATTTTCGGTTTCTGGCTTTTCGCAGCATCGGGGTATAATAAATCTCGAAAAGTTTTAACTTTCTAGTGAAAAAAACTTGAATTTTCGATGTTTTAATATTTGGACTTTAATAAATAACCCCCTTAAAAAATGTGTTGTTTTTTTATTCATAGCAGCTGAACGAAATGTTCAACAGAAAAATAATAAAAAAAATATATCAAGAAACTTGATTAACGCCAGTCTCTGACGAAGCACTTACTTGTAAAGAAGAATGGCCACGGGCATGGTGAACGGGTTTTGGTATTTATCCTCTGTTTCTTCACAAAGAGTCGTTAGATCATAGAGCTTTACTATGTCACTGCCACTAGCTAAAATAAAGAATATTGCCAGTTGATATCTAGGGTTTGGCCAGGTTTCCAAACAAACAATTTGCTTTAATTTGGCCATTACAGCTGCATTAAATGGGGGTCCATGAAGAGCTTTAAAGGAGAAGGAAACTCCAAGTTTATTGCCAACAGATTAAGCTGGCCATAGACGCAAAGATCTGATTGTACGAATCTAGGATTCGTACGATTTTCGAACCGTGTGTGGAGAGTCCCAACATTTTTCGTCCGGCGGAGATCGGTCGTTTGGTCGATCGGACAGGTTAGAAAATTTCTGTCGGCTGCCGATAATATCTCTGCATGTATTGCCGATCGTACGATTTTCAGTGGGAGACTGTCACTAACTTTGGTTGGACATAGATATGGTACGATTGCTGTCAGGGGCAGAACATTGCTGATCTGTTCTTTAACTAATCTGACTGGTAAGACTTTGATCTGAATGGTTAGAGGCGGGTCGGGAGATGGGAAAGTCCGATCGTAAGATGATTCGTACGATCGGATCTTTGCATCTATGGCCAGCTTTAGCCACAATAGTGCAAGCTAGAATGATATATTTATTCTGCAGAATGCTTTACCATACCTGAGTAAACAGCTCTAGACAATGTCTCTGTTTATTTAGGATAGAAGCTGCCATATAAGCTTGGTGTGACATCATCATTTCCTGCCTGAGTCTCTCCCTGCTCACTTACAGCTCTGAGCTCGGATTACAGGAGGAGGGAGGGAGAGAGGAGAAATCTGAGCATGCTCAAGCCCTAGCCCTGGAGGTTTATGTTGAAAAAAGGAAGTCTGATACAGAAGCCCATGAGTACACAATATAAGGAAAGAAATGCAGTGTTTCTTTTAACAGAGGACTCAGAGCAACATTACTTTTTTTACTGGGGGTATACTGGTGTATTTATATAGAGCATTCTGATAAAGCTCATACGCGCATAACAACTGCACTTGGAAAGAAACACAGAAAGGTAGCAAGGTGAAAAGAAACAGCTATGGTGGGTAATACTTTCCACCAAAAAATTAAAGTCTTTTAAAGTAATGCAAAAAAATGTACCGGTGTGCTACACGGTTAAAATGTATGTGTTTGCTTCAGAAACTCTGCAATAGTTTATAAATATAAACAAGCTGCTGTGTAGCCATGGGGGCAGCCATTCAAGCACAAGATACACAGTAGGTAACAGATAAGTATTACTATAGTTTATATAAACAAGCTGCTGTGTAGTCATGGGGGCAGCCATTCAAGCACAGGATACACAGTAGGTAACAGATAAGTACTACTATAGTTTATATAAACAAGCTGCTGTGTAGTCATGGGGGCAGCCATTTAAAACTGAAAAAGAACAGCAGATAACAGATAAGCCCAGTAGTATACAATGGGATTTTTAAGTATTATCTGTTATCCATTGTGTATCCTGTGCTTGAATGGCTGCCTCCATGACTACATAGAAGGTTGTTTATATAATCTATAGTTGCATTTCTGAAACAAACACACCAGTGCCAGGGCAATACTACATTACTTTGTCATTCCTTTAAGACACTTTCAGCTTTTGGTGTTTAATGTTCCTTAGAACAGCTTAGAATTTCAAACAAGCAGATATGTATGAGGCAGAACAGGGAGGGCTCAGACTAAACCAAATGAACTTAGAATGAAAAGAAATTGAAGAACCCTTACCCTTAAAAAGCCAGTAGGTGTGCCCTTCTTTTGTGCAATTAGACTTCAAAAACGATAAAATATTCTGTGCAATGTCTTTAATAACTGTAGTTGAAAAATTTGAGTTCTCCAGATTTGGAATATCTTCTGTCTTGATCATCTCATATTTCTACAGTGTCAAGGAAAAAAAAAACAAAATAAAAATATAACAGACAGCAGCTTTCAGATATGCAGATTCACTAGTTAGAATAATGCAAGTGCTTAGTCAATTCAGTGCACAGGACAAGGTTGATTTATATCTCTTCAGATGGATTTTTTTTCTCCTAACCACCTCTCCTGAGCTCAGCTTAACCATTACAGTAGACCCTTGTTTGTTAACCATTACATTGCTCAACCCCAGCAGAACTTTTAACCAAAGTATGCTGTGCCTGTGTAAACCTGCATTCTGCATTGCATGAACTTTACATCATACATGTCCTGTTTGCAGATATAAATGTTACTGATGATGTGAGGGAAAATGGCCGCCAGGTGAAAGCTGCAATTTGTTTTAGGAAAATGTGATGGTGGGTATAGCAGTACAAATGATGTGGCTTAGGTGGGGAAGATATGCCCAACTTATATACATGGTAGGAAAATGTAGGCTTTACATGTCCTTTAAAGGGATTGTTTGTCGTTGAGTTAACTTTTACTCTATGTAGAAAGGGATTGTGGAGTTTAGCTTTTTATTTAGCAGCTCTCCAGTTTGTAATTTCAGCAATCTAGTTGCTACGGTCCAAATTAGCCTAGGAACTACAAACAGAGTTGAATAATTGATTGGAATATGAATAGAAGAGGCCTGATTAGAAAGAGGAGTAATAAAAAGTAACAATAACAATAAATTTGTAGCCTTACAGAGCAATTGTTTTTCCGAAGGGGTCAGTGACCCCCACTTGAAAGGCATGTCATTAAAAAACAATAGGAAATAAATAATGAAGACCAATTGAAAAGTTGCTTGGAACTGGCCATTCTTTAACATTCTAACAGTTAACTGAAAAGGTGAACACCTTTAAAAATCAGTTCCACACTATGGGGCATATTTATTATGCTGTGTAAAGCAAAATTCGGGAAAAAAATGGTGTTAAAAGTTGTGTAAAATAAATGGCGGTGGTGTGTGTAAATTTACTCCACGCGAAATTTGGCGCCGTTATTTTGCATTGCTTCCAGCGGAAGTCACATAAGAAAAAACGTGTAAAAATGTTACCCCAGCGAATATATCCCACTGTTTTTTAAACACTACAATAACTATGCCTCTATGGATGAACTGTATAGCAATCGCAATAAAGAAAGCAGCTTGGCAGTGTAGTAGTGGAGAATCTAAACAAGTAGCTGCAAGGACAATATTGTTAAAATAAAATTAAATAAAAAAAGGAACTCAGCATGAAATTATTAATAATGCGAAATGCCTTTGGTAATTTTTTCCTATCTATTGTCCTAAACATTCATAATATCAAAAAACCATCACATGATCTTGGAGCAATCAGCCACACAAAACACACAAGGGCACAATATGAAGATGTGCACCCGAGGGTGCCTTTCACTTCCACTGGTTACACAGAGCACAGATAATATTTGCTGCTGTGAACTATAATTTGGAAGGTGCACACCCTAATTGATATTAGAGTGCCAATCCCATGGAGACCGCCCAAATAAGGCCTCCTTGTACATATAATTAAAATCAAAACATAAGGATTGCACACTCTTCGGCATTAAAAAGTCAAGGTTTTATTTAGTCAAACACTTACATATTGGCAATAGGCCCAGTGATTGGCCCTACGCATTTCCACCACAAAAGTGGTCTTCCTCAGGGGCAAAAAATCCATACAATACAAAAAACAATAAAAAGGCAGGAAAATATCTACTGCTGCTTCAGAACCCCCAGGATATTCAAACAGGAATACTACGGAAAACCCACCTGTACAATCCCGTTCACATGGAAACACATCACAAGTTCAGGGACATTACAGATCAGATTGTCCAACCAATAATCAATACCAGTCAGCACATTGATTGGCTTATTGTTGTCCCTTGAAGAAAAACAAATGTTAGTACACTTAAACCATATCACACATTTTATTCTACATAAATCAATACAATTATTAGGATCAGTGGCGTAACTAGATATTACTAGGCCCCAACAGCAACTTATTTTTCAGGCCCCCAAAATGTTTTGAGGTTCAATTGTTTTTACCAATATTTGTTGAAACTAGGGATGAACCGAATCCACTATTTTGGATTCGGCCGAACCCCAGAATCCTTTGCTAAAGATCTGGCCAAACCAAATTTGTAAATGCAAATTAGGAGTGGGAAGGGGAAAACATTTTTTACTATCTTGTTTTCCGACAAAAAGTCACGCGATTTCCCTTTCCGCTTCAGAAACACTACTATTTCTGTAGAAATAAGTTATATCAACTGGACTTGCTGTATTTTTTCCTTGAAGACGTTTTAACAGTGATCCAACTGGCTCTCAATTCAGAAAAAAAAACTTGTAAATAAGATCTTTCTCGGGTATATATCCTCTGGAATGTTGCTTCAATCAGCATAATCTGTTTATCATAATCCGCAAGGATGTCATGAAGTTAGGCGTTGATTGGATTAGCATGATTGGAGCTTTGAGGCGTTATTAAAGGGGTTCTTCACTTTCAAAACACTTTTTTTAATTCAGTTGTTTTTAGATTGTTCCCCAGAAATAATGACTTCTTTCAATTACCTTCCATTATTTATTTGTTACTATTTTTGTAAAATCTAAGTTTAAAATTTAAATGTTGGTGTCTGGTGTATGAGTCTGGCAACTCAGTAATTCAGGTGCAGATTCTAAACTGTTCCAAATTTGCAACATTTAGTTGATACATTACTCAGCAGCATCTCTGGAGTATTAGTAACTATTGTAACAGCTGCCTGTAATGAAACTCAGAGATTCTGCTCAGCAGGGACAAAGATAAGAAATGTATCAACTAAATGTATTCGTTTAGAACAGTTTACAGGGTCATCGACCCCCCCCCTCCCAGAGCTGCTTCAGAAGGTGAAAAATGTCACTTCACACTTCAATATTAGAAAAACAGTCATACATAGAAAATAGAGAGTCATTGGGAAAAGTCGTTATTTTTGGTGATCAATCTGAAAACAACTAGTTAATTGAAGGTGAACCATCCCTTTAAACCTTCCAGGGAGAGGTACCAAAACAGCATTGTATGTGGCAGACAATAGATGTCGCAGCCCCCCCCCCGCCTCTATTCAAACTTGGTTTTTCAGTTTTTACATAAATGGCTTCTTTAACACCTCTTTTGAACCAGTCGCTCTCCCTAGAATCTGAACTTGGCAGTCTTCAAACGTGTGTCCTTTTTCTTTTAGATGTAGGTACATGGACTGACCAGAGGAGCTGAGGAGCAGAGGAGCTGCGCCATACGGTGGTGTAACTGCTATTTGGTTTTTCCCACATACAAATCAGAGCACTCCTCAGTGCACTGCATACATAGGGGCACATTATTTAGGGTTGAATATTGAGGGTTAATTAACCCTCGATATTCGACTGTCAAAGTCAAATCCTTCGACTTCGAATATCGAAGTCGAAGGATTTACCGCAATTCGTTCAAACGATCGAAGGAAAAATCATTCGATCGAACGATTAAATCCTTTGAATCGAACGTATTTACCTACACACCTACGCTCGGGGGGTATAGTTTTCCTTTAAGTAACTTGCCCAAGGTAAAAAGGGATGAAACAGAGATTAATACCTACCTGACAAGTCTGATCCAATTGTATTCAAAAAATACATTTTTCATCTACCGTTCTGAGAGCACAAAGAACAATACTGCCATTTAGTTATCTCACCTGAGGCGCAAGCTTACAGCAGGATACCGACCACCACCAAAGATAGGCATATTGGAGCCCACCAGCATGTGAATATCTTCAAACGTCCAAAGGATATTTCTGACAAAGTCATTTTTAAGTCCCTTGTACAGACAAAATGAATTGATGAAAAGAATGCAGTTTTAGAATTGCACCAAAGGTAAATGATAAAAATTTATTTTTTTTAAAAAGAGAAGATGTGTCAGTTAAATAAAAAGGGAAAGAAAACGTGGATAACTACTTCTAATGTGATTGGTTATAGATGCCAATTTCGTGTTTTGTTTAAAATGATTCCTCTTGAGCTGGACAACTGTGTTTTTTCCAATCTTGTGCTTGATATAATTCATACCGGACCATGTTCCCAGTCAGTAAAGAAAGCGAGCTCAAAATATTTTTATATTCAAATATCAAAAGAGAAAAAAAACTCAAAAGTAAGCATATAACAAGCAACTAATACCAGTTCTAGTGTGCCTGTTTTATCCATACTTTTGGTTTTTTTTTCTTTTTGAATAGAACATTGAAAATTAATACTAGTCTTCAGTGTGCACGTTCCGGCACATGTAACATGCAACATATGCAACATAGGCAGCAACCCTGCTGGGAACTTTAATAGGCTGGAGAGTAATTTAAAAAAATGTCCAAAATGGAAAAAATTTTATAGTGTCAGAAATCAGACTAGATGGTATACTGGTGTTCACCTGCAGACTAAATTTATACTTTTGCACCAGAGAGAATCCACAAAAAACAACCAGCAGAAATTTAGAGTAAAAAAAGCACCCTAAGCAGAAAAAAAGCATACATAAAGAAATATTGTACTGAATGGTACCTAGCTCCTTACCTGATTGGAAGCTCCCCCATCATCTGATACAGAGGAAAGTGTTTCAAATGGGGCTGGCCATGCAACATGTTCACGGCTGGTTTGCCCTCCAAGATCTTGAGCTTCTCTGGGTTCATTTGGAGCTGACGGAACTGGTTCTGCGGTATCATCTCCATTGATACTGTAATGGAAAGAGAATATACTCAGCTTCTAGGTGGCTAGGCTTCCAAGTAGTTAATACTATTACAAACTTAGTAAACGGTTTATTGTCTGTGTGAAAAGGACAAGGGGTAAATACCTGTAGTATAAGAACTTGGAGAGAATAGCCTTCTGGTACCAATGCTCTTTACTCTTCTTTTTCCTTTGCCACTTTTGATCCATCAGACGCTGATAGAACTCTTTTAGCCATGTCCAGTCTCCTGTCTGGATAATGAAGAACATTATTCCACAAAAATAAGTGCACCATCATTAAGGGCTTAAAGGGTAATTAAATCAATATCTGGGGACAAAAGTTTGAGAAACAGGGTCAGCATTAATGCACAAGATGGCTGTGTAAGTACCCAGGTAAAGCAAAGTTATGTGCTTCTGATCTCCTCCTCCCTGGTTCACAAACAAAATGCTCAACTATAAGCCTAAAATTAAACATCTGCACATTGTACTGACCCTGCTGGAGGTTCTGGTGTGCAAGGGCAAATTCAGACCTGGGCATAAAGTGACCAGGGATAGAATGAAATCAGATGAACAAGCATCCTGGAATTTGTGGGCTGACATACAGAAGCATTGTGTTATAATTGCAAAACTAAGAACAAATATCTTACAATCTATATCTTACAATCTAAATATATTGCAATCAAAAACACTTTGAAAAGAAGACAGCATGTGCAAGGTCTAAAAAGTTAAAGGATATGTAAAGCCTCAAAACTAATTAATGTGAAAGTGCTGTTCGGAGCACTTTTTCAATTCACGCTTTTTTTTAATTTCTAAGATATTAGCCATTTTTACACTGTTCGTATAAACAACACCTTCTGGCCTTTTTGGCTAACTGCCTACAGTTGGAGGGGCGCAATTAAGTGAAAAAAGAAACCTCTTGGGTAAATTGACCTGCTTAGAAAGGATTAGAGAACATCAGATGATTCTTCTAACTTATTATTTAAGCAGAGCGACAGAAGATACATTGCCATGGATTATTTTACCCAATGAACTGGAATAATAATAACTGCAAACAATATACCCCCCCCACCATTGGAAACAACAAATAATCAAAATAAAAGCCGATTCCCACCTGAGAGGATCTCATGAAGAGCTCCTGAATGTCCAGTTCATCCAGAAGCAACGTCCTCCCAATGCGGTGAACAGCCATACTCACATGAGACTTGCTATATGGGATCTTCAGCAGTTTCTTTATGTTCTGCAAATACATTGAAAACATACTGTTGGCATTTTGACAGGGCACAAAAAAAAATACAAATCGTCATTTTTGTTAACTAATACAAGTGCAAAGCATGGAAACTCAAATTAGGGATTTATTGTTGCTTAATTTAACTTAAGGTGAACTACCACTTACACTATATTTAGGCTTTGTGGCTACTGCCACACTATAGCTGGATTCTTGCAGGCCAAGAATCAGCACCTACACGCCAATCAGCTTTCTTATGTGACTGCACCCAGAGCCACTGTGTTAACCTCGGTGCAGGCACACAGAGTGGATTTTGGCACAAAAACGCACACTTATGGATTTTGACACCAAAATTCTCTCTGTGTGCCTGCACCCTATGCACTGGCTATGGGTGAAGGCACGTGAGAAAGCTGATCAGAACGTAGGGGCTGATGCTCAATCTACGTAGATTTGTAAAGTTTACTGCGTTTTAACAGGGCATTCTGAATTTTTTCCCCCAAAATTCAAAAAGCTAAGTATATTAAAAGTGGCCATGTTTTTTGTCCTAATAAATGACTATATACTTTGATTTTTGAATTTTTGGTTAAAACACAATATAAATGTTTTCTAATTTGCTATATACACCCATAGACTGGGATGGACTGTGGGATTGTCTTTGGACCCCATAAAAAAAAAAAACAAATGCTCTATAAGGCTACAAATATATTGTTATTGTTAGTTTGTATTGCACATCTATTCAGTCCTCTCCTATTCATATTCTAGTCTCTTATTCAAATCAATGCATGGTTGCTAGGGCTATTAGGACCCTAGCAACCAGATCACTGAAATTACAAATTGGAGAGCAGCTGAATACAAAGCTAAATAACTCGAAAACCACAAATAATAAAAAAAAATTAAAATTAAATTGCAAATTGTCTCAGAATATCACTCTCTTCATCATACTAAACGTTCATGTAAAGGTGAACGACCCCTTTAAACATGATCACATATACAAGGTGTGGTGTCTTAGCTAAATTAACTTTATCATGGGCTGACATACATCGTTTTTGAGCAATTATCCTAGAAACCAAGCAGATACATTGCATTCTAGCATAAAAATACAGCAACAAGGGAGCTGCAAAAAAGTAATTTAAATGGAAACAGTTACACTTTAAACAACACACTGTAGGTGAGAGATAGGAAAGAACTACAACTACATAAACTACAGCAGCCCTACTTCATAGAGCTATTGGGAGGGTGCCAGGAATTGTATTTCTGCAAAATATGGAATAGGGAAAATATTACCTCTACCACTAAATACAGTGTATGTAGGGTCATAGGCTGACGTTGCCCTTTTTTTAATCTTCACTATCAAATATTAACATTAACTGTGGTGTGGGTCTGCCCAAAAGAGCATGCAATGTACAAACCTCTGAATCAGCCACAACATCCACCTCCTTTCCAACTGTGTCGATAAAATCATATGCCATGCCAAAGCTGTAATGACACAAAGATATTTCAACCAGAAACAAAGATTGTGCTGGAAAGATTTCAGTAAAGCAACCAAAGGCTAACCACATTTGTCCCATACAGTTGTTATAACAGGCAATAGCCTTTAGAGGTGTCTGTGCAGTGGTCCCATACACATGCAGGAAAAAAGGGTTTTCTACTTACCGGAAAATCCTTTTCTAGTAGGCCCGAACTGTCAGTGCAGACGTCAAGGGTTTTGTCTTGATTCACCTCTGGAGGCAGGACAGAAAGATTGATGCCTCTTGGCCCCTCCTCCTCCTTCATATAAGCTCTGGCTCCACCATCTTCCCTCAGTTATTTGTAAAGCATAGTTGGTGGAGATAAGGTTAGAAAGAAGCCAAGTGACAATAGAGAGAAAGGAAAGGATAGCGAGAAAGATGTCCCTGTTCCCATACTAAAATCAG
This sequence comes from Xenopus petersii, assembly GCA_038501925.1. Lineage (NCBI taxonomy): Eukaryota > Metazoa > Chordata > Amphibia > Anura > Pipidae > Xenopus > Xenopus petersii. The sequence continues at coordinate 16,402,686 of CM076685.1, forward strand.
CCTGGGTGGGACTTACTGCACTGACAGTTCGGGCCTACTAGAAAAGGATTTTCCGGTAAGTAGAAAACCCTTTTTTCTCTAGTCGGCCCTCCTGTCAGTGCAGACGTCAGGGGACGTCCAAAAGCTGTCCCTGTTATAGGGTGGGTAGCTGCATAAGTCTTAACTGAACTTCTGTACTGCTGCTGCTTGCAGGACCTTCCGGCCAAACATGGCCATTCGAGAAGCAAAAACATTTAACTTGTAAAATTGAACAAAAGTATTTGGTGATGCCCAGGTGGCCGCTTTGCAGATCTGCTCTGGTGATGCCATGTTCTGTAAAGCCCAAGAAGTACTTTGTGCTCTGGTAGAGTGAGCTTTAACTGAAAAGGGTCTGTCTGACCTGTTGTTTGTGATCATATGCCGAATTGATCGTGTCCACCAGCCACCGAGCTATAGTTCGTTTCGAGACCGCACGTCCCTTAGTTGCTCCTGCGTAAGACACGAGGAGGCCATTTGCAGTGCGATACGAGCTGGATCGTTTCAAATAGATTCGGATTGCCCGAACTACATCTAGCCTGTGAAGAAGGTCTTCTTTGACATTTTGCGGCCGCGGACAAAATGATGGTAAAACAATCTCCTCATTCAAATGAAAACTGGACACCACCTTAGGTAAAAACTCTGGAACAGTTCGTAAAACAACTTTATCAGCATGGAGGACTAACCAAGGCTCTTTGCAAGATAAGGCCGCAATCTCAGAAACTCGCTTTGCAGATGTAATAGCGATGAGGAAGGCAACTTTGAACGACAGCCACTTCAAGTCACATGTCGCCAGCGGCTCAAAAGGAGGTTGTTGTAAGGCAGCAAGAACTAATGGAAGATCCCAAGCTGGGGTCGGATCACGTACAGGTGGTCTCTTCCTGAGCACCCCTTTGAAGAATTGTTGTATAGCAGTGTCTTCTGCCCACTGCACATGAGTAAGCGCAGACAATGCTGACACTTGAGTCTTGAGGGTACGTAAAGCCAGACCCTTCTGGAAACCATCGGTGAGAAATTCAATCAGCGATTGGGTAGTGACCTGTTCCCAAACAATGTGACGTTGGGCACACCAGCATATAAAAAGCCTCCACACACGATGGTACACTTTAGCAGTAGTTGGTTTACGTGCTTGAAGCAGGATCTCTATTGCATTCTGTGAGAAACCGTGCTGTTGCCACCATTGGGTCTCAACAGCCAGGCCGTCAAACGGAGCATAGGTAGGTTGGGATGTCGAATAGGGCCTTGGGTAAGGAGATCCGGCCGACCAGGAAGTCGCCATGGTCTTGCCACGGAGAGCTGTACTAGATCGGAGTACCAAACTCTGTTGGGCCAGTCTGGTGCAATGAGGATCACCGTTGCCCTGCAGATTTTTATCTTCCGTATTATCCGAGGCAGAAGCGGTAACGGTGGGAATGCGTAGACGAGTCCGAAATCCCAGGGGGTGACTAGAGCGTCGACAAAGGCTGCCCCTGGGTCCCATGTTCTGGCGCAGTAGGTGGGGACCTTGAAGTTGTGTTTCGAGGCCAACATATCCACCTGTGGCCTTCCCCATCTTTGAGTCAGAAGAAGGAAGGTGTCGCTGTTGAGTGACCATTCCCCGTGGTCTATGGTGGTTCTGCTTAAGTAATCCGCTTCCCAGTTCTGGACTCCCGGAATGAATACTGCTGAAATTATCGGTACGGTCTGTTCCGCCCAAGTCAGGATGCGGGTCACCTCGTTCATTGCCCCTTGGCTGCGGGTCCCGCCCTGCTTGTTGATATACGCTACAGCTGTGGCGTTGTCGGACTGGATTCTGACTGGTAGAGAGGTGAGCAGTTGCGTTAGACTCTCTAAGGCTAGGGCGATAGCCCGTAGTTCGAGCACATTGATGGGCAGAAGGCTCTCCTGTGGAGACCAGAGGCCTTGAAGATTGTGTGATCTGTAAACTGCGCCCCAGCCCCTGAGACTGGCGTCCGTCGTGACTATCTCCCACTGGGGAAGAGCCCAACTGCGGCCTGATTGTAGATTCTGCGGACAGGTCCACCAAGCCAATTGCTTGCATGTGAGTTCCGCTATTGGTATCACCTGGTGGAGGTCCTTGTGGTTCTTGTTCCAACGAGCTAGGAAATTCTGTTGGAGGGGTCGCATATGAAACCTGGCAAAGGGAATGGCCTCCAAGGCGGATACCATGAGACCGAGAAGGTGTAGGCAGTCTGCGGCTGACCTTGTAGTCTGCGACAGAAAGGTTTGAGTCGTGGAGATCAATTTGATGATCTTTTGCTGAGGTAAGGATACCTTCTGTGTGGTGGAGTTGAAGAGAAGACCTAGAAATTGAATTGTCTGGCAAGGTGTGAGGCAGCTCTTGCGGTTGTTGAGGAGCCACCCGTGTTGGGCGAGTACACGTATGCATATGTCTGTGTCCCTGGCCGATTGAGTCTCTGAAGAAGCCATAATCAGCAGGTCGTCTAAATACGGTATGACATGTATTCCCAGAGATCTGAGATAGGCCACCAGTGGAGTCAGTATTTTGGTAAAGATACGTGGCGCAGTACAAAGACCAAACGGCAATGCAGTGAATTGGTAATGTTGATTGCGGATGGCGAACCGGAGATACTGTCTGGATACAGGGTGTATGGGTATATGGAGGTAAGCGTCTTGCAAATCTATCGAAGTCATGAAGATATTTGGCTCCATGGATGCTATGACCGACCTTATGGATTCCATCCTGAACTTTTTGTTGTAAACCATGTGATTCAATGGTTTCAAATTCAGAATTGGTCTGAAGGAACCTTCTTTTTTCCGAATGAGAAAGAGGTTGGAGTAGAAACCCTTGAACTCTAGGTGCGTAGGAACTCTTTCGATCACCTCCGTGACAAGCAGATTTTCTACCGTGTCCCACAGAATGTGTTCCTTGTGTGGTTGTATGGTGGTTGGAACAAACCGTCTTGGTGGTAAGTGAGGGGAGAAGGGAATTCTGTAACCTTGTTGAAGAATAGTGAGTACCCATGTATCTGTCACATGAGTCTCCCATTCGCCCACGTATCTTTGCAGTCTGCCCCCGACTGCCCCCGTCCGTTGCCTGATGGAGTCAGGCCGAGCTGGGTTTGCCTGTTGCTGGTTTCTTCGTGTTCCTGTTCTGGTGCTGCCAAGCGGGCCTACCGCGTTTGTTACTCTGGTCTGTCTGGGACGACCTGTAGTTGCGAAAGGAACGAAAGGGTTTAGCTTGTGGGTTCCATGGTCTCTTGCCAGAAAATTTGTTAGAGTTATCAAATCTTTGCCTCTTCCCCGTAGGTAAGAAGGTACTTTTGCCCCCAGTGACCTCGGCTATAATCTGTTTGAGGTCTGGACCGAATAAAGTGTCTCCCGTGAACTTGAGAGATAACAATTTTAGTTTTGAGGCCGTGTCACCTGTCCAGTGACGAAGCCAGAGAGCTCGCCTTAGTACAACTACATTCGCAGTTGCCTTTGCTGCCAACTTGACCACCTCGATGGATGCTTCGCCAAGAAATGCTAGAGCTGTAGCCAATTTATCTACTTCAGACTGTAATTGTTGTGGAGAGGATGGCGGTTGGCGTGCCAACTCCAGAGCCCAATGTCTAGCTGTACGTGCTAAGCCCGCCGAAGCGACTGCTGGACGTAAAGTGGCGGCTGCTTGAACATAGGCCTTCTTTAGGGTTGATTCCATCCGCCGATCTAAAGGATCCTTGAATGCAGCTTCTTCTGCTGGTAGTGCTGTTTGTCGGGAGAGGCGAGCCACTGCTGAATCCACCTTGGGTGCTCTATCCCACTTCTTTTCGAATTCTTCCGGAATAGGAAAGGTGTTAAAAAATCTCTGAGTGGGCGCAATGCGCCTATCTGGATGATTCCATTCCGCTTCAACTGCCTGAGTAATTGACTTGAAAACTGGGTAGGTAGGCTTAGATTTTTTGCGCCCCCCTAGTAACTTATCTGCCTTTGAGAGAGGAATTGTTTCATCTTTAATTTCAAGGGTTTGAAGCATTTGTCGTAACAGTTTCTTCGACACTTCTGGGTTTATTAATGACTGTTTTTCTTCATCAGAATCACTGTCAGAACCGTTATTGGAATGATCAGATTTATCTGATAGTAGGTGAGGAAGTAGTTCGTCTTCTGACTCAGAAACCAGACCATCCTCTGACTCAGATGAGTCTGAAAGGATAGTCGATTTACGCTTTTTAGGTTCCCTAGATGTTGAGGGTTGTGGAGGTTGAACTGTGTTCATTATCCACTGGAGGAAATCACCAAATTGATGCGGAGTTGGTAATGGTGGTGGTTGGGACGTAGCACCCTGGTCACGTGGGCTAGATGTTAAAGCCTCTGTAGGCCTTTGAGATAATATGGAGGTTGATGGAAGAAAAAGTGGAGGTGTGTTGGGTCCACTAGAAATTATACCCTGAGGAGGGGTATTAGGAACTGAATCCACCTTGTCAGCCTGTTGTGGAGGGTGTGGGGATAGTATTGGGGCCTCCAACAAATCTGATTTGCAATCGGAACAATAGTTCTTTTCAGATTTCCTCAGGGAGTGCTTACATGTCTTGCATTTTGGCAATTTATCTGGCCTTTTCTGAGACCTTGTCTCCCTTTTCTTGGCAGTGTTAACCTCTGCTCTTAACTCGGTAAGGGGATCTGTTTGATCCATGGTTTTTATATGCAGGGAACGCAGTAACTCACTGTTGTGCTCTGTAACATGCGACACGCTGTCTCGTGGTGTTTCAATGCGCCAGTCTAAACTGGCCTTCCGTTCCTGTAACTGCGCAGTTCAGACTAGGACGGCTTCCCTGGAGGCGCGAACACTGACGTCAGCGCGCAGTACGCACTCTGCCTTTTGGCGCGAGTGGACCGCGCACAGGGATGACGTCAGAGCGGCTCTCTCGGTACTGTGCGAGAGAGACGCTGCCATTGCCTATGAAAAGAGCCTGTTACCTGAAAATATGCGCGCACGGCCCCTACTAGACTGACTATGTGTTAGAGGGTGTGCCAGTGGAATTTACCTCCATAAAGTGGCGGTCATGTCAGGGATCTGCTAAGGGAACAGCTCAGCGTGTTCAGCAGAATAAACCTGGAAATTGTAATCGGGTTACATCTAGGCAGCATCAGCGTGCCCCAGTAACAACATGATGATCTTTCCCTGTTCTTGTCACTGAAAATTCAGCGTTTAGAGTATGAACACTCACTTAGCCTGTGAGGTGCATTACACTCGTATGGATAGCTCAGCGTATCCTGAGTGGCAGAAGTCTTCCTTGAAGCAAAAATATATTAATAAAAGAATTTAAAAATAACAACTAAAAGAAATAAAATAAAATAAAAAAATAAACTGTCCTTCACCTCCGAGGCAGGACAAAAAACTGAGGGAAGATGGTGGAGCCAGAGCTTATATGAAGGAGGAGGAGGGGCCAAGAGGCATCAATCTTTCTGTCCTGCCTCCAGAGGTGAATCAAGACAAAACCCTTGACGTCTGCACTGACAGGAGGGCCGACTAGAGAAAACTAAATGGGGCACACATATAAATGTATAGGTAGGGCAGCCTCCAGTATGGCTGGTGTATATGGGAAGAAGTAGAGCAACACTATACAGAGACAATGGCAAATGCAAAGTTTGCAAACAATTTAACAGTTCATGTTGAACTTCTCAGTTGCCCCGATAGCAGGGATTTTTAACTGAACAACAGCTGGATAGGTGATAGCTGCAGGTTGGCCCTGTTAGAAATGTTCTGTAATGTTGAAGTAACACCAACAATTTAAAAAATGAATGTGTTTTAAAAGAATTACAAAATAATGTAGTCGACTTGCTCTGGTCAAACTGTTGTATTTGATTCAGAAACACAACTGTAGTTTATATAAACAAACTGCTGTGTAGCCATGGGGGCAGCCATTCAAGCAAAGGATACACAGTAGATAACAGATAAGCTCTGAAGAATCCCATATAATACTTATCTGTTATCTGCTGAGTATCCTGTGCCTTTTCTCCTTTTTCAGATTTGAATGGCTACCCTCATGGCTACTCAGCAGCTTGTTTATATAAACTATAGTAGTACTTATCTGTTATCTATTGTGTGTCCTTTGCTTGCATGGCTGCCCCCATGGCGACACAGCAGCTTGTTTATATAAACTATAGTAGTACTTATCTGTTATCTGCTGTGTATTCTGTGCTTGAATGGCTGCCCCCATGGCTACACAGCAGCTTGTTTATATAAACTATAGTAGTACTTATCTGCTGTGTATCCTGTGCTTGAATGGTTGTGTTTCTAAATCATACACACCAGTTTACCAGTGCAGGGCAATAGTAAATAATATTGTCATTCTTTTAAAAAACATTTGTGGTGATACTATTCCTTTAACAGATAAGGGAAAGCCCTGTTCACTGGTGCCAGAGGAAGCAATAAGGAAAAATATCTAAAATTTGAATTCAAAATAGTATATTAGTATAGTAACATTTCTGGATTTTATGCTACTGCGCATGTGAGTCAAAATCTGTGTTACTGATGTCTGGGAAAGGTAAGCAAAATTGTGCAGTGCTTTGTAAGCTTTTCCCTTGATCTGGGGAAAATAATAGTCCTTTTGTTTTAAATAACAATTAATATAACAACGTATTAGTCTTCTTTTCAGGCATAATAGCGTTTAGCAAAAGATGCAGTACCACAATGCAATGTACCTCGAAAATGGCTTGCTTTTGCTGCTGCTTTGGATGGCGGGTCCAAGATTGGCATTTTCCCGTAGCCAGTTGGCCGGTGGAAGCTTTAAATCTGTCTTCTCCTGAAGGCGGGCAAATGTAGAAGGTGGGGCAGAGGAATATTTCACAATGGCCCTGCTTTTCACTTCACTGCCACCAAGAGACAGCAAGAATTCCTAAAAAAAGAACAGCGCAGCACGTTTTATCCCAATACAGTAAAACCTCGATTTTAAGTACCCTGATTTTAAGTAATGTTTTCCCGGATTTTAAATCAAAATTTTGTCCTCATGTACACAAGAACTGCTTTTTTTTCTATGAAAGTTATTTGTGAAATAAAGGGTTTAAATTACTAACCAGATGTATATTTTGTTATGGTTCTTCTGCCTGTAAATAGTAATTTCCAATGAGTCTGGCCCTTATACAGTCCTGCACCAATCACTTATTGCTTTAGGTTGTGGATGTGACTGAGTCTTGCACATGCCGCCCATAGTGTAACATTAACGCTGCAAAGCTTATCCCTGATTATTAACACAGTTAATATCTCAAAGTAAAATGGACACCTATGCTTATAAGAAGATGGCGCCTGTGAACTGATGCCCTGAACAGGCCCGGACTGGCAATCTGTGAGTTCTGGCAAATGCCAGAGGGGCTGCTATAAGGTGCCATAGAAAGTCAGTATTGAGTGGGCTGGTGAGGGCTGATTGGGCCTCTGTGTACCTGAAATGCCAGGGCCTATTTTAATTCTCAGTACAGACCTTGCCCTGAATCTGCAACGAGGGGTAAATAGTTAAGAGTTAGGGGCATTTACCCAGGATAACACATAGGCTGGGGGGGAGAAGGGAGAAGGGGTCTATGTAGGGTAGGAAGATAGGGGATTTTAATAAAAAGGGTTTGGATCTCCTTTAAGTGAAATCGCTGTGAGTAATGGAGATTGTTACAATAATAGCGACGGGCAATGCACTTACAGCAGACTTGTATTTATTTGTGGGCGACAATTATCCCCTGCTTTAGAGCTATGGCATACAAGGAGATAAGTCGCCCATGATAAATCTCCTCTTCTGCGGGCGACTAATCTGCACACACTCTATCACAAGTTGAAACTTCAGACGGCTTCGAAAAGCCGAAGCAACATGCGTGTTTCCTCACTGTCAATTTACATTAATGTCCATGGGAAAACATTTTCAGATTAGTTCCCCTTGAAAGAGTCGTTTTCTGATTATGCAGCAGCTATAGAAGACACTTGTTCAAATGCGGTCTAAGAGCTAAACCTAGCATGGCATGACTAAATACAGATATGCAAGGAAAAGTGTTGGATAGGAGTAGAAGCCAGCATGGCAGGAGTGACTACAGATCTGCAGTGAGTAAAACAGCCTTGGCTAGGAGAAGCCAGCTTGGCATGAGTAAATATAGAGTGCAGGGGTCAGTATTGGCTATGGGTAGAATTTTAGAAGCCAGCTTGGCATGAGTAAATATAGAAATATAGAGTGCAGGGGTCAGTATTAAGTATGGGTAGAAGCCAGCTTGGCATGATTAAATATAGAGTGGGTCAGTATTAGGTATGGGTAGAAACAAGCTTGGCATGAGTAAATATAGAGTGCAGGGGTCAGTATTAAGTATGACACTGACTTTCAAAGCACTTCATAACTCTGCCCCACCCTACATCTCTGAACTCATCTCTATATACTCACCCAATCGCTTACTATGCTCCTCTACTGACCTGCTACTCAACTCTTCTCTCATTACCTCCTTACATGCTCGCATTCAAGACTTTGCAAGGGCTGCACCCCTCCTCTGGAACTCTCTCCCGCGGTCTGTCCGACTTTCTCCCAACCTTTCTGCTTTCAAGAAATCTCTGAAAACGCACTGCTTCCGAGAAGCCTACCCTCACTCTGCTTAACTACCAAACGCAACACCACATACAATACCACATTTTTCACACAACTAATTCGATCTTGCCCACTCCCACACCTTGTGTATTACTCCCTTCCCTTTAGACTGTATGCCTATGCATAGGGCCTTCCTCACCTTTTTGTACCTGTATTGATTGTGATGTTTGTTACTCCATATGTTCTATGTATATAATTCATGTGATGTAGTTGTATAATCACATTTACTTTACAGTGCTACGCAATATGTTGGCGCTATATAAATACATGTAAATAATAATAATAAATGGGTAGAAGTCAGCTTAGCATGAGTAAATATAGAGTGCAGTAGTAGTAATGGCTAAAAGTATTACTCATTAGCACAAATAGTGTAATAAACAATAAGAAGTGTGTGCAGAAGAAGCACTATTTACCTCTGCAGGTTCCTCTGTATTCTCCTCGCTGTGTGACGGATTCTGTGGGCTCGCACATCCTGCAGGTTCCTCGTTATCCATCTCTGACTTGACTTCAGTTACATGCGATACTTACATACCAGCACCCGCACTAGAAACTTCCAGACCGGCTTCCATTCGACCCGGAAGTGTTCGACAAAATCCCACCCACAGGTCTGGGAGGCGGGCCTATCTATAAACGTCAACTAAGAGCGACAAAACCAGATTGTTTGTTTCTTGTAGCGTCTGGCGGCTGCACGGGCAGTAGTGTGACTGTGTGTGATGTAGGGAAAATAGAGCCGCATATTGTCTCAGCCCTGATGCCAGAGCGACTTCACTCTCCGACAGAAATTAAGTGCTCGATACTCGTGCTCGTATTTCTAGTTATTTAGCCTATTAGTTCCCACCGCTCTATTCACTATACTAGAATTCTGAGTGATCTACAACTACATTCATAGTGTGTGGTGTGTTCTATGTAGTCTCTGGGAACTAGTGTGACTGTGGGATAGCAGGTATAGTAGGGAGAGATGGTGTCTATAGTAACAGTGGGATAATAGTCTCTGGGAAGGGAGTGTGACTGTGGGATAACAGGTATAGTAGGGAGAGATGTACCTATAGTAACAGTGGATAATAGTCTCTGGGAAGGGAGTGTGACTGTGGGATAGCAGGTATAGTAGGGAGAGATGGTGCCTATAGTAACAGTGGGATAATAGTCTCTGGGAAGGGAGTGTGACTGTGGGATAGCAGGTATAGTAGGGAGAGATGGTGCCTATAGTAACAGTGGATAATAGTCTCTGGGAAGGGAGTGTGACTGTGGGATAGCAGGTATAGTAGGGAGAGATGGTGTCTATAGTAACAGTGGATAATAGTCTCTGGGAAGGGAGTGTGACTGTGGGATAGCAGGTATAGTAGGGAGAGATGGTGCCTATAGTAACAGTGGATAATAGTCTCTGGGAAGGGAGTGTGACTGTGGGATAGCAGGTATAGTAGGGAGAGATGGTGCCTATAGTAACAGTGACCCCCAGTGGAAAGAGCCAGAAGCAAAAGGCACTTCTTAAACTATAAAAAATGAAGACCAATTAAAAAGTTGCTTAGAATTGGCCATTCTATAACATACTAAAAGCCCCCATCTTGCAAGTAGTGTTGCCAACCGGCCGGTATTTTACCGGCCTAGCCGTTAAATTAAAACACCAGCCAAGGCCGGGCCAGTATTACAAATTTACCGGCATGTAGCTGCCGGTAAATTTGTAATACACCTAAAAAAAGCCCATGGCCTGCCCCCCTATTGTCACGGCCCCACCCTTTTAACCCCGCCCCCTCCACCTGCCGGAAAAGATTATTTTAAAAGGTGGCAACCCTACTTACAATCATACGTAACATCAATGTGGAGAGTAGCTTGGTATAGTCACATTGCTCTGCTGGGCACAGAGTAGAGGAACTAAGGTGTGTGTGTGCGCACAGTGTGACATGTTAAGAGCTATATGAATAAAGGATAATACCTGGAAAGACAACACAGGTACACGTGCCGCACAGACATGGATGTATTATGGCAGAATTTAATCTTTGGGGCAAAATTCCTCTGATTCAAGGAGTCCTATTAAAGGAACAGTAACACCAAAACATTTAAGTGTTTTAAAGTAATGAAAATATCATGTACTGTGGACCTGCACTGGCAAAACTGATCTGTTTGCTTCAGAAACACTACTATAGTTCATATAAACAACCTGTATAGTAGACAACACCATCATTTGAATGGCTGCCCCCATGGTTACACAGCAGCTTATTTATATAAACAATAGTAGTATTTCTGAACCAAACACATCAGTTTTACCAGTGCAGGGCAACACTGCATTATATTTGTAGTACTTTAAAACACTTTAATTTTTTGATGTTACTGTTCCTTTAAATGGATATACATGCATATACCGGACCTGCGCTTGATGCACCCAGGCATTGTAAGAATACATGCAACTGCAGTAGGCACAGCATAATGTTTACAGTCCATTTACAACACACACACACACAACTCTGTCCTTCAATACGACTTTCGTTCAGGATACAAATACAATACACCTTGGGGGAAATTTACTAAAGGGTGAAGTGGCTAACACTGGCGAAAATTCGCCAGCGTGACGTCATTTTGGTACTTCGCCGATTTACTAATGGTAGCTGGCATAATTTCGTTGGCGTAATGTCGCCAAGGAGATAGACTCTGGCGCAACTTCGCGCTCTTATGCCAGGCGAATTTTCGGTCTGGCTAAAGAGCGTTACTATGCAAATTCACTAAGTTTTTGATTTTACTGAACGTTACCTCTATCGCCAGACTTGCCTTCGCCACCTCAGACCAGGCGAAGTGCAATACAGTAGATAGGAGTTCCTTAAAAACAAGATGAAAATTTTTCTAAGTCCCAAAAAACGCTGTCTTTTTTTCTTATTTAAAGGGGGATAGACTGAAAAATCATTTTTTTTTTAAACTCCACAAACAATTTAGTCAGATATGTCGGATCGACAAGTCGTATGTAGTTGCATGGGTCAAAATATAATGTCCCTGAAAAATCGGATGCGTATAGCGATGAAACATTCGCAGCATGCCGCGTCTTCATCCGACAAGATAAAAACTGATGGTGCTGGAAAGACTTTCTTTCTCATTGAAATACATTGGCTGTTGAATGTAAACGCATGAACAATCCGACCTGGGGGCAAATTTATTAAAGAGCGGTTGATATCGAAAATTCCCCAGAAATACAATCCGCAGGGACATCGGTAATTCACTTACAGGCGTAGAGTTGAATTTGCACCTTTCGCCAGATTCTGTTTCCTCCAGACGAACTGATGAAGCTACAGCCTCCTCAATCTTATATCAGTGACATCATATCCTGTATGCCAGAAATTCATAAAAAAGACAAAACACTGGCGTTTTTTTTTCATAATTTAAAGTGGGATTGTGTTTAAAAGTTGTAACTGTTCAATATTTTTTTTTTAACCATTTGGGGGCGTGCCACATTTGTTTTAGGGTGGGCTCATGTCTAGGACATTAGAGGATCCAAATTTTGAAATCCGGACAGGTAAAAAATATACTTCGAAATTCGACCATCTAATTAAAATACTTCGACTTCGAATATCGAATTCAAAGTTTTTTCAGCGGATTTGGGTATCCGGCGGTCGAAGTAAAATCGTTTGATCAAACAATTCGAAGGATTTCAGAGATCGATCGAATGATTTTTCTTCAACTTAAAAAACTGCTCTAGAAGGTCCCCATAGGCTAACATAGCACTTCGGCAGGTTTAATTTGGCGAAGTATTGAATTCGAAGTTTTTTTTAAAGAGACAGTACTTTGATTATCGAATGCTCGAAAATTCAAACTATTTTACTTCGAATCGAAGTCGTAGTATCCTATTCGATGGTCGAAGTATCTAAAAAAATTACTTCGAATTTTTTTACTTTGAAAATTCCCTCGAATTTCACAGTCCACCAATTGGCTCCAAATAGGTTCTTGGAGGTCCCCCCATAGGCTAAAATAGCAATTCAGCAGGTTTTACATGGTGAATGGTAGAAGTCGAATTTTTAAAAAGACAGTGAATGATAAATTTTGAATTTTCACATTTTTTTTCAAATTCAAATCAAATTTGGACTATTCCCTAGTCAAAGTAGACAAAAATTAGCTTGAAATTCGAATTTTCACTTCGAACTTTGATAAATCTGCCCCTTAGACATGCAGCAACACACAGGGGCATAATTATCAAGGGTCGAATTTCGAATTTGAAAAACTTCGAAATTAAAATTCAAAAAGACCAATCGAAATTAAGGCAAAGGTTTTTTTGGTCGAATAGGTCCGTATTCGATCGAATTCAATCATATCAATTGAATTATAGCGCATTTGAATCTAAGTTTTTTTAAAAAAAAACTTAGATTTTTCAAAGTCCACCAATTGACTCCAAATAGGTTCTAGGAGGACCCCCATAGGCTAAAACAGCAATTCAACATAGACAGTACATGATAAATTTCGAATTTTAATTTTTTTTCAAATTTGAACCGAATTTGAACTATTCCCTAGTCGAAGTACAAAAAATTAGCTTGAAATTCGAATTTTCACTTCGACCTTTGATAAATCTGCCCCTTAGACATGCAGCAACACAAAGGGGCATATTTATCAAGGGTCGAATATCGAATTTGAAAAACTTCAAAATTCGAAAAGACCAACTGAAATGAAGTCGAAGTTTTTTTTGGTCGAATAGGTCAGTTTTTGATGGACTTTGAATCGTACGAATCGAAGTAATAGAACATTTGATCGAATCAAAGTTTTTCAAAAAAAAAAAACTTAGATTTTTCAAAGTCCACCAATTGACTCCAAATAGAAGGACCCACATAGGCTAAAACAGCAATTCGGCAGGTTTTAGATGGCGAATGGTGGACAATCAATTTTTAAAGAGACAGTACACGATAAATTTTGAATTTTTTCAAATTTGAGTGGAATTTGGACTATTCCCTAGTCAAAGTACAGAAAAATTAGCTCGAAATTCGATTTTCACTTTGACCTTTGATAAATCTGCCCCTTAGACATGCAGCAACACATAGGGGCACATTTACTATGGGTCGAATATCGAGGGTTAATTAACCCTCGATATTCGACCATTGAAGTTAAATCCTTCGACTTCGAATATCGGAGGATTTACCGTAATTCGTTCGATAGATCGAACGATTTTCCTTCGATCAGAAATTGCTAGGAAAGCCTATGGGGACCTTCCCCATAGGCTAACATTGGTGCTCGTTAGGTTTTAGGTGGCAAAGTAGGTGGTCACAGTTTTTTTTAAAGAGATAGTACTTCGACTATCAAATGGTCGAATAGTCGAACGATTTTTAGTTTGATTCGAAGTCGTAGTCGAAGGTCGAAGTAGCCAATTCGATGGTCGAAGTAGCCAAAAAAAATACTTCAAAATTCGAAGTATTTTTCATTCTAATCCTTCACTCGAGCTAAGTAAATGTGCCCCCTACTGTATAATGGAAATGTGAAGAATTTCTGGCCCATGATCCTTGAGGAAGGCAACAACTGTAAATTAAAAATCACTAAGGACCCAGCACCGTAAATGAGTACAGTATGCATACACACTCCACCATTCAGGAATCTTAATTATTTCTTATGTTTGACTCTGCAGGTGGTTTCATAGTTTATTAGACAACAAAGAGAGAGAACAAGTCCTGCAAGCCTTTATTCTAGTCTGGTGTCAAGCACAAAGGGACAGCTCATCGTTGTAACTAAGGAAACCAGTAAACGACAGATTCTTACAGGGCAGAGCCAAGTGATCTGCTTCCAATACAACATTGAGTGCAGAGCCGGCACCAGAACATTAAATATATACTTCTTTATTTTTTAAGTTTCTGGAGATTGGCGGAATTGACAAAAATGCCCAAAGGACAATTTCATAATCCTTCCAGCAAGAAGGATGGCATATGGGTAAGAAAATGATAAAAATAGAAATAGAAAAGTCATAAAAGTGATTTTAGCTGAAAGATGAATGTCAAGGTATGTGTTGGGGTGGTAGGGGTATTTCAGGCTGTTATTGCTACAAATCACCTGGTATGAGATCTGTTATCTGAAAACATGTTATCCAGAAAGTGCTGAATTACAAAATGGCGTTCTCTCATCGACTCCAAATAATCCGATACAGGTATAGGATCCGTTATCCGGAAACCCGTTATCCATAAAGCTCCGAATTACGGAAAGGTTGTCTCCCATAGACTCCATTTTATATATTTATTTATAGATATAATTAATCCTTACTGGAGGCTCACCTTCCAAACACTTTTTTCAGTTCAGTTGTTTTCAGATTGTTCCCCAGAAATAAAGACTTTTTTCAATTACTTTCCATTATTTATTTTTTACTGTTTTCCCAAAATCTAAGTTTAATGTCCCTTTCTCTGGTGTTTGAGTCTGACAGCTCAGTAATTCAGGTGCAGACTCTGAACTGTTACAATTTTGCAACATTTAGTTGATACATTTCTCAGCAGCATCTCTAGAGTATTAGTAACTATTGTATCAATTCTAACAGCTGCCTGTAATGAAACCCAGAGATTCTGCTCATCAGGGACAAAGATAAGAAATGTATCAACATGTATCAATTTAGAACAATTTACAGGGTCGGCGACCCCCCCTCCAAGAGCTGCTTTAGAAGGTGAAAAATGACACTTTACACTTCAATATTAGGAAAAACAGTCACACATAGAAAGTATTTGGAAAAAGTCGTTATTTCTGGTGATCTATCTGAAAATTACGAGGAGTTTGAAGGTGAACCACCCCTTTAATGTTTACATGATTTTCTAGTAGACTTAAGAAATGAAGATCCAAATTACAAAAAGATCTGTTATCTGAAAACCCCCAGGTCCCAAGCATTCCTGGTAACAGGTCCCATACCTTTATATCTATAATAATAATAAAACAGTACCTTGTATTTGGTCCAAACTAAGATATAATTAATCCTTATTGGATGCAAAACCAGCCTATTGGGTTTATTTAATGTTTTCATGATTTTCTAGTAGACTTAAGGAATGAAGATCCAAATCACAGAAAGATCTGTTATCTAGAAAACCCCAAGTTCCGTGCATTCTAGATAAGAGATCCCATACCTGTATAGCTTGTAACTGGTTGCTCCACTAACTTGCACTGAGTAAGCGTGTAAAAAACCCAAAGAATAGGTAAATACTATAGTGCAAGTTTGCATATGCCCAAATATGGAGAACAGAGCAGTGACATGAAGAGAAGTTACAGGTCCACAGAACAAAAATATTTTTAAGAACCCAAAGGTTTGACAGTTCCCAAACATACACCTAACAGTTCACATCATCCAGAGTCATCCAGTAACATCCAGTGTCCCACTGGCCCCTCTACACGCCTTTAATGTCCCCACTCCCAGTTAAATCTGGAGGAAACAACTGGTGCAGAAATATTACATGGAATAATTCTCCATGAGACATTGCCCCATAATGTAACCCTCCATACCCAGCATTTTACTTTTCCTAAAACAAACCTGTTTTATGTTTCTATTTACAGTATTATATTTTTATCTTTGCTGCAGTTCCCACATATTGGCACAAGTAATACATTGCCCATGACCAGCACTCAGGAAATGTTTTACCGCTCCAAAACTGCCTACAGAGAAGATCGGACACTGCCTTTCATTCAACCAACGTCAGTAACGACTAAGGTAATTTACAGATATCTTATCTACTAGACTAGGGGTCCCAAAACCTTTATTTTTTTTTTATTTTTTTTTACCCCTGAGCAACTTTAAAGGGATACTGTCATGGGAAAACTTTTGAAAAAAGTGAATCAGTTAATAGTGCTGCTCCAGCAGAATTCTGCACTGAAATCCATTTCTCAAAAGAGCAAACAGATTTTTTTATATTCAATTTTGAAATCTGACATGGGGCTAGACATTTTGTCAATTTCCCAACTGCCAAGTCATGTGACTTGTGCTCTGATAAACTTCAATCACTCTTTACTGCTGTACTGCAAGTTGGAGTGATATCACCCCCTCCCTTTTCCCCCCCAGCAGCCAAACAAAAGAACAATGGGAAGGTAACCAGATAGCAGCTCCCTAACACAAGATAACAGCTGCCTGGTAGATCTAAGAACAACACTCAATAGTAAAAACCCATGTCCCACTGAGACACATTCAGTTACATTGAGAAGGAAAAACAGCAGCCTGCCAGAAAGCATTTCTCTCCTAAAGTGCAGGCACAAGTCACATGACCAGGGGCAGCTGGGAAATTGACAAAATGTCTAGCCTCATGTCAGATTTCAAAATTGAATATAAAAAAATCTGTTTGCTCTTTTGAGAAATGGATTTCAGTGCAGAAGTCTGGTGGAGTAGCACTATTAACTGATGAAAAAAACATGTTTTCTGATGACAGGATCCCTTTAAAGGAACAGTTCAGTGTGAAAATAAAACTGTGTAAATAGATAGGCTGTGCAAAATAAAAAATGTTTCTAATATAGTTAGTTAGCCAAAAATGTAATATATAAAGGCTGGAGTGAACAGATGTCTAATAAAACAGCCAGAATCCAACTTCCTGCTTTTCAGCTCTATAACTCTGAGTTAGTCAGCGACTTGAAGGGGGGCCACATGGTACATTTCTGTTCAGTGAGTTTGTAATTGATCCTCAGCATTCAGCTCAGATTCAAAAGCAACAGATATGACCCATGTGGCCCCCCCTCAAGTCTCTGATTGGTTACGGGCTGGTAGCCAGGGTAACCAGTCAGTGTAAACCAAGAGAGCTTAAAAGCAGGAAGTAGTGTTCAGACTGACATGTTATACATCAAATCACTCCAGCCTTTATACATTACATATTTCACTAACTAACTATATTAGAAACATTTTTTATTTTGCACAGCCTGTCTATTTACCCAGTTTTTATTTTTACACTGAACAATTCCTTTAAGATGTGAAAAGAGTTGGGGAGCAACGCAAGCATGAAAAATGTTCCTGGGTGGTACCAAATAAAAGCTGTAATTGACTATTGGTACCTCTATGTGGACTGGCAGCCTACAGGAGGTTCTGTTTGGCAATAAACCTAGATCAAAGCGCACACTGTAAATGGGGGAAGAACAGGCTGAAATGTGATGACAGATCTTAGAAGGGAACATAATCCAATAAGGCTCAAGGGAGGCTGCATGGTTTTATAGCAAACAACTCTGCTGTACAGTAGCACAGTCAGTCAGAGGGTCAATTTAAGTTTTATTTGCCTTTTATGAAACTATCATCAGGTTCCAGATGTTGAAGGCAAACACAATACACACCGATAATTCCTTAAAGGGGAAGGAAACCTAGTCGGCGCAAACCCCCCACACCCCCTCCCGTTTGTTGCCCACCCTCCCTCCTCCCCCCTGGCTGCCCGTCCCGCTGGGCAAATGCCCCTAACTTACTTACCCTTCTGCGCAGGTCCAGTCCAGGGAGTTCACAGACGACATCTTCTTCCACGCGATCTTCTTTCTGCTGTGAACGGTGTTTTGGTGCATGCGCAGTAGGATCATTTCGCCGGTACGGATCTACTGCGCATGCGCCAAAAGTCACGCGCATGCGCCGTTCAAAGCAGGAAGAAGAACGTGTGGAAGAAGATGGCGTCTGTGAACTCCCTGGACTGGACCTGCGCAGAAGGGTAAGTAACAAGTTAGGGGCATTTGCCCAGCGGGACGGGTAGGCCAGGGGGGAGGAGGGAGGGTGGGCAACAAACGGGAGGGGGGGGTGGGGGGTTTGCGCCAACTAGGTTTCCTTCCCCTTTAATCATTTCTATATTTTTTTTTTTAGACAGAAGTACAAAAAACCTATCCATACTCATTCCACGACAACAGGCATTTACTACAGAGCTCCGCTGAATATTTTGATTCTGTAAGTATGAACTTATGTGTCTAAACTCAAATGTCTTTCCCCTCCCGGCCATGGGGTAGTCTTATAAAGTTATGTTTATACAAACCACTTATAAGTTCACAAAACTTTGGTTTTGGGGTTGGGGAACAATCAAAATCATTGGAGGATCCTTGCTGCGAAACATTTTGTATAGGTTTTCTTTTTTTTTTTCACCTCCATGGGCCAAATTCCCTAACAGGCAAAAATTTGCCAGCGATGGCTTTGCAGCCATCGAAACACTTCGCCAGGCGTAAATTCACTGTTGCGTCCAGGCCGCCGAACGCTGTTGAATTTTTTGGCAATCAAATTCCAGGGAATAAATAAAATAGAGTTGTTATAATGCCCCACACATGAGCCCACTGTATAGTTAATGTTCCATATGTTAGAAAATGTATGGGGGAACACGGTTACCAAAAAAAAAAAAAAATTACGGACCAGTCTATCTTCTGAAAAAAGGAAAAGACGCCAGCGTTTTTTAGAAATTTCGCACTAAAAATTGAGGAAGATCTATGCACTCCATTTCAGTTCACCTGGTCTGAGCTGGCGAACGCAAGTTTAGCGAATGAGGTATATGTATGCAAAATCTGCATCTCAGTGAATTTACGGAGTTACGTCCATTCACCAGAGCGAAAATGAGTCTGGCGTTAGAGTGCAAAGCAACGCTAGCGTCTATCTCCTTCACTAGCAAAGTTACGCCTGTGCCCATTGGGGAATCGGAGAAGTTCCGAAATGATGTCACGCTGGCGAATTTTCACTAGTGTTAGTCACTTCGCCCTTTAGGGAATCTTCCCCCAAGTCTGAGAAAGGTTAATTCCAAAGGTTATATTCTTTGTTTAGTCAAACATTTGGTTTTATCCAACATCATTTCTTGTTAATCTGTTAACATTATTTACTCAGAGCTGCAAGTAAAACCAAGAGGCTGAAAAAATTATTCTGTTATATATTTTTTTTTCTACAATCCAGTATTTTATTCAGAAGGACCAATGAACTGAATGGCAAATTGCACAGAAACCGATTAGGGGCAGTAGATTTGGTATTAGTTGCCTACCTCATTTTAAAGGAACAGTAACATCAAAAAATTAGAGTGTTTTATAGTACTACAAATAAAATGCAGTGTTGCCCTGCACTGGTAAAACTGGTGTGTTTGCTTCAGAAACACTACTATAGTTTATATAAACAAGCTGCTGTGTAGCCATGGGGCAGCCATTCAAGCACAGGATACACAGTAGATAACAGATAAGTACTACTATAGTTTATAGAAACAAGCTGTTGTTTAGCCATGGGGCAGCCATTCAAGCACAGGATACACAGTAGATAACAGATAAGTACTACTATACTTTATATAAACAAGCTGCTGTGCAGCCATGGGGATAGCCATTCAAGCACAGGATACATAGTAGATAACAGATAAGTACTACTATAGTTTATATAAACAAGCTGCTGTGTAGCCATGGGGCAGTCATTCAAGCACAGGATACACAGTAGATAACAGATAAGTACTACTATAGTTTATATAAACAAGCTGCTGTGTAGCCATGGGGGCAGCCATTCAAGCACAGGATACACAGTAGATAACAGATAAGTACTACTATAGTTTATATAAATAAGCTGCTGAGTAGCCATGGGCGCAGCCATTTAAAGGAGAAAAGGCTCACGTTACACAGCAGATAAGCTCTGTAGAACATAATGGTGTTATTTGTTATCCACTATTTAACCTGTGCCATATAACCTTTTTTTCAATTTCCGCTTGTTTATATGAACTATAGTAGTATTTCTGAAGCAAACAGATCGGTTTTACCAGTGCAGGGCAACACTACATGAAATTCACTTTAAAACACTTTAATTTTTTGGTGTTACTGTTCCTTTAACTACTGTTGTCTACTACAGAAGGAAAGGTCACTGAATTATATAAGGTAATAGGGACCCATTCTGAACAGCATGGCTACCCAGTTTAAGCCCCAACCTGTGGGCTATTAATCACCAATTGATAAAAATCACAAAAAATGGCATAGCTAAAATGTAAGCACAGTTCATGCAATAGAACGTCCACAGGAGATTTTAGCAGTCATTTCTTCCTCTAAGGGTCAGTTCACACGAGGAGATTCGGGGAGATTTTGTCGCCTGGCGACTAATCGCCTTGTCTTCTGAGCGACAATCTCCCCTAACTGCCTCAACGTGTTTTCCCATAGGCTATAATGAAAAGTCGCCAGCGCTAATGCACATGCGGCGATGCGTTTTCCATAGTCGCCCGAAGTTGCCTCCGTGAGTTAACTGCAATTACCTGTTGTTATTGTATTTTTCATTTAAAGGAATTTGGTCGTAGAAAAATTTCAAGTACAAATGATCAGCACACTTCCCACAACTTCAACTTTTACTGCCACGACCCACCACCAAAAGCCACCAGTGCCTGGAATGGTTTCACAGTCTATCAGACGTCCTACTGGGAGAATCAAGGCCCGAGACAGACTTTCCTGAGAAGATATCCCAAAAGCCACTTGGAACACTGCAGGGCACCAGATTATTACGCTGCTCCCCGCTAAAACAGCCAATTCCAGGCAGTTTTGCACTTGGGAAAAATGAAAGCATAATTCCAATGGATTGAAGGATTAGTGATTATGAATACAGTTTGAGCAGGAACAAAAAAACAATGTCTTTAGCACATTATGTATGCAAAAAAATGTAACTGTATTCTGAAACACATCAAGCAAGTTTATTGGGACTTAACAAACGTAAATTTATAAAAAAAAATAGGGATGCACCGAATCCACTATTATAGGATTCAGCCGAACCCTAAATCCTTTGTGAAAGATTCACCGGAATACTGAACCGAAGCCAAACCCTAATTTGCATTAGTGAAATAAAAAACTGAGAGGGAAAAGAAAACGTGTGGGCAGCTCAAAAAATTTCAGTTTGGCCAGGCTCTTGGATTCAGCTGAATCCGAATCCTGCTGAATCCCAAAACGAATCCAGGATTCAGTGCATCTCTAATAAAAAGTAACTATATACCCAGGAGAAAATTTATTAAGGGTTGAAGTGAAAATTTGAATTTTCCGTTTTCTTTTTGGTCAAAACTCTCAAATCCGAATTGTGAATTATCCAAACTCAATTCAATTTTTAATTCAAATTTCGAGATTTATCATACACTGACCCTTTAAGAACTTGAATTTGAGTATTCGCCACCTAAAACCTGCAGAATTACTGCATACGTCAATGGGAGAGGTCCAGGGATTCATTTGGTGACGTTTGCAGCCTTCCTGACATTTGAGTTTTTTTCAGAAAAAAAAAAACTCGAATCGAGTTTTTTTAAATTCTATTTGAGTTTTTATAATTCGCATCATATTTGATTCGAGTTTTCGGGTCATTTAAATTCATCTGAGTTGAAAAAAAATTTGATTTTAGTAATAAATTTCGATAGGTTGAATTTCATATTTGCCCAGGCTCTTGGATTCAGCTGAATCCGAATCCATCTGAAAAAGGCATAATCCCAAATCAAATCTTGGATTCAGTGCATCCCTAATAAAAAGTAACTATATACTCAGGGCAGTTTTATTAAGAGTTGAAGTTAAAATTCTAATTTTCAAAATTTTCAAGTTTTAATTCGTAGTTCGGGCTCTTACTATGACATTTGATTTTTATCGAATTGAGTTTTTTAAATTCAATTCCAGTTTTCGAATCGAATCATTCGAATCAAATTAAATTTGAGCTTTTATAATACAAATCAAATTTGATTTGTGTTTTTATCATTCGAATAGAATTCGATTCGAGTTTTTATAATTTGATTCGAGTTTTCGGGTCCTTTCGTCCGAGTTGAAAAAAATTTGATTTCAATAATAAATTTCGATTGGTCGAATTTATGTTAGTTTTAAAAAAATTAGAATTCGACCCTTGATAAATGTGCCTCTCAATCTGTAGCAGTGATGGTTAAAGTAAAATTTTAAGCACCTTAACTATGTTATATATACTAAGAAGTAGGTGTGAAAGACCACTGGGAAATTTTTAGGTATGAAGGTTTTAGAAGTTGCGCTATACAAATAAATACCTAGGGGCATGTTTACTAACATTGGAGATAAATATCTGGAGAGATTTCTGGAGATATTGCCCATGGCAACCAATCAGCAATTAGATTTAAACAGCCACAGCCATGTTAGAAAACAAAAGCAAAGATCTGATTGGTTGCTATGGGCAACATCTCCAGAAATCTCTCCAGATATTTATCTCCAATGTTAGTAAACATGCTATTTAGTCGGCAAATTGTGAGGGGTGGCAGGGTGCCCCATGGGCATACACGAATCACCAAAAGGAACGGCACGAAGGACTGGGTGGAAGAACAGTTGTCAAATTTCCCGCCCACCCAATCACCAGTGCAGATGGCTGTTCATAACAGAAGCATAGAGGAAGCAGGTGTGAGTGAGTGGGCAGGGCACAATATCACAATTCGGCCTGCTGTTATCTATGTGCCATTTAGTTATTTATCCTTGTTCCCATCCAACCAGACATTTGCTTTTAACATTCTAATTGCGCTAGAGTGGTTGGAACTGCTGTGTTCAGGGGTGTCATTACCCTATACCCTATGGATAAATGCACAAGCGTCTTCAACGGGATTCCGGCACGTTGCGCCAAAATGCAGGCTTCAAGTCGGATGCGACGGAAAAGCAATATCAATGTCGGCTGGTGTTGCAGCGTTCATCCGACACGACTATCGGATGCAGACGCTGCATGCTGTGTCTGCATTTGACAGTTGTGTCTGATGAACGCTGCAACACCATCCGACATTTGCATTTCTTAGGGTAAAACTACACGGGCGATTTCCACCTGTTTTCAGTGGATCAGACATACTGTGCCAAAGCGCAGGCAACGGAAAATAAGGTAAGAAGTCCGGAGTAGGTCTGAGGACTACCTTGTCCTTGTGGATAATGGTGAAAGGAGATCTGCATGAGAGTGCAGCCAATTCTGAAACCCTGCGGGCTGAAGTGATGGCCAGAAGAAAAACCACCTTTTCTGTCAGGGAAGAGAGAGGAAACTTGTCTATAGGTTCGTATGGATCCTCCTGGAGTACGGAGAGTACCAGGTTGAGATCCCAAGGTGGTACTGGACAGCGATACGGTGGGATTAACCGAATAGCCCCTTGGAGGAGCATTCTGATATTACTCCTCAGTGCTAGCTTCTCCTGGAACACTATGGACAATGCGGAGACTTGTACTTTTAGAGAGCTCAATGCCAACCCCTTCTTCAAGCCATCTTGAAGGAAGGAGAGGATATCCTTCTCCTTGGCCCTATGGGGACCTGTACATCTGTGTTCACACCAGGTGATAAAAGTCCTCCATACTCTGTGATATGTCTTGGAAGATACTGGTTTGCGTGCGCGTAGCATGGTAGGTAGTGCGTCTACTGGGTCTCCTGCTCTTCTTAGCACTAAGGCTTCAAGAGAGATGCCGTTAAAGCCCACTGACGAGAATTCGGGTGGACAACAGGGCCTTGGGTCGACAACAGGGCCTTGGGTCAGCAGATCTTGTCGGAGAGGAAGGTGAAACGGATCGTCTCTCGCTAAAGTCACTATGTCTGCAAACCACGGTCTCCTGGGCCAATACGGGGCTATCAGGATAGTCGGGGTCCCTTCTCTTTTTATCTTTTTGACAACTTTTGGTAGTAGTTGCCAGAGGAGGAAAGATGTAGGCCATGGAAAACTGCCAAGGAATCACTAGTGCGTCCACCGTTTGTGCTAGTGGGTCTAAGCTTTGAGCCACAAATTGAGGGACCTTGCAGTTGCTTTGGGATGCCATAAGATCGACTTCTGGCAGTCCCCATCTTTCCACTAGGAGTTGGAAAACTTTCTGATTTAGGCTCCACTCTCCGTGATCTAGCGTCTCCCTGCTTAGGTAGTCTGCTATCCAGTTGTCCACCCCTGGTATGTGTACCGCAGATATCGATGGAACGTTTCTCTCTGCCCATAGCAGAATGTGTTGTGCTTCCTTTAGGGCTGTGGGGATTCTTGTGCCGCCTTGGTGGTTTATGTAAGCTACTGCTGATTGTTGGACTGAATCCGTGTTGGTTGGCCCTGAAGTAGGTAGAAGGTTGATGGGGAGAGACCGTTCCTTCCGATCCCAGAGGCCCTGGACTGTTGTCTGGTCCAGTACGCCTCCCCAGCCCAGTAAGCTGGCATCTGTCGAAAGAACTGTCCAGTGGAAAGGGGGAAAGGGTCGCCCCCCTGCAGTCCGATGTGGCTGCGTCCACCAGTCGAGAGAACGTTTGACTTGATCTGGAAGGACTATCCGACGATCTAGATTGGTTCGAACCTTGCGTTGGTGCATCAGAATTGCATGTTGCAAGGGTCTGGTGTGGAATTGGGCATAGGGGATTGCTGGGAAGTACCTAGGGTTTGCATGGCAGTCCTGAGAGGAACCTGGTAGGTACTCTTGAGTGTTCGAGTCCTGCCCTGTAGGGTGTTGGTCTTGTCTTGAGGAAGAAAGGCTCTCCCTTTCCTGGAGTCCAAAATCAGACCCAGGTATTCTATTGTCTGGGTCGGAATGAGATTTGATTTGTTGAAGTTGATAATCCACCCCAGCTCTGTCAAGGTTTGTAGGACCCGAGACATATGGTGAAGGGCTTTTGTTGCGGACTCTCCCTTTACGAGAATATCGTCCCATAACTTTCACCTCTCCCAAATATACCTTGCACCCATCAATCACACCTTTCCCAAATAACTCTCATACCAATCACTGCAACAAAGGCTTCATTATGGGATGATAATTATACACCCCACCCCATAAATAAACTCCCCTCAGCCTCTACTCCCAGAGAAATAGCCCCAAACCAAAGCCGCAGGGACGTGTCAGGAAATAAAATGGTGTTGTTAGTCTTGTTACTGACTGGAAGACAAATCTGTGTGTGGTTATAAGTTTATAGGGGGTGGGGGATACTTAGAGAAAACCCTGCTAGAAGGCCTCCATTTTCTGCTTTTCATTTAAAGGCAATTCATTTGCACTTGGTGCTGCCATGCAACCTGCACCTGCTCTGTGACCATTCCAAATGTTAGTTGCTCTACTAGGGTTGTCACCTGTTTGGTTTTGACCTGAACAGTTCGGTTTTTCTAAGGCCTGTTTGGGTCTCAAGTTTCTGTTCGGTTTTCAGTCTTGGGAAAACCGAACTATAATCGGGCCAATAAATTATCAAGTGAGGTTCATTTCTTATTGCAGAGACAAAAAAAAAAAAGCAAATCAATCAAAAATAAGACATTGTTTTTCTAAATTAGAATTGCTGTATTTCAGAGCTTTCTGGATAATTGATTTCTGTATAATAGATCCCATATCTATAATTAAAGGATTGGGCTTACTCATCAGGTAGAATATTGATAAGAGATAGGGTTGCCACCAGTGTGGTTTTGAACTGGACATCAAAACTTACTGTTCAGTTTACAACATTGAGAAAACTGGATGGAAATCCAGCCAGTTGTGTCTACATGATGTGATATCCCCGCCCTGACGTCTTAACTCCACCTACTGTATTGTGCCTACCTCTAATGTAATCACCGCTCCACCCCCAATGCAATTTGCCCTGCCCCCTTTGTTCGGGTTTAGCCAAGGCCGGATTTACATACTGTAGCTGGCGCCCTTGGCCCACTGTCGTTTGTCACGAGTGTTGCCACCAGGCCTAGCCGGGAAAACGCCAGCCAGGGCCAGTATTACAGTTAAGTTACCGGCAAGCTCCTCATCCAGTAAAAACGTACCAGTCTCTTACTCTTCATCCTTCCCAAAGACTCCCTGGTAATGTTATAGCCCACCCCTCACCACCATCATCCCATCCCTTTATGTCATCGCCCCATCTCCTGGTATGTCACCTCCCCCACTGGCCAAGAAGAATATTTTAAAATGGTGGCAACCCTCTACTGATCCAAACTTATTAGCGTATAACAGAGACGATTCTTTGCTGACCCAGTTCAACCTCAAACATTGCCCTGAAGGACAAGTAAAACACAATTTGCTCAACTAGTGATGTAGTGTAGCGAAATGTCAACTAACTCCATGTCATTAGGGTGAATATGATTCACACTGGGCATTTTTATGACCTAAGAACTCGATTACATGTAGGGCAGGGTGTAAAGTGCAATATTTTCTAGGCATCAATATTAGAGGAGATTAGCGAACGAGCCTTAGGATATGTTTCTCCTGAGGCATGCCCTATGGCTAAAATTTCTGTCAAATAATTTACTTTTCAGGAGGAAATAGTCCTAAAGTGCATGGTTTTGAGCAGTACAACTGATGTACCACAAGATGGTGTTCTAAGATTGTAGTAATGGTTTCCTTGTAAAACAGTATGTATTACATGCTTCCCCTATTTCCACAAATAAGTGTGATGTGTATTAATGCAAAGCAACAGGCAAAATATTTCTTAGTCAATGTGCCAAAAGAAAGTAATTTTTTGTTTTCTTTGTTCCCTCTTATTTTCCAGTATTGATTTTACTGGCTCAGAAAGCCCACTACTCTACACAGCTGTGCTCACCACTCTAGCAATGCACTTAATCAACTGAATTTCTATAAAAACTAAAATTTAGATAAGAAAGTGAAGAGAACTTTTTGCCACCCTTGGTAAAGTATTTGCAATACTCTGGATTCTAACTTTTATTACATGGCTACATATCGGTGACATTGGTACAGGAGGACTATTGTTAATTCTTGTTGAATCATGGCGATACTTTGCTTCCAGGAGACTTGGTATGCATAGAGTGGTGGGAAATTATCCTCAGTTTCTCCTTAAAAGTCTTATCCCTGCACCCAAAATGGCTCTCATAGGGGGCTGGTTGGTTTAAATACAAAGTCTAAGGGGGTTATTTAATTTAAGACACCATGGGGCCGATTTCAGAACATTAATTTAGCTGATTTGGACTTTTTAGCACATTTTTCTCATAATCCCTTAATCCACAATTTTTATTCTAATTTATACACCAAGTAAAAACTGCTAAGGTCATATAGAAATCAACAAAAGCTGCCCGTCTTTTCTTGCAAAGATCGATCTTTTATTCATGGTTTTATAGGTTTGTCGAGTTCTGAAAGTTTGTTTTTGTACTAACGTTCTTTCGTTCACAAATTATAATCGGATCTTGTAATAACGTTCGTGTCATTTGTGGTTTTAGAGAACATTCATTTAATTGTGGATTCAAAAAGGTCTAATACTGTACTATGGCCTATATCAAAATGGAAAGATGTGCTCACCATTATGCAATTTTAAATTCAGGGTGGTTTTAATAAGGGTGTGACTCCCAAAATGCATGCAAAGACAAATCCTCTGCACTTGCCCATATCTATATATTTAGTCATTAAGACATATTCATACAGCTACCAAAATTGCCCTCAAGATGGCCAACTGCATCAAGGTCATCCCTGTTCTGCCCAGTTCTACTCTAGAAGTTTAGCAGATATCTGGCTTCTAGGGTCCTGTTTAGCCTAGAAAGCAATGGTGTGAATAAATGCTGAATTGGAGAGGGCCTGAATAGAAAGATACATAATAAAAAGTAAGAATATCATGGGAGACTCACAGAGCAATAGCTTTTTGGCTGCCAGGGTCAGTGACCCTTTTTCTGAATGCTAGAAAGAGTCAGCACAGGGAGATGAATAATAAAAAATACAGTTGCTTTGAACAGGGTATTCTAAATACTAAAAGGTAACTTAAAGGTGACACACCCCTTTAAAGGAGAACTAAACCCTTAATTAAAACAACCCCTACCCTCCTACCCTACATAGACCCCCCTCCCTGCTCCCCCCCATCCTAGCTGTTACCCCTGGTAAATGCCCCTAACTCTTTACTTACTCCTCGGTGTAGATTCAGGGCATTGGAGTTCTAGGGCGCCATCTTCTTCTCTTCGGTCTTCTTCGGGAAGTATCGGTGCATGCGCAGTTGGAAAGTATCGGCGCATGCGCAGTCTCGTTGCATGCTCTTCCTCTCAGTGCGTCGGATTGGAACAAGCCACACCGTGGAGTTCAGCCCTTATTCACTGCTTTGGTGACCCCCTTAGCTCAGAGACACAAGTGGAGATTCAGGGAGATTCAGTTGCCTGGCGACAAATAACCTCTTCTTTGGGCGACTAATCTCCCCGAACTGCCTTCCAGCCGGCTAGAATCTAAATCGCCGGTGGGATGGTACTTGGAGCGATTCATTTTCCAAAGTTGCCTCACAAGGAAACATCGGGCAACTTCAGAAAACAAATCGCTCCAAGTGTCACCCTGCCGGTGATTTCGATTCTAGCCGGCTGGTCAATTAATCTCTATCGAATGTGTGTCTCTGCCCTTAGGCCCACATTAAGAACCCCATCATGTCTAGTAGTGATGAGCAAATCTGCCCTGGTTCACTTCGAAGAAAAATTTGCGTAGCTGCTGAAAAATTCACGAAATTCGTGAAATGCAGTAACGTCTACGTGAGACTTTTTTGTTGCGCTGATGTAGGAGTCTATGGGCAACTTTTTGTAGAAATAGATATTAGGGTCTATAAGTGACTTTTTGTTGCAGCAACTTTTTTGTAACAAAATATAGGTGACTTTTTTTTCTTGCTCCAATTAAATTAAAGTCAATGGGTGTTCTTCCCTCAAGTTTTGTCTCAACCCAAATGAGTTTTCCTCTCCTTTCTTTCTCTGCACATTTTTCTTGCAGTTTTGCAAAAAAATCATCAAGATGGTGAAATTGGAATTTCACTGCGAATCCATAATCGCTCATCACTAATGTTTAGTTCTTCAGACCTAATGAGCCTAGTGCTGGTGGTGTGTTGTGTGCTGACCTGAAGATAACCTAAGTAATGGCCAGTGGCTATGAGCAGTAGCCAATTTGTTCAGGAAATTTGAATATGATCAGATATCCTTCTTTAATGTCCCCTCCCCCCCACCCACAAAAGATTTACAGGCCCACCTGATAGCCAGCCGCAGCCAATTTAAACATTTCATGAGGGGCTAGGGCCTGTCGTAAATAAAGGGCATTTGAGACGTTGCCCAGCAGGTAAAATTTATTGTTCAATAACTAATGACAACAGGAAAGGGCTGTTCTGCATTTCTATGAAGAAAGGGAGTTTTCTTTCTTAGTAATTAAGCTAATACACAAAAATGCCATTTCAGAGGATTTTTTCATCGACCCATATATGTGTTTATTGAGACAAACGTTTCTGGGTTTTGGGGGGGGGGGTAGGAAGAAATCTTCTTTCTCCTGTTTAGTTTATTGCCATTGATGAATCCATAAATTTGTTCTGTTTAAGGGCTCTTACACACGACCGTTTCGACCTGCGCTCCCCTGCGTTCCGTTTTTTGGCGTTCAGCCGCAGGGGAGCGCAGGAATAGACGCAAGTAATTATTTGAAATGGGGCTGTACTCACTCAGGCGCGTGTAGGCGCCGAACGCAGGAAAAATGCAGCATGTTGCGTCTGAACCTGCGTTCGGCGCCTACACGCGCCTGAGTGAGTACAGCCCCATTTCAAATAATTACTTGCGTCTATTCCTGCGCTCCCCTGCGGCTGAACGTCAAAAAAACGCAGGGGAGCGCAGGTCGGAACGGTCGTGTGTAAGTGCCCTTATTTAATCTTTTAACCCAATGTTGGGAGGGTGCTTTGCTTTGGAATAATGGGCTGAGCCTGGAGAATGCTATATTGTATATTGCTATTGTTTACTAGTGTATACTACATAACTAACTTTATTTCTTATTACTATTATGTGTGCCTTATGACGAGATGAGATTATGAGGAGATTACAGAAGCACTAGCATAAATGCTTTGTTTTAGGGGATTTACAATGGAAATTTCAGCAGTGAACATTTTCAGCCTTCTTAAAGGAGCTGATGCAATGACCAGTGGATTATTATTTCAGGTATTTTGACCCCTCTTATTTTGGTGGTTAACAACAAGACCGAGATGGCCAAAATAGTTCTATGCGCCATTGTCCTATCCCATAGAGATATACTGTATATATTGAATATATGATATATATATATAAGTACCGCACTCAGTGGGACATTCAACTAAAGTTGGTGCTATGTGATTGAAACTTGGGATTGTATATGATTTCATCGTTTTGTCGATGAATCCTGCAAGTTGCAGTACTTTTTAAATGTAAATAGCAACATTACCTTGTATGGGTAAGAGTATGTACCCTTTAAATCTCTCTGTGTATGTTTAGAATTCTAACTTTCCTCCTGCTTTTCTCAGCACTGGTCTTCAGCTCTTCTAAGACGACTCTATATTGGCCCGAGCTAAACCCAGTAAAAAAAATCTCTATAAAATAGTGAAAACATCTGAATCGTATGATTTTTTTGAATTTGTGGCAGAAAACTGCAACTTTTTTGGATTTGATGCCCGAAACAAAGAAACCTTCGAATTATTAAATGAAACCCAGCGCAGATCAGAATATCTTCAAATTGTCCACTGGACATCTACCATTGACTTCTACATGAACTGGTCAAAGTTGGAGTACTTTTTTATTTGGACTTTTAGCACCATCAGGGTTTAATAGATTTCAAAAAAAATTTAAAAAATGGTGCTTTTTCCTTTAAATGTCCGACCATAAAAAATCGGACTGTAATAAATCACCCTTTTAGACTAAAGATAGATGAAGAGGTGTATGAACAGCCAGATTGGCTTTAGCTGGAGGCCCTTGGACAGTCAGATTGGTGATGACCATGCATCATGTAACGTTCATGCAAGTCTGGACTGCCTCTGGGACTCCAGTTATCACCAGTCTTGCTGTGTATGGATCTTCATCTCAAGCAAATCTAGTTGACTGCACATGGTCCTACAGCTTTTTCTTCTATAATTGCATGCGCCTGCATTTACTGTGAGTCTAAATGTGCATGGATCTTCAGCATTCTCCAGCCTCACTCTAAATAGGCCACCTGCTTTGCCAGTCTTTCTGAGCATGGTCAATCGTAGTCTTGACTGTATATAGGTCTCCAGCTGTAGTAGCTAATAAAATACTGGTTGACTAGACATGGGCCTCCAGATGTCAAGTTTTGATAGCACAAAAAAAACAGTTTTTTCTTTCTATTTTAATAAGATGCCCAGACCCTGCAGCAGAAAAGATAGAGATTGGAAGATACAAGGAACCAGGAATATAAACAATGGTCTCATAGGGTCTCCAGTTGCTTAGGCTTAGGCTTTGTACTTCTTCAGCATGCAGGTCCCAAAAACTCCTTAAAAGTGAGCTTTCCCTTTACAAAATGAGTATAATGGATACTGGGGTTTGTCCTCCTTTGGAAGCAGCTCTGGCTATCACTCAGCTTTAAAGTGACAATACGCCCAGTTACTTGTGTAGAGTTTTCCATTCATTTTTCCCTCTAATGTTGAAGCATTTATGCTGGAGAAATAATAGCTTGTAGCAACCGCCTTAATGAGCCAATCATTAGTGGATACCAGAATGCATTTTTTTTACCTAAATTAGCGCCAGAAGCAGAGGAATAGTATGCTCAGCTCTTGCCAGTGTTGACTCTCAATTCAGGAGTTTCCTCCAGTCTTCGTACTTGGTTTTATGCCTGGAATGGGACCAGCGTTGCATGCAGTAATGCGCTACTGAGGATTTTTTTCCTATCTAGCACACACTCCCAATATATTACCAGAGCAGACCTTTTTTGGAAAGTACCAGAGCACTCACTTGCAAAGTCATATAAAACCCAAATATGTGCACATATTCCTTTCAGTCGGATTCCTGGCAGCAAGGAAAATAAGCAGAAAACAGATGTACACTACAGGTCAATGGACGGGGAAGGAAACTCTAACTGGCGTTTTGTTTTCCCATTTGAATAGCGTCCAACAGAGCAACTGTGCATCAGTTCTGAGAAGGTGGGTTCCTTAACCCCTTCCCCCTTTCTCCCTCACCCAGAAAATAATAATGTCTGTACAGGTATGGGACCTGTTATCCAGAATGCTTGGGACCTGGGGCTTTCTGGATAACGGATCTTTATGTAATTTGTACCTTCATACCTTAAGTCTACTAGAAAATAATGTAAACATTAAATAAACTCAATAGGCTGGTTTTGCTTGCAATAAGGATTAATTATATCTTAGTTTGGATCAAGTACAAGGTACTGTTATATTATTACATAGAGAAGGAAAATATTTTTAAAAAATTGTATTATTTGGATAAAATGGAGTCTATGGGAGACATCCATTCCCGTAATTCAGAGCTTTCTGGATAATGGGTTTCCGGATAATGGATCCCATACCTGTATTAATATAAGAAATCTATTTTCACCAATTTTCCAACTACTCTAATTAAAGGGCCACTGGCAAGAGAAATTAAAGCAAACACAAACACATTTCTAGAAAATATTTTTCAGTTTTAATGCTGAGGGCAGTTCATGAATATCTATTGCCTAAAATTCCATCAAACAACAGAGAGTGGATGGGGCTTTGTTTAGACAGGGGAAAAGATGGCCAATCACAGCTTGAAAGATTTTTTTACATGTACAATATAGAGAAAAACAAAAGTTTGTGATATCAAATGAATGTTTGAAATCTGAATGGACAGAATACCCACTTTTTCAAAATTGATAGGACTTGTGCTTAACATTTTTTTACCTGTTATTTTGATGGGGAAAAAAGTTTTTTTGTAATTTCCTGAGCTAAACAGGGCAGAGCTGTTTTTTGTGCTGCGCATAATTATTTTTAGTGCACAACTAATCCTACTGCATGATGGACTTCTGCTTATCTGTAAGCCAAAACAATCACAACAAAGGGTGAGGGGAAGGGGTTATTGTAGCGTTGCCACCTTTTCTGCAAAGAAATACCAGCCTTCTTAAAGTTTTATCTTTCTGGTCTATCAATAACATTGGGATCATGCAACATTTGTTTACTGGTAATCTAATGCTCTGATGCACATTTTCTATCTGAAAGCCAACTGTGGTAAAGTTAAAAAAAAATAAAAAATTTAAAAACCCACTAGACAAAATTAATTTTTTTTTGCTTTAAAATTAGTAAGAGCAGGGTGCAAAATGCAAAACAGGGGCACATGTTTTATGCACTTGCCCCTCACCTTGAAATATTACTCCAACACCCGTATGAATCCCTAAATAGAATACGCACAATAGATTTTTTTAGTTTCTTATTTATATGCATCTTTTCAGGGACATTGGTAGAACTGGACACAACAAAGTATAAACCCCAAAATGCCATAAATATACATCTCCTTGGGTGAAAAGCTGGCTCTGAGTCTATATCAGTTGCAGAATTAGAGAATTTGTTGTCATTGTAAAGATAGAGCTTCTGCTCTGGAATTTTTAACCAAATATTGTGATTGGGTAATGCGATTTTATTTTCTTGTCAATATTCTGCTTGCTTTCTTGGATATCTGTTGATTAGTACCTGTCCAGGGATTATTTTATTGAGATCAACTGCTGTTGTAATTTTTGACCATGTCAGGGTTGCTTTTGCCATTAGGGAAGTTCATCATGGGTTTTAGACCCCAACAGCTGCCAGTGCCAAGCCATTTGCTATGTAGCCTTGTGGGAGGGGAATAGAGAAGGTCCCCAGGGAGACCACATAATTCAATGAGACACTTTTACTAGTGTTGACTGAGTCATAGAATGCTTTTACTAAAATGATTGCTGGCCCAAAGAGGAATTGATGGCATTAATCAAAAGGTATATGTTTTAATATGTCTAAGCATAGAGACATAGGCATGAATTCTGGTTATCAAACATTTAATTCATAACAGAAGAACATGGTTGTAGAATTCAGTTTTCATTAATGACCAATTTCTTTGATCATACAGAATAGCAAAATCAACTGTGAGCATATATGGTTCCTCTGAAGACAAATGACATAAGCAAAACTTATCCCCGACCTTTATCTGTCAATAGTTGTCTACCCTGTGCATTTTGGGGTGGAGGTCCACCTGCTACCTCTCTGCAAGCGTCACAATGATGATCTTCAATCTCAACCTTTGTTTAAATGATGATATAATTAAGGTTTGGAGTCCGTTCTTGCAACCACAGAAGGTGTTGGGATGAAGATTTGGTTCTTTCATTTTGCCTCCATAGGAACCATACATGGGAAGATAGATATCTGGAAAAATATTAAAGGCAAAAGTCTGTTAGGATGGGCAGGGAAACCCAGGGAGATCAAGTGAAGATGCCAGAAGAAGATGCTATAAGTGGGGAAGACAGAGTTGGGAAGCTGAAGGAATTTATTTAGAAAAGCTGTTGAATGTGCTTTGTGCCCTCTCCCTATTTTCTCAGTAGCATTTATTGAGATGAACAACCTCATGACCTAGAAATGAAGCATAAAAAAGCAAAAGCTGCCATAACCGAGATGGATTGTCACTTCACAATTGACAAAGTACCTTTAAAAGCAATTCCCATTTCATTCACATAATATTTATAGTATTGATTTCATCATGTGATAATGGAAACATTTTTGATGACCCATTCTTTTTGTGGCTGGGCAGAACCTTGAAACAAAGGTGAAGGCATTCCTTCTCGTTTCCAATTACTATACATTATGTTTAGAAACATACCTTAAATATAAGAAAACACTGGCTAACCCCCCCAAAAAAACAGTGCTGGGTTCCTAGGTTTGATTCCAGCCAGGCACTATCTACAGGGAGTTTGTATTTTCTCACTGTGGCTGCCAGACCTCTGGGTATATGGGTTTCTCGCCATACTTCCTAAACATACAGGCAGGTGCCTAATAAAATTGCCCATAGTGTGTATGGATGTGCTAAGGACTTTAGGTTGTAAGGCCCACTGGGGCAGGGACTGATGTGAATAGTGTATTTGACCACACTTTTGTATAATCACTAAAGCTTGATAATTTATAATTGTATTACAGGTATGGGACCTCTTATGCAGAATGTCCTGGGGTGACCTGGGATTTTCAGGATAATGGATCTTTCTGCTATTTGAACCTTCATACATTGGGGACCTTATTTATCAAACTTTTTCTGACTATTGAAATAAAAAAGTCAGACCAAACTAGAATCCATGATTAGACCTTATTAATTATTTAAAAAAGCACAAAAAAATTAGTGAAAATCCGAATTGTACATTTTTTCCTGAATCGCTTAATTTTTTTCCCGAAAAGTCAGAAATAGTTGGATTTCCGGGCTAATTCCAGTGCAGATCACAGATACTTCAAAATAGGCTAGGGACCTCTCCCATTGACTTATATGCAGCCTCGATAGGTCTGAGATGTTGGATCTTCAAATTTTTTTCCATCCTTGAGGTATAATAAATCTCGAAAAATTCGAGTTTTTTTTTCCAATATAAATTTGGATTTCATAGTAAAAAAAAAATAATTTTTTGAGTTTTTGGCATTCGGACTTTAAAGGGGTGGTTCACCTTTAAGTTAACTTTTAACATGTTATAAAAATGGCTAATTCTAAGAACATTTTCAGTTGACCTTAGTTTTTCCACTTTTTTGTTGTTTTTGAATTATTTGCTGCCTTATTCTTACTCTTTCGAGTTTTCAAATGGGGGTCACTGACCGCATGTAAACAACAAATGCTCTGTAAGGCTATACATTTATTGTTATATCTAATATTTATTACTCATCTTTACAGGGTCAGACTGGACATTGGGGGGCCCACAGGGTTCCAAACCTCTGAGGCCTCCCCGAGCGCATGCGCGAACTCTGGGCCCTGTGTGCATGCGAACGGTGGCGCGTATGCACAAACGCCAGAGCAGCATGCATGCACAAAAGCTGACGCGGTACGCATGTGCAACAGCCGGCCGGTGTGCAAACTCGATGCGCAATCTAAGGCACGTGCCTCCACCGTTTGGTTTTTTGGGGGGCCCAGCAGATCGTGGGGAGGGGGTCTGAGCTGATGGGGGCCCACCGTTTTTTTTCCCGGTGTCCCGCTGCCCCAGTCCGACCCTGCATCTTTATATTCTGGCCCTATTCTATTCATATTTCAGTCTCTTATTCAAATCATTGCATGGTTGCTAGGTCAATTTGGAACATAGTTACCGAAATATCACTCTCTGCATCATACTAAAAGGTGAACAACCCCTGTAATAAATAGCCCCTAATGGGGGAATGTAATAAAAATCGCTAACGGAAAAACTATTTGCAATGTGAAAAGTTATGCCTTTGCGCGAACAAATTTTGCTTTGTGCGAATTTAATATAGCTTTTGCGAGCCCGGAAACTGTTTAGCGACCACTTCCAACAGTGAAAGACCGTTTGCGAATTTTATAGTTTGCGCCAATGCAATATTACATTGCGAGATGTGGATTTTTAGTCTTATTGGTGCGAATTGCTTTGCTCTTTGCGACTTTTATTACATTCCCCTGATGGTCTTTTAAAAAGCCATTTAAACATTAAAGAAGTCGTTACATTTCTGACTTCCCAGCATAGGATAGCAACTGAAAGTCTTTGAATAAATGAAACAAGGGGTAAGACAGGCCATTACGCACAAGTGGGATAAAGGTAAAAAGAGGAAAGGCAAAAGAAAGGAAAGATCTTATCTTTAAAGTAAAGGCTGGAAACAGAGGCCGTCAGAGAGTCAAACAAATGTAAAGAGTTTTCTGTTGTCAGTCAACAAAGACCAAATGGGAAAGGAACACGAGGAAAATGTTTTCAACATGATAAGTATGTGAACCACAAGGTACAAATTGGGACCTATACACAGTACGTCAGTATAATAGAATGGAGTCAGGTGATTCCACAAACAATCCCGATTTGTCTATTAAAAATACAGTGATATTAGTATAGGTATCAGATCCATTATCTGGAAACCTGTTATCCAAAAAGCTCTAAATTCCCACATTATCCAATTAATTTATGCAAAAAGCTCTGAATTACGAAAAGGCCATTGCCCACATTATCCAATTTTAATTATTTCCTTTTTCTCTGTAATAATAAAACAGTAGCTTGTACTTGATCCCAACTAAGATATAATTAATCCTTATTGGAAGCAAAACCAGCCTGTTGGGTTTATTTAATGTTTACATGATTTCCTAGTAGACTTACGGTATGAAGATCCAAATTAGAGAAAGATTCTTATCTAAAAACCCCAGGTCTCGAGTATTCTGGATAACAGGTCCCATACCTGTATGTTAAAATTAGGGATGTACCGAATCCACTATTTTCGTTTCAGCCGAACCCCCGAATCCTTCGTGAAAGATTCGGCCGAATACCGAACCGAATCCGAACCCTAATTTGCATATGTTAATTAGGGATGGGAAGGGGAAAACATTTTTTACTTCCTTGTTTTCTGACAAAAAGTTGCTAGTTTTCCCTCCTGCCCCTAATTTGCATATGCAAATTAGGATTCGGATTCGGTTCGGCTGGGCAGAAGAATTCGGCCGAATCCGAATCCTGCTGAAAAAGGCCGAATCCTGGCCGAATCCCGAACCGAATCCTGGATTCGGTGCATCCCTAGTTAAAATGAGTAGCCTGCATTCTTCTACATTCCACTTGATGTCACTGTGTAGGATATTATGCATCAATGTAGGTATATATATATATATATTTGCTGCATGCTGTATTCTTGTTATGGCAACTTTTTCTCCAGAAAGCAGTAAATTATTTTACATGGCGTATTTAAAACACAACTTCTGATTTATAGATCATGTAGTGTAATGTGTAAGCATAATAATAGGTAAATAAAGTAAGGCTTCTAACACCGCCATATTTTGGAAATGTACACAGACTTTACACAAACTAAGGGAAGTGTTTACTTAAAAGGATATTATCATCCCATTTTTTAACCATTTTTATGCACGTTTTATTTGTGCTGTTACTAAATATATCTATTTTTTAATACAATGGCATATATTAAAATTTCACCTGGAAAAGTTGCCATAGGTCTCTGCACACTAAAATGGAGCATAGAAGCCTGCATTTCCCTGCCATTAAAATAGGTAGGGGTACACATGTAGGCATCCCATCCCCTAATTTGCTCAGCATTCAGTCTTGTAAGTAAGGGTGTGCTGGTGGGCAAAGGCCACAACAGAGCCCTGTTCTTATTATCTGTCCTCAGGGCTGGCAGATAGGGCTGCTTTGTGGGAAAATGTACACCACTGTGTGTCTGGTGTTGCAAATCAGGTGCAAGTTGTAACTAACATTTTCAGGGAGAAATTATATAATCTTCACTTCAGCTTCAGCACCTACTGATGCAACCTGCTGTGGGAACCCTGGATTTACTGCAATGTTCAGGGTAGCTAGCAGTGATGTGTGTGCACCCAACCATAACCTGCAGGCTCCAGATCTGCAACCTGACCCAAACCCATGCTGCAATTCTATTTGTCCGACCTGCCCAACTCTGACGTCACAAAGGGGGAGAAGCAGGCATGGGCTTATAAATAGACTGCTGAAAGAAAATACTGGCACAGGAAGGTTGAGGTGGAGAGAGTGGAAGGAATAGCTCAATCTGAAACCATCCGCAACCTACAAACTTTGTGCAGAAGTTGGCCCAAACCCGAGGGTTCTGTGGGTTTCGTTTCAGCCAGCACATCACTAGTAGCCAGGGGGGAATCAAATCAAAGGGGGCCCTAAAGAAAAAGGGGTCATTCTTATGTCACAAAGAAAGTGGGGTTTGCTGGGAGTGTGTAGAGTTTGGGTGGATCATGAGTGAAGTTGAGGCAGAAAAGAGGCAGAAAAGAGGCATGACCGGAGTGGTAAAGCACAAAACATTCCCTTTTAGGGAGGGTCACAATGAGAGGGCCCATGGGACTGGACGGAGTGGAGATCATCCAGAAAATGCAAAAGCAGGCATTTTTGGGGGTGATTCCCACTCCTTGTGAATGCACTCAGTTGGCAGCTGTACGCGCCATGATTATGGACAGTGGCCCTGGCAGTAGCTCCAGGGTTCTGCACTGTCAATAGACACGTGTGTGCACAATTCATCAGCAGACTGGACAGAGGCTTATGCTTAGCACAACTAGATGGCTGAACTTGTTTGGACGCAAGTACCTTTGAAGAATTGTTTCAATAAGCACAGCATTCAGGCATCCATGTTGCACTTGTGGTGGTAAATACCCTTTCATAGCTAGTGCTTAGGAAACCAAAACTATAATAATCATAAATACAAAAGCTGTTCCCTGCTAGAAAGCCCAGGTCCTCTTATGTTCAGCTTCCGGAAGTACAAGGTTGCCAGGTTATCATAGAATTATACCTTCATACAGAAGGGAATGGGAAGCCCCCCAGGGTAGGCCTAAGGCAGCAACAATCTATTTTGGGATGGCAACTACAGACAATTCACTCAAACCATTTCCTGTTGTTGTCAGTAACAAGTGACCCTGTTTTATTATCAGTACTCTTAAAGGAGAAGGAATGTTCCAATCCAAGGTGGGTGTCAGATGTTAGGGCACCCCTCCCAAGGATTGTAATGACTTACCTGATACCCTGGGTCAGTGCTCCTGCACCAGCCCTGGAGACTTGCAAGCCAGTGATCCTCTTCCTCCCTCCCTTCTTTTTAAAAATCCAGCGGCCACCACATGCGCAGAAGGGCGAAAAAGCCAGCTTTTAGGGTCAGGGCACACGCTCAGATGGAGAATACTCTTCTGGCGACTAATCTGCCTCCCGCTTCGTTTTCCGAAGTCCCCGAAAGTTTCCTGGTGAGGCGACTTCAGAAAACGAAGTGCTCTGATTGCCATTCCATCAGCAATTTACATTCTTGCCAGCAGAAGGCCCTTAACTTCAACACACATGGATGCCTGTGGAAGAAATGATCGCCACAATGGCACCCCCCTTGGTTTGAAATGGAGATACTATTGCAAAAAGCAGTGTGCAAAGTGCAATAGGAGTGGCAATTCAATGCAATGGGTGCATTGTGCCTGTTTTTGTTGCACTTTGTACTGGGGATGCACCAAATTCAGGATTCGGTTAGGGATTCGGCCAGGATTCTGCCTTTTTTCAGCAGGATTCAGATTCGGGCGAATCCTTCTGCCTGGCCGAATCGCGTGACATCTTGTCACAAAACCAGGAAGTAAAAAATGTTTTCCCCTTCCCACTACTAATTTGCATATGCAAATTAGGATTTTGATTCGGTTCGGTATTCGGCCTAATCTTTTGCGAAGGATTCGGGGGTTCGGCCGAATCCAAAATAGTGGATTCGATGCATCCCTACTTTGTACACTGCTCAGACCTTTGTAATTCCTCTATTTACATCATACTCCATTTTATGGTAAATGTAACAGAGCCAACTGCAACGGAATTGTGATTTGTAGTTCAGTCACATCTGCAAGGTATCAGCCTGTTTGGCACAGGTGGACAATAGGAAGACCACCCATGTACCACACGCCAGTGCCAGACCAATTACATTGCCTCCCCCTGCATGCGAGTGAATGAACAGGAAAAGATACAACAGATACCAAAAGAGCTGCCAAGGTGGGGGGGCACAAGGGTCTGAACTAGGGAAGGCGTCAGAAGAGGTACTTGCCAGTGCTGCACTATGAAACTGCTTTCTGACATACTATTGTTTCTCCTACTCAATGTAACTGAAGGAGTCACAGTGGGACATGGATTTTTATTATTGAGTGTTGTTCTCTCTACCTGGGAGCTTTTATCTGGTTACCTTCCCATTGTTCTGCTGATCGGCTGCTGGGGGGGGGGGTAATATCATTCCAACTTGCAGTACAGCAGTACTAAAGTTTATCAGAGCACAAGTCATATGACTGGGGGCACCTGAGAAACTGACAATATGTCTAGCCCCATGTCTGATTCCAAAATTAAATATAAAACAATCAGTTTGCTCTTTTGAAAAATACATTTCAGTGCAGAATTCTGCTGGAGCAGCACTATTAACTGATGCATTTTGAAAAACACAAGTTTCCCATGACAGTGCCCCTTTAAGATTACTGTGTGTATCACAGTCTAAAGGTGGCCATAGACACACAGATCTGATCGTACGAATCGAGGATTCGTACGATTTTCGGATCGTGTGTGGCATGTGCCGACTTCTTTCGTCCGGCGGAGATCGGTCGTTTGGTCGATCGGTCAGGTTTGATTTTGACCCGACCGATCCCGCCGGAGCTCATGGCACATCGTAATCTGATCGTTCGGCCGTACGGCCGAACAATCAGATTACCCCCGATATAGCCATGCCTGTTAATGGCATATCGGGGAAAGATCCGCTCGTTTGGCAACATCGCCAAACGAGCGGATCTTTGCATCTATGGCCACCTTTATTCTTAAAGCTAATATTAGCACTGCATATCTTTAGTAAATGTGCCCAAATCCCCACATTTAGAGAATCCATATTTAGCTACAAGTCCAGGTTACACGCAGACACCACTTTTCCTATTAAGTGAATCATAATTGGAAAAAAGAGTGAACTGTCCAGTTTGAGCTCAACATTACAGAACATAATGAATTATTGATATTCATGGCACCTAAGTTATTCCCTGGCCTTTTCCGACCAACAAGTGGAATGGGTGCATAAGCAACGCTCACACTGCAATGTCCTAGCAACACCAGGATCAGTTTTATTTATAAGGCCCATAACTATTGACTTTGCACAGAGGGGATCTTGGGAAAGCGAGCCCGCCAAACACGCTGCGGTTGCTAATGAGCATTAAGGCACCGCTTACAGCAAACCAATCATCTAAAGGAATTTTCGAGACAACGAGGGGTGGGGGGATTCCTCGGGTTACAGAATAAAAGCAAAGTCAGAAATTAATTTGTTTTTAAACTTCTACCATTCCAGTAATATAAGATCTGTGTAAATATATACAGGCTTCTGCGGCGCTGAATGATTTCTTTTCTTGGGAAACTTATAAATGGCTGAATATATTATTAAAGGAAAAAGGGCATAGGGTTAGGTCTATCTTGGACTGTCTTGCACTCTGCAGGCTCAAGGCTCCTCTTAATTAGAAAATAGAGCTGATTTACCTGTTCCACTTCTATTTATACTCCATTTATTTTCCACCAGACAGGCTGGAATGTATATAGTATGTAGCTTCCTTCACGCACAGACTGTTGATTCTCATATTTGCCTTTCTACCTAGAAGTGGGAGCTGCCATAGAAATCATTCTCCGTCGCTGTGGCTGCACTATATCTAGCAAGCAAAAAGGAAGGTTCTATTAAAACTAAAGGGGTGGTTCACCTTTAAGTTAACTTTTAGTATGTTATAAAATGACCGGTTCTTCTAAGCAACTTTTCAATTGGTCGTCGTGATTTAAATGATTAACTACCCTTTTCTGACTCTTTTCAGCAAATGGGGGTCACTGACACCATCTACACTTCTCGTTGTGAGAAGAAGAGGAGATTTGTCGCCGGGCGACTAATCTCCCAGAATCTGACCGTGTGTCTCTTCCCTTAAAGTGATACTGACACTAAAAAATGAATTTTAGCATATGAATGTACATTAAATGTTACCTATAGGTAATGGTGATAATTTTTTGCTGAGAGGTTTGTTTTTGTATATAATTGTTAGTTGAAGTTCCTAAGCCTGACTCTCTGACACTCTGACTTTGCCAACCTAAATGTCCCATCTCAGCCTGTTAGTTACAGTTTCTAATGCTAATGGACTCCTGCTGCACAAATATGGCAGCCCCCTCATACAGGAACATGGGGAATCAGACAGGTAATGTAAAAGCATCATGCAAATACTTTATGGCAAAGTTAGAAGTAGCTTGTAAAGCCAATATTATAATAGATGTAAAAAAAAGTTTAATTTCAGGTGTCAGTATCTCTTTAAGGAACCATTGCGCCTTATGGCAAGCTTGTTTTTAATCCTTTAAGACTGCCCCCCGCAGGGCCCCATAGGGGGACGATTAGTACATGGCTGACTTTGCTATCTGATATTTTATTGGATACCTTATATCAGCTACAAATAAAGGATTTTTTTTCCTCTTTGTTGTGTTAAGAAAATGCAAAGGGGTATTCATTATAGCATCATAAATGCACTAAGGCCATGGCGCCCCCCCCCACTATCAGCTGTGTAATTTACACTATTTGCTCCCTGTTACTCTTGTAATTGAATTTGTTTCATTGCAGTGTCCAAACAAACACTCGAGCTTGTCATGATTGATAAGTAAGTGTGCCTATCGTGTTAATTCCCTATTTAAACACTGCGTCAGAAGCCATAAATTACTAACAGTGCTGCATTATATCCACTTAACTGGCCAAACAGGGATCTGGCGAGAATGTCAGCGTATTTCCGTGCAAATCTATCATTGTGTGTCGCCTGTTGCTAATGGGCCTGATGCTGATTAGGGATGTAGCGAACGTCGGAAAAAAAGTTCGCGAACATATTCGCGAACTTGCGCAAAAATGCGAGCGGTTCGCGAACGGTTCGCGAACCCCATAGACTTCAATGGGAAGGCGAACTTTAACATCTAAAAAAGACATTTCTGGCCAGAAAAATGATTTTAAAGTTGTTTAAAGGGTGCAACGACCTGGACAGTGGCATGCCAGAGGGGGATCAAGGGCAAAAATGTATCTGAAAAATCTGCCTGTGTGTGCTTGGAAGAGATAGTGTAGGGGGAGAGCTGTTAGTGATTTCAGGGACAGATGATAGTAAGTTTGCTGGCTAGTAATCTGCTTGATACTGCTCTGTATTGGAGGGACAGAAGTCTGCAGGGATTTGAGGGACATTTTAGCTTAGGTAGCTTTGCTGGCTAGTAATCTACTGTTCTCTTTAAACAACTGCCATACGTTGACCTTGTAGGCATTGTTTGCCCAGTTTTTTTGGACGCAGCCACTGAAGCACAGTTGCCAGAAAAAATATGCCATATAAATGCTGAAAATAGTCATTTTTCGCCATACGTTGACCTTGTAGACATTGTTTGCCCAGTTTTTTTTGGACGCAGCCACTGAAGCACAGTTGCCAGAAAAAATATGCCATATAAATGCTGAAAATAGTCATTTTTCGCCATACGTTGACCTTGTAGACATTGTTTGCCCAGTTTTTTTTGGACGCAGCCACTGAAGCACAGTTGCCAGAAAAAATATGCCATATAAATGCTGAAAATAGTAATTTTTCGCCATACGTTGACCTTGTAGACATTGTTTGCCCAGTTTTTTTGGACGCAGCCACTGAAGCACAGTTGCCAGAAAAAATATGCCATATAAATGCTGAAAATAGTCATTTTTTGCCATATACGTTGAGTCAACGTATGGCAAAAAATGACTATTTTCAGCATTTATGTGGCATATTTTTTCTGGCCTCTGTGCTTCAGTGGCTGCGGCCAAAAAAACTGGGCAAACAATGCCTACAAGGTCAACGTCGTTGACCTTGTAGGCATTGTTTGCCCAGTTTTTTTGGCCGCAGCCACTGAAGCACAGAGGCCAGAAAAAATATGCCATATAAATGCTGAAAATAGTCATTTTTTTGGTCGCAGCCACTGAAGCACAGTTGCCAGAAAAATTATGCCATATAAATGCTGAAAATATAAATTTTTTTGGTTGCAGCCACTGAAGCACAGAGGCCAGAAAAATTATGCCATATAAA
This sequence comes from Xenopus petersii, assembly GCA_038501925.1. NCBI lineage: Eukaryota > Metazoa > Chordata > Amphibia > Anura > Pipidae > Xenopus > Xenopus petersii. The sequence goes on from CM076685.1 coordinate 16,447,438, forward strand.
TGGAGAAAATATGCATTTTTTTGGTTGCAGCCACTGAAGCACAGAGGCTAGAAAAATTATGCCATATAAATGGAGAAAATATGAATTTTTTTGGTTGCAGCCACTGAAGCACAGAGGCTAGAAAAATTATGCCATATAAATGGACAAAATATGCATTTTTTTGGTTGCAGCCACTGAAGCACAGAGGCCAGAACAATTATGCCATATAAATGCAGAAAATATGCATTTTTTTGGTTGCAGCCACTGAAGCACAGAGGCTAGAAAAATTATGCCATATAAATGGACAAAATATGCATTTTTTTGGTTGCAGCCACTGAAGCACAGAGGCCAGAAAAATTATGCCATATAAATGCAGAAAATATGCATTTTTTTGGTTGCAGCCACTGAAGCACAGAGGCCAGAAAAATTATGCCATATAAATGCAGAAAATATGCATTTTTTTGGACGCAGCCACTGAAGCACAGTTGCCAGAAAAAATATGCCATATAAATGCTGAAAATAGTAATTTTTCGCCATACGTTGACCTTGTAGACATTGTTTGCCCCGTTTTTTTGGACGCAGCCACTGAAGCACAGAGGCCAGAAAAAATTAAACCAGTAGGGTTTGCACCCTAGTTTGTAACGGTGGCGGAGGGAGGAGGACGCTAAAGGACAGCTGTGTGTGGAGTCATGAGGCTTGAAGAGAAGGACAGCTGCATAGAAGTCAGAACAAGTCTTCCGGCGTGCAGTAACCCTCCGAGATCCACCCCTCATTCATTTTAATAAAGGTCAGGTAATCGACACTTTTGTGACCTAGGCGAGTTCTCTTCTCAGTTACAATCCCTCCTGCTGCACTGAAGGTCCTTTCTGAGAGCACACTTGAGGCTGGGCAAGACAAGAGGTTCATGGCAAATTGTGACAGCTCTGGCCACAGATCAAGCCTGCGCACCCAGTAGTCCAGGGGTTCATCGCTCCTCAGAGTGTCGATATCTGCAGTTAATGCCAGGTAGTCCGCTACCTGCCGGTCGAGGCGTTCTTTGAGGGTGGATCCAGAAGGGTTGTGGCGCTGCCTTGGACAGAAAAACATTTGCATGTCTGATGTTACAGACCGGCCAAAGGGCTTTGTCCTTGCAGGTGTGCTCGTGGCAGGATTACTGGCACCTCTGCCCCTGGAATGTTGATGAGTTCCTGAAGTGACATCACCCTTAAAAGCATTGTACAACATGTTTTGCAGGCTGGTTTGTAAATGCCGCATCTTTTCGGACTTGTGGTATGTTGGTAACATTTCTGCCACTTTATGCTTGTACCGAGGGTCTAGTAGCGTTGCGACCCAGTACAGGTCCTTCTCCTTAAGCCTCTTGATACGGGGGTCCTTCAACAGGCATGACAGCATGAAAGACCCCATTCTCACAAGGTTGGATGCAGAGCTATCCATCTCCGCTTCCTCATTATCAAGGACTGCATCATCCACGGTCTCCTCCCCCCAGCCACGTACAAGACCAGGGGTCCCCAAAAGGTCACCACTAGCCCCCTGGGAAGCCTGCTCCTGTTGGTCCTCCTCCTCCACAAAGCCACCTTCCTCCTCTGACTCCACTTCTGGCACCTCTCCCTGCGTTGCAGCAGGTGCCTGGGTTCGTTCTGGTGATTCTGACCAGAAATCGTGCGCTTCCAGCTCCTCGTCACGCTGGTCTACAGCCTCATCTGTCACTCGTCGCACGGCACGCTCCAGGAAGAAAGCGAAGGGTATTAGGTCGCTGATGGTGCCTTCGGTGCGACTGACCATATTTGTCACCTCTTCAAAAGGTCGCATGAGCCTGCAGGCATCGCGCATAAGCACCCAGTAACGGGGGAAAAAAATCCCCAGCTCTGCAGATCCAGTCCTACCACCCAGTTCAAAAAGGTACTCGTTGACGGCCCTTTGTTGTTGCAGCAGACGTTCCAACATAAGGAGCGTTGAATTCCAGCGAGTCTGGCTGTCAGAAATCAAACGCCTGACTGGCATGTTGTAGCGCTGCTGAATGTCAGCAAGGCGTGCCATGGCTGTGTAGGAACGTCTGAAATGGGCCGACACCTTTCTGGACTGGGTGAGAACGTCCTGGAATCCTGGGTACTTGGAGACAAAACGTTGGACTATTAAATTTAACACATGTGCCATGCAGGGCACATGTGTTAAATTTCCCAGTCTCAACGCTGCCAACAGATTGCTTCCATTGTCACACACCACTTTTCCGATCTGCAGTTGGTGTGGGGTCAGCCACCGATCGGCCTGTGACTGCAGAGATGACAGGAGTACAGATCCGGTATGGTTTTTGCTTTCCAGGCACGTCATCCCCAAGACAGCGTGACAACGGCGTACCTGGCACGTCGAATAGCCTAGGGGGAGCTGGGGGTGCACAGGTGTGGAGGAGGAGAAGGAGGACCCAGCAGCAGAGTAAGAAGAAGAAGAGGAAGAAGACGAGGTAGAGAGCGATGGAGGAGTAGAGGTGGTGGCAGAACCGCGTGCAATCCGTGGCGGTGACACCAACTCCACTGTTGTTGTTGTTGTTGAGCTACCCATTCCCTGCTTCCCATTCCCAGCCATTACCAAGTTCACCCAGTGGGCAGTGTAGGTGACATACCTGCCCTGACCATGCTTGGAGGACCATGCGTCAGTAGTCATATGGACCTTTGGCCCAACACTAAGTGACAGAGATGCGGTAACTTGGCTCTGCACATGTTGGTACAGGTGTGGTATTCCCTTTTTAGAAAAAAAATTGCGGCTGGGTACCTTCCACTGCGGTGTCCCAATTGCTACAAATTTGCGGAAGGCCTCAGAGTCCACCAGCTGGTATGGTAAAAGCTGGCGGGCTAAGAGTGCAGACAAGCCAGCTGTCAGACGCCGGGCAAGGGGGTGACAGTCAGACATTGGCTTCTTACGCTCAAACATGGCCTTCACAGAAACTTGGCTGGTGGCAGATGACTGGGAATGGGAACAGGTGGTCAAGGTGGAAGGCGGAGTGGAGGGTGGTTCAGATGGGTCAAGGAGAGCAGAGGTAGAGCAGTAAGATGCTGGACCAGAAGGAGTGTGGCTTTTAGTTTGCCTGTTGCCTTTGAGGTGTTGCTCCCAAAGTGCTTTGTGCTTGCCGCTCATGTGCCTTCGCATAGAAGTTGTACCTATGTGGCTGTTGGGCTTACCAAGGCTCAGTTTCTGACTGCACTCATTGCAAATTACAATGCTTTTGTCAGAGGCACACACATTAAAAAAATCCCACACTGCTGACTTTTTGGAAGTGTGCGATCTGGCGGTAACAGTAGAAGTTGGCGGCATTGGCGGCAATGGCGGGTGCGTTGGCCGGCTGAACACAGGTGCCGATACATGTTGTTGCCCTACTGATCCCTGCGGGCTGTCCTCCCTGCTTCTTCTAAGTCTTATTCTCCTACTGCCTCTCTGACTCTCCGTCTCTCCATCTGAACTACCCTCCTCTTGCTCTCTTCTACTAGGCACCCACAAAACATCAATCTCCTCATCATCATTCTCCTCAGATGCATCAATTTCTTCTGACACATCACAGAAGGAAGCAGCAGCGGGGACCTCCTCCTCATCACTCATCATTATGTCCATCTCTGTCGTGTTCTCTGCCAGAATTAAATCTGGTGTAACGTCCTCATCTCCTTCATCTTCTTCTGCCAATAATGGTTGCGCATTACTCAGTTCAAGAAACTCATGGGAAAATAACTCCTCTGACTCCAGTGAAGAAGGGGCACCGGTGGTGGAGGAAGTGTTACGTGGGGTGGCCATAGCAGTGGAGGATGAGGAGGATGTTGTGGTAAAGTTAGAAACGGTAGAGGATGGGGTGTGCTGTGTAAGCCAGTCAACTACCTCTTCAGCATTTTGGGAGTTCAGGGTCATTGGCTTTTTAAAACTGGGCAATTTGCTAGGGCCACAGGATTGCATAGCAGCACGGCCCCTAGCACGGCCTCTGCGTGGCGGCCTGCCTTTGCCTGGCATTATTTTTAAAAAAACAACAACAACAAAAACTCAGTTGGTTTTTCTGGAAACGATAATACACACAGCTAGATGGCGGTTTGAAGAAAACACTGTGCAAATAATGCCTACAAGGTCAACGTATACACAGCGGTGGATACGGATTACGTAAAATATAAGAATGCTGCTTGAAAAAAAGTAACTCAAGTGGTTTTTCTAGAGACGATAATATTATCAATATTTAGACAAAATGTGAACAAGCTCACACAGCTAGATGGCGGTTTGAAGAAAACACTGTGCAAATAATGCCTACAAGGTCAACGTATACACAGCGGTGGATACGGATTACGTAAAATATCAGAATGCTGCTTGAAAAAACAGTAACTCAAGTGGTTTTTCTAGAGACGATAATATTATCAATATTTAGACAAAATGTGAACAAGCTCACACAGCTAGATGGCGGTTTGAAGAAAACACTGTGCAAATAATGCCCACAAGGTCAACGTATACACAGCGGTGGATACGGATTACGTAAAATATCAGAATGCTGCTTGAAAAAACAGTAACTGAAGTGGTTTTTCTAGAGACGATAATATTATCAATATTTAGACAAAATGTGAACAAGCTCACACAGCTAGATGGCGGTTTGAAGAAAACACTGTGCAAATAATGCCCACAAGGTCAACGTATACACAGCGGTGGATACGGATTACGTAAAATATAAGAATGCTGCTTGAAAAAAAGTAACTCAAGTGGTTTTTCTAGAGACGATAATATTATCAATATTTAGACAAAATGTGAACAAGCTCACACAGCTAGATGGCGGTTTGAAGAAAACACTGTGCAAATAATGCCTACAAGGTCAACGTATACACAGCGGTGGATACGGATTACGTAAAATATCAGAATGCTGCTTGAAAAAAAGTAACTCAAGTGGTTTTTCTAGAGACGATAATATTATCAATATTTAGACAAAATGTGAACAAGCTCACACAGCTAGATGGCGGTTTGAAGAAAACACTGTGCAAATAATGCCCACAAGGTCAACGTATACACAGCGGTGGATACGGATTACGTAAAATATCAGAATGCTGCTTGAAAAAAAGTAACTCAAGTGGTTTTTCTAGAGACGATAATATTATCAATATTTAGACAAAATGTGAACAAGCTCACACAGCTAGATGGCGGTTTGAAGAAAACACTGTGCAAATAATGCCCACAAGATCAACGTATACACTACTACAGCGGTGGATACGGATTACGTAAAATATATTATGGCTGCTTGAAAAAAGTCACTCCGGTGTTTTTTCTGGAGACGGTAATATTATGGATATTTAGACAGAATGTGAACAAGGTCACACAGCTAGATGGCTGTTGGTTGAATAACACACTGGGCAAAAAATGCCTACAGGGCAAATAATGCCTAAAAGGTCAACTTATACACTACTACAGCGATGGATACGGATTACGTAAAATTTATTATGGCTGCTTGAAAAAAGTCACTCCGGTGTTTTTTCTGGAGACGGTAATATTATGGATATTTAGACAGAATGTGAACAAGGTCACACAGCTAGATGGCTGTTGGTTGAATAACACACTGGGCAAAAAATGCCTACAGGGCAAATAATGCCTAAAAGGTCAACTTATACACTACTACAGCGATGGATACGGATTACGTAAAATTTATTATGGCTGCTTGAAAAGTCACTCCGGTGTTTTTTCTGGAGACGGTAATATTATGGATATTTAGACAGAATGTGAACAAGGTCACACAGCTAGATGGCTGTTGGTTGAATAACACACTGGGCAAAAAATGCCTACAGGGCAAATAATGCCTAAAAGGTCAACTTATACACTACTACAGCGATGGATACGGATTACGTAAAATTTATTATGGCTGCTTGAAAAAAGTCACTCCGGTGTTTTTTCTGGAGACGGTAATATTATGGATATTTAGACAGAATGTGAACAAGGTCACACAGCTAGATGGCTGTTGGTTGAATAACACACTGGGCAAAAAATGCCTACAGGGCAAATAATGCCTAAAAGGTCAACTTATACACTACTACAGCGATGGATACGGATTACGTAAAATTTATTATGGCTGCTTGAAAAAAGTCACTCCGGTGTTTTTTCTGGAGACGGTAATATTATGGATATTTAGACAGAATGTGAACAAGGTCACACAGCTAGATGGCTGTTGGTTGAATAACACACTGGGCAAAAAATGCCTACAGGGCAAATAATGCCTAAAAGGTCAACTTATACACTACTACAGCGATAGTAAAATAAAAAAAAGTAAAATAAAAAAAAAATGAATATTAAAAAAAAAAAATTACAGTTGGTGCTGCTGAACTACTAGGAGCAGCAGATTAGCACACCAGTCCCACTCCCCAACACTGCTAGACTAATAGCACTGGGCTCTTATAGTAGTAGTAGTAGTAGTAGTAGTAGTAGTAGTAAAACAACAAAAAAATAAATAAAAGCAGTCCTTACAAGGACTACTGTTATTGCAGCAGTCAGCAGATGAGATCAGAAGCAGGACAGCTGCCCACTGCAGCTACATACAGAGCACTGCAGTAGAAGGTAGATTACTAGCCAGCAAAGCTACCTAAGCTTAAATGTCCCTCAAACCCCTGCAGACTTCTGTATCTCCAATAACAGAGCAGTATCAACACGATTACTAGCCAGCAAACTTTCAACTGTCCCTGAAATCACTAACAGGCAGCAGTTCTCTCCCTACACTATCTCTTCAGCACACACAGGCAGAGTGAAAAAAACGCTGCAGGGCTTCGGTTTTTATAGGGAAGGGGAGTGGTCCAGGGGAGAGCTTCCTGATTGGCTGCCATGTACCTGCTGGTCTGGGGTGAGAGGGCAAAAAAAAGCGCCAACAATGGCGAACCCAAAATGGCGAACGTCGCGCGACGTTCGCGAACTTCCGGCGAGCGCGAACACCCGATGTTCGCGCGAACAAGTTCGCCGGCGAACAGTTCGCGCCATCTCTAATGCTGATGTTTGTTATGGCATTAACAAAATGACTGTGATCATAAATGGATGGGTTAACAATTTTGAAAGTAATGCTAATAATATGTATATATAATATCTTGTATGTGCACAGCACTAATTCAGTGCTGCAAGTTATGTTAAGACCACCCACTATGTTCCATAGAGCGAAAATCCAGAAAGTACTGAAATATAATTTTGCCACTTCCCATAGGGTCCCATATAAACCAAAAATCCTTGACTTGCTTGGGTTTTGATTTGCTTTTTACCTCTGTAATAGCAATACAGTACCATAATAACTTATGCAGAAACCCCCAAGTCTCCAGCATTGGAAATAATAGACCTACACGTGCACTATAACCATATGAAGATATTGATTGGTATGTGCAGGAGCTCTGCCAACACCAAGTCCAGTGCTTAAAAGGTTTCAGGATCAAATATTTTAATATAGGTTGAGTTACCAGTTTTGTTTTAAAGGGCCTTGGTCCCACATAATTGTACTTTGGTATATTTTTTTGTCTTGATACAAATCTGTAGGTGTACTATGCTTTGAGGGGTTGTTCAATTTTAAATGAACTTATCATTTTTAGTGAATTTCTGAGATAATTTGCAATTGGTCTTCATTTTTTATTATTTGTGGTTTTGGAATTATTTAGCTTATCCAGTTTGCAATTTCAGCAATCTGGTTGCTACGGTCGAGATTACCCTAGCGAACCATGCACTGATTTGAATAAGAGACTGGAATATGAATAGGAGAGGCCTGAATAGAAAGATGAGTAATAAAAAGTAGCAATAACAATACCTTTGTAGCCTTACAGAGTATTTGGGGTTTTTTTTTAGATGGGGTCAGTGACCTCCTCCATTTAAAGCTAGAAAGGATGAGATGAAACAGGCAAATTATTGGAAAACTATAAAAAAAAAAAAAGAAATAATGAAAATAAACTTGAATGTTGCTTAGAATTGCCCATTCTATAACCTAATAAAAGTTGACTTAAAGGTGAACCACCCCTTTAATGCTTTTTGACTCTATAACATGAAACTGCATAGATCATAATTGCTGATTGATACAGGAATGCTTAGGAGTGCAAAACTTTTCACTGATAATTACCCAGATAATTTCCCTGGATATCTGGAAACCCATTCTACAGAAATCCTTGAAATACAAGACTTCCCATAGATCTCATACCTTTTTTTCCCTCTATAATAATAAAACAGTACCTTATACCTTAACCCGTATTAATGGCAAAACAATCCTGCTGGATTCTCCTAATGTTTCAGTCGTTTTGGTGATCAAAATTTGTGAAAGAAACCTTTATCTAGAAAACTCCAATTACTACCTGTAGTACATCTACTCAGTAGAGCTTCACATGGGCGTTTGGTGGAACAAGGTATAAATGACAGTGTCTTTATTGGTGTTTAGAAGGAAACAGCTGCAACCTATGTCCATTCAGATTTACAGTGTTATAAATTAAATTTAAAAATAAAAAGTTGACATTCCTTAGGGCAGAGACACATGGGAAGATTCAGGGAGATTAAGTCGCCCACCGACTAATCACCTTTCGTTCGGGCGACTAATCTCCCCGAAAAGCAGGAAGGCTTTTTGGGGAGATAAGTCGCCCGAAGAAGAGGCGATTAGTGGATAGGTGACTAAATCTCCCTGAATCTTCCTGTGTGTCTCTGCCCTTAAAGTAAATGGCCACGACCTTTGGGTAAATCAGTGAAATCTAATCAGGAATTCTTTGTTTTTGGAAGTGTCTCTTTTTCAGTGGTCAGGACTGACTGACGGAGCTTCCTCCCATGCTTCCTGCACTCGTCTCCTCTTCCCTTTCCCTTTCCCTCCCCTGGAAGCACAAGGGGGAAAATAAGGTGAAGTTTGTTTTGGAGAAAGAAAAAAAAAAGTAATTTTCCCTGTGATTTGTTTGGAAAAAGAGGCAGAGATCTTTATCGCCTGGGTGTCATGTGTGCCACCAAATGCCCATAAGAGCCAGTAAGTTATCTTTCAGCTTTTAGTAGCAGGCAGTAAAGCGTATGGTAGCTGAAACAGATAAATGGGATGCAAGGCTCAGGCAATAATAACATGTCAATGAACTATGATTTACCCTGGTGCTCTTTGTGAACTCCTGCTCGCTCTGTGACCTGATCTTATCTATTGCTTTCCTACTCAGTGCAGCTTCTGTTTGTAATTACCCCATTTAAAGAGCACCCCTTTTGAATGGCTTACATGTTGGGATTCTTTCAGGATAATTATATTAACTACACATTTAAGCAGATATGCATGGACGAGCTGTCCTAGCAAATACTCCAGACTGGTAGCCGGTGCTTACAGAGACCCGTTGTCTCCATCTAACAAGTACTTCTACATACCAGACATTTCCTCTAGGTATTCCTAACCTGAGAAGTCATCTTACCTCTGTTTCTTGAAGTGTCTTCCATGTGCATTTATGGCATATAAGTATATTTCATTTATACAACAGTACTTGTGCATGTACAGTACAGTGGTCAATACAATAATAAGATATAACATACCAGTATTTGCAAAATATAGTTACATACAAAATAAAGAGGATTATGCATTGAATTCTGAATTTTATAAACTCAAAAAATTCAAGTTTTTTTACTATAAAATCTGAATTTTTAGTGGTATATGTATTATACCCCGAGGATGCAAAAAGTCAGAAAATACTCCATCTTCAACCTGTCGAGGTCCTTTAGAAATGAACGACAGTCCTATATGCAATTTGAAGATATCATGGTCTGCTCTGGTTTTCATACGATAATCCAAACATTTCGGGCTTTTCTGTCGATTTCATAAAAAATTCAGACTTTTTAGGAGTCAAATTAGAAAAAATTCAGATTTTTTCGTGCGACAATCCGATAAAATCACAGTTTTTCCAGATCCGATTTTTTTTCTTTTTTTAACTGATAAATACGAGTAAATTGTGGATTCTAGTTATAGAATCCACAATTCTGTTTTATTGAAAATATTAGAAAAATGTGGCTTTTGATAAATAACCCCCAAAGTGTTAGAGTCAAGGAAAGAGGTCCCTGTCCTTTAGAGCTTACGATCTAAATGAATGGGTAACTTACATTGCCACGGGGTAGTGACCCTCTTTGCACCATTTAGAAAAATTAATTGTGAGAGTGGGTATTTTTTAAACATTTATAAGGGAGGGGTATCTCTGTAAATTCCTATGTACTCATGAAAAGTGCTTATTCATAAGAAGGGTGTAATTAATCATATTTAGAGATGTCGCGAACTGTTCGCCGGCGAACTTGTTCGCGCGAACATCGGGTGTTCGCGCTCGCCGGAAGTTCGCGAACGTCGCGCGACGTTCGCCATTTTGGGTTCGCCATTGTTGGCGCTTTTTTTTGCCCTCTCACCCCAGACCAGCAGGTACATGGCAGCCAATCAGGAAGCTCTCCCTTGGACCACTCCCCTTCCCTATAAAAACCGAAGCCCTGCAGCTTTTTTTCACTCTGCCTGTGTGTGCTGAAGAGATAGTGTAGGGAGAGAGCTGCTGCCTGTTAGTGATTTCAGGGACAGTTGAAAGTTTGCTGGCTAGTAATCGTTTTGATACTGCTCTGTTATTGGAGGGACAGAAGTCTGCAGGGGTTTGAGGGACATTTAAGCTTAGGTAGCTTTGCTGGCTAGTAATCTACCTTCTACTGCAGTGCTCTGTATGTAGCTGCAGTGGGCAGCTGTCCTGCTTCTGATCTCATCTGCTGACTGCTGCAATAACAGTAGTCCTTGTAAGGACTGCTTTTATTTATTTTTTTGTTCCAATACAGAGCAGTATCAAGCAGATTACTAGCCAGCAAACTTACTATCATCTGTCCCTGAAATCACTAACAGCTCTCCCCCTACACTATCTCTTCCAAGCACACACAGGCAGATTTTTCAGATACATTTTTGCCCTTGATCCCCCTCTGGCATGCCACTGTCCAGGTCGTTGCACCCTTTAAACAACTTTAAAATCATTTTTCTGGCCAGAAATGTCTTTTGTAGATGTTAAAGTTCGCCTTCCCATTGAAGTCTATGGGGTTCGCGAACCGTTCGCGAACCGCTCGCAATTTTGCGCAAGTTCGCGAATATGTTCGCGAACTTTTTTTCCGACGTTCGCTACATCCCTAATCATATTCAGACATAGTAGTATACATATTTAGATACTATAGAATATGTTGGCCTGCCTTATACTGGCTGAAAATCTCACAAGGACTGCATTGCCTTGTTAATGTGGTTCTTGTCCCAATGGTCTTCATTTGCTGTTGTTGTTATCCGATCATTTGGCCAGATCTTGATGTCGCCAACCTCAAGGTGGGTATTTGTGGGGAAGGATCCATTTGTTTGATGAAGTCTGTGGTCATTTTGGCCAGGAAGTGGTGCAATCTGTATGGAGTACTGTTTGCATTGTCTGGTCTTCTGGAGGACTGTACTAGCCACAGATTGTGAATTCTGTTGACTGAATTCTTTGGATTATGTTTACTTTTTATAAGAGCTATGGGATCTCCAACATGTAACATTATATGGAACAGTGCAGATAAAACCGTTTCCCAGAAAAGCATAACTGGAATACTGTATATCCATTTATATAAAAAAGTGTATATTTATGCTTAAGTTTAGGTCCATTGGCATCTAAGTGCAGGGCCGCCATCAGGGGGGGACAGGGGGGAGAGTTATAGGGGGCCCGAGGGTAAGGGGGGCTCGACCACGCTGCATTTACTTGATTAGCTGGGCCCCCCTGCTTTCTGAGAGCTGACGACTTCGGGAAGGCAGGGCAGGAGCACAAGGGGAGGTATCTTCTGTCCATTACTTTCCCTTATTGGTCATAGAGTTTAAATCCCGGCTGAGCTGCTCAGGGATTGGATAGTTGAGGTTTGAACTTCCCCTCCAGCACATCCAATCACCATGCAGCTTTACCAGGACTTGAAATTCTGTGACCAATAAGGGAAGAAAATGCTGTCACTGGAAGAACATGCAGCCACCGGTGCTCCCCTCCTCCCTTCTGAAGTTGGCAGCTCAGTTACAGCAGGTGGGCCACACTAATGAAGTGATTGTAACATGGCCTAAAGGTAACCCTTTGTGGGCCCTGTTGTGTGGTGGGGCCCTGGCCACCAATGTTCTAATAACGTGGGTGGGGCCCTGGACACAATTTTTTTTTCGTTACCATGTGGGGTCCTAGCCACCAATGGGGGGCCCTGACCACAAATGTTTTTCTTATGGGGGGCCCTGACCACCAATATTTTTTTATTTTTTATTAACATGTGAGAACCCTAACCACCAATATTTTTTTTTCTGTGTGGTGGGGGGTGGACCTGTGGGGTGGAGAGGGCAGACTTGTTGGTGGGGCTTGTAGTGGGTGCAGCCCAGGGGGCCCAGGAAATCTACAAGACTTCTCTCGGGCTTCTGCTTTTCTCTGGAACTCTCTGCCACAAGCTGTCAGACTTTCTCCTTCTTTCCAAACTTTCAAGCCCATCTGTTTAAAGAGGCTTATTCGATGTACCTTAATTAATCATTGCTGTATCAAAAATGACAAAGTGTTTATATAATCCTAATGTCTCAATTGTACCCTAACCTTTTAGTTTGTAAACTAAATCTCTAGGTCCTTCTAACTCTATTGTACTCTGTAATCCTTGTTTGTTATCCACCATTTATTCCCTGTTTGCTATAACTGCAGTAAAGCACTGCGTATCTTGACAGCGCTATATAAATAAATGATGATGATGATGATGATCTTGTCGTATGGGGCCCTGCAATATCTGATGGCAGCCCTGTCTAAGTGTAATTTAATCTCAATAGTGTTGGGGAAAAATCCAAAAACCAGAGATCACTTGAGGTGAAAGGGTTAATCCAAGTTTATTATTTATATAATAAACATACACGAGCTACGTGGATCCTGTACTCAAGAGAGACAGAATACAGAACAATGGACTGACCAGACATTATATACCCTCTGGTATGAAACTTCATGAGAAGGGAGGTAAGGGAGTGATAAGGCACTGGGATGGGAAAACTAGGGAGTAACTGTAGATGTGCTTCAAGGACGCTTCACCTAGGCACAGAATACTGATAAGAACTGACTTGGCCGATGTTAAGGGGGGCCAGGATAACTTTTCCTCCGCAATAGCATCAAGCACAAATCATGCTAACTATGGTCAGAAGGTGGGCAAGAGTTACCATCCTCCATCTGGTCAAGCAAGGATGACAATTAGCTTTATAATAAAGTCAATAAGAAATGTGTGTTGAAGGCAAACTCAGCTAGTGACACCCCTCTGGCAGGGAAGATTCGAATATTGCAATGTAATACTAGTAACTAGATCTGCCTAAAATGGGCTGGGGTACAGACATAGAGGAAAGAAGGTTAACTCTAACTCTGTAGCCAAACTAGAATGATTCATTTCCAGCTCTAATGACAAGGTGCAAGATCAAGGCTCACTTATACCTTCTGGCTATTTCAGCATATCACTAGGCTGCTGGCATCCCTCACAATAATGTTTCCTACCCTTATTGCCATTCTACACACACATCTACAAATAGATTAAACATGGGTTATGAATAACATGAATAACATGGCCCACTTATTGCTTATGGTGAACCCCATGGCACCATGGCAGGCACAAGATCTTGGTGGTTGGAAGAGGTTTGCTACTTCACAGTAACTAATGAATGGAGGGAATGGGTTTATAAATGTCTGAATGGATGAGTGTAGTTCTGTTCTTCAAGATTAATTATATTGAGATATGTTTGTAATGTATAATGTGCTAATCTGTAGCGTTGGGTTTGGCAAAACTTGTTTAGCCACATTTCTAAAATGCCCTTCTTTGTGCATGAAAAATGTGCAGAACTAATGATATTAAAAGTGCAATATATCACACTATCACACTATCACATTTTTTCCCAGAGACACCACAATGCTGCATGCTCAGAATACACGAAGACTGTAGTACCATGTATCAAAGGTGAAACCAAATATCATCGGTAACAAGTATCTAACTCAGCCTTGTGATTGAGCTAAAGGGATTCTGTCATGACTTTTATGAAGTCGTTTTTATTTCTAAATTACACTGTTCACACTGCAAATAATTCACTCTACAATATAAAATGTCATTCCTGAACCAGCAAGTGTATTTTTTTAGTGCTAATATTGGTGTGTAGGTGCATCTCAGGTCATTTTGCCTGATCATGTGCTTTCAGAAAGAGCCAGCACTTTAGAGTGACTGAAGTTTATCAGAGCACAAGTCACATGACCAGAGGCAGTTGGGAAACTGACAATACTCTAGCCCAGGGCCAATTTGTGACCCCTCCTTCTTTGGCCCCCCAGATGCTGTGTCTGTTTACCATATGTAAACTTTAAAAGGTATCACTGTAGAGATAAACTGGCCCCTGCATTGTTTAAACCTCAAATTCAGACTCTAATCCCTTGTATCACACCTGTGATCCTCCTGTATTATTCACACTTGTGACACCTCTATTGTTTATATCCTAAAGGCCTGTACTGTTCTACCTGAGACCCAGACTGAAACTGCCCACATTATTCACCTGTTCACACCTTATTCAAAATGCTAATGGAGCACCAGCACTGTGTCACTGTATGTAGTACATATTAGACTGAGAGCTTTACTTGTCTCCTGCTCTGTTCTGCCTTCCCTCCCTGCAGGGCTGGAACTAGGGGCAGGCAGACTAGGCGCCCACCTAGGGCCCAATCATGGGCGGGGGGCACACTTTTAAGGGGAATTTCATTTCTTTTTTAAACCCTGATTTGCTTTGCCTTTAATAGTTTTTCAACTTTATAAACCCCCTGTTCCTGACAGAATCACTCCCAGCTCCCTTTTGGCAGCTGCTGGCACAGGTACATATTTGTGGGCAATATCTTGGCTGCTACTTGCTCAGGTAAACAGATGATATGATGGATATTTGGCTGCTGCTGGCACAAGTACATATATGGAGGAAATAGTGTGTATTTTTTTGGCTGATGCTGGCACAGGTACAGATTGGGGGCAATATAAGGGATTGGCTGCTGCTGGCTCAGGTACATGGGGCAATATGGTGGCTGCTGGCACAGGTACACAGATGTTTGAGGGCAATATGATGGATTTTTGGCTACTGCTGGAACAGATGCAAATTGGGGCAATATGATGGATTCTTTTGGTTGCCGCTGGCATAGGTACAGATTGGGGATAAAAATATGATGGATGTTTTGGTTTATGCTGGCACAGGTACAGATTGGGGCCTGGGGGCAATCTGAGGGATTGATTGCCATTGGTATAGATACAAATGGAGGCAATATGATAGGTGCTGGCACAGGTACAGGGGGCTATATGACTGGTAAGGTGGGAAATGGTAATGCAGGACTGGGTTGGGGGCACTGATTGAAGCCTTTGCCTAGGGTGCAAAAATACCTTGGCCTGGCCCTGCCTCCCTGTGTGTGCCATTCTCTGCTTGCCCAGTGCTGCTTGCCCTACCCGACCTGTGGGATGTAAGCCTGTCAGGGGTTTGTTAGCATTTGGAAATTGTTGTTAAGGGCCCCTAAGGTGTTTAATCATGTGTTGGGGGTTGTTGTATTATCCACAGGGGAGGATGAGTGCTACCACTGTTAATGTGGATATGATCTTAAAAGTTCTTGTGGTAATATGGGTGTGGTTTGCAGTGGGTGTGGTTTAAAAGGGGGAGTAGCCAACACAGACTTCCATTATCGGCCCTCCTTCACATAGGCCAGTACAATTTTGGCCCTCGGTACCACAGAACTTGGACAGCACTGGTCCAGCCCCATGTCAGATTTCAAAATGAAATATAAAAAAAAAAATCTGTTTGCTCTTTTGAGAAACGGATTTCAGTGCAGAATTCTGCTGGAGCAGCACTATTGACTGATGCGTTTTGAAAAAAATGTTTTCCCCATGACAGTATCCCTTAAAGGGGATGTAAAGGCAAAAAAAACTAGTAGATCTCAGCACTCCATGGTTTCTGAGAACTACACAGCAGGACATTTTGGAAAAGGACAAAACATGCATAAAGGTGTTTAAAGGCACAGAATTCATCATTCCATCATATAAGAGAACTACTCAACAGAGCACTATACAGTATGTATGTATATATAATAAATGTGAAACGAAAAAGCCTGATGTGTAATATTCCATTTCCTGGTTTCCTGAAAAAAAAAAAAATTATATTATTTGCTTCTGAAATAAATTTGATTTTCACTATTTTATGTGCATACATTCATATGACATGCTCAACACTTCATAAAGTCGTATAGCTCTTGCTCTCCTGCCCCCAAAAACAGAAGATAATGCACATTTAGTTGTATAATATGTGGTTGTTGTTGTTTTTTACGAAGTGCAAATCTTTTTCACATGCACGCTCGTCTCCTTTGATTGTTCCTTTGGATTTTGGAAAGTTCTTCAGCAGATGGGAGTTGAGGGAAGTGTGTTCTACTCTTTGTATATTTCTTTGGTCATGACCTTGTTGAAAAGTATCTTTCTCTTTGAAGGTCCCTGAATCTGTCAGTGACATTTGTTTGACTGTCTCTTTTAACTGTCTACTATGTGATGTTGGGATATATCAGTTGGAGTGAACTCATATGGGTTATACATTGTTCAATCTCCCAGACAGGAAGTATATACAGCATATAAGTCTCTATAGCAAGAGAATAATCTCCTATTCATATGTTCTATGGATGGTCTTCTCAATGAGGAATATCCTGTACAGGTATGGGATCCGCTATCCGGAAACCCGTTATGCAGAAAGCTCCGAATTACAGAAAGGCTGTCTCCCATATATTCCATTTTATCCAAATGTTCTTTTATAGAAATCAAATGACCATTATTGACATCCACAAACAGGCAGCATTTATTTAATGAATGAGATCATTGAAATAATAGGTTTTGTAAGGATGGTATCCTGGGTGTAGGAGCAGGCAAAGCACAACTGTATTGATTTTCGGAAAATGAATGGTGTTGGGAGTACAGATCAAAACCCACATTGAAAAGTCAGTTTAATTGTTATTTGTGTATCTCAGTTGTCTGGGTAGAGGTTGGTGCAGACTATCATTGTAACCAGTACAGATATAGGAAACCCGTTATCCAGAAAGCTCAGAATTATGGGAAGGCCATCTCCTTTAGAATAATAATTTGAAAATTTGTATCCATATTGTGTCAAAACAATTTTTATATATTTTTTATTCATTTAATGAGTAATGTTTTTTAGCAGATGTAATTTTAGAGTTGTTATAATGCCCTATGTTCCATATGTTAGAAAATGGAGGGGGAAAACCGGTTACCCAAAAAAAAATTTACGGACCTATGCATGCTCTCACTCTGAAAAAAGGAAAAAACTCCAGCGTTTTTTTGGGACTTCGAAAATTTTTGGACTAAAAACTGGGGAAGTCCTATGCACTCCATTGCACTTCGCCTGGTCTGAGCTGGTGAAGGCAAGTCTGGCGAATGAGGTAACGTTCAGTAAAATCCGCATCTTAGTGAATTTGCGGCGTTACGTCCGTTCGCCAGAGCTAAAATTCTCCTGGTGTTAGAGTGCGATGCAACGCTAGCGTCTATCTCCTTCGCTAGCGAAGTGGCTCCGGCGAAGTCCCTGCGGCCGGTAACGCTAGCGAATTGATGCTAGCGTTAGCTACTTCGCCCTTTAGGGATTCTGCCCCAAGTTACAGACAGATCCCTTATCCAGAAAACCCCTGGTCTTGAACATTCAGGATAATAGGTCCCATACCTGTACAAGAATATGATGCAATGCGCACTGGAAGCTTAAGTTGCACCCTGACTTATAAGTGGGTGCTATACTTAAAAGCTGGATAACAGATATTGACTGAAGGCTTGACCTTGATATCTTTTGTTGCCTTTTGACAATTCTAAAGAAGCCCAGGGGGCACATGACCCTCTGCAACAAAATCCAGCCTACCCCAAAAGCTAAAAGCCTAATTAAAAACTGTGCTTTGTAGTAAGGTATTGGATTGTGCTTAATACATGACGAAGAGTCTAGGGTTACACTGTAGAAGCAGTGTCATTACAATGAGTTATCCATGAAGCGCCCATATCTGTAATCTCATATTATTGTAGACTGTATTCTGTAAGGGGCAAGGACATGAGAATGCAAGCTACTAGTTATAAATAAAATGCTAAAAAAAACAAATATAAAGACAGGTGCATTTAAAAAGTAATTTATTGTATATGGGTTTTTTGGAATTTTCACCTCGGAAGACTCCGGCACATTTTGCGCAACTTCGTCAGCCATTGATTCGCAGGGCACACACTCATTTATCAAAATGCAAACTTACGTCTCAGTCTTGCCAGCAAAAATTTGTCATTGTGGGCATTGACAAAGTTCGCTACCTAAGTGAAATTTTGGTAGCGCTACAGTCTTCGTAGCAGAACTTCGTTAACACACTTATGCTTACGTCAATAAAGACAAAAGAGATCCACTATTGTCCTAGACTTGAGCCCACCCTAAAATAAATGTGGCATGAGCTTCAAATGGTTAAACAAAATGTATATTTAACAGTTACAACTTTTAAATATAATCCCACTTTAAAATAAAAAAACGCCAGCGTTTTTGTTTTTTTTTTATGACTTTTCGGCATACAGGATATGATGTCACTGACAGGATTGAGGAGGATGTAGCTTCATCTTATCAGTTCAGCAGGTCTAACCTGGCAAAGCAGACTCTGGAGACAAGGGAAACGTAGTGGAAAGTTCCCATATTGATGACTTTGTGGAGTAATGATCGTTCATGATCGAGAAAATTCGCCTCGTCGAAAGGGAACAGAACTTCGTTAATGCTGAGCTCTTTCGCTAGTGAATTGTTCTCTATGCATTTAAGTAAATTGGCGATGTCTCTGCAAATTGCGCCACGGCTGCTTCTATGAAAGTTGTAGATGATGTATTATCATTAGGGTATAATAATAACTGCAGTAGGTAACAGGCTTACTTTGCTGCCAGCATTGTTGTACACCACAACTATCGTGTGCCAGACAGTAGCATTCTGGTAATATCGAAGGTCCATTTCTAACCAGTGTTCAACCAGCCAACAGTAAAGTAAAGTCTAAATACTAAAAGTGCCACAGCTATAGATCAATGTAGGACAACATTACTACATATTCCCCATTCCCCAAACAGAATAATAATTTTTTTTAAATTGTTTAAAATAATTTCCCAGATTAAAATCAATAAACAAAGTAATAAAAATGTGGATAATATTTAGGGGTTAGGCTTCTCGTCACATTAAATAAAACCCTGTGAAACTTTTCATCCCTTTCCCGGCACTTCAGGGGAGGTAGGGTTTCATGTCTGTAGCTTCAAAGGACAACTGACACTTTGCCAAATATTTAGCGAAAAACAAAGGGGAGAAAAGAAGTGTTTTTCTGAAAACAGTCCAGAGGTCAGAGAGCTCTACATGGAGTAAAAGGGAAGATAAGGCAAGAGAGACACAGCAGGTGTCATGTAGCAGAACGACCTGAGAACTAAACATCCAATGGAGAACTTTGATAGCCGAGTGGTTGCTCCCAGGAGTCCTGATATACAACTCAAGGGCCATGTCCAGGGCCACCATCAGGGGGGTACAGGGGGTACTGTTGTACCAGGTCCGGGCTGGGTCAAAATAGCCGGGTCCCCTTTGACATTGCCGAAGTCATGACGAACTGCTGAAATCCCGAAGTCCCTAATAGCCAAAGTCCAGAATAGCCTAAGTCCCAAAGAGCTTTTTAACTTATAGGGGGGCCCTGACCACCAATGATTTTTAGGGATGCATCAAATCCACTATTTTGGAATCGAGCGAACCCCCGAATCCTTCGCGGAAGATTCGCCGAGTACCAAACCGAATGGGAAGGGGAAAACATTTTTTACTTCCTTGTTTTGTGACAAAAAGTCATGCGATTTCCCTCACCGCCCCTAATTTGCATATGCAAATTAGGATTTCGGTTCAGCCAGGCAGAAGGATTCGGCCGAAACTGAATCCTGCTGAAAAAGGCTGAATCCCGAACCGAATCCTGGATTCGGTGCATCCCTAATGATTTTTAAAAAACTTTTATGGGGGGCCTGTTGCCAATGTTCTTTTTCTACTAATTGGGGTGCCCTGGTCACCAATTATTTTTTTAAACTTTTAGGGAGGGGCCCTGACTAGGGTTGCCAATTGGCCGGTATTTTACCAGCCTGGCCGGTAAAAATGATGGCTGATCCCAATGTTATTAATAGGGAAAAAAGATAAATATATAGGAAGGCTGGTATTATTTCCCAGAAAAGGTGGCAACCCTAGCCCTGACCAACAGTGTGTTTTTTAAAACTTTTATGGGGGACCCTGGTGCCAATGTTTTTTTTAACCTATAAGTTGGCTTTTTACAACTTGTTTGTGTGGGGAGGGGTTACCATTTTTAGCGCTGATGTCGGTGTGGCCTTTTTACTATGGTGTTGGGTTGACATGATCTGGGTTGGGGCTTGAGGCTGGGATGGGCGGGGCCCAGCAAATGTTGTTGTACGGGGGCCCAGAGATTTCTAATGGTGGCCCTGGCCATGGTGATGGAAAAGTATGGCTCAAGTGGGGTTGGGTTGCTTGTAGGACAGAGTAAAGAGGTCATTAGTTAATTTACAAGTTGGGGGACGAGTCCAGTCATTGCCCTGGCCTTTCTCTTCTGTACCTGAACTTCTGGTACACAGAGATGGATTCGTCCCTTCTAAAATATTTTGTCCAGACAACCACCTGCTAAACATTGTTTTATGTACACTAGGAAGAGTATATTTAATATTCATTTATATCAATAAAGACACTGAAATATCAGTAATTGAGGGGGAACAAAACGGGCGCTGGCGTAATTTCGCTAGCAAAAGAGATAGACTCTAGCGCTACTTCGCACTCTAATGACAGGCGAATTTAAGCTCTGGCGAATGGACGTAACTACGCAAATTCATTAAGATGCGGATTTTACTGAACGTTACCTCTTGCGCCAGACTTGCCTTCGCCTCCTCAGACCAGGCGAAGTGCAATAGAGTAGATTGGAGTGCCTCAAAAAAAAACTTTGCAAGCATTCGGAACCCTGGACGCAACTTCAGATTTTCGTGAATTAGCGTTGTCCTGGCGAATCTACGCCTGGCGAAGTGTTGCGATGTCAGCGAAGCCATCGCTAGCGCAATTTCGGAGGTAAGTAAATTTGCCCCAATATGAGAGCAAAACAGGCATCAGGCTGTGTGTGCCTATGGTGGTTTGGAGCACATACCCATTGTGTGGGTCAGAAATGGGGCTCACCTTATTGTGGGCTCTTTTTTGGTGATACCATAGCAAATAGGTTTGGCACACAGAAGTGGTGAAGTGACCTCGTCTTCTCTGTGTATATGGCATTTGAAGGCACGTCAGGAAACATCACAATGTTATAAATGCGTCTCTCCAGTTATCTCGCTGCTCAAGTGAGTCCAAGTTTCAGAAATCGGATCAGGACTCAACGTCCAGGCCCGGACTGGCAATCTGTGGGTTCTGACAAATGCCAGAGGGGCTGCTATAAGGTGCCATAGAAAGTCAGTATTTAGTGGGCTGGTGGGGGTCTGTTTGGGCCTCTGTGTACCTGAAATGCCAGGGCCTATTTTAATTCTCAGTCCGGACCTGTCAACGTCTAATATCCTTATATTTTACAATGGGGGGAACATTATTCTTGATGTTATATTATCTTCCAATGATTAATAAATAATTGATTTATGAAAAAATCAAAGACATAAACAGGTATAGGACTCATTATTAGGGATGTAGCGAACTGTTCGCCTGCGAACTTGTTCGCGCGAACTTCGACCGTTCGCGTCCGCCTAATGTTCGCGAACGTTTGGGAACGTTCGCAATTTGAGTTCGCGACCATTCGACCGCTAAAATCGAACGATTTCCATTCGTTCGAACGATTTCCATTCGTTCGAACGATTAAAATCCTTTGAACGTTCGATTCGAATGAAAATCCTTCGATCGAACGATGAAAATCCTTCAAACGTTCGAATCGAACGAAAAATCCTTCGAACGTTCGAATCGAACGATTTTGCGGGTGTTCGAAGTTCGCGAACTGTTCGCAAACTGTTCGCATTTTTGCCGGTGTTCGCGAACGGCGTTCGCGAACACCAAAACGGCAGTTCGCTACATCCCTACTCATTATCCAGAAAGCTCTGAATTAGCGGATGGTCCTCTCCCACAGACTCCAGTTTAATCAAATAATCCACATTTTTAAAAAAAGAATTTCCTTTCTTTCTGTAATAATAAAACAGTAGCTTGTACCTGATCGAAACTACGATATCATTAACCCTTATTGGAGTCAATACATCCTATTAGTTTTGTTTCATTTTGAAATGATTTTTATTAGACAAATTCTGTACAGTATAGGAAGACCCCTTATCCCCAAGCATTTTATATTACATAGGAATTTATCTTTGCTTTCTTTTTAATGGCATGCTTCATTTCTTTTTCATTTGATTTCTGTTGAATGACCTGTGAATGCAACCCGCTCTCATACCGAATTTCTCTAATGGAAGCAAAATATGTAATATCTTGATGCTAAATATATTTGGCTCATTTATTACAAAGCTCCTTTATTTTCTACAACCAAAGGACCTAAGAAGACAGATACATTTCGGGAATGGATGATTCTCTTGCCTCTCAACAAAGAATCTGTTCGTATTCCAAAAGTTCTTCTCCTGCTGCCAACGAGTAGAGAGAGTTGCTCCCTGGCAGTGCGGTTGCATCCCAATTCCGATGATGTGTATCTGTAAATACCTTTGTCTGAATAGTTGCAGTTAAATAGAGGAAGTGTTTTACTCCTGTACTTTGGGGTCAGCCTTTTACTGAACCATGGATTCCGTCGCAGAACAGCTGCTTCTTTTATAAGCAAAAAGAGTTCATGTATAGTTCAGTGTAATGTAATAATATAAGCAATGGGGATGCACCTATTCATTTCCCTATTTGTATGTGTACATGGCAAGGGCTTCAGGCACTGGATTGACTGCAGCGAAATTATTGGAGCAATTCAAGATCTAAATATACAGGGGATGTATGGGATTTCTTGAAGGTCAGCTATGCTGCAGTATAAACATTGTGTCTGTGTTTCCAGAATGCACTGCTAAATATTAAAATATAACACTTGCAAATATTTCTTGAGTCTGATTTCAAATCTTTCTTAAAATGTAAAACTCTTAACATCCAATCGAAATGACTTATATGAAACCTTTTGAATGGTGGAAGGACAGAGAATTCAACAGCTTGCTGTAACATGGATGGGATTTGTAAAGCTCAATTTATTGTTAAGAGCTGTACTTTAACCTTTAATTATGCCCTTAAAGGAATGGTTCACCTTTGCTAAACTTTTAGGGGCAGACTTATCAAGGGTCGAATTTTTAAATTCGAATTTCGAGCTAATTTTAGGGGCTGATTTATCAAGGGTCACATTTAGAAGTAATGGGAGTTTTTTTTGAACTCCCATAACTTTGTAATTCACATAAAAAAAGACCAATCGAATAGGCTGTATTCGAATCGTTCAAATCGAAGTTTGATTAGATCGAATCCGAAGTGAAGCATTTGCCCCCAAAAACTTAGTCCACCAAATGACCCCAAATAGGTTCTAGGAGGTCCCCCATAGGCTAAAACAGCAATTCAGCAGGTTTTAGATGGCGAATGGTTGCAGTTGAAGTTTTAAAGAGACAGTACATGATAAATTTCGATATTTGAATAGTCAAATTTCTTTTGCCCATTCGATAGTCAAAGTGCAAAAAAATAGCTTGAAATTCTAATTTTTGTACTTCAAATTTTCACTTCGACGCTTCATAAATCTGCCCTTTAGTGGACTTCGACTAGGGAATAGAAAATCTAAATTTGAATATCTAAATTTATCATGTACTTTCTCTTTAAAAATTCGACTTTTACTATTTGCCGAATTGGGGGAGACCTCCTAGAACCTATTTGGAGTAATTTGGTGGACTTTGAAAAAGTTTGAAAGTTTTTTTTGAAAATATTTTGAATCTAATTTGATCGAATACAATGCGAATTCAATTCAAATGATCGAATACAGTCTATTCACTCAAAGTTAAAAAATTTAATTTTTTTTTTTAAAATAAATTTGGTTGGTCTTTTTATTTAAAAAATAAAACTCCCATCACCTCGAAATTCGACCCTTGATATATCTGCCCCTAAGTGTGATGTAGAAATTAATTTTTTGAGAAAATGTGGCCTTCATTTTTTGTGATCTTTGTTTTTTAGTTATTTAGGTTTTTGTTCAGCCGCACTTCAGTTTGGTATTTCAGCAGCTATCTGGTTGCTAGGGTCTTATTTAACCTAGCAACCTGGCAGTGATTTGAATGAGAAGCTAGAATAGGAGAAGGATTGAATAACAAGATAAGTATGAAAAAGTAACTTTAACAATAGCATTGTAGCCTCAGAGAGCAATAGTTTGTTGTCTGGTGGGGTCATTTGTTGTATGTGGTCCCAACTAGGAGAGTAGTGAAGCTGGGATGGTTGGTGCCATCTTACACTTCCTGATTTTGTCTTCTCTTCGATTGACGTCCAGGTTCATGCTCAGCTGAAAGGAGAATGAAAGCTCCCGAAGCAGCTTATTGCCAATAGATTAGCCACAATAGTGCAAGTTATAACACTATTCATTCTGTAGAATGCCTTACAGCTCTAGAACTCTCCCTGTTTGTTTAGGATAGCAGCTGCCATATTAGCTTGGTGTGACATCACTTCCTGCCTCTCCCTGCTTACTCATATCTCTGGGCTCAGATTACAGGAGGGGGGGAAGGGAAAGAGGAGCAAACTGAGCATGCCCAAGCCCAAGCCCTGGAGGTTTATGAAAAGCAAAGTGGTTGTGTTTTAGGCAAAAAGCCCCGTTTCCCTGGGTGTGTGGGCAGACGCGGGTAACTCTTCTGGGTACCCAGCAAAGGTGCAGACTTGATCCCTACCACCCTCCCCTGTGGTTCTGGTTCTATTTTTGTGCAGATTCGGCAATTCCGGTTTTGCTTGTCCCTGGGTCGGAAGGTTAGTTGGCTTATTGCGGGTCTCCTCAGGTTGCGGATCAGTGGGGCAAAACTTATGGCTGTGGGTCAAGGGTAGCGGATGTGGGTTGGGTATCGGTGTAAGAAAATAGACCTGAACAGGACCTGGTGGTGGGTTTTCTGCTCCTCCCTAACTACCTGGAATGTACAGTGCATTTGCATTATTTCATCCCCCAGCTTTGCAAAGAAATCCTTGTCATTTTCCAAGTCAAAGAGATTTCTACACAGGCTTATCAGCAAAACATTTAGCACCTACATCCAAAAAATGAAGGGTTTTTAATGGTGGCGGGGAAGCAATGAGCAAAATGTTAACATGCCTCAGAGCACAAATAATAATACATCCTTCTATAAAGATTATTAAGCCATAACAGATGTTTCCAGCTCTTTATGTTATAACCCAATCTTCTTTTCATTGTATGTCGCCTCAGCAAGTAAATATTGAATGCTGGGACCTGGCCATGGCAGAAAGCCAGGGACCCCAATGTAATGTATAAGGCATATACCACCTATCAACCTTCAGCTCTTGTTACACTACAAATCTCTGCACAGCACTCAACAACCTTCATGCACAACGAATAGGTGAACTTGGGATCAATTTGCAAGTGGTGTTATTAGCCCTTGAGTTAGTTCCATAAACATAATTGTAAATATGCCACCCACCCTAATAAGTTGTTCACCTTCCAACACTTTTTCTAGTTCAGTTGGTTTCAGATACATCACCAGAAATAAAGACTTTTTCCAATTACTTTCTATTTTCTATGAAGGACCGTTCTTAGAATACTGAAGTGTAAACGTAATTTTTCACCTTTCTAAAGCAGCTCTGGGAGTGGGGGTCGCCGACCCTCTAAACTGTTCTAAATGGATACATTTAGTTGACACATTTCTTATCTTTGTCCCTGCTGAGCAGAATCCCTGAGTTTCATTACAGGCAGCTGTTAGAATTGATACAATAGTTGCTGATATTCCACAGATACTGCTGAGAAATGTAGCAACTAATTATATGAACTAAATGTAGCAAATTGTAACAGTTGCGAATCTGCTACTGGATCCCTGAGCTGCCAGACTAAAACAACAGAGACACGAACATTAAACTTTCAACTTAGATTTTGGAAAAACGGTAAAAAATAAAAGCTGGATTTGGTTCGGGATTCGCCCAGGGTTCGGCCTTTTTCAGCAGGGTTCGGATTCGACCGACTCCTTGTGCCTGGTCGAACCTAATCCAAATCCTTATTTGCATATGTAAATTAGGGGTTGGTAGGGAAATCGCGTGACTTTTCGTCACAAAAGAAGAATTTTTTCAACTTTTGCCTTTCCTGCCCCTTATTTGCATGTTGGTTCGGTATTCGAATCTTTCACCAAGGATTCAGGTTTTGGCCGAATCCCAAATTCGGTTCATCCCTTAAAGCAGTGTCGGACTGGCCCACCGGGATACCAGGAAAAGTCCCGGTGGGCCAAGGTGTCAGTGGGCCCTCATGCTGCTATGTGAACAAAGAGGCTAAATAGATGGAATAATAGATTATAGTATGTAAAAGAAAGAGACTAGGAGAATAGAGGTTGAATGAGGAGAGAAAGAATAATAGTACTAAGAGTGGCCCCTGGTCTAAGATTAACTAGTGGGGCCCTAGTCAAAGGATTTTGGGTGGACCCCTGGTGTCCCAGTCCGACACTGCCTTAAAGCAAGTAAAAAAAGTCTTTATTTCTGTAGAACAATCTAAAAACAACTCAACTCAAGTGTTTGGAACCTTAAACTCTTCACTTGTGTCATAACAGAAACTTCATGGTGCCCTAAAGTACAGAAGAGGGTAAGAGTGCAAGTTCTTAGAAACCCTACGACTGACTTTGATGAGACCCTGAATGGGTTATAGAACTGCTGTTTTTGTAGCATCTTTAACAGAATTTGCTTTCCCATATTTCACAAGCAGTTCTTGAAAAACCCAGAATGCTGACAGGTTTAAGGTGAAGTCTGGGTCACATCTCCTTACTGTAATGCAAATACCTCAGTGCTTGAGGGGGCTCCGATGCTCTGCGGCTCTGCACAAGTCATATCTCAGAGGGTTCAGACACGCTAAATGCATGACAAATGTCACAGGCTCATATTAAGCTTG
Organism: Xenopus petersii; assembly: GCA_038501925.1. NCBI lineage: Eukaryota > Metazoa > Chordata > Amphibia > Anura > Pipidae > Xenopus > Xenopus petersii. Next base: position 16,474,491 of record CM076685.1, read on the forward strand.
TTGCGGAGCGGATATTTGTTTAGATTGCGTATAATTATGAATATCAGGTTACTTCTTTAAAAGAATATTAAAGTCAAGTGAAACTGATATATTAAGGTTTAAGAAAGTAAATAGAAGTGTTAAATATAAAAGAGTTTTACTTGATGTTTTCCAGGCGACTGAGTTACATAATACTATGTTTCATCATAATATTACTCCTTTAAAGGAGAACTAAACCCTAAAAATGAATTTGGCTAAAAATTTAATCTCATATATACTGAACTTATTGCACAAGGCTAAAGTTTCAGCTTGTCAATAGCAGCAATGATCCAGGACTTCAAACTTGTCACAGGGGGTCACCATCTTGGAAAGTGTCTGTGACACTCACATGCTCAGTGGGCTCTGAGCAGCTGTTGAGAAGCTAAGCTTAGGGCTCGTCACTAATTATCCAGCAGAAAATGAGGTTGGTCTGTAATATAAACTGATGCTACAGGGCTGATTATTAAATTCTGATGCTAATTGCACTGGTTTCTGTGCTGTCATGTAGTAATTATGTGTATTAATTACTAATCAGCCTTATATTGTGACATTTCTATTCTATGTGTACTGTATATTGTGAGTGGGTCCCTAAGCTCAGTAAGTGACAGCAGCACAGAACATGTGCAGTAAATCAGCAGAAAAGAAGATGGGGAGCTACTGGGGCATCTTTGGAGACACAGATCGTTACTGCTAAAGGGCTGTGGTTGCCTTGGGCTGATACAGAAGCCCAAACCATAATGTACAACATGTCTAGCCTAATTCTTTAGTAAAGCTTTATTTCTCCTTTAAGTGAATTTCCTGTATACTGTAGTCCTGTATATATGTACTAAGTAGCGTTGCCATTTGTACTATTTTGACCCGAACAGTTGGGTTTTTCTAAGGCCTTGTCCCCTTTGTTCTGGTTTAGCTGCAGGCATAGGTGGCAAACTTGGTACTAAATCATTGGTACTAAATCATTATTAAGGGAGAGCCCCTAGTATAAATATGAGCCTTGTGCATATGTGATAATTGTGACATCCCTGGGAAATGCAAGTCCTTAGTATAATGAATAGATGGTATAGGAACCGCCCAATATGGATGTTATTTCCCAGAGTAAGTAATAAATTGATGACAGAGCTTAGGGTAACCCTTTCTGTATCATGTCAGATCAACTAATTTAAAAAAGTTGTTCACTTTTAAATATATATAACTTTTAGCGGAGAGTGATATTCTGAGACAATTTGCAATTGATTTTCATTTTTTCTTGTCTGTGTCTTTTGAGTTTATTAGCTTTTTATTTTGCAGATATCCAATTTTCAGCAATCCGTGGTAGCGAGTGTTCAAATGATCATAGCAACAATTTAGATTTGAATAAGAGACTGGAATATGAATAGAAGAGGCCCGAATAGAAAGCTGAGAAATATAAAGTAGCAATAACAATACATTTGTAGGCTTACAGAGCAACCCCGTTACCCAAAAAAAAAATTTAAGGACTTTTGAAGGCTATCACTCTGAAAAAAGGAAAAGACGTCAGCGTTTTTTGGGACTTTTTCCAGTAAAAATATGATGTAAGTAACAGAAGATTGAGGAAGATCTATGCACTCCAATGCACTTTGCCTGGTCTGAGCTAGCGAAGACAAGTCTGGCAAACATGTAACATTCAGTAAAATCCGCATCTTAGTGAATTTGCGGAGTAACCTCCATTCGCCAGAGTGAAAATTCGCCTGGCGATAGAGTGCGAATGAGAGCTAGTGTCTGTCTCTTTCACTAGCGAAGTTACGCCGTTTGTAAATCGGCAAAGTGCCTAAAAGTGGTAATGCTCGCCAGCGTTAGTCACTTCGCCTTTAGTAAATCCCCCTGGAGAGCTGAAGGTTACCTGTAGAGAGAGTAGAATGGCAGTCTCCGGTTATCATATGTAGATGGGGTCAAAATCAGGCAAATCAGAGTACAGGGCAAAACAATTTAAAACCAATGAAAAGTGATTATTTAATGCGGTAGAAAACAGATTTTAGAAAATCCCAGTACTGCAACACCAGCAATGGTCAATGAAATGCACTGGACTCAAAACCAGATTGAGCCAACCCCACCTGGTAGAGTCTAAGCATTTGAGTGTATTTCCTTATTGAGTGCTATTTATTATACATTTATAGTGGCCCTATGAAAGAATACAATAAGATTAAAGAGAAGGAAGTTCCCTTAGCAAAGTTAGGTCTATGAGCAGTAAAATGTAACTGTACCAGCCTGTCCAGTTTTATGATCAACTAGAAACTAAATAATAGTCTGAAAGCCTGATCGGACCTTTAAAAATCAGCCTGTCTGGTTTGAAACCAGTCACTAACCTAAGGCAGCAGCCCCCTGCTCACCGCGCATCTCTACTGCAGTGAGTGATATAGCACTCTCTACACAAGTGGAGCTGAATTTCCAATTTAAAAAAGTTACAGGAGGCAGCTTTTTGCTGCCCCTCGTAGCTGGCTGCTCGCTGCCTCCTAAATTAAGGTTCTCACCTAGCCACGTGGCATTAGCGGCCCTGGCTGCCACTCTACATAGGGGGCCACCAAAGTTTATAAATGGCAAGAATATACAAATATGGAGCCAGTATATGCAGTGTATTAAGTGCTTTAGATAAGCTTACCACTGAATACGATGGGCCCAGGTGCACACGCCCCAGACCTTCAGCAAAGGGAGCAAATACCAGGAGACATCAAAAGAGGCCGGCACAAGCCTGGACCCACAAAGTAGTAGAGCCGGAGTCAGATTGTAAAAGGTTAAAAAGCTTACATTATTTTCTCCATAATTAAGAGCCAAGGCCTGATGTGTTTCGTGTCTACCAAGGACACTTAGTCATAGGCAGGGTCCAGGCTTGTGCCGGTCTCTTTTGATGTCTCCTGGTGTTTATAATTGGCAACCCCAGGAACTATTTGTGTACTTGTGTTGCTCACCAGATTTGAATGTTGCTCACAGGTAAAAAAAAAAGTTTGGGGTAGGGTATTGAGTAACCGTTTCTGTTCAGAATGAACAGCATTAAATCCTTACTTGCACATATTCTATTATAAAGACTACTCTCAATTCTATATGGAAATCAAGTTCCAAATACAAATTGTATTTTCAATATAATGTTTTCCATTGCTCAGTGCAGGGAATGTTTTATGTCACTCCTTTATAAACTTATATTAGTCATCTTCAGAACGTGTCCCATGTTGCCTTCTTTGTACTTTTGCAGCCAAAGGACAGATTTGCTCCCAATTATACTTTCAGTCAGGGTAATCATCTCTTGCCCAAACTGAATATTTATTCCAATGAATATGGGAAAGATATATAAGGTTATAAATATGATAATGTGTTGCGGAGAACCCTCTTTATAAGTCCCATGCTCAGCCTATATCAGCTAGTTGTATGTAAAGAATATAAGCTGTGAAATATATCTGCCATTGCCAAATGGTTATAAACCAATTTTGCACAATGTGCAGCAAATTACATAGTCATTTTGTCCTCAAGTCCTCATTGTAATAAAAATAGGGAGCAGCTATTGAGCGACCTTTCAACCTCTGATGTTTATTAGCATTTCATAGACATGACCTGTATTGTTGCTCAGGATTGCAAGGCATTGTAAACCGGACATTCCACATGTAGAGTCACATAAATGTTCATAGTTTTAGGCAAGTTTAGCAGTAGATAAATTGTGTCCACAGTGCTGTCACCTACATGGCAAGCATACTTGCACCAATTGTCAGCTCCAAGGCTGAGGCATTAGTTATGTCCTATAAATTAATTCATATGAAAGGTATAGCCCTCGGACTTATAATATATTTAGATATAAAATATCACAATGGAATGTAAGGAACTATTCCTCAATAGCCCATACATCTGATAAATTAAGAAGAACCTAGTCAGGATAATACAGGTTTGGGACCTGTTATCCAGAATGCTTGGGATCTGAGGTTTTCCAGATAAAGAATCTTTCTATAATTTTGATCTCAATACCTTAAGTCTACATGAAATAAATCCAATGGGCTTGTTTTGCCTCCAATAAGCATTCATTTTATATATTAGTTAGGATCAAGTCCAAGGTACAGTTTCATTATTATAGAGACCCAATAAGATTGTTTGCCTCCAAGAAGGTACTTTTTTGTTATTATTATGGAGAAAAAGGAAATTAAATGTAAAAATTTCACATTTTAAGGAGAAAAGGGAGATCAAATTTTAAGATTAAAAAATTATATGCTCAATATATGGGCCCATGACTCAAAACGTTCTGGATAATGGATCCCATACTTGTTCTATTCTAATCGTTTCAGATGTATGGGCTGGTTCCTTTTAACAATAATAATGCCGTGTATCTGGCACCTGAGTTTCGAGCCTTGGTGTTCGCAACAACACAGAAACTTCTGCTTTAAGAGTTAACGTCCCCTTTTCGGAATAACCTTCCCACCTGTGTATTTTATTTCTTCTGCTCTACCTTTTATAGACTGAGCTAGTACCTGATACCATTTCATTCAGCCACCATTACTTCTGATATATATATATATATATATATGTCTTTTGGCTGAAATAGCTTTTTTTATTATCCAGAGACACTTTCAAACACCTTCAGTGAACTCATGCATTCAGCTTTTCCATTAGAGGGATCGTTTGGCTGTTTGGGAACGAAGGACACTGCTTCATTGAAACGAATTGGCTGGGGTGACACAGGAATGAACCCAAAGAGAACGTAAAGTAAAACAAAGGGTGTTAAAATAAGAGAAGGGAAACTCTGCAAGAACCATTTCTCCTTAATGAGCTATAGGGAAATTTCTAGCAATCGGACAGTGAAGGCAACGTCTTTCAGCATGTGCATCTACAAGTGTCATGGACCTGCTGCACTATATCCTTATTGCCCTCTCTGTGAACTGGGCACTTTCCTTTCACCAGTTTATTTTCACTACTTCTCCTCTGGCAGCTGTTTCACCCCGTACACATTCATTTGAAATCATTTGCTACTTGTTTCGGAGTCTATGCCAGCTAAATGGGAGAAAAATGGTCATTGCTGGATTCCCATGCAACTGATGCAACGCTAAAACTATGTGTGGTCAGGAGAGGTGTCCTTCATTTTTATGCTTGGGTTTTTTGAAAATCCCCGGGGTCCCTGGAGGAATGACTCATTGAGACATATTTAATCTAGCATTATATAAGCCATCGGTGTCCTTAGAACCATGGAGAACAATCTGAGAGTTTGTAACTAGAGCATGGCAATTATTAATGACTAGCAGTCCATGGTAACTTTGCAAAAATGTAGGATGCCAATGTTTTTGTCTTCGTACCATCTACCACGGGGTGTGTCGCATCCTATTTGTGTCTGTTATTTATATTTCGAGCTTTGTTGCATCTCATCCCCTCTTCCCCTCCTCTTGCAATTGCTGATGGCCTTGCCTATTCTATATTATGTCCCCATACACACACACAGATCTTATCTACTGCCCACTGGCCCATGTTGGAATCTTGCATATTTTTGCCACCTGTTTTGCTCTTCTACTGTTCTCTGGTAACTCTTCTTGCTGTCTGTTGGCTGACCCTCTGATGATCTCCGTATCTACAGCAACAGCCTTTGCAAATTTGACAAAGCAAAGGCTGTTGCTGTAGATACATCAAATTGCCTGATTCCATGCCTGCTGTTACTTTTTAAATGTTTTAAGTTCTGTTTCCTAATGACTTTTTATCTCTACTTTTCCCTTTATTTACCTACAGGTGACGGTAAAGTTCTATTATGCCGAAACAGGAGCTGGATGATAAGGCATGAAGTAGCCTTTATATTAAGACAGGATAATTAGAAATATTAAGTTGATAACTGTTCTTGTTTTTTAAAGGGGAACTATCACGGAAATGAAAATTTAATATAAGCTTCATCATACAGAAATAAGGGACTTTCTAAATATAATCAATTAATAATTCTGCATAATTTCTCAAATAATCAAGGTTATCTTCACTATTCCTCTCTCAGCATCTGTTTCTCTTCATTCTGTCTTCTTGCAGCAGTTGGATGTCAGATATTCATTGACAGTTAGATCCAATATATCTTATAGGGGGGGGCTTTCATTCCTAGCAGATGTATTAGAGCTCACTCAAATAACTGATTCCAGTACAAACAAAATCTAACAAAATAACTGCCTTTTGCACAAATTCTTCATGTAGAGAGACATGATGTCTGGTGATTTTTAATAGAGTGAGCTCTGATACATCTTCTAGGCAAAAGGAGCCCCCCTATAAGATACATTGGATCTAACTGTCAATGAATATCTGACACCCAACTCCTGCATGAAGAGAGAATGAAGAGAAACAGATGCAGAGAGAGGCATAGTGAAGATAAACTTGATTATTTCAGAAATGGTGCAGAAATTTTAATTGATTGTATTTCGAAAATTTCTTATTTAAGTATAATGAAGCTTATATTAAACTTTCATTTTTATCCTCAAGGCGCTGCTGCCATGAGGAGAGTTGAAAAAGGCGCTGTCGGTAATTTAAAGAGACAAATTTCCAATTTTTAAATTTTGGCATTTCAAGTGCAGAGAGTGCAATTGCGAGAGTGCATGGAAAGGTATGCAAGGAGGGCGGTATCCAAAAGGCCACCTCAGCCGACAAAGATCACAGAAGCGCCCATGCCAAGGCTGCCAAAAGTCAGAATTAGAAAATACTCCATCTCACACCTGCCAACGTCATGTAGAAGTCAATGTTATTTGGAAGATATCATGATCTGCACTGGGTTTCAGGTGATAATCCGAAAAATTTGTGTTTTTTGGGCAATAATCTGAAAAATTCGGAGTTTCCGGGAGTCAGATCCAAACAATTTGTACATTTCGGATTTTTTCACGTAAAAATATTTTACCGCACCAGATTTTTTCGAGTTATTTTATTGATAAGGTAAAATTATGGATAGTTTGGTCAAATTTTTTCTATAAAATAATGAGAACATTTAGACTTTTAGTAAATAACCCCATTAGTCTTTTAGTTTAGCAAATTAGGAAACGAATTAGAAGTCAAAACTAAAATAAATTGGAGCATAAATCTGATGCTCTACTAAGTTGCAAACTCTTATTAGTTCTCCTTAGCTACAGAGCAGTGGCATTACTACCTATAAAAGAAGCACTGCCACAGCAAGGGGGGTGCACCATGGGGTCCGCTCTATGGTAATTCACCGTCTCCAGCCACTTTGCCATTTAAACTTCCTGGCTCACTCACAGACCCGGGCCAAGCAGGCCAGGCGCCCTAGGCAACCTGGCTGGTCGTGGCGTCGTCTGGGCACACTCATGCTCGTGAGTGTCTATTGGATGCTCGTGCATGTGTGAACAGGTGCTCGCGCATATGCGTCAGTCGACGCGCATTTGGTAAAATGACTCGCAAGTGAGGGGTCAAGCAAAGAGCAGAGAGGGGACCAGATTAGGGGTAGCGGGCAGAGGAAGTGTGTGCCTGGAACCCCACTCAGCTTTGCGCCGCTAGGCACGTGCCTACTCTACCTACCCCTAGTTCCAGCCCTGCTCACTCATTTGTGGTGGGCGGGCCTGAAGGGTTAGGGGTTTGGGCTTTAGCAGGAGTGCACGGCTCCCTCCAAAAAATTAAACAAATGATTAGGTTTGCCAACCCTAAGGTTTCTAATAAGATTTTTCAAGCTATAGGGCATTGGCCTTCTCATGTCTCCCTTTAATTTCCAATACCCCTCCTTGTATCTTACCAAAAAAGTCAGTCAGATAGTCCTCCTACAAAAAGGTGGTGTAGCAGTGGAACACTTACGTTTTTTAGCATTAAGCATAAAAGACAAGGTCAACCCAAACCCTGTGATGGGGATCTTCATCCTTATGGTGTTTACAGATCTATTGTAGGCTTTTTCTGCATGTTAAAAAGTCTAGCCAGTGTCTAAAAGTGATGCCACTTTGCAGTGAACTATCACATTGCGCCCCAGGACGCTATCCAAACTGCACCCACCAGCTGCTATTGAGCTTCTGACAGTATCGCTAAATCTCAGATGCTTCAGTCATATTTGTTATTCAGCTCTGGTGGAGTCACAAGTTCAGTTGTACAGGTGAAAATCACATTAGTGGGGTTTCTGGTTAATAGATGGTCGGAATGCTTTATGTCATAACTTTAAAACTAAATCCTGTCCAGCTATAAAAAAAGACAGAAAATATTGCTGAAATTCCACTCTAGATGCTGTTTATATGATGACACATCACAGGCAGTGTTTTTCCCCTTAAAGGAGTAGTACAAATTTAATTGTAAATTTAATGGCATAATTCTGTTACCTGTACCTAAAAAATATAAACACATTTTTTTCCCATTTATAAAAAATGTCAGCACCGTCTTTTACATTTGTAACCATTTTTAATAAAAATTCCTGTTTCCTACTATTGATTTAAAATGTTTTGGTTTTCCCTAAAGTTTATTTGAACCTATGTCCAAAAAAAAAAGTTTGCCAAACGTTTTTTTTTTTTTTTGGATTATCGGTTGTTGAACATGTTTGGGATCCCTTATCTGGAAACCCGTTATCCAGAATGCTCCGAATTACTGATGGCTATCTCACATAGACTCCTATTACTTCTTTCAGCTGTTTATCCAGCTCTCCATTCTGGAATTTAAACAGCTATGTGGTTGTTAGGTTTTATTTTCTCTTAGCAACCAGGCGCCATTATAAAAGGTAAAATAGAATACAAAAAAAAAAAAAAGCAATGAAAAATTACAAAAACACACGGAGGCCGATTTATTAATTTTTTAGAGTACATATTTTTGTTTTAGAAAAAAACTGCAATTAAACTTGATCAATTTTGTTTTGTGCTAATTGTGTTAGGCTGTTTTGAAAATGAAAACTCTAAAAATAAATTGGCTTGAATGTTGAACAAATAACCTCACACTGACTTCTATCGACGTTCACCAGGTTTTGGTTGCTGAATTTTCTCATTATCATTTTTGGAGATATTTTTTTTTTTCAACTGAATCATCTTGAAAATGTGAAAAATTCACAAACTATATGGAATCTTGAATTATTGTAATAAATATGCCCCCCCCCCTGAAAAAAAAATGCAATAAATCTTTTGACTGACTTCAGCACTGGAATCAAATTTTTGAGCTGAAATACAGAGTCAAATGATTTAAGTTCCATAAAAAAGATGACGACTTGTTTTGAAAAACAGGTCAGTCGTGTACTAAAAGTTCATTTAAAGGTGAACTGTGCCTTTAACGTTAAAAAAGCAAATGTTTTCCCTGCATTAAATCATACTTTGCACATATTTTGAAGACTCTTTTATTATGCTCTTGCCCTGTTAAATCAGTTGTTTTTGTTTCCTGCCCTAAAATGTGCCCAGGGCAAATGCAAATGGTGCCATAAAACATATCCTGGAGTGTTTAAATGCAGCTGGCACTTAGCAAGTGAGGCCGTATGTCTAGCACTTTCTCTAGGAGGTCTTTAAGACAAGGTTGAACAAGGGTAAACTGCCCTGTGAAAACAGAAGCCTCCTCCTGGACAAGCTATTCAGCACTATAACATATGGAAACCACCAAGAATTGGATATAAACTGTTATCTGGAAACCCTTTATCCAGAAAGCAGCGAAGGCTATATCTTATAGTTTTAATAAAATAGTTCAGATTTGATAAATTGATTTCCTTATTTCTCTGTAATAGTGAAACAGTGCCTTGTATTAGATCCAAACTAAGATATAATTAATCCTTATTAGAGACAAAACAAGCCTATTTGGTTTATTTAATATTTTCTTTATTGTATGAAGATCCAAATTATGGAAATAAATACGCAGGTTCCGAGCATTCTGGATAACAGGTCCCATACTTGTATACATAGGGGCAAATTCACTAACTTGTGGAAATTCGCTCACATCGCCAGGCGAAAATTCGCCTGGACAACGCTAATTCACTAAAATGCGAAGTTGCGTCCAGGGCGCTGAACGTTGACGAAGTTAATTCGGCAAGCAAATCGAAGTTGCACTAGCGTTGGCTAATTTGCATACGGCGGGAAGTTAAATTTCAATGGACGTATATGTTGCAGCAAACACATTACACTACACAAGCCCAGGAAACCTTAATAAAACCTTAATAAAATAAATTTCATCTCCTTCTACATCTATACTCACACCTGTACTTATACTTATACTCACACACATACACACACAAGTGTGCACTTATATATACAACTTTACTTTTCCTTCATTATAGAAGGGAGAAGTGAAAATGATATAGGTATGGGATCCATTATCTGGAAACCCGTTATCCAGAAAAACCCGAATTATGGGAAGGCCATCTCCCATATACTCTATTAGTAAACGTAGGGGTTATTTAATAAACTCAGAATGTATCTCATATTTTATAATAAAAAAAAAAACCACAACCAAACTCCCATGCCCGATTTGACCTTATTTATTAATAAAAAAATAGAATTAATCAGTTTGGACAAAAAAACATAAAATTGAGTGAAAACAAGAATCTTCTGACTTTTTCCCTGAATCACTCGATTTTTTCGGGTTTTGCCCAAAAACTCCAAATTTTTCAGATTTTCAGGCTAAACTCAGTGCAAACTACTATATCTTTAAATGAGATTGGTGCCTCTCCCATTGACTTATACAGGAGCTTGACAGGTTTGAGATGGTGGATTTTCGGATTCTGGCTTTTTGCAGCATCGGGGTTTAATAAATCTTGAAAAATTCTAGGTTTTTTTTGGTCCATGAGAAATTCCAGTTTTTGCCCCAAAAAGTCCAACCAGATAAGTTTGAGGTTTAGTAAATAACCCCCTTAAGGTATGGAGATCCAAATTATGTAAAGACCCCATATCTGAAAATATCCTGGTCCTGAGCATTCTGGATAACAGATCCCATACCTGTACAATGTATCCTTATTGAATGAAAAACAAGCCTTGGGTTTATTTAATTTTTTTAGTAGACTTGCATACCTCCCAACTGTCCCTTTTTCGGAGGGACAGTCCCTCTTTTGACAGCTCAACCCGCAGTCCCTCATTTGTACTGGAAAGTCCCTCTTTTCTCTGCACTGAACAGCCAGAAAAAGAAACAAATTTCTCACTTAATTGGCTTTTTGCAGACAGCCCAGAACAGCTAACAGGTGCAAATAAGATACTTTGTAACAATTTTGAGACACAAAAACACAGTTTAGTTTAATATATTAATATATTAGAATATTTTCAAACTTTCATAACCTGCCAAATTTTGTAAAACAAACATGGTAATTAGGGGGTGTGGCCACAGAAAGGGGTGCAGTCAAAAAATTGCTGCGCGACGTGCGGAAAAAAAAATTTTGTCCCTCTTTTTACTTCCAAAATGTTGGGAGGTATAGACTTAAGGTATGGAGATCCAAATTATGCAAAGACCCCATATCCGAAAAATCCCAGGTCCTAAGCATTCTGCAAAACAGTTCCCATTCCTGTACATAGATTTACAGATTTGTTGCTTCCAGCAGCCAGAGTATATGGCAACAGTATGGCAAGATATATAAGACAAATATACTCTCTTAAATGGTTCAAAATTGGGGTAACTTCATTAATCCAGCATATAGTAGCAAGGCAGCTGCATATAGGTCGGATGGTTGGAGAGAAGTATAGTAGGGCAAATGTAAATGGTATGGCAATATGAATTTATTCAGTAAATCAGCCCCTGTGTCATCATTGTTTGCCTTCGGTTATGCCTCCTTTCAGAAGTCAAAATCTGATTTGCTTTTGGCCCTGTTGCCACTAAAGTTGGTCTTATTCTCAGAGGATGCATTTTCTCCCAAATGGGCACGAAGTATAAGCTTCCATATCTGGCATTACTGTGTAATTTTAGGAAAATAGGGGATGATTATAAATAAGGCAAACAATTTGCTTTGCTTACCCATTATTTTTTTGTTCTCTCTTTCTTTAACCAGAGATTGCACTTGGCGATTAAATTAACCTCAAGCCTGTCAGACGCCATGTAACGTGACCCCCCTGCCCAGCATTCCAATACCTGGCACAATCCAGTACTATATTAGGGGCTTGTACTGCAGATAAAGTTCCCTTTATAAAGCAAATAGCAGAGCTACTGCCTAATGAAGCCTTAATGGTGCCAAAGCATACAGAGGGAATTTGCTCCTGTCCATTATGATGTAGCACCTGATTCTCCTCTGACCTATTAACCCTCGTCTTATTTTAACAAGCAATTCCACTTGGATATAATGGTGCATCATTCTAATCCGCTAGTGCTATTTTAGAACCTTTAGAAAATTGAATTGCAATCTTAAAGTTTGATTTCATGTGTAGGTGATAGAAAAATTAATACAGGGTTATCCAAAGTTCAGCGAGACAGACAGGGGTGTGCTGACGCTGGAAAATAACCGTGCATTTTAGGCAAAGAATACATCAAAAATATTGGACTGGTTTCAGATACAGAGATTGTGTAGAGGGGACAGATTTTTTAGGCTTAGGTTGCTGTGTAAACTCTCTCCTGCAGTTTATACAAGAGTTGAAAAGTTTGGCAGGCAGTTTGCATAGGAAGTTAAGCCCCAGAAATCCACCTTTTTTACATATTTTTGGAATCGGATGCCCATTCACAATTTGTCCTTGTCAGTAACGGAATAACAAAACTATTATGCTCATTAAGCCCCCTGATATTGAAATACACAAAAAGGGGGAGTTGGGGGAGCACTCAAAGGTTAAGTAAAATATATAAGAACAATGGAAGTGCTATTGATCAGGACAAATTCGCTACAAGAATACTTAAGAAAGGGGATTGATCAATGCACATTCCCTGGTCCCTTGTTTCATTGGCAATTTAGTATATGTACATTCATTTTTTTTTTTAGTTGCAAAGTTATGATCGTAAAGTTGCCAAGCCACCAAGGAAAACCCCATTTGGAGGTCATAGCTATTTACATTAGGGATGCACCGAATCCAGGATTCGGCCAGGATTCAAGCTTTTTCAGCAGGATTCGGATTTGGCCAAATCCTTCTGTGCGGCCGAACTGAATCCAAATCCTAATTTGCATATGTAAATTAGGGGCAGAGGGGGAAATCACGTGACTTTTTGTCATTAAACAAGGAAGTAGAAAATGTTTTCCCCTTCCCACCCCTAAGATTCGGTTTGGTATTCGGCTGAATCTTAAGCAAAGGATTCGGGGGTTCAGCCGGATCCAAAATTGTGGATTCCATGCATCCCTAATTTACATAAGGTCTTGCAACCATGGCACATACCTTCATGGTTGCATTTCTGCTGTCCACGGCATTGAATCACAGGCTGAATCCTCCCTCAGCTTATGCCTTAAAGATGAGAGATTGTTCATGCTGAACCATTTCAGTTCTAGGCATAAGACCACCATTGAAGGGACAGGTGTAGGGGTGCTACAACCACATGTTAACCAGGGCCTGAAGACCTTCTAAGGCTCAGGATTTCGTGGAAAAGTATACCTTTGTATGTTCCATAATGCTCGGTGCTGGTGCAGGAAAGAATAAGATGGAACCGTGCAGCAGACCCAAGGGGTGCTGCTGCCATGAGGCAAACTGAGAAACTTGTCTCAGGAGGCAACAGCCGGCAAGTTACCAGGGGCAGCAAAAAAGACGCTCTTGGTAACTTTAAGAGCCAAAATTCTGTAATTTCAGCTCTTCAATTTTTTGCCACCCCTGGTAACTTTAAGAGCCAAAATTGATATTTTTTTTTTAGGTTTCATCCAATTATACCATCCAATTATACCGTCATATACCCTTCATAACGTAGAGATTTGTTACAGTATGTTTGTCAATTTTTCCAGTAGTGATTCTTTGTAAAGCAGAGCCGTTGGGAATCAACATCGAAATCATCCTCAAAATCAACCTCAAAATCAAAATCATTATTTTTTTGGTTATTTTTTATTTCTCCTTCTCATTTACCCTATATCATAGCTTCTCCTTCTCATTATACCGTTGTTTCTTGTTACCTTCTCACATCTTTGTATCCCTGGTGCCCATTCTTGTCTAACCATTCAGCTGGAAAGAAGGGCACGGCCCATACCAGGCAGGGTAGTGTATTGTACCCAGGGGTCCCAGGTTTTTTGCAAAATCCGATTTTTAAATTGGAATCGATGTGCCCCCCCCCTACACCCACTCCGGCTTTATAAATGGTCGCCGGGTGCAAGGGGAATGCCCCTGGCAGACCTCCACCACTTGTCTGTGCTCCCCTCTTCCCAGGTCCCCACGTTCATGGGCTGTATGGTAATTATGCCACCGGCAGTTTTATGCCTAGGATACAATGCCGGTATTTTAACACCCAAAATCAGATCTAAAGCTGAAGAAGATCTTATTGACCACACTCCATTTATCTTAATATTATCATAAATCGGTTTATCTTTTTCAATGTTAACCTATGCCTTACCACTGAAAAATGTTAAGTACCTCTAAAAATGGATATAGAATTAAAATACATGGTGATTTGTATTTATTTTCATATTTTCTGCTGTGTGTATCGTTACCAGAGCCATAAACATTACAGAATATAACTATTTTAAGGAGGGATTGGTTTTTACTTGTTTAACACTTTTTCGTAAAACCATAAAACTCAAGGTGCTCTACATGCTATCCTCCAGGCACACCTTAAGGCTGGGGCGGCTGGGTCCATAGCAGCAGTGCCCCCACCTGAAAAAATAGCAGTGGAATTGTCTGCCTGAGGAAACAGGTCAAACGTAGACTAGATTATTGAAGGCTAGAGTGTGGGGGAAGGCATGCTTTTACTAACCCATCATTGACAAGATGTAGTACTTTTTCAGTGAAACAATATTGGCATAAAAAAGGACCTTGGAGTCCTTGTAGATGATAAACTTGCCTGTAGCAAGCAATGCCAGTCAGCAGCATCAAGGGCAAATAAGGTCTTGAGCTGCATTAAAAAGGCACAAATTCACTGGAGAAGGGGGTTATTCTTCCACTATATAGAGCACTGGTAAGGCCCATCTAGAATATGCCGTACAGTTTTGGTCTCCATCACTCAAACAGGACATTATTGTATTAGAGAGGGTACAGAGAAGGGCAACTAAGCTGGTAAAAGGTATTGAAAATCTTAGCTATGAGGAAAGACTGGCCAAATTGGAGTTGTTTACGCTGGAGAAGAGGCGCTTAAGGGGTGATATTATAACTATGTATAAATATATAAGGGATCATATAATAATCTCTCTAATGCTTTATTTACCAGTAGGTCTTTCCAGCTGACGCAAGGTCACCCATTCCAATTAGAAGAAAAGAGGTTCCGCCTAAATATTTGGAAGGCGTTTGTTACAGTGAGAGCTGTGAAGATGTGGAATTCTCTCCCTGAATCAGTGGTACAGGCTGATACATTAGATAGCTTTAAGAAGGGGTTGGATGGTGTTTAGCAGGTGAGGGAATACAGGGTTATGGGAGATAGCTCATAGTACAAGTTGATCCAGGGACTAGTCCTATTGCCATTTTGGAGTCAAGAAGGAATTTTTCCCCCTCTGAGGCAAATTGGAGAGGCTTTAGATGGGGTTTTTTACCTTCCTATGGATCAACTACCAGTTAGGCAGGCAGTATCAGACTGGGACAACAGGGTCCCACCCAAAAACCATAGACCAGGGGCCCACTCTCAGTATTATTATTCTTCCTCTCCTCACTCAATCTCTATTCTCCTAGTGTCCTTTGTTTACATATTATAATCTTTTATTCAACCTATTTCACCTCTTTGTTCTCATAGAAATAGGGAATGTCAATGAAATAGGCCAAATGTTTAGCCTGGGCCAACCGGGAGTTTTCCTGGTATCCCGATAGTCCGACACTTTAGGCAGGTTAAAATATAGTTCAAAGGTTGAACTTGATGGATGTGTGTCTTTTTTCAACCTAACTTACTATGTTACTATGTAACATTTTGTAAAATGTTCAGCATATGCAGTCTACCAGCCCTACAGCATCTGAATTGCTGCTACCTCTGCTTGATGCCACCTAAAACTTATATATTGTCATTCTCAAATGTCAGAAAGTCTTCAATTATGTTTGTGATGATACAGTTCTTCCCTTCCTAGTTCATAGGTATCAGTTTAGCTGGAAAGGTCCAGCAGCTGCCTAAATGTACCTTTATACATACATTCATTTCTTACATTCACCAGTATGCCAAGTTTGTCAATCTACCAATAAGATTCCACTTTAAGACTCTCTCTTTCGTGGTGGAAGCCAATTTGATTCTTACTTCCTTTCTTAGAAAGGAAGTGGTTAGAGATTTAGCCCCTCTGTTTATTTAATCTGGTACCTAATTATTTGAGAGATGGTAATAGCCATCTCTTTCAAACACCTGGCAGAGATGGTTTTTTCTAGAGAGGTGATTGCCCCAAAACCACTATATTGAATTGTGAAAGACCCCAAGTCTTTATGACCTCTTATGTAAATATAGGAAAATGGTCTGCAGTCCTAAACTTCACCACTTAGAAGCAGTTTAAGGGTCTCCGCCTCAATAAAGTACTGATTCAACAACCCACTTCCAATTGCAACAAAGGAAGGAGATTAGAAAACTCAGAAGATCTAAAACTTCCTTACCATGTACCATAATACCACAAACATAAAAATTGTCAGTTCTCCATACAGCTGCATCCAATGCATAAACTCGATTCGGTTCGGTATTTGGCCAAATCTTTCCCAAAGGATTCTGGGGTTCTGGTGAATTCACAATAGTGGGTTTGGTGAATCCCAAATATATATATCAATCACTCCTGATGTTCAAAAACAGTCGGTTCTATTCTGTTAATATGGAGAGTACCCTGACCAAGGTCAACAACAACATGGCAGCTTCATATATACATGTGCCTCATACTCACACTGAAAATATCTTTCCCTTTAGATGTTTATCCACTAGCCTCATGCTGATAGACATCAGTCCCTAACAGTTCAGGGATTAACATGACTCCCCTGTCAGGAAGCTGAAACATTGACCAAAGCAAATATCTGAAATCTCTGTTTAGCATTCAATTCCCCAGCTACAACATTCTTTCTATTTCATTCTTGTATTGTGCATTTCGTCTGGTTAGCAGTTCACTCCACCCTGTTTCTGGTACCCCCTTTTAAATCCTGGCTAAACAAGTTACTGATGATCATAAACAGCCCCCTGGACTACATTGCTTGATCATAATAAATGAATGAATATACAAAATAAGCAGTTATGTTGTTTTGTTACTTTCTACATGTTTGGGCTCATGTTAATGTAGAAAGCACAGACATTACACACACTCTGCGCAAAAAGAATCATTTAAAGAGCTAAACCAAAATGTGAGATATAGGAAATTTGGTTGAGTAAATGTAGAGCAGCGTCGATTATCAAGCAGCCACTTTCTTTACCTTTAATGGAACCTGGCAAAACAGACAGAAATACACTTATTATTTATATAGTCGGAATGGCCAAACATTGGTCCTTTAACTTTGTTGATCTATAATCAACACACCCAGAGGCTATCCTTTCTGCCACAGGCACCATCTCTCGCCACTATCATTGCTATCTCACAGCCACACTCCCTTCCTAGAGACTATCTCCTCCTACTATTATCCCACTGTTACTATAGGCACCATCTCTCCCTACTATACCTGCTATCCCACAGTCACACTCCCTTCCCAGAGACTATTATCCCACTGTTACTATAGACACCATCTCTCCCTACTATACCTGCTATCCCACAGTCACACTACCTTCCCAGAGACTATTATCCACTGTTACTATAGGCACCATCTCTCCCTACTATACCTGCTATCCCACAGCCACAGACCCTTTCCAGAGATTATTTTCCCACTGCTACTATAGGCACCATCTCTCCCTACCATACCTGCTATCCCACCAGGGCCGCCATCAGGGGGGGACAAGTGTCCAGGGCCTAGGGTTGCCACCCGGCTGGTATTTTACCGGCCTAGCCGGATAGCCGAAAGGACCCGAAGTCACGAAAACAGCCCGAAGCCGAACTCCCGAAGCGCCGAAAAGACCGAAGCTACAAAAATAGCTGAAGTCCCGAAGTGGGGAAAAGACCTGAAGTCACTAAAACAACTGAAATTGAAGTCCTGAAGCGGCGAAAACAGCTGAAATTGAAGTCCTGAGGCGGCGAAAATACCCAATGTATAGTAACCAACCATTACAAAGTTTGTTGATATCAAAGGTGCTAAAAAATGTATTTTAAAGCAGAATCACTTGGCTTTTTTCCTGGTTCAGATGTAATTGTCTGGTGCAATGATGGAATGTCTAGAATATTCAATGTGATTTCTGGGTATTCAAGACAATTGTGTGTTCCACTTACATGTAAGCTAATTTTTATTATATATTTTTGATATCTATGTTTATTTCTGGTTTTCTTGATCATCTGCATGTGTCATATTATGATTTCCTGAGTTTTTATGCACATCCACCTTTGGACGTCCTATCGTAAATCCTTACTGAAATAAATGTTACACATGCACTGTCTTATAATATCTCTTCTACATCAATTTTTTACATCAACAGCTGTAACATTTGCAAGAATACAAGACAAAAAGATACTTAGGCTTCAAAATAATCACTGAGTTAAGGAATTTAAGGGGATTATATTGCCCTTTTATTTAATAGATTCAATACATAATCTTTCAGCGTAAAAATATTTATAACAAGATATCACATTCAGAAGCACTTCTTACCTGTCTCTATCTGTGTCCACCATGTATTCCACAGGCAGCAATACAAAGTCAAACAAACATGAAAGCATATTGCTTTGGTCTGTTTTTTTGCTAAAAATCATTGATGTTACAGATTTAATGACATTTAATTTAGAGCCCAATATAATTTTCTATTAAAGGAGAACTAAAGCCTAACTAAAGAAGTAGCTAGAAATGTTGCACATTATGTTTTGTGCTTCTGTACCAGCCCAAGGCAACCACAGCCCTTTAGCAGCAAAGATCTGTGTCTCCAAAGATGCCCCAGTAGCTCCCCATCTTTTTTTCTGCTGATTCACTGCACATGCTCTGTGCTGCCGTCACTTACTGAGCTTAGGGACCCACTCACAATATACAGTACACATAGAATAGAAATGTCACAATATAAGGCTGATTAGTAATTAATACAGATAATTACTACACGGCAGCTCAGAAACCAGTGCAATTAGCATCAGAATTTAATAATCAGCCCTGTAGCATCAGCTTATATTACAGACCAACCTCATTTTCTGCTGGATAATTAGCGACGACCCCTAAGCTTAGCTTCTCAACAGCTGCTCAGAGTCCACTGAGCATGTGAGTGTCACAGACACATACCTCCCAACATTTTGGAAGTAAAAAGAGGGACAAAAAAAAATTTTCCGCACATAGCGCAGCAATTTTTTTGGCCACACCCCTTTCTGTGGCCACCCCCCTAATTACCATGTTTGTTTTACAAAATTTGGCAGGTTATGAAAGTTTGAAAATATTTCTCCTTATCTCAACTGTGTTTTTGTGTCTCAAAATTGTTACAAAGTATCTTATTTGCACCTGTTAGCTGTTCTGTGCTCTCTGCTAAAAGCCAATTAAGTGAGAAACTTTGATTCTTTTTCTGGCTGTTCAGTGCAGAGAAAAGAGGGACTGCGGGTTGAGCTGTCAAAAGAGGGACTGTCCCTCCGAAAAAGGGACAGTTGGGAGGTATGCAGACACTTTCCAAGATGGTGACCCCCTGTGACAAGTTTGAAGTCCTGGATCATTGCTGCTATTGATAGTAAATTGCAGCACTCCCATGTAGTAATAAAACCTCCTTTATTACAATATCACATCTTTTTAGGGTGAGCCATCGCCTAACTTTTATCGTGAAATGCTGAAGAATAAAAGGCTTCTACTTCTCCCTACAATAAAAAGGATATGAAATATAGCAGGGTGGAAATTGTTTGTTGCCTTGAAGCTGATGACTTTGCCATAGTGGAACTGAATTGATTTCCAGACCTGCTTGAAATGCTCTGCTTTGTAATGGTGAAGAGACATACACAATTTTATTATATCCATTGCCTATGAATAAGTGATAGGTAAGCATGAAACGCATTAGGCTTAATTGTACAGGTATGGGATCCGTTATCCGGAAACCCATTATCCAGAAAGCTCCAAATTATGGAAAGGCCGTCCATTTTAATCAAATAATCCATTTTTTTAAAATTATTTCCCTTTTCTCTGTAATAATAAAACAGTAGTTTGTACTTGATCCAAAGAATCCATAGAATTAATCCTTATTGGAAGCAGCCTTTTTGGTTTATTTAATGTTTACATAATTTCCTAGTAGACTTAAGGTACGGATATCCAAATTACAGAAAGATCTGTTGTCTGGATAACTCCAGGTCCCGACATTCTAGACAACAGGTCCCATATCTGTATATTAATATAAGCATTGTGAGTGATATGGATATTCTGATATCCATAATCCTATTGGAGGCGCCAATTTTCTGAACCACTCAAAATATCAGAGCGTTCATTGGTATGTGCATTATTTGTATCCTTGCTAAATGGCTCAAGAAAAGATAGTTACAAAATGAAAACAAAAAACATTGTTTTGAGCTTCTTCCTTTAATGGAGAACTAGGTATAGATCCTTGGGGGAAGGTCAGACAGAGCTTCCTATAGTATATGCTGAGTTATGTTTCTGTTTAGATCCGGAAGACTGTGAAGTACCGTTAAGGTTGATGATTGGAGGCATATCATCTTCTGCTTTTGTCTACTACCAAGGAAAGGGCAGGCAGTGTTTGGAAAAATAAAGTGGAGTTTGTTCCGTCCAGATTTTATAAATTTTAAAGGGAAACATACCCCATTTTTTTTAAATAAGCTTGTTCAGCTGGGCTTATGAAGAAAAGGCTCTTACTGTACATACTTTCAGCGTACTATACTGCCAAATTTAAATATATGAGACAATATGGGAGTTTTGGATCTGTTATCTAGAATTCTTGGAACCTTTGGTTTGGCTCTCCTAATAACTTATGACTAATAACATTTGAACATTAATAAAACCAATCCACAAACACACAAAGTAGTGCTACACAATCCTCACCCCTTTTTGTAGTGTCGGGTGCCAACTGTGAACAGGTGAAGCAACGTTTTGGGCTTAACCAGCCCTTTATCAAACTTGATAAAGGGCTGGTTAAGCCCGAAACGTTGCTTCACCTGTTGCACAAATAAATTAAATTTTCACTATATCGGAGTGCTGCTGAAATATGTTTGGAAGTATTAATAAAACCAATAACATTGTTTTGCTATGGGTGCAGCTTAGATGCCATCAAATACCTGGTACTGTTTTATTATCATAGATAAGAAAAACATTTCATCACAGATAAGGAAAACATTTTTAAAAATTAGAATTATTTGCTAAAAATTAGCTCTACAGTAGATGACCTTACCGTAATTCTGAGCTTTCTGGATTACAGGTTTCCAGAGAAGGAATCATGTGTACATAATTCATCAAACTGAGATCAAACCATGATGGTTTACCCCTGAATGGACCTATGAGAAAAGAGTGCCCTTTAATTCATCAAAATGTTCACATTTTATGCCAGGATACATTGTACTGGGGTAAGAATCCTAGCTGTGTTTACAGGTGAAACAGATCTGATCAAAACCGACCCAACTGCTAGGAATTTAAAGATATAAAGAGTTGTTTCATCTGAAGTCAATGTATTAGCTGCAATACAATGGTGGTGGGCAATTATACAGTATATACACCTTGTATTTATACTTGTATTTTTTTTTATTTTTTTTAAGAAGGAAGGAGGGACAGATCAAACAAGGCAATTATAATTTTCCTTCAACTGTTTACAGGAAACTATGAAATTATTAAATGTGTTTTTAGCAAGTTTTACAGGTTATTGACTCATAAACTTCCCATTTTGGAATATCCAGAGATATCCCATATTGGTAATCCAGAGAGGTCTGCATTAGCACATAGCACAACTATGCAGAAGTGCAGCGAGTGCGTTTGGAAGTATCTCTGCTTAAGGAACAGCCAAGTATGCACTATTTTTACTATTCCAACAATTTTGCTCATTACTTTTGTGGCATGTACAACTGCTCTCAGTGTTGTTGTGGCATCTAGTGATGTGTGGTGATGGTGTACGAGGGAGCTCATTAATAAACATTGTATACCAATAGCAACCAATTGGCAATTAGAGATGATCAGTCATCTACAAGTTAAAAAAACAAAAGCAAAGATCTGATTGGTTTCTATGGGCAGCATTTTTTTGAAATGTTAATAAATATGCCCCACGGAGTGCAGTTTTCTTACTAGGTAGTAACGGTGAAACTCTGTCTTGCGCTATACCCAAGTGTTTATGCTACTTATTATACCCTCATAATGCTAGCAGTAAGGTCAAACTTGGAAAAAACATAATAGGGATTGAGCACAAGGCAGTTGATCCGTTCCACTTGCTATTTATAGTGGACAATTTTGCCCAAAAACAACAGTTGTAGATGGCCTGATGCAGAGTAGGGTTACAGGAACAATGCTGTTGCTCTCTATTGCTCATTTGCCCTATTTAATATATGGCTAATCCATTCCCAAATTCCAATTAGTATTCTGCCTTAATTGTTGTGGGGAGTGGGAACTATTCCACTGGCATATTCCACCAATGCCCAACGCGTTTCCAGGCAGGTTCGGACTGAGAATTAAAATAGGCCCTAGCATTTTAGGTACACAGAGGCCCAATCAGCCCACATAGAGGCCCAAACAGCCCCCACCAGCCCACTAAATATAGATTTTCTATGGGACCTTATAGCAGCCCCTCTGGCATTTGGCAGAACCTACAGATTACCAGTCCAGGCCTGTTTCCAGGATACCCGTGACTTTATCATTAACTAGGGGGCAGATTAATCAAGGGTTGAATTTCGAAGTACAAAAAACTTCGAAATTCAACCATCGGATTAAAAAAAACTTCGAATTCAAAGTATATTTCAACAAATTTGGCAATCCTGCAGTCGAATAAATATTTGATGTGTAAAGATGTTGTAGAAGGTCCCCATAGGCTAACATAGCACTTCGGCAGGTTTAATTTGGCGAAGTATTGAAGTCGAAGTTTTTATTAAGGAGACAGTACTTCGATTATCGAATGGTCGAATATTCGAACGATTTTTACTTCGAATCAAAGTCGAAGTAAATTCGAAGTCGTAGTATCCTATTCGATGGTCGAAGTATCCAACAAATTACTATTTTTTTACTTCGAAAATTCCCTCGAATTCACTTCGACCCTTGATAAATCTGCCCCTAGGTGTTTTTAACTTATTTAATAAAAGTTATGTTTTCGCCCTATTGAAATTCCATCTCTAAACTGGCAATTGTAAGCCTAGGTTAGCCCCATATCCCCTTGCTCTAAATCCTTCTATTGCTGGATCGATTTTTGTTTTCGTAATTTGGATTTCGAACTTGCAGGGTTTGGTCATTTGAGTTTATTTATACCTAATTATTATACCTTACCCCAATTGAGTTTGTGTATTGGTTGCATAAGCAGAGGGAAAAACAGGCGGTGTTTGTTATCATTCCTGCAGGTTTGTGGATCACGGTACGCTTGCATAACCTGGTCAATAATCTGTACTCCGAGAGGACATGTATTCTCACTAAAAAGTCATGACCCGTTTGTTTTTATACTCGTCGTTGTCCCAGACAGGGACCAAAACAACCATAAGGCACACAAGGCTTCACAGTTTATTAAGGAGATTAGTTGCGTTTTGCTTGCGCCCTAATGAGTGCCCATTGGATAGGAACGCTGATTAGCGATCCACAATACTGTATTTTTATCTCTCATCTTTTGTGAAAAAAGACAAAACAGAGAGTAGCTCCAGGTTTCACATCAATTTTTTTCTCAAAATTCCCCAGCTTTATGTTTTTTCTTCAATGTTTTAAGGGTAAAATAGCTGGGATGCCTGCTGTTCAATGACAAAGTTCATGGTTCAACTGAACTTTTGAACTCAAGGGGAGTATTTGAGACAGCGAAACCTAAATGGATGTAAAGGCAAAGTTTTCCCCAAGTTGAAAGCTTGCTTTTGGGCATTTGTTTGGGCCGACCGGTTGGAAAGTTCTTTATTGATGTTGTTTAACCCTAGCGGTTTAATGGCAGGCAGATGGGAGGGGAGGAAAGAACACCTTAGGATTTGTGAAAAACTGCTGTTCCACTAGTTCACTGAACTCTACCTGACCCTATGGAGAAACCTTCCTCAGGACACGGTTTTACAGCATCTGTGACAAGACAGAAGCTTCCTATCTTGTTTCAAATGCTCAAGGGCACAGGGGTCACAGATAAGGGGATTTTTAAGAGCGCATACTTGCTGCACACATAATAAGTTCAATATTGCTTGCTCCTCTGGCTAATGCCTCTTCTTCGCTTTCAACCCTGGTTATAGGATTGTATAAGAAGAATGTATTTTGGATTTAATATATTTCAAAATGTCTTCTAGGTCATAGGCTCCCGAACTAGAGAAGCCCAAAGCAGTGGGTAGGGACCTAGGGGTATATTTATCAAAGAGTGAAGTTAGAGATCACCACAGTCCTCTAGAGTGAAATACCGCCTCTCTCCATTTATTTCTATGGGATTCTTAAAGGCGTATTTATCGAAGGGTGAACGTGAAAGTTCACCTTTTGATGAATACGCTTTTAAAAATCCCATAGAAAGGAATGGAGAGAGGCGGTATTACACTCTAGTGGACTGTGGTGATCTCTAACTTCACTTTTTGATAAATATACCCCTCCTGAAGGCGAGACATAGGGGCAGATTCACTAAATGGAAAATTGTCGCCAGCGACCACTTTGCCAGGTGCAAATTCGCTAATATGCCCTGGGTGCCGAACACTGGCGACTTTTTGCTATCGTTACTTCGGCAATGAAAGCATTTCATAGCGAAGATGCGACAGTCTTCGTTTGTGCCTAGCAAAAATTCGCTAGTGATTTTGCGCTACGGTCAATTTGCATATGGCGGGTAATTTAAAGTTGTATTATAAATGTTGGTGCAAATGCTTAAAGTTTTTATTACAAATGTCCAGGGAACCTTAATAAAGACAAGAGAATATATATAATGCCCTACACATGAGCCCACTGTAAAATTAATGTTCCATAGGAAAAATCTGGAGAAAACTGTTTACCCAAACAAATGCAGGCATTCCCGCTTAAAAAAAGGAAAAGTCGCCAGCGGTTTTTGAACTTTAATGCATTTTCAGCACACAGGATATGATGTAAGTGACAGAAGATTGAGGAAGATCTAGCTGCTTTTTAGCACTTCGCCTGGTCTGAGGTGGCGAAGTCAAATCAACATAAGCATGCAAGTTCCTGGGGGTGATAAATATGGGCTGTAATTGGTTATTGGTAGCCCCTATGTGGATTGGCAGCCTTTATGCAACTAAAACTTGCTCCCAAGGCAGGAATTGAAAAAGAAATTTGATTTGAGCTCACCTGGAGCAACATCCAAGGGGTTGGAGAGCAATATGTTGCTTATGGGCCACTGGTTGGGGACCACTGCTCTAAGGACCCTCTCATAGTCACACACACTAGGGCAGTGGTCAGGGCAAGAACTAGGGGTAGGCAGAGAAGGCACATGCCAAGGGTGCAAGGCTGGAGAGGCACTGGGCACGTACCTTCTCTGTCTTCTACCCCTAGTCCGATCCCCTCTCGCAGCCCTGGCCGACTTGTGTGTACTTCATGCGCTTGTGTCCTTCTCAGTTTATCAGTTCAAGTTCGCTTGAAGATCCTACTTTTGTTCAGGGTCCTTCCTGAAGGTCCAAGCTTTGGTCAGGATCAACCTTAGCTTATGAAATGGGTACAGATTATAGGTAAATATCAGTGTATCAGACATTTAGCCATAGTTCAAAGAATATGTAAAACAGCAAATACAACATTTCTCCTAGGTCACAGATTCCTGAACTAGAGAAGCCCAAAACAGCAGGTAGGGGCCAAATTATAATTTTATTTTGTCCACAAACCTGATGTTGTTTTTTCTATATTTTTTGCCAGTTTCGGTGGCCACAATTACATACTTTTTGTACCCTGGGAGATGTTTGTTTTGTGTCCAGAATGTATTTTTTAAAAAACAAAATGTACTTGGGATAAACTACACCCCGTAATTTGTCTGATCTGCTGACTGACTGCAGAAGTCATAAAAAGCAGTATGCAGGTTGCCATTTTTATTGAGTCCTTCTGGAATCCTGGTGCCTCATCCTGGGGACTCCCTGCAGATTCACACTGGCAAATCGAGATGATATACTGTTGCTCCTCAGTGAAGTTGTTCGCTACACACTGGAATTTAACTTAGGGTCATATCAGGCAACAAAACTCTCCTATATGATCCCAGTATTATTTGTCATGGGTCTGTGTATTAGGGGTGACCTACATCAAGAAGAAACCAGAGCCATAACACAAGACCTTTCTTTGTAAAAAAATAACTTTCCCTCTCCTTTTACTGCCTCTGAGAATTGAATCAGTCTCCCCTGTCAAGATATGCAAACTGAATTCTACTTATAAAAGTAATGGCATCCTTATAGTTGTAAATGAATTATTGCAGTGATATCCACATTTGATAGTTGATAGCCCAAAACAAAAGCAGATTATATTTCTTTTCATCGCTGGGTTAAAAGACACCGTCCATATTAATCACTTTAAACAAACGCAAAGGCTGAGCTAAAAGCGTATAACTCATAATATCACAATGATGGAAAACCATACGCTGGGTCATTTGGTTGAACAATGGGAAAACATTTTGGTGTTCTTGTACCACAGACACATTTGATGACGCCTTCTGTCGAAAGCCATGAAAAATGCTTCTAGGCACGAAATATATCTTAGGAACTTGATTAAAGGAGTTCCCAATGGTGTCCAACTTTAAATCAAAATCTGTCAATTTTTTAATTTTGTGTTTACCAGAAATAATCTATGTATGAATGTGAATATAAATGTCTCTGTTTGCAAATGGTAAACAATGACTTTAGGACTCCATAACGGTATCCATATGATGTACAAAGGACTAATGAAGATTGAGGTCTACCGTATCTTAGACTTCACCAGCTTCCATAGTTTAGATGCTTGTCAAGTACTTTTTGTGCTGCATTAGCTGTTTCAACTTATTGACCAGTGGCTGTCCAATTTTTTGTTTTCAGCTGCCCTTGGAGACTTGTCCGGGACCCCTCATAATATTGTTACAGATATTGCAAAACAATGGTGTATAAGCCAATCAGCCATTGTTCAAAAGGTATCTAGGATAGCAAATACATGTTCATCCCAAATATCACCCTAACTGACTTTAAAGCTGTGCTTTTAAGAACATGTAGGAGAGCACATAGGCTTGCTCTCCGAATCCAAGCCAAATAAACCTTCAATCGAAGTCCCCTTTTACTACCTGGGGTGGAACTGTACACATGACAACCAGTATGTGCCTGCATATAGTTTGATAAGGATTACAAATCCACAGTAGTTGTTGTATCTTCCACCTCTATATATCCACAATTTTTAGCCAAGAGGAAAGAGTTTTTGTGAGCATATATGGAACCAGGAAACAGCATACAAGCAGAATTTTGGATCAAAGGAGATCAGAGGCCAAATAATGTCTGCAGTTTCACAAAAATGTTGATCCATGATAATCCTGCTCAGCCTGAACATGCCAAAAACAGCTCCTTTTCCTTTTTTGTTTTATTTTTTCCAAGGAATGTTTTGTGACCTCTCTGAAATAATCTCAGTCTTATTCTATGGAGACAAAAATATTTTGTGACAATGGTGCCAGTGTTACATCTCCACCCACAGAGAAACCCCTTAATCCTACATACGTATAGTCTTTCTTCAGGTTTCTGTAGTGCCAACTCTGTCCTGTCTCTGTCCACATTTTATCACCTTTCTATTGGTTGTCATACCTGTAGCTATGAACTTGATGGTGCAAGGAAATCTTGCCTTGACTTTCTTTATGCCAAATATATAATGAATGTTGTGTAAGAGAGCACCTGTGGTTACACTAGACATAATGATTAGTATGGGACTGAGGGGGTGCTTCAGGGGCCTGCACACACTCAATCAGGGCCAATGTGGACAGTTGAGGGGGCAATGCTCAGGGTTTCTGGCCATGAAGCAGGTCTGAGTCGGCAGGACCCAAGAGGACTAGGGTTTTCTCAGTGTCCGAGTTCTACCCTGAAAATGTTGAGGCCTCTGTGTACTTTAGTCTGCATGTGAGTGTGGCAAAAATTGTAGTTCAACAGCTTAAAAGTTGTAGGTTTGACACTCCTGCCTGGCCCTAACCTTCCTTGTTCAGATAAGCACTCTATTAGCAAAACAAATACTAACATAAGTACACAAGTGCAAAAGGAACCATGTTTTATGGACACAAATGCCCCGGAGAAACTATCACACATAAAAATCCGAGAAGAGTTTCAGCATGCTTCCAGGTGAACTGCACTAAAGAATGCCACGGAAACAGGTGTTATGTGACACAAGCAATAATTATCTTTTGCCTTGATGGATGTCTGTATAATCCTGCATGGGATCTAAACGAATGCCAAAAGCAGTGTATTTTACACCAAGCATAGAATCCGTGTGACACAAAATGATTTTTCATTTGTTCTGTGAGATTCTGATATATTTCTGAATGACTGAAATGAATAAGCTCCAGTAAACTTTGTGGCTATGGGGAGATCTGCCCACGCTTTATATAGGGAATGTATGTCAAATATACATTTAAAATACATGTCCAATATCACTCAGGGACCGAATGGTTTAGTTTAAAATGATCCACCAAATTTACCTTACCCCTCTAAGGCTTGAAGCTATAGGTAGATCAGAGGGAGCAAATTGCGTGGGGAGAAGCTGGATTCTTCCACTTGATATGGAATTGCCCTAGAGTGGCAGCATTTTGGTCAGAAGTAATACTCTAATATATTTCTATCCTTTCCTGAAATTAAGTCCCCTGAGACTTGTCTATTGGGTATTATAGATGGGGCAGTATCCCTACAAAAGTCCAGAACATTACTATGATCTATTTTGTTCCATGCAAAGATGGTAATAATGAAATGGATGAACCCAAACCCCCTACACTTCAGCAATGGATCAACCTAATAAATGGCACATTGCCTCTAATCGAATTGACGCACAATGCTAGGGGAACACCCCAGAAATTTGAAAAGATAAGGGAACTTTGGTTAGATGTCAACCCTCAGGCATCTCTACCAGATGACTGAGCTCTAGATTGGCCCGAAGTATATATCCATGCACTTAATTAGTCACAATGTTAATGTCAGTGGCACTGATTGGGAGAGATGTTTGGAATTAAGTGATCCTCCCCCTCTTAACACTATTTAAGGATTGTTTATAACACGTTTTTGTAAGCTTGATACAGGGCTGGAAAAGCTTGAAAAGTCGCTTAGCTTGAGGCACGAATAAAGCAACAATTTTTTCACCATAATCGGAGTGCTGCTGAATTATTTCGGAATTATCGGAGACGCTGCAAAGAGCAGTGAGAGTGTGTGTGTAGCACTACTTTGTGTTTGTTGGAACTCCATGTTAAATCCTTAATTTTTCTGCATTGTCTCCTGCACTCCTACCTTCTGCACTTTCTCTAGAAACTCACCTCTCGTGTGTCACTTCTTGTATATCATTGTCAGGCTCCCTGCGTTTTCATTCGACAGTCGGATACATGTAGTTTGTACCTGCAACTTCACGTTCGGTTCCATACCCTTCTGCACACCCTACACGTTGCATGTGTGTCATCGCATGGCAACGTGTCAGACAACAGCACGACTTGGAGTTCAGCCCTTAAAGGTATGAAAATATCATGCGCTGTTGCCCTGCACTGGTAAAACTGATCTGTTTGCTTCAGAAACACTACTATAGTTCATATAAACAAACTGCACTGTAGCAATGGCGGAAACTGAAAAAAGGCTATATGGCACATGTTAAATAGTGGATAACAGATAACATCATTATGTTCTACAGAGCTTATCTGCTATCTGATGTTTATCCTGAGCCTTTTCTCTTTGAATGGTTACCCCCATTGCTACACAGAAGCTTATTTATATAAACAATAGTAGAGTTTATTACTTAAAAACAGTTTCATTTTTTGATGTTACTGTTCTTTTAAGATCTTCTGCTCAGAAGCTAAAAGTCTACCTGTAATTCCTGATCTACCTTTTGGACACCCCGGGCGTACATGTCGATCTCACTACGAATACTGGAACCAGAATTGGAAAACTTTTTTGCACAATGGCATCAAATTTAGTTAGAAAGTGAAAGCACAATTGCATTTATTTTGATGCATCGCCTGCAATTACAACAAGCGCAACTCCCCTGGCAATCACAACACTGTAATGATGGGGGAGAAAACATGCCAATTGTGCTAGAAGTGGCATTTTGCTCACTGTTTTTGCAGATTTCAATACCCCCCTATTTTTCTTCCATTGTGAAAATACTTTTTTGGGAGTGAGGGTTCCCTTTACTTGTGATAACAAAAGTTGTGATCCATCTAATGCAGCTACCCCCTACCAAAAGCTTGTGAGCAACATGTTACTCTCCAACCCCTTGGATGTTGCTCCCAGTGGCCTCAAAGCGGGTGTGTATTTTTGGATTTCTGGCTTTTGGTTGCATAAAAAATGGTGTACTACCAAACAGAGCCTCTGCATAGGGATACTAAGTAGCCAATCACAGCCCTTATTTTCACCACCTAGAGACATTTTTCATTCTTACATCTGAATGTTGCTCATGCAGGAGACCCCTGAACTAATGGAATAAGGGAAACAATCAAATAAGATTCAAGAAGCAGTTATCACCTTGGGTAATCTGTTGTCGCTTATAGCAAATTTGAAGGGATCCTACAGGTAACATGCACTTTTATTTATAGCCCAATTGCAAGTTCCAAAGACTGCAGGGGTCTGTTACCAAAAAGCAAGTGGACTAAGCATTGCAAGTGTTTTCTCCCTTTATTACTCATTCAAAGAGCTCTTGGTGATGTATTGCACCTTACAGTGGGTAAAAAAATGATCCCCTTTAGGGCAATGGCACACTAAGAGATTAGTCTCTTCACTTCTACAGAGACTAATCTCCTGCAAAGGCCTCACTTTGTTTTTCCAAAGTTGCCTCACAAGGAATCTTCACCATATACAGTATGTTTTCCCATTGGTGATTCATGTATTCATGGTGGCAAATCATTTGCAGGAGATTAGTCACCTGCAGTAGTAAAGATTTATCACGGGCAACTAATCGCCTAGTGTGCCATTGCCTTTACATATAAAAGCTCCACATGCTGCAGAATACAGGTATAAGAATACTCCCGTAGAGCTACCCTCTCCCCCAATGTCAGCAATACAGGTATAGAATCCATATATAAGTTTGAAAAAGGCCATCTCTTATAGACTCCATTTAAATAAAATAACTCAATATTTTAAAATATATTTCCTTTTTCTCTTTAATAATATATCAGTACCTTATATTTGATAAATACAGGTCCCATACCTGTATTTATAGTATCCAGGCAGAA
Source organism: Xenopus petersii (assembly GCA_038501925.1). NCBI lineage: Eukaryota > Metazoa > Chordata > Amphibia > Anura > Pipidae > Xenopus > Xenopus petersii. Next base: position 16,505,874 of record CM076685.1, read on the forward strand.
TGTTGGGATAGGGAAGGATGGCCATTACAGGTATCCCTCTGCAGATGATCCTGTACAGGTATTCGTTTTGGGAACATCAGTCACACAACATCTGACCCCACCACAACTCTTTAGTACACAATGGAAATGTACAAATATTGCTTCCAGCAAGCCACTGTCTGTAGGAAACAACTAGACGTATGAAAGTTTGGACCTGGTTTCCTTTGATGTCTTATAGGAACCCTTTTAAATATGAGTTTCATTGTGCAGTGAGCTAAAGCATTTTAATGGGCATGTCTATTGATACAGTCTGATGTGTATTCCTCCCTCCTTTGGTTCTTCTCCACCCTTTCCCCTGTCCTCGTTCTCCTCCCTCTCCCAGAAAACAAGTGTTGCTATTCATATTCACTGAACCTTGTTGTACCATTTCTGACAGATGTTGTAATCTGTTAGTCTTTATATTCTTCTGATTGCCTGGATCTTGTTTGCATTGTTCATTGATCAGTGTGTCTGGGGTCGGACTGGGCCAGTGGCACAATGTCTGTGATCTGTAGTCAGGGGGTAATGGTTTTCCAGCAGCTGAAGTTTGCAGCGGTGGCATCAAGAGGAGGCATGTAGTCGGATGGTGGGGGGTTCGCTAAGGGTCTCCATGGCTAAGCAGGTTGATTTAGGTCCATCACGGGCCTTAATGGGCCCCTAGATACCCCAGTCCAACACTGAGTATGTCATATAACTCTAGGACTCTGAGCAGGTATGGAGTTCTATATACTGTACAGGTATAGGACCTGTTATCCAGAATTCTTGGGACTTGGGGCTTTCCAGAGAAATCTTTCTGTAATTTTGATCTCCACACCTTAAGTCTACTAGGAAGGATTATTTGTAGCTACGTTTTGATCAAGTATAAGGTACTGTTTTATAATTACAGAGAAAAAGGAAATCATTTTTACAAATCGGATTTATTTGGATACAATGGAGTGTATGGGAGATGGCCTTTCTGTAATTCAGAGCTTTTTGGGTAACGGATCCCATACCTGTATTGCCAGTCTATATCTAAGCATGGCAACTTCACTATGTATTTGAACACACAATCAGGGTTTCTTGCAACCTCCTCATTTTAAAGCTACGTTTAAACTTTACAACTACTGTAGACTTTTTACTTGGATCAATGATTTTTTTTCTCTCTTTTTCTCTTTACCCCCTGTGTAATTTGAGTGATTTATTAAGGAAATCACACACTGCCCTTCCATAAGTTCCTTTGAGTTGCTGTACACAGAATGACCATGTGGAAATTCGCCTCCCGTCCTTTTCATAAAGGTGTGAGAGGCTTAAAAAGTAAACACAGACCTGTGAACTCAGTCCCCTTGTCCGAAAGCTGCTCTATTCAGCCGGCTCATTTTCACATCCTTATATAAAATAAAGAGATGAACCTGCTGCCCTCTCGAGGAAATTGCCTTGGACCGGACAAAGAAGGTGAAACTTTTGAATGACTTTTTGAACCTCCTGGTTCAAACTTGTTAATTAAGCTACAGAACTGGTCCAAATGGTACAAGTTTTGCCTCAAACTAAAGCTTAAATTCTGCCCTTTCTCTTGAAATGTTATTGTTTTCGTCTTTAAAAGTCTCCGAAGTGAACAAGTTGGTTCAGTTTTAAAATGCAATTTATCATATATATATATATATTTATATATGTAGTTTGTATTAAAAGGCATTGCATGGAATTAAAAGCCAGCAATTTTTTAGGCAGAATATTTGGTTTTAATTTAGAAAATTAAAAATGTGGTCAAGACGTCTACTACGCTATTATTTAACAGAGTATTTTTAAGTTGCTTTGCCATTAAAGCCTTCAAAAGTCAATCTCTATAAGCCATTGTGACTTTGGAGCAGGTTCCCCTGACATCCTCTAGCACATAATGACACATGGTGGAAAGAAGTTGGATTATTTATTGCATTGGCAGTGTTTTATTATTATTGATAGAGTATTTCACAAACCAAAAAAAATATAGAATTTGTTATTTAGCTGGAGGTCTTTAGCACACCTTTCGCTCTCAACCTGCCTAAGGGATCCACTGATTCTTATCTATGACACCATGGCAGGTGCAATATAGAGACTGATCCAGGTGTTGTCCTCTTGCATGAAAGTGCACTGCACCTTGCTCCTCTTATAACAAGGTGGAACAAACAGCAAATTGATGCATGGCACTAATTAAGAGCAAAAGCAGGTGCTAGTGATGTGGGGGTTGACAAAAAGTCGACCCACTCCCAACCCTAAACCCATGAACCTCCATATTTATAGGCACAGTACCCTCACCCGCCTGCGGCCTGCGAAAGTTGTGAAGGTAAACCTACTGATCCTGTGGATTTTGGACCAGCCCTGAATTACTAACTGAGACTTTATATCTAGATTTGGGTATCCAATTAATGGAATACTGGTCATCCATGGTGCAAAGACTGCTATCCTGAGCTAGCCTGCAGGTTGGTCCTTTATTTGTGGTTTTTGCCTCTTTATTCTGTCACTCTGCAAATTGAAACTTCAAACTATAACTAGTTGTTACGGTGCAGGACCCCAGTAACCATAATGCTGTTTGATTGCAAGACTAGGCTTTATTTCTATTGCTTTGTAACATATATTTTTATGCTGGCTCCCTTCTAGTTATAAAGGATAGCATGATGGCTCAGTGGTTAGCATTTGTGCTTTGAAAGTATGAAAGCTTAATTCCAACCTGGACAACATCTGGAAGGAGTTTGCATGTGCTCTCCGTGTCTGCAGGGGTTACTTTGGTCATTCAGACTGCTAGCTAGTAAGATCCTAGGAATAGCAAGTGTTTAAATTCCATGCTGGAGGAATGCAAAATAATAATATAATACACAAAAGCCATGAATATCCTGTAAATTATATCCTTATAAACGGTGAGTTCTGATGTCATCAGTTATAAATGCTGAGTTCTGATGTCATTTCTGTCACATGACTCACTGAAACTTGTGTATTATAATAAAGTAACCCCAGTTGCAAAATATGAGGATATTATAAGTTACCTCGGAGTTCCATGACCTATATAAAAACACTCGGCCTTTGGCCTCGTGTTTTTATATGGTCATGAAACTCCTCGGTAACTTATAATATCCTTATATTTTACAAGAGGGGGTACTTTATTCACTATATAATGACCAGTTGGAAGTTGTCTTACAATACACGTTTTTACATTCTACAAAAAACTTTTAAGGTGAACAACCCCTTTGAGTAAACCAAAAGAAAATAAAGGAATAAAAAACGATGCTACTATTTGAGTAAAACTATCATGGAACTGTCATCTATGAAGGACAAATGTTCATTTGAAAGAACACAGTGGGCACCCAGATCAATGGGTTTCCTGTCATTGCTAAGAATTGGGCCAATTCTATTCACTCTAACAGCCATGTAGTATAACGCTTGCTGTGAGCAATTGACACCTATTCAACCCTTTGTCGGACTCCAGAATCCGAGGAAATCATTATCAGGCTGTCTGGAGATCGGGTCATTTTCACTGAACCTCCATTTGACCTTTGGGACATCGCCTTATGCCCTCTCTTCTTATGGGATTTCCTTCCTGTGCAAAAACTAGTGAAACTATTGCCTATTAATTCTAAATATGCTAATTATACATTACTTACTTTTGGACACCTTCTTGTGTTTCTTTAGGTAACTGCCCCAGTGTAGCAGATACAACTGACAAATAGGGGTATTCTGCTGATTTAGGCATTAAAATTCCTTATTAGGAGACAGGTGTCCTTAAGGCACCAGAATGCTGTAGGTGGGCATGGGCATTAGTAGTTCCAATGTGCATTGTGCCTGTTGTTTTTTTGACACTTAAGGGCCTATTTATTAAGCCTTGAATTTTTATGTTCAAATTTTTAAGGATAAAAATAAGAATTTTTAGAGGGAGAAAAAAAATTGGAATTTTTGAGAATTATTATGCTGCTAAAAATGTATTACTGTATATACTTGAGTATAAGCCGAGTTTTTCAGCCCCAAAATATGCTGAAAAACTTTACCTCGGCTTATACTCAAGCGCAAAAACGGTCGCTGGTGCCCAAGAATAGTCGCCGGCGCCCAAGAATAGTCGCCGCCATCCAAGAATAGTTGCCGGCGTCTCATTTTTGGATGCCGGCGACCATTCTTGGATGCCGGCGCCCAAGAATAGTTGCCGGCGCCCAAGAATAGTCGCCGGCATCCAAGAATGGTCGCCGGCATCCAAAAAACGAGACGCCGGCACCTCCGGCGTCTCAATTTTTTGATTGAAACTTACCAGAAGCTGCTGCATTTCTCACCCTCGGCTTATACTCGAGTCAATAAGCTTTCCCAGTTTTTGGAGGTAAAATTAGGTACCTCGGCTTATACTCAGGACGGCTTATACTCGAGTATATACGGTAAGCTGCTAAAAATATTCTGGCTAAAACCTGTGTAAGTCATGTAAAAATCAATGGCAGATGTCCCTTTTAGAATTGGAAAATGTTTTTTCGCTGGTTGACGCTGTTTTTTTACGTTTTTCAGGCGACAATTCTAAAATGTTGCACAATTCGAATTGTCGCATTATTTTGTTGAGACTTTTCCCGCGCATACAATTTTTGTTAGGAAGTTTTAGTGATTAGGCCGAATCATGGATGGGAGTTACAGTAGGTCAAATTTTTATTTTCAAAATAATGAGAAAAGTTTTAATAACTGAACATGAAAAATATGTGTATATGTGAAGGATCACTTTTAGAAGTAGGACCCCGGGCACTACAGAAAAGCTCTGAGCCTCAATCTAATACTAATTATACATTATTATTATCAAGTATTTTTAGAGCGCCAACATATTGCACAGCACTGAATTTATATTCCAACTTTACGACTTCAGATGAAGTCTGGAGTTTATTGGAGCATGTATTGGGTCACATGGACAAAAAACCTGACCAATGTCTGGCCAAGGATTGGTCCATTGATGTAGTCCTCTGGGTATGCCTCAGGGTATGCTTGTTATGATCCAGACATTGGTCCAGGGGCCAAATGATCATGTCAGACCGATCTATCCCACCACCTGTGTATGATCAGATTCAGGGGGTAAACTGTGTGTAATTCGGTTGTCAGGATAATAGGAGTTAATTGCTGAAATCAAAGCCTTCCCAATAAAGTAGAATAGAGCAAAAAGTCTTTTACTCCCACCCCTATATCATCAGATGATGGCACAGACAACAGAAAGAGGGATTTAGGGCAGAGACACACGGTCAGATTCGGGGAGATTAGTCACCCGCCGACATATCTCCTCTTCTTTGGGGCGACTAATCTCCCCGAACTGCCTTCCCGCCGGCTAGAAAGAAAATTGACAGCGGGATGGCATTAGGAGCGCTTTGTTTTCCGAAGTCACCCGAAGTTGTCTCACAAGGAAACTTCAGGCGACTTTTTGAAAAATGGCACTCCAAGTTGCAGGGCGACTAATCTCCCCGAATCTGACCGTGTGTCTCTGCCCTTAGAAATAGTTTTGCAAATTATAGCAATAACCAGATTGCTGTGTGGATTTTCTGCTTTTCCTTTATTGGCCCTAGAATGCTAAAGGCCGGTGCAGGTTTATGCTCGGGAGGTAGATATGCAGATAGCCTTGGCAGACAATAAAGGTATGAAGGGCAGAGACAGCACTCTCCTTTCATCTGTTAAATTACATAACAAATGGGTGCGAAATTTCAAGAAAACCATCTTTACGATACATCTAAATTAAATTAGATGTTGTAAACTGCATCCTTTGGTCTTTGTCTATATATATATATATATATATATATATATATATATATATATATATATATATATATATATCTCTCTCTATATATATATATATATATATATATATATATATATATATATATATATATATATATATACATATATATAACAGAAAACACCACATTGTGAAAGTACATGACCCAGTAAGTGATGGGACACTATCAGTCTGCTACTGTGGGAGTTGCCTGGGTGGCTGCACTGTGGAGACCCTTCCAAGCAGCTGTTATGGGAGTGAGGTCCTTAACCCCTGCAGCTGCCACCAAACCCATGCGCACCCCAGTGAGTATGACTGTTGGACACCTAGAGTTATGAAACTGAAGCTTGAAATAAAAGTACAGGAAAATAAATCATTTTTACTCTGCAGCCCCCCAGCGGTTAAATTGTGACCTCTGCCATCCCCTAACAGGCTTATTGCAGGGAGTCTGCTGACATCTGGCACAGTCTTTGCCAAATACATTTTTAATTGCTATGATGATGGGGAGGGGCCCCTAACTGTTGAATTTCAGATAAAGGGATGGTTCACCTTTAAAGGGCTACTGTCATGGGGAAAAAAAACTTTGTTTCCAAAACTCATCAGTTAATAGTTCTGCTGCAGCAGACTTGAAATCCATTTCTCAGAAGAGCAAACTGATTTTTTAATTTTGAAATCTGACATGGGGCTAGACATATTGTCAGTTTCCCAGCTGCCCCAGTCATGTGACATGTGCTCCGATAAACTTCAGTCACTCTTTACTGCTGTACTGCAAGTTGGAGTGATATCAACCCCCCCAGCAGCCTAACAGCAGAACAATGGGAAGATAAAAAGATAGCAGCTCCCTAACACAAGATAACAGCTCCCTTGTAGATCTAAGAACAACACTCAATAGTAAAATACAGGTCCCACTGCAACACATTCAGTTACATTGAGTAGGAGAAACCACAGCCTGCCAGAAAGCAATTCCATCTTAAAGTGCTGGCTCTTTCTGAAATCACATGACCAGGCAAAATGACCTGAGATGGCTGCCTACACACCAGTATTACAGCTAAAAAAAATACACTTGCTGGTTCAGAAAGGATATTTTATACGGTAAAGTGAATTATTTGCAGTGTAAACCATGTCATTTAGAAATAAAAACAACATGGTAAGAATTCCTCGAAGTTAACTTTTAGGATGTTATATAATGGCCAATTCTAAGTAACTTCATTATTTATTTTTTTAGCGTTTTTTTTTTTAAATCATTTGCCTTTTTTTTATTAATCTTTCCAACTTTCAAATGGTGGTCACTGACCCCAAATAAAAAAAAAAACAAATGCTCTGTACAAATGTTTTGTTATTGCCACCTTTTTATTACTGATCTTTCTATTCAGGCCTCTCCTGTTCATACTAATCCCTCTCTTATTCAAATCAATTCATGGCTGCTAGGAAAATTTGGACCCTAGCAACCACACTGCTGAAATAGCTGAAATCCAATTGCTAATTGCCTCAGAATTTCCCTCTGTACATCATACTAAGTAATCTCTTTGGGTTTAGTCGAAGAGGCGATTAGTTGCCAGGCGACTAGATCTCCTCGAATCTGCCCGTGTGCTTAAACCCTTACCCTTAGTGGGGTACCATGGATAATTCTGAAGATGTGGTGAGATGGATGTGAAGTAGGCATTTAAAGAGATGGTTCTTTAAATGCCCGTTTCACCTCTATTTCAGTAAACAGCTGAAGGCTCAGGGCAGTGCACCTGATCCCCCTAATTACTCTGGTTAGTTTATCTTTAAATATATACTTCTACATCACATTATAGCCCGTTACGGTTATGGCAAACATGACTATTTGCACTTTTTAGTGGTGAACGTATGATGGAAATCTCCGCAGGGTGTTCCCGTCAACCACAGTCAGAAGAGCGACCAATAATCTGATAATCACAAAGCCTTTGGCCTTTTCCAAGTGGTAAATAGGGAACAGCTTGGGCCTAGGGAGATTCCTACTGGTTTGACTGCAGCAATTCAGTAGCAATGATCCAAATGCTATTACTGCTCATGATGCAGAGCACATCTGTGTATAGTATCTGCTGGATTCATCTCAACTCTCCCTCAGCCAACCTCACTGATTGCTCTTTCAGGGTGATCTTATCTCACTTGGCTGATGTTTCTTCTGAAATCTTTTTCAGTACCTTCCTATCCCTCTCTGGGCAGTGGGCCCCAATAAGAACTACAGCCAAAGTATCTAAACTTTGGTTTGGATTCAGCTTCGCTTAATGATACACACATTTTTGTTATTCATTCTGCCCCTCCCAGACGTCTTGTGATGTCCTCATTCGACATTCGAATTAAAGGCAAAACTGTGTGTGTTTACTTTGTTTCGATAACTGCTAAGGAATGCTTATGTGCAGCATATAGGTTCTTAGGCACTGCATATGTATTATTATTATTTTTAGAGTGCCAACATATAAAATGAATTGCCACCAAGCCATTGCTATTGGTTACTACATGGAGTTTTAAACCACTTTTCTGCTCAGAGATGTTATGGCAGGCTTACCAATTATCTGCAGGCTATATTTGGGAATCTCGGATGTTTCCTCATGTTGTCATAAAGCTACACCTGTCTGAGTCCTGTGCTGGTCATTGCCATTTATCAGTCCTGCTTACTAATAAGCTTAAGTGGCCTAGAGCACCTAGTAGGATCCCTAGACCCTTTTTCTCACCTGTAACCCATGGCTCCTGCTTCCACCTGATATGTGATCCATTGTACAGGTTCTCCTAAAGCCCTTTTTCTGGTTGTCCTCCATTTTCACTCATTGTTCTTCAGAATATCCCATACCTCCCAACATTTTGGAAAACTGAAAGAGGCACACAAAGATTTGCCGTGCGAATCAGGGCAAATGTTTTCATCACACCCCTTTTTGCGACCACACCCCCTAATTACCATGCCCATTTTACAAAATGTGGCAGGTTATGAAAGTTTGAACACATTTCTGTAGTTCTGTATGTTTTATTACAGTTTTACTAATGAAGGTTGAATTGCCCTTTAAACTGTAGGTCTAACACCTTATCTTATCTAAAACTGTTACAAATGTATCTTAAGTGTGTATCCAGGGCTCTCTGCCAAGAACAAATTAAGTTAGAAACAGTGTTTCTTTTTTCGCTGTTCAGTGCAAAGAAATCGTGACTTTCCAGTACAAATCAGGGACTTTGGGTTGAGTTTTTAAAAGAGGGACTGTCCCGCTCAAAACGGGACAGTTGGGAGGTATGTATCTCACCAAACACAGCTTTCTCCCACTCCCAAGCTTGTCCAGTTCCTCCAACTCACTGTTTGGTTGTCATGTTTGGTGCCACCATTTGTTTCTCCATAGTCACCAGTTTGTTCTTCGTGGCAGTGCTAAAAATATTGTCATTTTCTGTCTCCTTCCACTTATTCTCTCCCATCTTGGTAACTGTAATATACAAGTATGGGACCTATTATCCAGAATACTTGGGACCTGGGGTTTTCCGGATAACGGATCTTTCTGTAATTTGGATCTTCATATCTTAAGTCTGCTAAAATCGTGTAAACATTGCATAAACCCAATAGGCTGATTTTGCTTTCAATAAGGAATAATTATATCTCAGTTTTGATCAAGTACAAGGTTTTTTTTATTATTAGAGATAAAAAGGAAATCATTTTTAAAAATATGACTTATTTGGATAAAATGCAATCTATGGGAGATGGTCTCTCAGTAATTCAGAGCTTTCTGGATCATGGGTTTCCAGATAATGGATCCCATACCTGTAATATATTCTACTATAATCAGCACTGCTACATATGTTATTGCTTTATAAATGTAATATTTTATTGTTACTGCTATTATTATTAACTGCTTAGTGATGTCTTCATTTATCGTGCAGTGCTTAATGATGTAATTTGTCACATGACCCAGTGAAACTTGTATATATTAAAAGATAATGTACCCAGGGTCGGACTGGGGGTCCCGGGGCCCACCGGGACTGCTGTGCAGGGCCCCCGCTACCTACTGTTAGGCGAAGCGCCACTCGGCATACTTGCCCAGGCGGCGCATCACGCATGCGCAAAGATTTTAAAAAATTAGGCTAGGCGCACATGCGTTTTGAAAAACTGTTTGGGAGAGCGGGGGGCCCACTAGGGTGGGGGCCCACCGGGTATTTTCCCGGTGTTCCGCTGGGCCAGTCCGACACTGAATGCACCCTTTTGTAAAATATGATGATATTAGACCAGCATAAAAGAACTTGACCTTAAAGGGGTTGTTCACCTTTAAATTAACTTTGAGTATGATTTTGAGAGTGATATTCTGAAACAATTTGTAATTGGTTTTCTTTTTTTATTAGTTGTGTTTTTTGTTATTCAGTATTTTATTCAGCAGCTCTCCAGTTTGCAATTTTAGCAATCTGGTCCAAATTACCCTAACAACATGCACTGATTTGAATAAGAGACTGGAATATGAATAGGAAAGAGACTGAATTGAAAGGCGAATAATAAAAAGTAGCAATAACAATAAATGTGTAGCTTTACAGAGCATTTGTTTTTTATATTCACTTTTGGAAAGAAAAAGGCAAGTACTATAAAGAATAAATAATGAAGACCAATTGAAACACTGTTTAGAATTAGCCATTCTATAACATACTAAAAGTTAACTTTAAGGAGAACCACTCCTTTAAGGCTTTTGCTTTTATAAGGCCACCAAAATCTTTGGTAAATTCTAATATAATTTTCCCTAATAATAGGGGATCTAATATTCCCTACAACAAATGTTTATAATGCAATCCTCTCACTCAAGTACCAGGGCCAAATGCACTTAACTAAGTAACACATTCAATGAATATGGTTTTCATCTGGCTTATAGTTTGCTAGCTCAGCAGACAACTTATTAAAGGGGTGGTTCACCTTTAAGTTAACATTTAGGGGCAGATTTATCAAGGGTCGAATTTCGAAGTAGAAAAAGCTTCGAAATTCGACCATCGAGTTGGAATACTTCGACTTCGAATATCGAAGTCGAAATTTTTTTTCATCGTATTCGGCCATTTGCAGTCAAAAGTAAAAGAATCGAACGAGTTAGACTTCAAAAAACTTAGAAAAATGCTCTAGAAGGTCCCCATAAGCTAACATAGCACTTCGGCATGTTTAATTTGGCAAAGTATTGAAGTCGAAGTTATTTAAAGAGACAGTACTTCGATTATCGAATGCTCGAATATTCAAACTATTTTACTTCTAATCCAATTCTAAGTCGTAGTATGCTATTTGATGGTCGAAGTATCCAAAAAATTACTTCGAATTTTTTTTACTTCGAAAATTCCCTCGAATTCACTTCGACCCTTGATAAATCTGCCCCATAGTATGTTATGGAATGGCTAATTCTAAGCAACTTGGCCTTCATTTTTCATAGTTTTTGAATTATTTGCCTTCTGCTTTTGGCTATTTCCAGCTTTCAGATGGGGGTCACTGACCCTGTCTAAAATGAATACTCTGTAAGGCTACACATTTATTGTTATCGCTACTTGTTATTACTCATCTTATTATTCAGGTCTCTCCTATTCATATTCCAGTCTCTTATTCATATCAATGCATGGTTGCTAGGGTAAATTGGATTGGAGAGCCGCTGAATAAAAAGCTAAATAGCCATAAATAATAAAAAATTAAAACCAATTGCAAATTCTCTCCAGTATTACTCTCTGCATCATACTAAAAGTTAATTTAAAGGTGAACAACCCCTATAATAGGGAAGAAATGTAATATAGACAGTCTGTTGGCTGACAGAATGATACTGGGAGTTTTAGTTCAACAACATCTTGAGGCAACATGGCAAACAGCAGGGAAGCTCCAACCAATGTAGATAATAAGGCTTTCTTTGCACTTCTGACAACATGTTTAATAGCCACTTGAGTCTAGTATCTAGTATTTCTTTTTAAAGTTGAGACCTATATTGTCCTTAGGTATAATTGTCTTGTAATGTCATGGCTGCGGGAGACTAACACTGACTCAGGTAGAGATTTAGAGATAACAGAGAATGCACCAATCAGAAGGATTTCCACATAACCTGAGGTATCTAAATAAATGAAAGGCCCATTTGTTGCAGTGAGGATGATGAGGGCAGGGAGGTAAGACCAAGTTGAACTGATGAGGTTAATGACTGTCTCTCACTCTCTGATCGACCTACTGATTGGGAGAGTCTGACAGGAGCAGCTTTCACTGAGGTTATAAAAGGTTCACAGGTCACAAAAAGGCCATTTTATCAGTCCTGTCAGGCAGAGCCATTGAGGTTTTTGTCAAAAAAACAAACTTTATACTGAGAGAACTGTATCATTATAGGTGGGGTCCATACTGCGTGGCCCTACATACAGACTCACAGATGGTTTGGCTGCAGGTTTAGATTGTTCTAAAGAATAAATCACTGTGAAAAATAATCACTTCAGATAAAACTTGAACTATGTCTGTTAATGTGGGATAGCAGGTATAGTAGGGAGAGATGGTGCCTATAGTAACAGCGGATAATAGTCTCTGGGAAGGGAGTGTGACTGTGGGATAGCAGGTATAGTAGGGAGAGATGGTGCCTATAGTAACAGTGGGATAATAGTCTCTGGGAAGGGAGTGTGGCTGTGGGATAGCAGGTATAGTAGGGAGAGATGGTGTCTATAGTAACAGTGGGATAATAGTCTCTGGGATAGCAGGTATAGTAGGGAGAGATGGTGCCTATAGTAACAGTGGGATAATAGTCTCTGGGAAGGGAGTGTGACTGTGGGATAGCAGGTATAGTAGGGAGAGATGGTGCCTATAGTAACAGTGGATAATAGTCTCTGGGAAGGGAGTGTGACTGTGGGATAGCAGGTATAGTAGGAAGAGATGGTGCCTATAGTAACAGTGGGATAATAGTCTCTGGGATAGCAGGTATAGTAGGGAGAGCTGGTGCCTATAGTAACAGTGGGATAATAGTCTCTGGGATAGCAGGTATAGTAGGGAGAGATGGTGCCTATAGTAACAGTGGGATAATAGTCTCTGGGAAGGGAGTGTGACTGTGGGATAGCAGGTATAGTAGGGAGAGATGGTGCCTATAGTCACAGTGGATAATAGTCTCTGAGAAGGGAGTGTGACTGTAGGATAGCAGGTATAGTAGGGAAAGATGGTGCCTATAGTAACAGTGGGATAATAGTCTCTGGGAAGGGAGTGTGACTGTGGGATAGCAGGTATAGTAGGGAGAGATGGTGCCTATAGTAACAGTGGATAATAGTCTCTGGGAAGGGAGTGTGACTGTGGGATAGCAGGTATAGTAGGGAGAGATGATGCCTATAGTAACAGTGGGATAATAGTCTCTGGGAAGGGAGTGTGACTGTGGGATAGCAGGTATAGTAGGGAGAGATGGTGCCTATAGTAACAGTGGGATAATAGTCTCTGGGAAGGGAGTGTGACTGTGGGATAGCAGATGGAATAGCAGAACATGACAGAAAGATAAACTGTTTTACTGCATGATTAGGACAGTAACTCTTTATATCAGTGTTGCTTGACCTAAAACTGTTGAAGAACAGTTCATTGAAAGCTGAAGGCTGCTGAGGTGCTCTAGTAGCTGTACTCAGTCTATCCTGTTTATCAAATGTCATATTTAACCACCAAATACACACGCATGTCCCTACAATAGCAGCAAACAGGGCACTTGTAGCAAATAAGCAATTGATACTGTGATATTCAAGTACAAATGTGCGAGGATATAGGAAACATTTACCATTCAACACAGAAGTTTTTACATTATGTTAATACTTTATTAGAGCAAACAGAAAAAAAACATATTTACAGGAACATTTACAGAGATGCGATAAAACATGTCCAATGATGCAAATCCCAGACACCACGGGCAAGAGCGCAAATAGTGCTTCAATTCAGTGAGAAAAACAAAAAAGAATAAATAACTGCAACACTGTACAAATTAAATATAAAACCAGTTACAAAAGCCACTATGTACAACTTTAAGATGCTATGTAAGTAGGTTTACACACAGAATCTATTGCTTAAATAGAGCTGGAGAAGGGTTTGAATTTAGCGGGTAGGTTGTCCACAGGACAGATAATCGGGGAGGTTTGCATGGCGGGGGATCCGTTCAGGAGCTCCCAGTCGCAATTACGACACAATTCCACCACGAAGACCTTGAGAAGGATTTTAGCAAATTCTTTGCCGATGCAGCACCTCACTCCACCTCCAAAAGGGATGAAGCCAAACCTTGAGGAATCTCTGGGAAGTGGCGTTAGAAAGCGGTCAGGGTTGAATTTGTCCGTGTCGGGAAACAGATCGGCCTCACCGTGGGTGTCAGCAATGCTGTATATAACATTCCAGCCCTTGGGAATCTGATAGCCCTGAAAGAACAAAGAGCAAGCCATAAATAGCAGGCAACTACAGGTAGTGACACCAGTAGCAAGGTGTTATGTGGGGTGTCAGTTTCTCCCTAGAGGGGGCTGTAAAACCATAAAACGGGGATTCATTCACAGGTTTCAGGAACACTGTGCAATTGCATCCATTGAACTTCCGGTAAGGGTGAAAGCCAACACACTGGGGTCTGATGATGATATGGGTAAAACTATTGTAATAAGCTCTAACCACAGAGAAAGGGAAACTTACATTTAATACAAACGTCTTGAGAGCCACGCGAAATCCACCGGCCACTGGTGGGCTGAGCCGCAGAGTCTCCTTAATGACACAGCTAGTATACTTTAATTGTTGAAGTACTTCGATGCTCAGTTCCTTCTTTTCCTCGGGTTTAGTGGACAAGAGACCCTATAGAAAAAAAAATACATATAAAGCATGCTTTAATGTATACAATGTGCCATTAAAAGTCTGCAGATTTAATTGGACCTCCACATCCACATTATATTGCAGCCAGCAGGGTTACCTCCCACCCCCCCGACCAATTACCCTTTAGATTGCAAGCTGCTGTGACCAGTTTGTAAACGGTAACCCTTGTCTGTTAGGGCTCTTACTGACGAGCGCAGGAATAGATGTATTACATTTTTTCCAATGGGGCTGTACTCACACAGGCGCGTGTAGGCGCCGAACGCAGGAAAAATGCAGCATGTTGCGTCTCAACCTGCGTTCGGCGCCTGCACGCGCCTGTGTGAGTACAGCCCTATTGGAAAAAATGTAATGCGTCTATTCCTGCGCTCCCCTGCGGCTGAGTGCAGAAAAATGGAACGCAGGGGAGCGCAGGTAAAAACGCTCCTCTGTAAGAGCCCTTAAGTTATTGAAAACTGGTGGAAACCCAGCAGGTACTATATAAATAAATGATGAGGCTATTGTTGTGAATTGACCCATTATAGCAGTGCCTCTGGCATTTAGAGCAGCTTGCACTACATTTAGTGCACTTTATTAAACTAGATTAGATTATTATACGCCGAACATCTCAATGGTGTTAACTAAATTGTAAGCTCTTGTGACCACAGACTGTTTCATAATGCACTCGTTTGTTATAATTTTCTTTTTTTGGTGCTCTTTACACAAATGAGGGTGGTAGTGAACTAGTTAGAAGAACTTCTAGCAAGAAATGAATGTATTTCTGCCTCTAATATTGGTCCGGCTAAATTACCTGTATTTCAAGCTCCTTGCGGACCTTTTCCAGAACGTCTTTGTGAAGCGCAAGAAAAGAGGTGAGGGACGTGGCAGCACTTGCCGTAGTTCCATGGCCTCCAAACAAGAGCTCAGTTGCGGATTCTTTCAGTGCCTGCAGGAGGTAAAATAATGGTTTAAAAAAAAATGAGAGCATTGTATATTTATATATGCATATACACAGTGCCAGCACATTATGTTCATTACTAGTAGGCAAATGTAGGTCTGGCTAAATAGTGACACATGCAGAAAAGCCACATAACGTGATGGAATGCTCCATAGAAGAGGAGAATGATATTTACCTGCAAGTTGATGGGCTCGCCATTCCTGCGGCTATAGTCAATCAGCAGCTGCAGGGCATCCTTGCAATGTTCATCTGGTTCTCTTTGCAGCTTTTCCTTGATGTTTTCCTCAATTTGGGCATGAATTAGGTTTCTGGCCCGCAGACCCTATTTTAGAGAAAAAGAAAAGAAAAAAAAAAGTTAGCCCAGTGGCCAGCACTTCTTAATATTTCCAAACATATTTTGCCTGGGCATTTGCAGTGATTATAAACACAGCCTTGCCATTTTAGCCAATGCAACAACTTGTAACATGACGGGAATTTATGATTTGGCTACTGGGATACATAGGGTTAAAGGAAAGAGCGTGCAGTTCCATTGCTTACCCGGTAGAGGCCGCTAAACGGCACATCAATAGGCAAAGAGAAAAGATTTCGGATCATTTCCTCGAAGGCTTCGAGCAGCGTCTCCTCCTGTTCGCAGTCCATGCGTTGGGGATCACAGCCGAGCAGGAGCCTCATGGCAATGCGGAACATCATTCGTTTGATGGCGGGATACACCAGCACACAGGGGCCGCTCTGCAGCCACAGGTTCACGGAGCGTCTCACTTCTTCTTCCATCTGCGGCACGTAATTAGCGAGGGCTTCCCTGGAGAAGGCCTGCGCAATCACCTGCGGGCAGAACATTCATTAGCACCATAGGCACAACCACCTAAACTAGCGCATTTCACTACTACTCCCAGCAGGGAGTTGGAACCCCATCTGTTTAGCCCCCCCCATCAGATAAGCATGTTGTTTGCCCGGAGCACAAGCAGGGTTAAAGGGGTTGTACACCTTTGAGTTAACTTTTAGTATTATGTTGATAGTAATATTCTTAGTCAATCTGCAAATGGTTTTCATTTATAATTATTTGTGGTTTGAGATATTTAGCTTTTTATTTAGCAGCTCTCCAGTTTGCAATTTCAACCATCTGCAACCATGCATTGATTTGAATAAGAGACTGGGAAATGAATAGGAGAGGGTCTGCATAGAAAGATGGGTAATAAAAAGTAGCAATAACAATAAGGATCAGGGCACACAGGCAGATGTCGACCGGCAACAAATCTCCTCTTCATCGGGGCGACTAATCTCCCCGATCTGCCTCCCGCCGGCTAAAAAGTAAATCACCGGCAGGACAGCACTCGGTTCGATTCATCTTCTGAAGTCGCCCGAAGTTTCCTCGTGAGCCAACTTCAGAAAACGAATCGCGCCGAGTGCCATACATGATTTACATTTTTCCCTGAGGGAAGGCAGATCGGGGACATTAGTTGCCCCGAAGAGGAGATTTGTAGCCGGGCAACTAATCTCCCTGAATCTGACAGTGCGTCTCTGCCCTTACAGAGCATTCTTTTTAAACGGGGTCAGTGACCCCCATTTGAAGGATGGAAAGAGTCAGAAGAAGAATGCAAATAATTAAAATAGAAAAACTATAACAAATAAATAATGGAGACAAATCGAAAAGTTGCTTAGAACTGGCCATTCTATAACATACTAAAGGTGAATTTTTAATCCTTTCCAGGTGTTACTTGGCCCCCTACTAGGGTGCAGGGGGGGGAGATTAGCAGGTTCATCCCAAACAAAGATTAACCTCCCTGTCACCCTGCTGAAATTAAATCGCGCTCTGTAGAATAGGCCCCTGGAGGGCAGCGATTCCCCACCGGGCGCAGATAAAGGGCCAGAGATAACTAATTGATATATTAGAAGCAGGAGTTTCTCTATGGCAGTGAACGGCTGGTGGCGCTGCAGTTGCGCGCTCGGAAAAGCTTACAGTCGCTACTGAGCGTGGGAAATGTTTTCCTGCTGTTACAATAATTCAGTAATCACTGGAGGGCCACAGCTGAACTAGGGAAGCACATTGGGACCCCCGTATATACACGTACCTTCTTGGTGTACTTGTGCTCGTTGTCGTGCAGGTTGGACAGACAGCCGGTCCCTAGGATGGTGCGCACAGAGGCCGGCCAGTGCACCGACACCAGCTTGTGTTCCCCCAACAGGATCTGTCGAACGTTCTCCGCGCCCGTAACGCGCACCGTGGGGCTGCCGAACAGATGCGTCTTGTAGATGCGACCGTATTGGCTTCGTTTTACTTGGAGGAACCTGCGCCTCTGGAGAGAGAAAAGAAGAGCGGGCTGGTTAGTAGGCGCGTTGGGTTATTTGATGATTTTAATGAGGTCTAGGATATGCGCCCCTGGTCATTTGAGATTAAAGCGGTACCTTTATTGATAGAGCAGAATTTTCAGCCTGGCTACATAGTTTATGCGTTCCCCACAGTTACTTTGTGCCAATGCGACTCGCTTCAATGTCCCCCCTCTCCAATGAAACTGTTGCGCACAGGTGCCTCCTAGAGCGCATTCAGCCGCCAGTGTTTCATACATACCTGCAGCACCATTTGCAGAGTCTCTCCGAAGAAGGGCAGCCCCATGGTGCCCGGGGGCAGTGGGTTAGCGCAGGCGGCATCTTTGCGCCTCAGACAGTAGACTTCCCAGAGTTTGGCAGCGGTGAGCAGGAGCAGCAATGGCAGTGCCAGGGTGCACAAAGCGCTGGTGAGCAGAGTGTACAGATCCATGGCACAACAGTAGTAGAAATAAGTGGCTACCTGAGCTGGAAGCAAGGTGAGCCCCGGACACGATCTGCCTCTGCCCCATACTTGCCCCTTTATATACTCTCCCCGCTCTGCCCCTTTTTTTTTTTTTTTTTTTTTTTTACCTTGGTCAGATAAATTAGTTCAAACAAAGTTCATCTTTAATTGCGGATTGTCGCATCGCCCTGGGACTCCTCCCACCTGGACACGACGCTACCCAAATTCTTTAACCATTTGGCTCCCATTACCACCCCGAGACAATCAGCATTTGAATGTGAATAGGGTTTTAATTTAGTCGCTACAATCAGTCGCGTTCTGGCGCATTGTGTCGCCTCCACTACTAGCCTTGCGACTGAATATTCTAGTATCGGGCTTGTCTAACCTTGCGCATCCCTAATTAATTTTACTATATTATGCCCTTTATTAATTTTATACACTCCCACTGCCGCCATGAGGTCTTTGCAATATTTTGGTCCCAGGGCTAATTCCACAGCAGCTGACCATTTACATTTTAAACCCCAGAAGTCGCTTTATTTACCCGGCATGGGCCATGCCTCCTACTTGCCCCTGTTTTAGCGCATTGCGTTGCGTGCCCAGCGCTGTCGTATTACAGTAATGAGATGACTGTACAAGAAACACGTTCCTCTGTTATAAAACGAGCTCTTGGCCCGATCTTCACCCCTACTGTATTTACGTCCCGAGTCCCGGGAGGGAGAGTCGCAAGTAAATTTTCCAACTTATGATGCAGCGCTAATCGCTGGTTCAAACTCAGGTCAGCGAGGGAAAGCGCAAGGTAAACACCAGCCCTCGCTGCCCACGCTGCTGCTGCTGCTTCTTCTTCTTCTTTTTTTCTTCTTCTTATGGACTTAATAATAATGATAATAATAATAGATCAGAGCGTTTGCGAGTCCTGGGAAGATGCCGGAGCCAATAATGCGCGCTAAATATCTCCCAAATGTGCGTGTGGCAGGGGCTGAGCGCTGATAACGAGGCAATAAAAAGACTTGAATTAGTAGCTCGTTATAGCTCGGCTGTTTTTCAGGAGTCACAGAAAAGTCTCATCTATTTCTCATTTATCTTTGATTATAAGGCTAAAACTTCTGGCGACTTTGGAATACGAAGCGCACGTGTGCCATGCCACAGGCGACTTTTCATTATAGCCGGCGCAAGAGAGAGGGAAGGCGTTGGGGGGAGATTGATTGCCTAAGGGCACATGCTAAGATCTGGGGAGATTTAGTCGCCCGGTGTCAAATCGCCTCTTCTTCGGGCGACTAATCAACTCGAAAAGCCAGAATATAGCTAGAATGTAAATCGCCGGCAGGATTGTACTCAGAGGTCTTCGTTTTCCGAAGTCGCCCTAAGTGCCATCCTGTCGGTGATTTAGATTCTACCCGGACGGGAAGTCATTGCTGGGAGATTAGTCGCCCAAAGAAGAGGCAGTTTGTTGCTGGGCGACTAATCTCCCCCAAATAGCATCTTGTGCTTCTACCCTAAATGTAAAATCTAGCTGCCCATACTCTAAATTCACCAAATTAAAGGGGATTATTAGCATCATTATGGCAACAATCTCAAAGTCACAGCCTAGGAGCCATGCGTTCTATAAATCAGTGACCAGGGGCCACAAGGCCAGTATGGATATAAGTACAAAGGGCATATTATATTTTAGAACAATTCTCTGTATATGCAACACTATGTCCAAACTGAAGCCCTCCAGCTGTTCTGTACTGCAACAGAGGTTTGTTGGAGGGCAACAGGTTGGACAGCTATGATTTATCTATTTGCCCTTTCTGTCAAACTGCCATTGTCTCTAATTTCAGTCCTGAGTGGCAGTATAATGGCTATCACCATCTCCATGTGTATGGGGCCACCAGTGATAAGGTTGACCAGTCCTAATGATTTGATCCAAAGGTGCAGGCAAATGCCTTGCCTCCTACATGAAAGTTCCTACTTTAGGAGCCCATTGGACCTTTAGAAAAAACTGTATGGTTAGTTTGGCCAGGAGCACTCTGTTATACTGTAGGGCAGGGGCCCCCAACTTTATTTTTAACCTGTAAACCACATTCAAATGTAAAAAGAGTTGTGGAGCAACACAAGCATAAACAAATTTCCCTGGGGCGCCATATAAGGGCTGTAATTAGCTATTTGGTAGCCCCTATGTGGACTAGTAGCCTAAATGAGGTTCTGTTTGGCAGGACACCTGGTTTTTATGCAATTAAAACTTGCCTTTAAGTCAGGAATTCAAAACCCAGCACCTACTTTGAGTCCACTTAGAGCGACATCCAAGAGGTTGTTGAGGTGGATAAATGAAGGGCTTCCAGATGCCACTGAACTACAACTTCCCGCTTTCAGTAGGATGGAGTTGGAGTTCAAGAGCATCTGGAGGTTGGCCTTTTGTGGGAGACGAGGTGAAAAGAGAGGTGAGCACTTTATGGCACTTGTTGAGGTATAGGTACTCACCCCAACTATGTAGATGACCCCGCTGTGCAGACCTGGTAACAATGCAGACGTGGCATCTAACCAGGCCTGTATCTTTATCTAATGCTACCATCATCTGCCAAACTGACACCCGCCCCGCCCCCATGGTGTTCCTTTCCTATTGTCAGAGGAACAGGTAACCCCCTCAGCACCAGCACTAGATTTAGCCACAAGTGTCCATGGGTAGGTGATGGGTAATCGTTTTTTTTTGCTGAAGGTGGTATTTTTGGACCTCTAGTTCAGAGGTCCTTAACCTTTTTTTACCCTGTGAGCCACATTCAGAACAGTTGGGAAGCAATGCAAGCATGAAAAAGTTCCTGGTCAGTGCCAAATATGGGCTGTGATTGAGTATTTAGTAAACCTTACAGTATGTGGACTGGCAGCCTACCAAATTCATTTTTTAATACAACCGAAACTTGCCTTCAAGCCGGGGAATCAAAAATAAGCACCTGCTTTGAGGCCACTCAAGGGAACAACATCCAAGGGATTAGTGAGAAAGATATTGCTCAAGAGCCACTGGTTGTTGGTCACTGCTCTCGTTAGTAACCAAGCATTTGTTCTGACTAGTGGGATCAATAATAAAGAATCTGAATAGAACAGTGAGCATAAAACATTATAAATCTTTACAATGAGTGATTTTTCTGGCAGGAATGTACACACACACACACACACACACACACATACACACACACACACACACACACACATATAATACACAAAAGCCTTGAATATCTTGTAAAATATATCCTCATAAATGGTGACTAGTGATGCCGTCAGTTATAAACGGTGTGTAGTGATGTCATTTTTTGTGAACTTGTGTTTTATAATAAATAGAGTATTGGAAGTATTGGAAAATATGAGGATATTAGAAGTAATCTCGGAGTTCCATGACCTGTATAAAGCATTTATATGGTCATGGAACTCCTCTGTGACTTATAATATCCTTATAGTTTACAATAGGGGGTACTCTATTCACTATACATGTTGTGAGAGTGCATGAGATAATGTAATGCATGTGGAACAATGTATCTAAGCTGCATCCCATAAGCCACAGAGAATAGGCACTGGGAAAGCAGATAAAGTGGCATAAACATCCCCTGCATTCAGCACAGAGGTCATGTTTGGGGAAAAACAAACCCTCCTTGTATTTAAATGCGCTCCAGTGTTACATATGGATCACTAATACACCTGCATTTCATTCAGGGAACCTTATTTGTAAGTTTATTATGTGATCCCTTATTATCCTGTGAATGGGGACCTCCCGATGACCTGCCGGAATAATATCTGGTAGGTTTGAAAATCCTGCGGCACAAGTACTGCACCGCTGTATTGATGCAATCCTCTCCACGGGTCTGCCATCCAATTGTTGGAGCCGGGACCAAACGATTGGATCAGCCTGATTTGGCCCAGAGCATGGCTGACTAAATCAAGAAATATCTGCTGTATGTCGATGCTTAATAATAGCCACGTCATGGATGCTGAACTCAAATTTCTAACAAAACTGATGTTAAATCGGATGTTCATTCACACCCAAAAATTATTGAATAGGAAATTCATGGTCAGGATGCCAATTTTTTTTTTGTGCCACCCTACCCTCATTTTTTTACCCCAATTAGCAAATGAACATATACTTTTGGAATCTGATTTTATTAAAGGACCAGTAACATCAATTTTAAAAAAAAAATTGTTAGTATAGAACGAAAAAAAAAAAAAAACACAGAGACATATTAAACTTTTAAATCACTAAGTCTTTATTAAAAAAATAACTTACCGAAATTGCGCTTTCGCTCCTCTTCAGAAAAGGCGATCCGTCGATCCATCATGTGGCACTCGATTTCTCCTCCCTCCTTTCCTTATAGGAGATAGCCAGGGAGGAGAAATCGAGCGCCACATGATGGATCGTCGCCCTGTCGCCTTTTCTGAAGAGGAGCACAAAGTGGAGTTTCGGTGAGTTATTTCTTAATTGGGTTTTTTTTTTCGTTCTATGCTAATTTTTTTTTTTAAAAAAATTGATGTTACTGATTCTTTAACTCCAGTAAAATTGCATTAAGAATGGCAAAAAGACATAAAACCAACTTCAGACTCAGTGTCATAATTTCATGCCAAAGTGAACAAAATTTGGCATATTAAAGAAACGGTGTAAGAATTTTTGGCATTTTTTCCACAATAGATTAATGGCAAAAAAGTTCTTTCTTTGGTTTTTGTTTTATTACATCTCCTTCTGACCTGGCACTGTGAATGTGCTCCACTTTCTGCTATCTGACCAATGTGCAGATGGAGTTGCTTTTGAAGCTGACCATAAACCTTGAGATCCGCTCCTTGGCACGGTCACCAAATGAGTGGATCTCTGCCTGATTTGCCCTCTTCCCCTATGTGCTGGCCCAAATAGTCTAACTGGCTAATGATTGGATCATGCAAACACAGAGGATCACCAACACACCAACATCAGCTCTCATCCTGATAGATATCTGCCTTATTATTTTCTAGATAACAGCAGTTGGGAAGTTCACCATACACAGACCAATTAGCTGCCATCTGAGTCTGTGGTAAGGATGTACTAAATCCTGGATTCAGATCGGCATTAGGCTGAATTAGGGCATTACTAGCAGGATTCGGCCAAATCCAAGAGCATAGCCGAAAGGAATACAAACCCAATAAAATGGGGAAAAAATGTCAGCTATTTCAAACAGCTCAATTGCAATTTCCACCTGGCAAAGTTAGGATTTGATTTAGTATTTGGCTAAACCCAGAAAAAAAGGGTTTGGTGCATCCTAAGTCTGTAGTGACTGAGGCAGCAGTTTATATTGAACCATGTTATGTAGATTAAGGCTGGGCTCAAAAGCTGACTTTGATCCAAATAATACACCAGGAAATGTGTTTTTTGATTTACAGCTCCATCGTACAGGAGTTTGGTTATATTACTGCACCCAATCAAAACTAACTTTCCTATGACATGCAATCAGCTAACAGAAAAAATGTTTTAATCAGTGATGGGCGAATTTGTCCCATTCTGCTTCGCCGAACAATTTACGAATGTCACAAAAGTGAAAAAATTTGACGCCCGCATCAATTCGGGTAAATTTTTGACATTAAGGGGCAGAATTATGTTGACGTTGCAGAATTTTGACGCTAGCATTAAAGTCAATGGGCTTCTGAATAATTTTTTTGATGCTGGCGAATTTTCACAAGCAATTTCGTAAACTTATTCGCTGGCCACAAAACGTGGAAATTTGCCCCAAATTTGTGCCTGGCGGATTTATTCGCCCATCACTAGTTTTTATTTGTTTCTTCACCAATTCAAAGTTCTGCAACATAATTCTTTCCGAAGTATGCTGTGCTCCTGGCAATGGTGGCAGCATTAGCCAAGCAATCTACTTTTTGGTGATAAAATGAATTAGCCGGCACTTATCCTGATTACTGGTCCTGGTGTGAGCGCTAGCGCCACAGCATAAAGCAGAACCAAACCCAGTATTTTGCCTGGCAAAGGGACCTTCGTGCTCTTAAAGCTTGCAGTGTATTTTTGTTGTTAGCCAATATAGGTATCAATACTTTTTTGTGTTTGCTTGTTTATTTGTTAATATTTCACATGTTGCTCCCCAACCTCTTGGATGTTGCTCCCAGTGACCTCAAAGCAGGTGTTTATTTTTGAATTCTTGGCTTGGAGGCAAGTTTTGATTGCATAAAAACCAGGTGTACTGCCAAACAGAGTCTCCTGTAGAGACAATCCACATAGGGGCTATGAAATAGCCAATCACAGCTCTTATTTGGCACCCCAGGAACTTTTTTCCATGCTTGTGTTGCTCTCCAACTTATTTTACATTTGAATGTGGCTCATAGATAAAAAAAGGTTGGGGACCCCTGGTTTAGCACATGAATGTTGCAGTGGAGCCCAGAAATTTGCTCTGTGCATAACAAATAAACCTGTGCCCAGTCCTGGATTTGTGGGAAGGCCACAAAGGCCCTGGCCTAGAGCAGCAAAATTAGGGGGTCGCATGCCACTTGCCACATTGATAGGGTGCTCTACCAGCTACTACGCCTGCTTTCAAACCTCCTGTCCCTGGTGTGGCCCCTGTTTCTCATATAGAGGGATATGCAGGTTGGGGAAGAAGGGAGGAAGTGTGGCTCCCTAACAGTTCTCTCACACTTGCATGTTTACGGTGTGTGGGGGGGTTGAAATTCCACTACAGGCTGGCCATGGGGCACATAAATTTGAAATCTGTTGCTAATACTATTGAATACATTTCTCATCAGCCATGTGATATGCGCAGAGCTGCCAGACCCAGACTGTTTCTATAAGATGCCATAAAGAGGTGTAACTACAGAGGAAGCAGACCCTGTGGCTGCAGGAGGGCCCGCCACCCAAGAGATATAGGGGCTCCCTAATAAAACAGGTCAACCTCTAGACATTTTAGGGGCATGAAAAATAATTTGCTATGGGGGCCAAGTAATATCTAGTTACGCAACTGATGCCAGACAGGCACTTTTTTTTGGGGTTGGTGGGGGTAGGGTTGCCACCTTTTGGCCCGGTTGAATCTGGGCAGGGTCACAAAACAATGGGGGGTGCTGTGACATCAGGGGCGGGGCTATGACGGCCGATAGCCACGTCAATCATAGGGAATCCTGCACAGTTATCCTAATTTGGAAAACCGGGCAGGCAGTTTTGACCCGGGCAGCCCTTCAAAAAAAATGGGCTGTCCGGGTCAAAACTGGACAGATGGCAACCCTAGGTGGGGGCTATTTTGGGTTTCAATGTACCTAAACTTCCACGCAGGGTCCGACTGGGATGATGGGACACCGTGAAAAAACCCAGTGAGCCCTGGCACAGACCTGGCCCCCGTTACTGGCCTGTTTTAGCGCTTCTACGCGCGTGGGCGCATTTCAGCATTTTTTGTGCATGCAGTTTTTCACGCGTGCGTGCCAGCGTGTTTATTTGCCGGGAGTTTAGTGATCAGAGGGGGCCCCTGTGGACTGCCAGGAGGGCCCTTTGTTGTGCAGCCCCCCGGTTGGCCCCGAAGGCTCCAGTCTGACTAGGGTTGCCACCTTTTCTGGAAAAAAATACCGACCTTCCTATATATTTATCTTTTTTCCCTATTAATAACATTGGGATCAAACCATCATTTTTACTGGCCAGGTGGCAACCCTAAGTCTGACCCTGTTTCCAGGGCCTCTTTTGATTCTCAGTCCAGCCTTGACACTTTGGGGCACATTTACTTTGCTCGAGTGAAGGAATAGAATAAAAAAGGAAACTTCAAAGTTTTTTTTGGCTACTTCGACCTTCGACTCGAATGATTCGAACTAAAAATCGTTCCATTATTCGACTATTCAATAGTTGAAGTACTGTCTCTTTTAAAAAAAAACTTTTACCCCCTACTTCGCCACCTAAAACATACCGAGGTGCAATTAGGTCCCCATAGGCTTTCTAAAAAATTTTTGGTAGAAGAAAAATTGTTCGATCGTTGGATTAAAATCAATCGAATTGAACGATTCGAAGTATTTAATCATTCGATCGAATGGTTTTTCATTCAAACTATTTGCGGTAAAAGGATTTACATTCGGCAGTCGAATATCGAGGGTTAATTAACCCTCGATATTCGACCCTATGTAAATCTGCCCCTTAATGTCCAAAGCCACCGTCCAAAAAAAAAAAATTCAAGTTTTAAAGGAAGAATATCAAACTCCATTTACAGCTCTACAGTTCTCCAGTTAGAATTGAATTTCAGCATCCACCTACAGCAGACGTCGTCAAGTTGTAGTTGAACACATTTAGAAACTATATTAGACAATCTTGAAAATAACCGATTCCTCTTGCCTTACAATACAAACTTGCACCAGCACAGGAATCAGCCCCTCCCCCGCCAGCATAACGAGTAGGATCGTCCAAATCTTCATTATTCGTTTCAGCTACAGCGCACACTGTGAAGACCACACCCACGACACGCCCACTCCTCGTCTCAATGAGACGCGGCGGAGCGTTCCATTCCCAGGTAGGATGGGGGGGGGGGGAGGGAATCGCTGCATTCCTTGTGGCCTGTGTGTAGCGTGTCAGTGCCTCGGCCTGGGATGCGGTGACACAATGACCCCGGGCACATCTCCAATTCCCAGGAGCTGACCTGCTTGTGACCTACAAACACGGGCCGTGACATCTGAATGAACCCTGCCAGCAGCCTTGCCAAGTTCACTGCTCATGAAATAACGAGATACGGTGCTGGGAGCGGCGATAATTACAGCAGACACAATCAAATGAATGAAGAATTGCGTATCACGTGCTAGAGAAAGAAAGGGATTCATTAAAGGCACATTGGACCCTTTTCATCGCACGATCTGAGAAGGAGAACTAATTGCTGGCTAGGAATTGTCTCACTTGGCTGCCACAAGTCTATAGATGCTCTGCCCAGCAGAACCAGGCCATTAGTTCACTCTTCTTGTCAACGTGCTGATTATTCCCACATTTACTGACCCTATAGGCGTCTGGCCGACCCAACCTTTGCTCTTTGGCTGAAGTCCTCCACACCAGGGCTTGTTCACCTTTAAGGTGGCCATAGACGCAAAGATCTGCTCGTTTGCCATCGCCAAAGGAACCAATCTTTCCACGATATGCCACTAACAGGCATGGCTATATCGGGGATAATCTGAACGTTCGGCCCTACGGCAAATAATCGGAATACGATGAGAGCGCAATGGGCTCCAGCAGGACAGTCGTGACAAAATCAAACCTGTCTGATCGACCAATCTCCGCCCGACGAAAAATGGGACTCTCCAAACATGGTCCGAAAATCGTACTAATCCTCGATTTGTACGATAGGATCTTTGCGTCTATGGCCACCTTTAGGGCCAAAGCACACCGGCAGATTCGGGGAGATTCCTGTTCTTCAGGGCGACTAAAACCCCCGAACTGCCTTCCTGCCGGCTACAATGAAAATCGCTGTCGTGATGGGCACGGATCGTTTCGTTTTCTGAAGTCGTCTGAAGTTTCCTTGTGAGGCAACTTCGGAAAACGAATCGCTCCGAGTGCCATTCTGCCGGTGATTTTTATCTCCCGACCTGCCACTAACCATTCAGATCTCATAAAGTAGTAAAAGAACAGATCAGATAATGTTCTGCCCCTGACAGCAATCGTACGACAGTTATGTCCGACAAAATCTGGTGACAGTCTCCCACTAAAAATCATCAGATCGGCAACACATGCAGAGATATTATCGACAGCCGACAGAAATTTTCTAACCTGTCCGATCAACTGAGCGTCACGAAAAATGTTGTGACACTCCACACACAGTCCGAAAATCATGCGAAATGGAGATTCATACGATCAAATCTTGGCATCTATATCCACATGTGAAGATTCGGGGGATAGTAGTTTCCCAGCAACAAATCTCTTCTTTGGGCGACTAATCTTCCTTAAATGCCTTCCCGCTGGCAAGAATATGACTTGCCAGGAGGATGGCATACAAATCACTTTGGATTTCCGAATAGACCCGAAATTTACTTGTGAGGAAACAAAGCACTACGTATGCCATCCCGCTTGCGATTCGAATTCTTGCATGCGGGAAGTCGTTTCGGGAAGGTTAGTCGCCCAAAGAAGAGAAGATTTGTTACTAGTGATGCACAAATTTCTCCCAAAATTCGCAAAATGGTGAAAAATTTGTAATACTCGAAAATTGACATTTGCGTCAATTTTGGACGGGTGTCCAAAAATTTTTAACGCTGGTGAATTTTCGCAGGACTTTCGCAAATTGATTTGCCAGCAGGAAACTTGGAAATTCGACCATTTAATTGCCATAATCTCCCTGGAATCCTCACGTGTGCCACCAGCCTTACATGATCTTTTAGTATGATGCAGAGAGTGATATTCTGAGACAATTTACAATAGGTTTTCATTTTTTATCATCTGTGGTTTTTGAGTTGTTTAGCTTTTTATTCAGCAGCTCGGCAGTTTCAGCCGTCTGGTTGCTAGGATCCAAATTGCCCTTGCAACCATGCGTTGATTTGAATAAGGGACACGAATATAAATAGGAGAGGGTCTGAATAAAAAGATGAATTATAAAAAGTATCAATAACAATAAATGTGTAACCTTACATTTTAAGATGGGGTCAGTGACCCCTGTTTGAAAGCTGGAAATATCCAAAAGAAGAAGGCAGATAATTCAAAAACTATAAAAAATAAATAAATAAGGGCCAGTTGAAAAGTTGCTTAGAATCAGCCATTCTATCACAGACTATTTTTTTAAATTGAAAAATATGCTTTTATTATACAGGTATTGGACCTATTATCTGGAATCGTCGGGACCCGGGGCTGTATATAATATAAATAATGGTTAACTTAAAATTGAACCACCCCTTGAGGGCGGCAGGCTGTGCTCGTGGGGAGCAACATATCACAGTGGTGAAATTAGATACCAATAA
This sequence comes from Xenopus petersii, assembly GCA_038501925.1. Lineage (NCBI taxonomy): Eukaryota > Metazoa > Chordata > Amphibia > Anura > Pipidae > Xenopus > Xenopus petersii. The sequence goes on from CM076685.1 coordinate 16,534,975, forward strand.
AAAAATTCTGTTATATTTAAAATATACCTACCAATAGTAATGCTCCTTTACTGCACAATGGACCAATGTCTATGCCACAAGGATGCTAGTCAGGGTTATCTTCTGTGGCAGTCGAGTGGTTAATATTTAAAAGGGGTCACTCTCTAAAAGAGACAGAAGCTTTCAGTAGCCCAGCTAATTAAAGTTAGTCATTGATGTCTGCACCCACCGCCTACAGATTTTTCCTTTGGAGGCCACAGAGATTCACCTTAAAGACAAGGTCAGAAGGGCAGAAGCTCCTGGTTCAAACAGAGGTCATCCTGCCAACAACTGTTAGCCTAGTTCTGTTCAATGGATTTCACCAGATCCCCTTGTCGTGTTTAGGGGGGGCGGATACATATGTTTTTTTTTGGATTTCATGCAGGTCCCATGTGTTCTAACCCTTAGGGCGGAGACAGACACGAAGATTCGGGGAGATTTAGGCGACTAATCGCCTCTTCTTCTGGCGACTAATCTCCCTGAAAAGCCTTCCCACTGGCCAGAATGTAAATCACCGGCGGGATGGCACTTGGAGCACTTCATTTTCCTGAAGTTGCCTTACCTGGAAACTTTGGGCGACTTTGGAAAACTAAATCCCGCCGGCGATTTACATTCTAGCCGACGAGAAGGCTTTTCAGGGAGATTAGTAGCCAGCAGAAGAGACGATTAGTCGCCTAAATCTCCCTGAATCTTCGCGTCTGTCTCCACCCTAAAGGATAGAACACATGGGACCTGCATGAAATCAATATTCACACGGGTGACAAAATGTCCAAGAAAAAAAAAAACATGTATCGGTGGTGCAGTTGACTTGCTGAGTAATCTAGACAACGTTGCACTGCTCATCTGAGCATCTTCTGAAGATGTCAACAATTTGGGTTGCTTAAAGGGGTGGTTAGCCTTTAAGTTAAAGGGGAACTATCACGAAAATAAAAATTATATATAAGCTTCATCATACCGAAATAAGAAACTTTCTAAATACAATCAATTAAATATTCTGTACTGTTTCTGAAATAATCAAGTTTATCTTCACTATTCCTCTCTCAGCATCTGTTTCTCATTATTCTGCCTTCATGCAGCAGTTGGGTGTCAGATAGTCAATGACGGTTAAATCCAATATATCATATAGGGGGGCTTCCTTTCCAAGCAGATGTATTAGAGCTCACTCAAATAACTGATTCCAGTACAAACAAAATCTAACAGAATAACTGCCTTTTGCAAAAATTCTGCATGTAGAGAGACATGATGTCTGGTGATTTTAATAGAGTGAGCTCTGATACATCTTCTAGGCAAAAGGAGCCCCCCTATAAGATATAGTGGATCTAACTGTCAATGAATATCTGACAATGGTCTGTTCAGGGGCATAACTACAAAGGAAGCAGACCAGTTACTAGTTAATTATAGTATACTGAAACATCCTTCCGGAGTGGCATATTCCAGGGGTAAACACTTACCCTGCTCTCACTTAGTATGAGCAAGATAGTAAGCAAAAACATTTTGGCAGAAACATTCCTGAGGGGCACGTTATCTTTCCATTGGGCATCTTGTTTCAAACAAGGATAATTTCGTACGAGATGCAACTTTATGATGAGGTGGCAATTTCTAGCCGACAGCTATAGATATTATTCGGATCTTAATCTGCTGCCTAAACGAATCCTTCAATAATATCCATCATTACCCCATGCTTACTTTATTTGACCGATGCTCCCCGACCCAAAGGCTTCATCTTTATTTACCGACCGCAAATAACTGCAAAATCCAGAGTGTTTGTTTTCCACCCAGGAACCAAATTGCTGTAACCAATTAAAGGCCGACGGGCTGAAACTTTTAAGGTTCACTAGTGTGCGGAATGTTGGGATTAGAATGCAGACCACAAAATTGTAATCAGCACTTTTTTAAATCCCCCTATTCACTGTGTTGTGATGCAATTTCCTAGGGAGAAGCTCAATTACATTGAAATGGATGGGATTACATTTTTTTTTCTTTAGGGGAGGGGAAGTCTTAGCATAATGAGGATAAAGTCATGAATATCAAAAGTCGGCTGATTTGCCGCATATAAGCCTCTTTACACAGGTAAATAAACAAATTCACTAACAAAATTAGCACTTGGTTTCTATTTTTAATTTATTGTTTTTAACATAAAAAAAAAAAAGGATAATGCAGATTTGAGTCTTTCTGGTGGCTGCAAATAATGTTTAATGGCTTTGACTTCAGATAGAAGAGAAGAACTGGTTTATTGTAAAAATGACTGTTAAAAGGAATTAAATTAGCAGCAGGACTGCCCCAGACTTCATTATATACACAGCGGCCATAATACCCAATGCTTAATAGCTGAGATTTATCATACTAAATTGCAGATTTGCAGCATTCGGCAGGCAACTAAGGTAAAGTCATCATTCAAAAGCAAAATGAACATGGATACCAAATGCACTGGAATATGCAGGGTTTCATAGGCACATTCATTCTTCAAAGGATCAGTAACATCAAAAAATGAGTGTTATAAAGTAATAAAAATATTTTGTTGCCCTGCACTGTGTTTGCTTTACTCTACCTATGTTTATATAAATAATCTGATGTGCAGCAATGGGGGCAGCCATTCAAAGGAGGAAAGGCTCAGGCTCAGGATGTATTCATTACTTTAAAACATTTTCATTTTTTGGTGTTAATGTTCCTTTAATGGAATGTGCATCTCTAAACCGATAGTTGTAGATCAACACTGGATATTTAAAAACAAAACATAGGGCAAGTAACATGGAAACAGTGTTATTCTTTGTTCAACAGTTAGACAGGATGAGATGTACAGTAACTATGTAGCAAAATCCACTTAAAAATATTTTTCTTTCAGATTAACCTTTCTCTACCTCCAGTCAGTCATACAAAAGGACGAATATATGTATAATTAGTGCTTCATGATACTCCTTGTGCTTTTATATTTATTCTTGATATATTGGTGGTTATGGCTCTCCTTACTGACTTATAATATTATCATATTTCCCAGTACAGGGTTACGTTATTTCCTGCAATAAATGGATAAGGCCTATATTGTAGTGCATGCTGTTTGCCAAAAAAGGGTGACTAGATTTCATTATAAAAGAATTAAGTTCTGAATATTCACATTATATGTACAGAAGCACCCCAGCATGTTTTGTAAAAATTAGGGATGCACTAAATCCAGGATTTGGTTCAGGATTCATCCAAATCCTTCTGCCCAGGCCGAACCTAATCCTAATTTGCATATGGGGATGGAACTCGCATGACTTTTTGTCACAAAACAAGGTATTAAAAAATATTTTCCCCTTCCCACACCTAATTTGCCTATGCAAGTTAGGATTCGGTTCGGTATTCGGCCAAATCTTTTTCGAAGGATTCGGGCGTTCGTCCGAATCCAAAATAGTGGATTTGGTGCATCCCTAGTAAAAACATACTTTGTCTTTATCAACAAATCTTTCTCTTTACTCCCATAAGAAGGCCAAGAATATGAGGGGCCACAATATGGAGTGGGAGCAAGAGTTTGCTTTGGCATGCAAACCACCCAGTGATAGCAATGCAATATCAATGCAAAATTCCATGCAATATGAAGTACAGCACAAGTATTGGGCACTCTCAAGCAGGGGCCTCACAAAGCAAACATAGAAAGAAAGTAATCTGGAGATGGCTGCAGCTAAGGAACAATGTGTTTTTTAAGGTAAGATAGTGTATCAGGGCTGTCCAATCTGCAGTCATCCCTTTTTGTTGGGGGATGCTGAGAGTTGTAGTTTACTAGAGAGCTGCATATTGTGGTGCCACAAAGGAACTTGACATCTCTTTCTATATATATATTAAGTCCAACAATTATGATGCACCAATCAATGGGATTCAATGAAACTGTACGTTGGGTGCTGATCCATATAGCGATGAGTAATTCCGCTTTCAACAAATATAAAGTATCCAACAAGATCGCAACACCTTAATAAAACGTAGCATTTATTGTTGCCATTAAAACATTCAATCGTGCCCTTCCATTTTCAGCATGTATAGACTTATCTGTATGCAGTCCAGCATTTTTTAGTCCAGCGATATCGCCACATATTCAAGCACCTACGCGACGTTTCGGGAAATTCTCCTTCCCTTTCTCAGGCGTTTAAAGTGTGCAGTGGCGTCTAGGACTCCATTGTTGCGTCTCGTGCTTCTCTGTGCAAATAGGAAGTAGGAGTATTCGTTTTTTGACGCCGGCGCCCGTTTTTGACGCAAATTTTTGCGGGCGTTTCGCGAATTTATTCGCTGCCGGCAAATCAGCCAAATTCGCCGCGAATTCGCGCCTGGCGAATAAATTTGCCCATCACTAGCCAATGTTTTAGGGATTGGGCACAGGACTGCTTGGGTGCAGAAGACACTAAAGAGAGTCAGATTTCACATTAGGGGGGTTAAAGCAATAAAAATGTTTATTGCTCATTATTATTTATGTTCCTTTTTAGACCTCTTTCAATTTGTCTTCCAGTCTGTTATTCTAACTAATGTGTGGTTGCTAAGGCCGTACACTAGCTGCTGATGTGCCAACGTATAGAACGGCAGAACAAAGATGCTGATGAGATTTCCTGGCACTCTGGATAGAACAGTAGAATCCAGTAGCATAACTAGAGGGGCTCTGAATACTTGACTGCAGGAGGGCCTAGAGTGCAGGGAGTCTGCTAAGGTCCCATATAGGGTGGCGGTGCCCGTGAATATATTTTGCAGCAAGGCCCGGGGTTGCAAACTCATGCCCCAAGCATCATTCAGAAAATCTTGCACAATTAATTGCAAAACCATGCACATGAATAAAATTGCTGCCTTTATTCCTATCGCTTAGTATTACCCTATACTCTTCTGCCAAGAGGCATATAAATATTACATTATAAATAGTCTTTATTCCTCTTGTTCCTATTTATTTGTTCCAGTACCAACATTACACACCGAAAAGGAACCCGCGTGGAAACTAAAGATAAAATAATTTAAGTGTTAATAAGTTCAGGGATTGGCAAGTGACCCATTTCTTGCTGCTCTGTCACGATCGCTTGAGCTTAGGAAACTGAAGGAAAGCTGGAGTCCATCCACTGGGTGCACTACTGGCACCGTCTGCATTTTGGGGAAGCTTGGTGTTGCCAGCTCCCACTTGGCAGTAGTTACCAGCTCCATGGCCAGGATTTTGAGAATGACTTTTGCCAGTTCTTTCCCAATACAGCTCCTGACGCCTCCACCGAAAGGGATGTAGTTGAATTTGCCCAGTTTCCCCTCGTCTCTCTCAGTGCTGAACCTCTCTGGGTCAAACATTTCTGCGTTCTGATACACTGCGGCTGTTTCGTGGGTGTCCCTAATGCTGTACATAACGCTCCAGCCTTTGGGGATCTGGTAACCCTGGGAAGGGAAAAAAAATGCATGCCAGTTTTGAGTAAGTAAGAAATGAACATTCACCTATATGAATTCATAAATTGTCTGTGCATCTGCAAGGAAAACACTTTCTGCCTAAATGCATAAAGCTTATAGTTGAGTTCATGGAGGAAGAACAATAGTATGCAGCTGTTTCCCATGGTTTGGACTGGGGCCCCTGGTTCCATTGGTTTGTGTTTCCTACTTTGTGATACCTGTTTGGGAAAGGCTCTTTCAGCAGAATAGAGCTAAGATGGGAGTTGAAGAACCTGACCGGCACACAGTCCCTGACCTCAACCCAATACCTGTGGAGAGATCTGGACTGAGTGTCAAAATAGGTCCTGGAAATTCAGGTACAGCTATGGGATCCATTATCCAGAAACCTGTTATCCTGAAAGCTCCAAATTATGTAAAGGCTGTCTCCCATAGACTCCATTATAATCAAATAATCCAAATTATTAATCCAAAAATTATTTCCTTTTTTTCTGTAATAATAAAACAGGGTCTTGTACTTGTTCCGTACTAAGATATAATTAATCCTTATCGGAAGCAAAGCCAGCCTATTGGGTTTATTTAATGTTTACATGATTTTCTAGTAGACATACGCTGCTTTTTCGGGAGATTAGTCACCAGCGACAAATTGCTACTTCTTTGAGTGACTAATCTCCCCGAACTGACTTCCTGCCTGCTACAATGTAAATCGCCAGCGGGATGTCACTCAGAACGCTTCATTTTCCGAAGTTACCTTAAACTTGGGGCGACTTAAGAAAGCCAAAGCGATCCATGTGCCATCCCGCCGGCGATTTACATTCTAGCCGATGGGATGTCACTCGAAACACTTTGTTTTCCGAAGTTGCCCTAAACTTCGGGCGACCTTAAAAAGCTGAAGCTATCCGAGTGTCATCCCGTCGGTGATTTACATTCTAGCAGGCGGGAAGGCAGTTCGGGGAGATTAGTCCCCACCAGCCAAATAAATGTTGATTGTCTAAATGAATATTAATACTTCATATTTTTGCAATGAAATGGTGAACAGGATACTATTAACTGTGTGTATGTGTATATATAACTTTAAAATCTGTCTCCCATATTAAAAAAATATATCTAGCACTGTTGCTTCAAACCATAAGAATTGGCTGGAAAATGTTCTTTTCTGCCAATAGAGGGCGACTGAGTAGCACTTACTGATGACTGGTTCTATCAAGGAATGGCAGATTTTGGCATGCTTATTTGGTATTTTTTTCTCATTTAAGTGCAGAATTGCATGTGTTATATGTATGCCATGCATTTTCCATGACCCAAAATATGCAAGGGCAAATTGTCCACAGTGGTATGGGGTCCCAAAGGGTTCAGGTGCCCTGCTGGGGCTGAGCAGTTCAAAGTCAGGTCACATGGTGAAGTGGGACTAGAAACTAAAATGTTTTTCCTGCCAGGGGCCTGGGGCTGTGACATCATGGCCCTGGATAGGGGTAAGGAACACACTTACCCCCACCCCAGATCTTCTTCTGCAACTAAAAACTGACCCACTTAGAGGGTTGGGCAGTTTAGCAGGAGGCTAATGTCCTGCTGAGCTTGTGAGATTGTAATGATTTTGGCCACTGTGGGAGGTCATCTGTCCATCATTGAGATAAGTACTCGAAAGCCTCTGGCTACTGTATTACCTTGTGGGTTAAGTACCGTCAATCACTTGTAAAGTCAGCTCAGAACGAGTGATTGACAGCCCAGTACTTCTATCAGACCTGAAGCAGCTTAAACTGGAGAGGTTCTTCTATAGGTCATCTATACTACATATATATAGATATATATATATATATATATATATATATATATCTATATATATATATATATATATATATATATATTTAAGTATGTATAATTAAGCAATTGAATTCTTAATGAATCAGATGAAAATTAAGCATAGGACTGGCCAGATATGGGATGACTTTGACGTAGTTGGCCAGCTTAAATATATTGCAATATATGGACAAACAATCCCTGTGTTGTTTAAAGGGTAAGGCATTTTTTAGTAGCAGTATGCACAAAATGTCTCTGTCTTAAATATATTGATAATGGGTTGAGTGCAGAGGACCTCTTGTAGTTGACTATATATATATATATTTACAGGTATAGGATCCGGAAACCCATTATCCAGAAAGCTCCGGAAACCCCAGGTCCCGAGCATTCTGGAACTGAACCGTGCCAAAAACACTTCACATATCCGCATGTGTGTCTGGGGCCTAAGCCATCTTTCTTTCCTTTTTTTGGTGCAAAGGGCTTGCACAGAATGGGCAGAGTTTGGGTAGATCATGGACAGGATTTTTTTTATGGGCCCCATTCCACTTGTTGGCCGGGGCACCTATGGTGGAGGGCCCTGCTAATAAAGGCATTAATATATTAATGCAGTAATATATGAAACAAAGTCATGTGTACTTACATCCAGCTCAAAGGTCTGAAGGGCTGTTCTGTAGCCTCCAGACACCGGGGGAAGCAAGCGCAGAACCTCTTTCACCACACACTCCAGGTAATGGAGGCTCTTGATCTTCTCTAAGTTTGAGTTTTGCTGGCTGGTTCCTTCACTCACTGGACTTTGCAGCTTTCCTGGAACTGGGGGGCAAGTGGACTTATCGTGGCTGCAGGGTGCATCCGGGATTCTATTTTTTCCTTTAAAGGGATTCTTACTGGATAAGGAGTTCTGTGGGTCAGTTTTATCAGTGAGCAGTTGTTCCGTCTGTTCCCCTTGGGTCTTCAGATGCCCTTCAGTGCCCATCAGAAGAGGCAACTGGCAACCAGCTGTCAGACACCGATGCCCGTTATCCTGCAGGATGTTGTTATTTGGGTTTTCCATATCAGGAAGACACTGACATTGTTTACTGAACCCATGCGATGCCAGCTCCTGACGGATTTTAAGGATGGCAGAAGGGTGCTTCAGTAAGAGCAGTACCAGGGAGGTGCTGGCACTCGCAGTTGTCAAGAAAGCTGCAAATAAAAGTTCTATGGCAGATTCCTGAAAGCCAAGAACATACGTGGGATAATATGAATTGGGTTATATATCTCAATATTCCTACCATCACAAGAACGTTCATTAACCCAGATACTATTTCCTTGGCACATTGTTTCAGAAACATTAGTGCAGAGACCATATACACCTGGCCCAGACAGATACTGGTATTACAAAGCAATTTAAAAGGCAAAGTCAACCCAAAAAATTATATTTTGCCAAATAAAAGAAAACATAATTCTAAGAAACTTTGCAATATTCATTCATCACACGTTTTTTTTTGTTGTTTATTAACTCATTTGTGTATATATTTCTAGTGAAAGCAGTGTTTGCCTGTCCCTTTCTATGCTTTGATGGCTCAGACTTTTGAAACAATGTAAGACAAGGCAGCTGATTAACAGACCTGACTTTGCTGGGGAACTAAGAGTTTTGCAAAACTGTTTAAAAAATAACAAGCAGGAGTTAGGCAAATGCTGCATTCAATGGAAATTGTTTTTACTAATAACTTTAAACACCCTGAACATTTTTAATAAATGTGTATTGGAAAATTGCTTAAAATAAGGTCTTCTTTTATTAAGCAAATTTTAATGTTGGGGTTGACTTGCCCTTTAAACCCATTTAAAAATATTTTTTTCTATTGGAAAGAGTTACATTTATTTATCATACATGAAAGATCCCCTTTAAGTCAGACAGGGCTGAAACCTCATAAGTATAGTTTGTACTATACCTTTAACTCCTGCATATTGATTTCCTTGCCACCTTCCTTGGCGCTGTTTATTAGATAATCCAGGGCATCCTCACAGGCATCTGGGTCTCTTCTTGTTAATTTTTCTTTTATGGCTTCTTCCATGTACTGGTGGAGGGTATCACGTGCCTTTATGCCCTATTTATACATACACACATAAGCAGAATGGCACAACAGGCTCCCTTTTATTGTTTCCCTATTGTCACTAGATGGGTTTTATTTGGCAGCACAATTTAGGGACTAATACGGGGCTGTATTTGTATATATATTGGCCCGCATTGGGGGCCAAGGCAACCCGCAACCCGAAACGTTGGATGCACGAGTGTTATGGAAATAAAAGAAAGAAAAGAATGTGTGTGTGTGTGTTTCTGGACAGCACCACCTTCCGTTAAGCTACCTTGTAGCTGCCCCTGTGCATGGAAATCCAATGTATACAAAAATAAAACAAAAAAACAGCACCAGGGGTCTTGCCATAATAAAGTAGTGTTATATTGTTTTATGACATTTCGGTACCCATTGGGACCTTTATCAAAATGTCGGCTGTACATGCTATGTAGCAATTTAACACTACTTTATTTTGGCAAGACCCTTGGTGCTGTTTTTTTGTATTATTTTTGTATACATTGGATTTCCATGCACAGGGGCAGCTACAAGGTAGCTTATATCTATATCTATATATATATATATATATATATATATATATATATGCAATGTGACAGCACTCCAAGGATTTAAAACATGAAAATTCAATCAGGCAAACGAAAGGTTTAATGCATCCATATATATATAATTCAAAAAGTAGTCCACACACTCAAGTCTTAAAGAACAAAACAATATATTTAGTTTTATTACTGGGAGACTAATGTTTCGGCCAGCGATCTAGCCTTTCTCTTACTTTTGTGCAGACTTCTTTTCTAATGGAATAATGCTGCTGTGGCTCTGCACCCAGGCAAGTAACTACATTTTTTCGAGAGTGCTGGCATATATGTATATATATATATATATATGTATATAAGTCCATCCAGTGTATGCACTCTTACCAGATGTTCCAAACAATTTAGGGTGCGTGGGTCAATATTGTTCAGATAAGATAATCAAAGGACTCGCACTCCAATTCCTTTTTCGTGAATAAACGTGTTAATTTATTTTTAGTTGCATTTTTCCAACGTTTTGGCCCACATTAGGGCCTTTTTCAAGGACATACATACACACACCCCAATATCTCTCTCTCCCTAATTGCCAGAGAATAAAATACCCACAAACAGCTTTGCACACTGTTTAGAATCCCCCTATGGCTAAATCCACCTATTCCAGAGGGGATAATGGATGGGCATTGAAGCTATTCTGCTATTCTAGGTCCTGACCATTGTGTGACCCAGCAGGGAGCCATGGCAAAATGACAAAGTTTTAGTTATTAGGGGCTCAAAGTGTCCATCTCCTTTAATTTGTGATCCCATGGGACAATGTGTTGCGTGTCCTCCTGCAATATGGGCTGCTGTATGGTAAAAAAGGGAATCTAGTTCAGACAATTTTATGGCTTTGGAACATACTGTGTCTGCTATTTAGCTTATGATTTATGGGCAGGGGTTTGTATAGAGCCAGGCTTGTAGCTGTTTGCATGTTTATGTCTATAAATTAAGGGTACAAATACAGCGGCAATAAAGTTCTACCCTGTGAGTCCATTCACTGCACAATTACTAGTGAAAAGACTGCCTTTGTCATGCGGATGAGATCTGAAATACTAAAACGTCATTAGCCTGCATGGAGATCGGCTCTGTCCTTAGTGGTGAAAGGACCAGAAACCTGCACATATCCAGCTGTTACTGAACTGCAACATTCCTCATCCCTTGAAAGCCTATGGATGTTGGTGGATGCTGAAAATTGTAGTTTCAGAATGATAGGATTACCGGGCGACTAATCTCCCCGAATCTGCCTGTGTTCCCTGACCCTAAAGGGTAAGGCATTTTTTAGTAGCTTGAGGCACAAAATATCTCAATGTCTTAAATATATTGATAATGGGTTGAGTGCAGAGGACTTTTGTATTTGTCTATGTGAATTTTGTGGTCACACCCTCATTGCACCCCCGCTTAATGGTTTTAAAAAATAGTGGTGAGCACCACTTTCCCTTGTTTGTTATAGTTATACAGGAGCAGTGACCAGCTCTATGTTATAGCTCCCACCCTTCCCAGCTATAATCAGGTGATCCCACTGATGGCCAATAAAAGGGCAACCAAGTTTGGGAGATTTACTTTGAAAGCAGTGAGTAAATTGTCGGGTAAAACGTAGTCCCTTTGTAAAATGTATAATGAAGCAATAGAATTCTTAAAGGGGTGGTACACACTTAAGGTAACTTTTATTATGTTATAGAATGGCCAGTTCTAAGCAACTTTTCAATTGTCTTTCATTATTTATTTTTTTATAGTTTTTTAGTTATTTGCCTCTTTGGACTCTTTGCAGCTTTCAAATGGGTGTCGCTGACTCCTTCTAAAAAGCAAATGCTCTGTAAAGGCCCCCATGCACGGGCCAATAAGCTGCCGACAGACCGAGATGGCAGCCTATTGGCCCGTGTGTGAGGCCATCCGACGGGCATCCCTGATAGATATCTGGCCGAAAGTTGGGCAGATGTTGATCAGGCAGGGTAAAAAATCCTGTCGGATTGTAGGCGTATCTTTTCATTGATGCAGTCCCACAATCCCGTTTGGCCTCAACCCGATATCGGCCACTTCAATATGGGCATATCAGGGAGAGATACGCTCGTTTGGCGACATCGCCAAATGAGCGGATCTCCATGTGCATGGCCACGTATTGTCACGTATTGTCATTGCTACTTTTTATTGCTCTTCTTTCTGTTCAAGCTCCTCTCCTATTCATATTCCAGTCTCTTATTCAAATCAATGTATAGTTGCTAGGGTAGTTTGGACCCTAGCAACCATATTGCTTAAAATGCATATTGCAGAGCTGTTGAATAAAAAGCCAAATAACACAAAAAACACAAATAATAAAAAATGAAAACCAAATGTAAATTATCTCATAATATCATACTAAAAGTTATCTCAAAGGTGAACAACCCGTTAACCCGGTAAGAACCGGCCAAACCGGAGGGACTTTGACGTAGTTGGCCAGCTTGAATATATTGCAATATATGGACAAACAATCCCTGTTTTGTTTAAAGGGTAAGGCATTTTTTAGTAGCTGTATGCACAAAATGTTTCAATCTCCTTAATAAATTAATAACGGTTTGGGTGCAGAGGATCTCTTGTATTTGTCTATTATATATATATATATAGAGAGAGAGAGAGAGAGAGAGAGAGAGAGAGATTTGTGTGCAAAGACCTGCACACCAAAGTTATTTTCTTCAAAATTAGTGATTTTATTTAGTACATAAATCCGACGTTTCGGCCCACATTTGGGCCATATACAATATATATAAGGCCGAAACCTGAACCGAATCCTGGATTCGGTGTATTCCTAATATATATATATATATATATATATATATATATATATATATATATATATACATATATATATACACAAAAGCCATGAATATCTTGTAAATGATATCCTTATAAATGGTGACTAGTGATGTCATCAGTTATAAACGATGAGTTCTGATGTCATTTCTGTCACATGACTCACTAAAACTTGTGTATTATAATACAAAGTGCCCCTTGTTGGAAAATATAGGAATATTATAAGTAACCTCGGAGTTCCGTGACCTGCACTCGGCCAAATAATATCCTTATATTTTACAATAAGGGTCACTTTATTCACCTGAACCGAATCCTGGATTCGGTGTATTCCTAATATATATATATATATATATATATATATATATATATATATATATATATATATATAATACACAAAAGCCATGAATATCTTGTAAATTATATCCTTATAAACGGTGAGTTCTGATGTCATCAGTTATAAACGGTGAGTTCTGATGTCATTTCTGTCACATGACTTACTGAAACTTGTGTATTATAATAAATAAAGTACCCCCAGTTTTAAAATATGAGGATATTAGAAGTTACCTCAGAGTTTTATGACCTGTATAAAAACACTCGGCTTTCGGCCTCATGTTTTTATATGGTCATGAAACTCCTTGGTAACTTATAATATCCTTATATTTTACAAGAGGGGGTACTTTATTCACTATATAAACAAAATACTATTCTGGTGCACTCAAAAAACATAAGGAAAAATGCCTGGGTGCCGGTAAAAATGTTGCAACATATTAAGTTTTAGAAAAACAACCGCACTCACAGTCCTCGTGAAAAATGAGAAGTGGATTTATTCAATGTTTCGGCCCATACATGATGATGGCTTCGATGTAGGGGCCGAAACGTTGAATAAATCCACTTCTCATTTTTCACAAGACCTGTGAGTGCGGTTGTTCTTCTAAAACATTATATTTATATATGGAAATTTTCAAAGTGAATTTTCTTAGAATGTCACTCCCATACCTGTAAAATGTGGGAACTATAAATGAACCCCTATAACTTTGGCTTTGTATTGATTTGCTGCAGGGTTAATTCCTGTTTCTCTCTGGTGAGGCTATAACCTGACAGAGCGATGCTGTTTTTTGGAGGATGCTGGGAGCTGTAGTTTAGCAACAGTTGGGGAGGGAGAAGTAGACAGGAGCTACAGTTCACTAAGATGATGTCAGAAGGTGCCCACAGTAACAGGGTAATAACCAATAAGATGCTGGGAAGGTGCAGGGATAGGGAAAAGGCCGGTACCTTTCGGAGGCCGCTGAATGGGATGTCCAATGGGAGGCTGAAGAGGTTCTCCACCAGCTGCTCGAAGGTCCTGGACAGTTCGTGAAACTGCGAGTCCGTGAGGCTGAGACCCAATAAGATGCGGGAGGCGATACGGAAAGTCAGGGCTTTGGCACAGGCGAACATAGACACCGGGCCGACACCCCGACACCAGCCGCGCACCTCCCAGCGCACCGCTTCTTGGATCCGAGGGAAGTAGCTCTCTAGCGCTGCGCTGCTCAGCACCTTGCTCATCACCTGCAGCAGGAGGAACAACGACAGTGAGAGAGTCGCACAGACGCGCGACATGTATACTTCTATTATATATTATAAACTCTCTCTGCCAGTGTCGGCGAGGAATGATCTGCCCCTCATTGACTGTAAACGCAGGGAATTAGCGCAACACAGTTTATTGTCGGCACTGGATACAACACATGTTCCTCCCGGTATTTGCCTTTCCTTCCTCAATATCAGTCTAAATAAAGGCTGCAGGATGACATTTCCTATTGGAGATCTGCGCAGGATACCTGTCCGACCCCCAGTCCTGGATGACCCACCTTGGCACCTGAAAGCAATTATATTGCTTTCCTTATAGGATCATCATGGGAGCGCATTTCCTTTAATAGTCTTTTCTCTGCCTGCCTGTGTGTGTCTGTATCATACGATCACATCGCACCAACACAGGGGAAACATATAAACGGATCAAAGACCCACAACCTTGTCTGAGACATTGTCCCAGGTGCCAGGGTTCATCTGTATTCGGGAGGGGAATGTGACAGCGCTAATGACAGCACCAGGGCAATGAGGATGGAAACAGACACTGGAGGGGAAGGCAGCAACTCCCAGCAGCAGCAACTCCCAGCAGCAGTCATTAAATGCAGATGTGCAACCCCTCGGGCTCAGGATGTGCAGGGGGAAACCAAACCCATGTAATTACCCGGTTGTTAAGCAGTAATAATAATCAGGTTTATTTATCTGCGCTGAAACCTAGAAATACAGGATATCGGAGTTGTAGTTCAAGGGAGAATTCTCAGTAAGACGATGTACAGGGATATGGGTCTCTATTCGCAGATTTCCAACAGATCTACTGATCACTGTAGCCTAAGGTTTGGATCCTCCCTATGGAGTTTGCAATCACTGCAGTGTGTGCGTTAATTACCCCTGTGGATCTTGGTGATCACTATTATTGGACCACATTCCTTCTTATGGATCGTGGTGATCACTGCTGCTGTGAGCCATGCTCTTCCCTATAAAGTGCTATGTGCGAGAACAATTTACGCATACCCATAAGATTACGCATACCCATACGATTACGCATGCGAATACCTATACATGACACCTTCCCATTACACTCTTCTGGGGGTGCATTACCCAAAACGCACAAAGTATGCAAAAGGCCTATTAACCCATAAAAAAACCCATGCTTGCTTTGGAAATGATGCCCAGTAAATGGACTTCTTATGCGTTTGCAGGCCTGGTGCCAACTTGCATTTTTGTATGTGAATATTTCTAGGCAAATAATGGCAGTGCCACCCACCTTCCGCTTTTGTCGATGGAGCTCCCCAATAGAGTTGGAAAGCGTATTGGAACCCAAAATCATTTGGGTGCTCTGCGGCCACTGGGTGCTGACAAGGCTGTGTTCTCCCAATAAGATCTTGCGAATGTTCTCTGCCCCTGTCACTCGAATAACCGGCTTCCCCAGCAGGTGGGTTTTAAATACGTTGCCATACTTCTCTCTCCTGGAACTGTGGAAGCCAGAACCCTAAAATTGGGGCAAGAGCATAAGCAAACTGGGCAGTGGGCATTCACTCCATCATCTGTGGCACCCTGCAATTCTAGGACTGGCATGGTATTGTGTAGGGCTCAACATCCAATATTCTATGAAATAGATATATATAGCATTTATTCTTACCTGCACAAGCCAATGCAGAGTTTCTCCAAAGAAGGGCCATCCCATGGAGCCCTTGGGGAGGGGTAAAGTGCTCCCTCTGTCTCTGGTGCTGTGCCATCTCAAGGACCAGAGCTGGTGAGAAGCAGCCAACAGCAGAACCAATGATAGGACTGAGGTCAGCATAGCTTCAAAGACGGACGTGTAACTGATCTCAAGCAGGAACATCTTGTAGCCAGTGGTCTCACTATTTACTATTAAGATGGAAACCAATGTCAGCAGGAAAACCTTAACTTAGCCCTCAAACTCTCTGAAAGGGGAAACCATAGCACAGGGGTGCCCAAAAGGTAGATCTGGATCTACCAGTAGACCTTTAGCTGGTGATCAGTAGATCTCAAGACATTGTCAACAAACAGCTTGTCTAAGTCACCCTCCTGTTTCATTCTTTTTAGTCAGATATTTATGTTACGGTTACATAAGAAATAGTTATATGTTAAATATAACAATATTAATTCTCTCATAAAAATAATATTTAAGTAATATTTCCCATGGAACAGAATGCTAACAATGCTTTTATGGATGTAGATCATAATGGGACAACATCACTAAAAGTAGACCTCACATTAGTAAAGTATGGGCACTCCTGCCTTAGCACTTTCATTCATCTGAAAAGGTAACCCAACTCTATATGTCCCAAAATATATTATATATATGTGTGTGTGTGTGTGTCTGCTGGGTATCTGCACACATATACATAATAAAGCAATAATATAATGTAGGTGTGCAATACAATTAATAATTATAAGCAGAAATGTTTATAGGGGATGTAACCCCCCCCCCAAAAAAAACCCCAGCTTGCCAATATACATTCATTACACATTTATAATTATTTGAATATATATATATATATATATATATATATATATATGTAAAATCAGAGTCCAGAAGTGTTCAGCACCACACAATGTTTAATATATAACCCTGGTGCTACCGAAAAAGAGAAAAAAGTTTAAAAAAAACACGTACTCTTTATTTAGTACATTCTAAAAAAGCAGGTGAACTAAATAAAGAGTAAGTTTTGTAACTTTTTTCAAAAATCCCTGTGTGCACCTTCTCCTTTTTGTGTTTTATATATATATATATATATATATATATATATATATATATATATATATATATATCTATACTCACGAAAAATGCTGCTGCACACCAGGATTTATTGTGAAAAGTTAATCCTTTATTTGATCGACGTTTCGGTCCTCACCTTCCATTGCATATATATATATATATATATATATATATATATATATATATATATATATATATATATTTGATATTGACTCTCTATTCTCTGCCCTGCTGGTCCTGTTCCTGGCTGTTAAAATACATAATACAGAATAAATTGACTAACAGACCTGGCTGCAGGCAAAGCTGATTTCTGCTACATTGTTTCATGAGTCTGAACCAGCAGTGATGACAGGAACACACACACACACTGCTTTCAATAGCAATTGCATTTACATACATATACATATATAAACTTCAAAACCACTGAAATTTGTTAATGAAGGCAGAGGAGGGAAGTTGCTAAGAAGGAAATAGTTTTTCATTGGGCAGAATGTTATTTTTTGGGTCTGGCTGAAAAGTGCAGGTGCTGAAGGTGAATAGAAAAAGAACATTTAAAGAGAAAGAAGTTGCTGCAGGCGAGAAATGTGAAAGGTAGGATTTCTTCAGCAGTTAGAAGTGCAATGAAAACAGGGCTGTTACATATCCTGCATGTACTGAGGTGGGGGAGAAACAACTTTTCCAGAACTTCCTAAGCAGGTGTTTTCTAGGGGAAGAACCACAAAAACCCAGATTGTAAATGCTACTCACCAGTCCTTTATACAAACAGTGGTCTCAGAGAGTTGTTCAGTGAAAGTCCCACATGATCAGGCAAATGCTATATCTGGTGCTGTGCGCTAGCAGCGCATTTATATACAT
The DNA here is from genome assembly GCA_038501925.1 of Xenopus petersii. Taxonomy (NCBI): domain Eukaryota; kingdom Metazoa; phylum Chordata; class Amphibia; order Anura; family Pipidae; genus Xenopus; species Xenopus petersii. Next base: position 16,552,746 of record CM076685.1, read on the forward strand.
ATTGCCTTCATATACGTTCCACCTTCACCCATGACGTGTTGCGCTGTCTATTTAAGGAGCCTGGAATGAGGCCGCTGATTGGTCACTTGGAGGTGATGCTATTGATGGAAGGAACGTGCAGCTGGTCAGGCTGATGATGTGACAGATCTCGCTGGTTGAGGGGCTGCAGAAGGTGGGAGCTACAGGCTGCTCAGAGGAACAGGTAACCCCTCACTCATCCCCGTGCTCTGCGCCTGGAATAGAGAGTCGGACTGCGCTGTGTCGGTACCAGGCTCTAAGTTTGTGGATCACCGAAAAGTCGCACAGTTATTTTGTAGGTGGAACTGAGGCTCCTGATACAGAGCGACTGTTGCGCTGAGTTGGGATTGGAAAGTACACACGGAGCGACAGGCAGACGGTCGATAGATTAGTGATGCAGCAGATACAGTACTTGTCAGTCCAGTAAACGCTTCGCTTAATGCAGCTCAAGTTCTATCGAGTGACTCCAAAGAGTGCCTTCCTAGATGGATATATGGACAGGCACACACTTACTTAAACTTACTTACACACATACATAGATGATTATCAACAGGTCTATCTATCTATCTATCTATCTATCTATCTATCTATCTATCTATCATCTATCTATCAATCATATATAAGTCTATCATCTATCTATTATCTCTCTCTCTCTCTCTCTCTCTCTCTCTCTCTCTTTCTCCCTTCTATCTCTCTATCTACTATATTATCTATCTATCTATCTATCTATCTATCTATCTATCTATCTATCTATCTATCTATCATCTATCTATCTATCTATCTATCTATCTATCTATCTATCTATCTATCTATCTATCTATCTATCTACTATATTATCTATCTATCTATCTATCTATCTATCTATCTATCTATCTATCTATCTATCTATCTATCTATCTATCTATCTATCATCTATCTATCTATCTATCTATCTATCTATCTATCTATCATCTATCTATCATCTATCTATCTATCTATCTACTATATTATCTATCTATCTATCTATCTATCTATCTATCTATCTATCTATCTATCTATCTATCTATCATCTATCTATCTATCTATCTATCTATCTATCTATCTATCTATCTATCTATCTATCTATCTATCTATCTATTATCTACTTATCCATCTATCTATTTATTGATCTATCTATAGATGTCCTTCATTTCTTTGTCTATAATCTATATATGTCTATGGTTAATGTATCATCTATTTGTTTATCATCTTTCTACATCATTACTAATTCATATGCCTATCTATCACATTATCATCTATTGTACTGTATGTTTTCTATCATCTATCTATATCTGTATTTCTATTGTCTATATGCTTATAATCTATGTATGTCTATGGTTTACATAACTATCTATCTATCTATCTATCTATCTATCTATCTATCTATCTATCTATCTATCTATCTATCTATCATCTATCTATTATCTATCACATCATTCTTCTATATATAATATATATGTCTATTTGTTATCAACTTTATATTATAATTATATGTATTTCTAACATCTCTATTTCTATGATTTATATATGTCTATAATATATTATCATTTCTCTGTCTGTATCAGCATCTCCCTCTGTTATATCATCTATCTTTGCCTATCTGTAATGTACATGTCTATCTATCTATATCTAAAATAGTCCAAAGGGTGCACATCATGTGTTGCAACAAAACCTGGGTGCTAGTACAAAATAATACACAGGACCAAGGACTCCAAGGATTTAAAATATTGGCAAACAAAAAATAATACACAAAAATAAATGTTTATTACTCAACATTTCAGTCTCACACAGATACCTTCATTTTTCTATCTATCATATACAGTTATGGGATTCCTTTTTATGGAAACCCCATTATCCAGAAAGCTTTAAATTGTGGAAAGGCCTTCTCCCATAGACTCTTGTAGTTGTACTTGATCCAAACTAAGATATAATTCATCCTTATTGGAAGCAAAACCAGCCTGTTGGGTTTATATAATGGTTACATGATTTTTTAGTAGACTTAAGGTATGAAGATTCAAGTTACGAAAAGATCCGTTATCCGGAAAACACCAGGTCCCGAGCATTCTGGATAAATGGTCCCATACCGGTCTATCATTCTTCATTTATCTATATCCTGTATATGGAATGAATATTAATATCTAGTAATTACCAGTATCAACTCAAATCACTCACTATCTTTCAGTCATTCGTTCTCACTATTTTTCAGTCATTTCTTTACCATCTGTTGATAGTGTCAGTATTTGTCATTTCATATCCATCCTTCAGCCTCTATGTCTGTCTTTATGAATCTGTCCATTCTATACACAGTTACGGCCCTTGAAAAACAACTGGAATTATTATTCTTAACTGGAACAGAAATTTGGTATCTTCTGCGCAGTAGACATGCAAGCTATACAGTGGATCTGATGCATACTGCCAATGTCTCCATCCCGTCCTCATAGTATAGAGTGTAAGCTCTTCATTGCATGATAGTTTGGTACCAGTTAACCCCATCAGGGAAAGGCTCTCTAGTTGGGTTTAGTTTGCTTAATCACTAAAACAACACTGTATATTGTTCCTGGGAACCATCGCAGACCTGTTATAGATGCCTTACAGGGAGTGATGGGAATATTGGTTCTCCAGTAGCTAGAGTGCTGAGAGTTACCCTTTGGGTGCATTTTTGCACCAAAATCTGTCCTGTGTACACTGACAGACTGAACACATGCTGGTGAGAAAACATTCAAGATGTTAGGGCAGACCGAAGGGGGTCAGCCTTTTCTCTGCCTGCATTTCTACACAGTGTGCCATTGGCCTAATACCTTTTTATACCCATTGGGTGCCACGGTTTTCACTAGTATGGGGGAACCATTGTGGCTTAATGATCAGCATTGACTCCATGCAGCACTGGGGTCCTAGGTTCAATTACAGCGAGGTTAACTGGCTTGTGATAGAGACCTTAGATTGATAGCTCCTCTGCAGCAGAGAATGATGCCACGTTATAGCACCAAGGAGCATGTCAGCACTATATGAATATTATAAAAATCATGTTTTTTGTTTTTGTTAAGCATCACTCAGCAAACATGATATCATTATCGACTCACTTTGTGCTTATCTTGTTCCACTGAAAGTCACAGGAATGGGGCCCCCCACCCACCTCAATCGATAGACATATGTCTTCCCACATTCACATTCACTGGAGTGCAGCCGTGTAATTTATAGCCCCATCACTATAAATCTCCCAGAGTTTAAGCCCTGCCTCTCAATAATTTACAACTTCAAATGTATTCCAACGGCACGGCCAATTCCCAAGATCACAAACTGCAGTAAAAGGAAAGCCGTGCACTAGAGATCAGTATTTTTTGGTGCAACATAACAGACTCAGATGCCAACTGCCATTTGGACCATCACACTAAGTGCTTGGACTATATTTTATTGGCAGCACCTGATCCAAAGGTGGACTCGATGCAAAGTGACTCTCCAGAAATTCTCTTATTGTTCTCCAGAAATAAACACTTTCCATTTTTCTCAGGTTTGCCCAGCGACAAATCTCCTCTTTTTCGGGGCGACTAATCTCCCCGAACTGCCTCCTGCCGGCTAGAATGTAAATCGCCAGTGGGATCGGTGCACTTTGTTTTCCAAAGTCGCCTGAAGTTGCCTTACGAGGAAACTTCGGGCAACTTTGTAAAATGAATCGCTCCGAGTGCCATTCAGCCGGCAATTTAGATTAGTCGCCCCAAATAAGAGGTGAATCAGAGCATGTGTCTCTGCCCTAACAGCTGCCTTCAATGAAACACAGGGATTTGGCTCAGCAGAGACAAAGGTAAGAAATGTATAAATTTAGAACAGTTACAGAGCCATGGACCCCCCCCCCCAGAATAAAGTAAAAAAATGAAACTTTACACTTCTGTATTAGAAAAACAGCCACAAATAGATAATAGAAAGTAATTGTAAAAAGCCTTAGATTGTCGCTCAGAAGAGGCGATTAGTTGCCAGGCGACTAAATCTTACCGAATCTGCCCCTGTGTCACAAAGGAGAAGGACAGGTCTTTTTATTTGGGGGTGCCAATCAGGAGAAAACTGCACCAGTCCGGGCAGGCCCGGATTTCTGGCGAGGCCACATAGGCCCGGGCCTAGGGCGGCCAAAAATAGGATTTGTGGGGACGTGTGCGTCCCCATTCAATGACACCAGCTGCGCCGGCGCTTTTTCGCTGGGAAGGGGTAGTGTAGGCGGGCGCTAGGATCGCGCGCCTTGGGGCGGTCGGGAAACAAATCCGGCACTGAGTTCGGGGGTTATTCCAGCGAGCACCAGGGAGCGATCAGCTTCCTTCTTCTTTCTTCAAATTTTCCGGGTCAGATGCATGTGCGGTGGAATGAAATAGCCGGGGTTTCAGGTAGGTAGCTTTTGGCACCCCCCAAGTAAAAAAGACCTTTCCTTTAATTTCTGTTGAACAGACTGAAAACAACTAAACTGAAACAAAAAGGTATTGGAAAATGAGCAAACCCTTTAAAGGGGCGATTTGCCAGTTTGTAGCCAATAGAAATGAAACCAGGGATGTCCAAGGGAGATGGTAAGTAGGACTGAGAGGGTCCTTATCTGGATCCAACAGAATTCACTGGCACACAGGTACTGCTAGCAGGGTAAACCTTGCTAATTTATTAAGTGAATTGCAGCATGCAACGTTTCGGGGTAACCCCCTTTATCAAGCATGCTAGCAGTACCTGTGTGCCAGTGAATTCTGTTGAATCCATTGAAACAAGGGGGGACGCCGATTCCTCCATTGCTTTGCACCAGGGGTTATCTGGGTCCAGGGCCGGAACTAGGGGTAGGCAGAGTAGGCACGTGCTTAGGGCGCAAAGCTGGGGGGGCGCCAGGCACGTACCTCCTCTGTCGCCTACCCCAAGTCTGGTTCCCGACTGTCTGGTTGTTATCGCTTCTTTTTCGATTCCATTTTGCGCATTCGCACGCGAGCGCAGGTTCGCGCATGCGCAAACTAGCGCAAGTTCGTGCATGCGCACGCGAGCACAGATTTCCGCATGCGCAGATTCGCACAGGCGCTGCTACTGCCTGGCTTGCCTAGGGCGCCTGGACAGCGTGGCCCGCCTCTGTCTGGGTCTTCAGCTTCACAGGTGCCCCATAGGGAAAAATATCAAATGTTCTTTTACTTCTTTAATTTATGCATCGGATATATCCAAACTGCAGCTCTCTAACTGTTGTTGAACTACAATTCGTAACATCAACCCCCCCAACAACCAAAGGCTCAATAACACCGAACACTTATGTATTACATGACTTCAAGCATTGCCTGGTACCCAGTGCTGGATGACCACCATGAACTACAGTCTGGACAAGGCATATATAAAGCTGGGGATACAAGAAGCATTATGGTCATATTCAAGGGTAGCCCAACCATTGGTCTGTATGTGCGCTCCTTGGTTGGACTGATAACCTACTTAGTCACTAAATTTCATCTGCACATGGTGAGTCAGTGGCAGGACCTGGTCATGAAGCAGTTTTATCAGAGCAAATGGACCACCCACGCTTGGCTTCATTTAACACAACCTGGTCACTTGGAGCCAGGGCCACCAATAGAAATCATGGGCCCCTGTGCAAGAAAATTTTTGGGGCCCACCCAGATCCCGCCCACACCACAGTTAAGACCACACAGACATTATCACTAAATGTTGGCGCCAGGGCCCCCTATAAAAGTTTTATAGGGGGCCCCAGAGAATATTTTTTTTAAATTGCACCCCCGCCTAATGGTTTTAAAAAATAGTGGTGAGCACAACTTTCCCTTGTTTGTTATAGTTATACAGGAGCAGTGACCAGCTCCATGTTGTAGCTCCCACCCTTCCCAGCTATAGTCAGGTGATCCCACTGGTGTCTAATAAAAGGGCAGCCAAGTTTGGGAGGTTTACTTTGAAAGCAGCAAGTAAGTTGTAGGTAAAACCTAGTCCCTTTGTTAAATTGTATAATGAAGCAATAGAATTCTTAATGAATGAGATAAAATTGAGCATAGGACTGGCCAGATATGGGATGACTTTGACGTAGTTGGCCAGCTTAAATATATTGCAATATATGGACAAACAATCCCTGTTTTGTTTAAAGGGTAAGGCATTTTTCAGTAGCAGTATGCACAAAATGTCGCTGTCTTAAATATATTGATAATGGGTTGAGTGCAGAGGACTCTTGTGTTTGACTATATGTATTTTGTGGTCACAGCCTTATTGCACCCCCGCCTAATGGTTTTAAAAAAAAATGGTGAGCACAACTTTCCCTTGTTTGTTAGAGTATTAAAATAATACATTGGTGGCTAGGGGTTTAAAAAAAAAAAAACACATTGGTGTTCAGTCGAACTAAACTTGTGGCTTCAGGACTTCAAGTTCGGGTCTTTTCACTGCTTTGGGACTTCAAGTTCCGCTCATTTCATGGTTTCGGATGTTTTCGCGGCTTCGGGACTTCAGCTCTTCGGAAGAGGTGGCTCAGCTTCGGCGCTGTTAAGGGGGGCCCCCCTTTAGGCCCTGTGCAGGAATACCCCTTGTGCCCCCCCCTGACTGCGGCCCTGCTTGGAGCAGCTAGGTCTGGCTTGAATCACCTTTTTGTAAGAAGTTTCCAATAAATGCCGAGGATAATGTTCAAAGCCCACATGGTGAAATTACACTAGGCAGTCTAGAAGGTTTTGAAGAACTTGGTCAACATCTGTGTTTGGCCAATGAACCAGCTTGTGGTTACAGACAAACCGTATGGTCTTTTCTCTGTATGGCCTGACCAGTCATAATAGTCATTAGGTGCATTCTGCTGATCACTCTTTGGCCCAGTTTGGCCTATCATGTGTGTTACCAATCATTTGCCTGGGCACTGTTGGTAATTTGCTTACCTGAACCTTATTATTAAGCAAAGCAAGATTCCAAGACAAGGTTCTTCAGAATAACTGAATTATTTACTAGACAAAACATTGGAATCTTGGCAATCTTGTCACACTTAGACACGGAGAGCTTCAAATGCCACACCTATTTCTCTGAGTTTACGATAAATCATAAAAACGCTTCTGGTAACAGGACAAGTGCACAGATTCTGAAATATATGTTTCCCAATCTTACCGGTTTCCAGCGTAGGAATGGTGCAAGCCTTGTGGTCTATCTCTACCGACTGTAGACAGGGAGTACGTGCAGTTTGTAGCTACAAATCTACCTCGCATTAAGACTGATGTTAACCCTTTGACCTCTGATAGCGGGGCCCTTAAAGGGATCCTGTCATCGGAATACATGTTTTTTTTCAAAACGCATCAGTTAATAGTGCTGCTCCAGCAAAATTCTGCACTGAAATCCATTTCTCAAAAGAGCAAACAGATTTTTTTATACTCAATTTTGAAATCTGACATGGGGCTAGAAATTTTGTCAATTTCCCAGCTGCCCCTGAAAAAACAAATGCTCTGTAAGGCTACATATGTTATGTTATTGCTACTTTTTTATTACTGATCCTTCTATTCAGGCCTCTCCTTTTCATATTCCAGTCTCTTATTCAAAACAATGCATGGTTGCTGGGGTAATTGCTTAAATGCAAATTGAAGAGCTGCAGAATAAAAAGCTAAATAACTCAAAAACCTTCAATAATAAAAAATTAAAACAAATTGCAAATTATCTCAGAATATCACTCTCTACATCATACTAAGTTATTTCAAAGGCGAACAACCCCTTTAAGGACTTTTAGGGCTGCTGGATGTGAGGTTGTGCACAGTATCTCTATGCATCGCATTGCACAGTCGTGTGTACGGATTTATACTCGTATGCAAACACAGAAATAATGTAAAGTGCATGCTGTTGCCAATATTCTTTATTCCCTATCTTAGAATATAGTCACATTGTAAAGGAAATACTTACAAAGTATAGATTAAAAATCACAGCCCTGAGAACCAAAAGTCATTAGAAAAGGCGGCTGGGGACAGTGACAGCGTGGAGACCGCGCTCTCTCAGTCGTATCAATGGCCACTTCAAATCTCAATGTATAAAAACAATCGTCCTTGTTAAAATATCACACTGGCATCACGCTGGCGGGCTCTTAGCAGCAATGTTGAAGCAATCAAAATAAAATATTTACAATCCTGTATTTGCTGTGCACATCGGGCCTTTTTTTTTTATCTGCTGTATATGGGAGTAGGAGTAGCGATTGTGATTTCTCTTACATACCCCTGTGCCCTCTTCTGGAGGAAAAATGAAGGGCATTGGCCTCATTATCAAAGGTTCATTCACGTCACTCATTTTGTGGGTAGGGTTGCCACAAAATTTTCACCAGCCAGTGGTTGGGGCGGGAACAAAAGGGGTGGACTGTGACTTCAAAGGGGCAGGTCTTGATGTCAAAGGGGTGGAGCCACGGCATGTGATGGGCAGAAGGCAGTGAAAAGAGTAAATTTTGATCGGATTGGGGGGCAGGCCAAGGGGCCGGGCCTTTTTGAGGGCAGAGACACAAACTCAGATTAGGGGATATTTAGTCACCCGGCGATAAATCGCCTCTTCCTCTGGGCGACTAATCTTCCTGAACTGCCTCCCTCCGGCTAGAGTGTAAATCACTGTCGGGATGGCACTCGGATCGCTTTGTTTTCCGAAGTCGTCTGAAGTTTCCTCGCGAGGCAACTTCAGAAAACGAAGCGCACCAATTGCCATCCCGTCAGCGATTTACACTCTAGCCGGCAGGAGGCAGTTCCGGGCGATTAGTCGCCTCGAAGAAGAAGAGATTTGTCACTGGGAGACTAATCTCCCCGAATCTGAGCTTGTGTCTCTGCCCTGAGGGGTATTACAAATTCACAGGCAAAATACAAATACCGGCCCGGCCTTGGCAGGTGTTTTATCGGCTAGGTCGGGTGGCAACCCTATTTGTGGGTCTAGCAGTGTTGGGCTGTTGTGCATTATGGGTATACCCTGACTGCTAGGAGGGCAGTGTCGGGCTTTGTGTGCAATATAAGGGCAGTGTTGGGTATTCTCTGAATGGTGAGGGCAGTCTTGGGCATTATCCTCTTATTAGTATGAGGGCAGTGATGGACATTATGCGTAAACCCCTTGTTCCATTGTAATTCTATCCATCAGGATTATTTGGCCATACTGGGGGGAGGAGGGGATTTTGGTTCTGTATGAGTGTAATGTTATTTTAATGTTAATCTAAATTATGTTCACATTCTGTTGTAAAGTTTTCAATAAAAAACATAAAAACCCTTATGGTAAAAGGGCAGTGGCATACGATATGGGTATCTGAGTATGGGACAATGGTGCATATAATGGGTATCCCCTGACTGGTATAGAGGTAATGGTGTATATTGTGGTACAGACAAATGATACAGACAAATGAGGACGATGCTCCACTATAACTAACTGCTTGTTATAGCGTTTGGTGCAAGCTGCGGGTCCCCCTGCCAGGGACCAACTTATAACTCCAAGAAACACGCTGCAGCACTCCGAAAATGTGAAAATGGTTTATTGTGCCAACAAACTAGGCAACGCTTTGGACCAATGCCCTTTCTTAAGCCTGTCCTAATTTGTTGGCACGATAAACCACTTTCACAGGATTCGGAGTGCTGCAGCGTGTTTCTTGGAGTTATAAGTGGGTCCCTGGCAGGGGTGTGTTTCTTGGTGTATATTATGGTGGTCCTGATTAATATAGAGGCAATGGTGCACATTACTAATATCTCCTGATTAATATAGAGGCAATGGTGCACATTACTAGTATCTCCTGATTAATATAGAGGCAATGGTGCACATTACTAGTATCTCCTGATTAATATAGAGGCAATGGTGCACATTACTAGTATCTCCTGATTAATATAGAGGCAATGGTGCACATTACTAGTATCTCCTGATTAATATAGAGGCAATGGTGCACATTACTAATATCTCCTGATTAATATAGAGGCAATGGTGCACATTACTAGTATCTCCTGATTAATATAGAGGCAATGGTGCACATTACTAGTATCTCCTGATTAATATAGAGGCAATGGTGCACATTACTAGTATCTCCTGATTAATATAGAGGCAATGGTGCACATTACTAGTATCTCCTGATTAATATAGAGGCAATGGTGCACATTACTAGTATCTCCTGATTAATATAGAGGCAATGGTGCACATTACTAATATCTCCTGATTAATATAGAGGCAATGGTGCACATTACTAGTATCTCCTGATTAATATAGAGGCAATGGTGCACATTACTAGTATCTCCTGATTAATATAGAGGCAATGGTGCACATTACTAGTATCTCCTGATTAATATAGAGGCAATGGTGCACATTACTAGTATCTCCTGATTAATATAGAGGCAATGGTGCACATTACTAGTATCTCCTGATTAATATAGAGGCAATGGTGCACATTACTAGTATCTCCTGATTAATATAGAGGCAATGGTGCACATTACTAGTATCTCCTGATTAATATAGAGGCAATGGTGCACATTACTAGTATCTCCTGATTAATATAGAGGCAACGGTGCACATTATTTATATGCCCTGACTGTTATGGGGTTAGTGGTGTACATTACAGGTATCCCCTGACTAATGTAGGGGCAGTGGTATACAATACGGGTTCCATGACTTTTATGAGAAGTGATGGGCGAATTTATCCCATTTCACTTCACCAAGAAATTATCAAAACTCCGAAAAAATTAGCGAAACTCCGAAAAATTTGCGAAACATATTGAAGTCGATGGGTGTCAATTTTTTTTTTGACACGAGCGACAATTCTTATACTCGTGACTCTTTTGTCTAAATGCATTAAAGTCAATTGGACGTGCGACAATTTTGACAAACAAAATTTTTTTTGTTTCAGCAAATTTTGCCACGCCGAATTTTCACAGCCGTCACTGAAATCTGGAAATTTGCAGCGAAATCCATGCCTGGCGAATAAATTCGCCCATCACTAATTATGAGGACAGTGGTGTACAATATGCATATCCCCTTACTGGTAAGAGAGCAGTGGTGCACAATATGAGTATCCCCTGACTGGTGTATGGGCAGTGGGGCACAATAATGGTATTCCCTGACTATTATGAGAGCAGTAATGCACAATATGAGTATCTCCTGAATGGTATGTGCTACACAATATGGGTATCCCCTGATTAGAATTCGGGCAGTGGATGACATTATGCATATTCCCTGACTGGTATTGGGACAATGGGGAACACATGGATATCCCACAACTATTATAAGGGCAGTGGTGCACATTATGGGTATCCCTTGATTGATATAAGAGCAGGTGTTGATGGTGTTCTGCAGAGCTGAATGTTACGAGTGCTGAGACATCCCGTTCACCAGACTCCTGAGTTGTTTCACAACAGTCTCCATTAACTTCTGTTTGTCTCTGTCATTTTTTCTGAACTGAGAAAAGATGTTGTTCTTCTTGCTGCTGTCCTTCATCCTGGAGAAAAAGAAAGTCAACACTCTAACCCACTGGCACACACATAGATATGCAATAAAAAACAGAACTAAATCCAATATTAGACCTCGTGTATTTCTGAATCCTGCAGATCTGACCAGTCACACTTTGACAGCACCATGCATTACTATAGAAGTTGCACGGGTTCATCTGCATGATGTAGTCTAAAGGAGGCAATACATGCACAGATATTATCCTATTAAACAATGTTATGTACGATATTCAGTGCGTGTATGGCGGGAGGCGAGCTGACCGATGTCGGCAGAAGACTTGGATATCGATCAGCCCTGGTGGAAAATTTTGATTGGGCGCCTCTGAAGGCACCCAAACATCGGCCATTGTCAGATCTGCAGGGGGATACTCACTTCTCCAGCAGAATCAGGGCTGTGCTTGGATTCACTCTCAGATATTTGGAGGTTGGCTGCCCATAATCGGCTAAGTAAGCTGACCAGTCCCATACCATAAACAGGTCCAGCAGCTGAAAAACACAAAATTGTAACATTTTGTAAGGATTCTTCCTAAGAACCAAAGGATGTTCATGCTTGTAATTTTCTCTCTAAAAAAAAGGCATAAGGCAATATAACAGCATCTCAAGAGCAGGCGCCTACTCTGCCTACCCCTAGTTCCGGCCCTGATGAGGCGTCTTATGTATTATACCTGTTTTGCACCAAGAACCTCATCCACTTAAAGAAAATGTGTAAAACAATGCGCAAGCGACTCCATGGCCCTGATCTAACTAGATATCACAAAATCAAAATGGTTGGGAAAAAGACAAAGAATATGAAATTCCAGGCTAATGGAAAGCAGGGTTTTACTTTGCCCTAATTAAGTGCCTGGGATAACAGCAATTAGTTTATCCTCAGTGGAGAATCCCAGACTAAAAATGCAACGAGCTGCTTCCAATATTCACCAGGGAATCCCTGATTCCTAAACACAAACACAACGATCTCCTCATCCCTATCATTATCTTAAGGTCCACCACAACGGCTCTCGGGTCAATACTGAGGTAATCTTTTAAAAGCTAATGTATCTGAACTAAAACAGCTATCCCTTTTATTCAGGTTTAAAACCATAATCCATTTAAGCCATTTAAACCGACTTCCTTTGCAGGTTAGTTACTGTTTGTTACCATTAAGTACTTTGCTTACAAACTTTCTTGGGTTACATTTTACCATAATGCTCACAGGCAGCGGCACTCACTCTACAACCAAGATGCCCCTGTTTAGAAACAAATGACATTTTTTTTTTGCAAATAAAAATATCTTGTTTAATTTATCTATAAATATTTATCTTTATTTAAGAAAGTTTTATTTTGCAGAGGAAGGAATCCAATTTCAGCTCAGTTATAAAGATAATAACGCTTAAATGGAATAAGTTCTGTAATTAGTTGATGGTGTCCTGCCGAATCTAGTTTTGGCACTTATCATAATTTTAATTTGCAACAAACATGATTACTGGAAGGAAATGCTTAGAAAGAGAAACTCCAATATAATTTGCCTTCCAGTATCAACAAATATTATATCTTCCACCAATTTCAACCAGAATTATCAAAGCTTTATATTCTGGCATTTTTACGTTGCAACAAATTTTGAAATATTTCAAAAACAAATTAAGTTTTACACAAAAGTTTTATTTATAGTGTCATCTGGTATGGTGCCTATGGATTGGAGAAAAGCTGATGTTATTCCAATATTTAAAAAGGGATTACGATCTCAGCCTGGCAATTATAGGCCAGTAAACTTGACATCTGTGGTGGGCAAATTATTTGAAGGCTTGTTAAGGGATCACATTCAAAATTTTGTCCTAATGAATGGCATTATGAGCAACAATCAGCATGGCTTTATGAAGGCTAGGTCATGTCAGACGAATTTGATTGCATTTTATGATGTGGTAAGTAAGATTCTGGATAGTGGGGGGGGGCAGTAGATGTGATCTATTTGGATTTCGCCAAAGCGTTTGATACTGTGCCCCACAAACGACTGCTTTCTAAACTGAGGTCCGTTGGGCTTAATGAAGGCGTTTGCACGTGGATAGGAAACTGGCTACAGGATCGGGTACAGAGGGTGGTTGTTAATGGGACATTCTCTACTTGGAGTAAGGTTCTTAGTGGGGTCCCCCAGGCCTCAGTATTGGGTCCACTTTTATTTAACTTGTTCATTAATGACTTAGGGGAGGGTGTTGTAAGTAATGTATCAGTGTTTGCAGATGACACAAAATTATCCAGCCCAATTAATTCCATCCAGGATGTGGCATCCTTGCAACATGATCTTGACAAACTGGCAATCTGGGCAGCTAAGTGGCAAATGAGATTCAATGTTGATAAATGTAAAGTCATGCACCTGGGATGTAAAAATATCCAAGCCACTTATACCCTTAATGGGACTGCACTAGGCAAATCCATTATGGAAAAGGACCTTGGAGTCCTTGTAAATGATAAACTTGGCTGTAGCAAGCAATGCCAGTCAGCAGCATCAAGGGCAAATAAGGTCTTGAGTTGTATTAAAAGGGGCAGAGAGTCACGGGAGGAGGGGGTCATTCTTCTGTATAGAGCACTTGTAAGGCCCCATCTAGAATATGCCATACAGTTTTGGTCTCCATCACTCAAACAGGACATTATTGTATTAGAGAGGGTCCAGAGTAGGGCAACTAAGCTGGTAAAAGGTATTGAAAATCTTAGCTATGAGGAAAGACTGGCCAAATTGGGGATGTTCACGCTGGAGAAGAGGCGCTTAAGGGGTGATATGATGACTATGTATAAATATATAAGGGGATCATATAATAATCTCTCTAATGCTTTATTTACCAGTAGGTCTTTCCAGCTGACACAAGGTCACCCATTCCGATTAGAAGAAAAGAGGTTCCGCCTAAATATTCAGAAGGGGTTTGTTACAGTGAGAGCTGTGAAGATGTGGAATTGTCTCCCTGAATCAGTGGTACAGGCTGATACATTAGATAGCTTTAAGAAGGGGTTGGATGGCTTTTTAGCAAGTAAGGGAATACAGGGTTAATGGGAAATAGCTCATAGTCCAAGTTGATCCAGGGATTGGTCCGATTGCCATTTTGGAGTCAGGAAGGAATTTTTCCCCCTCTGAGGCAAATTGCAGAGGCTTCAGATGGGTTTTTTGCCTTCCTCTGGATCAACTGGCAGATAGGTAGTTAATAAAAAAAAAAAAAAGGTTGAACTCGATGGACATGTGTCTTTTTTCAACCTTACTTACTATGTTACTATGTTACTATGTAAATGTCCAAAATCCAGACTTTACAGAGAAGTGATCAGTACAGGTATGAGAGTCGTTATCCGGAAATCCGTTATCCACAGAGTTCTGAATAACAGAAACATATTTTTCAGTTCAGTTTAGTGATCTGTCTGAAACAAAGACTTTTTCCAATTACTTTCTATGTGTGATCGTTTTTCTAATATTGAAATGTAAAGTTTCGTTTTCCACATTCTAAAGCAGCTCCGGGGAGGGGGGGTCGCCGACCCTGTAAACTGTTCTAAATTGATACATTTAGTTGATACATTTCTTATCTTTGTCCCTGCTGAGCAGAATTCCTGGGTTTCATTACAGGCAGCTGTTGTAATTGATACAATAGTTGCTAATAATCCAGAGATGCTGCTGAAACTAATTGCTGCAAAATTGTAACAGTTCAGAATCTGCACCTGAATTACTGAGCTGCCAGACTCAAACACCAGAGACCCGAACATTCAACTTTATATTTAGATTTTGGAGAAACGGAAATAAATAAAAATAAAAAAATGGAAATTAATTGAAAAAAGTCTTTATTTCTGGTGAGCAATCTGAAAACAATTGAACTGAAAAAAGTGTTTGGAAGGTGAACAACCCCTTTAAGGTATGAAGATCCAAATTACGGAAAGATTTGTTATCCGGAAAACCTCAGATCCTGAGCATTCTGGATGACAGTCCCTATACCTGTACATTTTAATAAATTGTGTGTCCAGTACTTGTCATGTAAGCAATGTCCTAACATTGACCCCAAAAAGGGAAAGGCTTAGGGTGGGGTTTCAGGCAGATTGGGGCCAAGTCTGATACAGCTGGGTGTGGCCTGTTTATGGAAACACTTTGCTTGATTATAAAACTAAAAAAGTTTTCAGACAAATTAAAAATGGATATAGAAGTGTCACTGAAGCAATGGAAATGTATTTGTTGCCAAAACCTCATTATTTCAAGAAAGCTATCATCCGAGAGGGAAAATACTGATGACTTCTTTAACTATGCCCCAAAGAAGTTCTTTATTTAAGGGAAGGAGAAATTGCCGAACTGCTGTGATATAACGGGACAAATTTACTAACCTCCGAAAATTCGCCAGCGGCGGCTTCGCTCACAGCGCAACACTTCGACAGGCATAGATTTGCCTGGACAACGATAATTCACTAAATTCTGAAATTGCGTCCAGATAGCCGAACGCTGGCAAAGTTCCACTAGCGTTACTGCGCCAATCGAAGTGAAGTTGTGATAGCATTAGCTAATTAGCGGGAAGTTAAAGTACAATGGACGTATATGTTGCAGCAAATACATTACACTATACAAGCCCAGGGAACCTTAATAAAATAAATAAAGTTGTTACAGTATATTGCCCTACACTTGAGCCCAGTGCATAGTTTATTTGCCATATGTTAGGAAATGTAAGGGGGAAGCCGGTTACCCCAAAAAAAAATTACGATATTTTTCAGCCTATCGCCCTGAAAAAGGAAAAGACGCTAGCGTTTTTTGGGACTATTTTCAACTATTTTTTGAGGAAGTCCTATCTACTCTATTGCACTTCGCCTGGTCTGAGGAGGCAAGTCTGGCGAAAGAGGTAACGTTCAGTAAAATCCACATCTTAGTGAATTTGCGTAGTTACGTCCATTCGCCAGAGCCCAAATTCAGCAGGCATTAGGGAGCGAATTACCGCTAAATCTCCTTCGCTAGCAAAGTTACTCCAGTGTCCATTAGTAAATCGACTAAAATGACGGCACGCTGGTGACTTTTCGCCCGCGTTAGTCACTTCGCACTTTAGTAAATATGCCCTGTTGATGGAAGTGGATGATGACGGAGTTAGGAAAACGAATACAAGCTGAAGCTGCATCTTTGCCAAAGTTTTATGAATAGGTACAATTACAAATACGGGCAAGTTCTCCCATGGCACTTTATAAACAACTTTACCAGATTTCCCTAAGCTCTCGCACATCAAAGAAATGTATTTGCCCATCACTGCACTGCTCTACACGAACATCTGTTCTGAAATGTATTATTATTAGTAACTAATTTCTCCTATATATCAACCATTAAAAAGACAAAGCAGCACTCTTCCACCCTATTTAACCAAGCCAAAGTTTTCTGGCCAGGAAAACAAATGACACCAATGGAAGACCGGTTGCAGTTCTTTTTGCCCCATTCAGAACAGACTAAAAAAAAAAATCACTTGGGGTCAGGGGGTGACCCTTCCATTTCTGAGTATGAAGGACGGCTTTTCCACTGGTTCCACAGGCATAGAAGGAAGAAAGAATGGTTCTCTTCTGCTGAATACAACTCTGCATAAATTCCAGCTGTGAGCACCCAATCAATTCTTTTGCCAAGACAATGGTGCCCACTGTGCTTATCTTTCTCTTCTCTATTTAACTGTCGCTCGCTGTCACTCAAACATCTCCAGTCTACATTATTCTTCCAGTTCCTTCACTTGTATTCGTTGTCGTTGGACGGCCACTTTACAAGCCATAAAACCACTGGCCAAAGACAGAGGAAAAAAAAGAGTGTTATTATATTGATAGGTTTTCTTTAGGACTTGGTGGCTGATTAAAAAGATGGTGTTTCCTTCACGGGGAGGCTGCTTACTTCAAAATGTATTGCAGCTGGGAAGTATTGAGGAGCTCCCACGTCAACCTCAACCTTCCACCTCAAACCCCTTCTGAATTAAAGTTAATCTTTTTCCAAGGCAACAAAGAAAAGCACCACTGACTATGATTGGTGCAGCAGGCAAAAGAACTTAGGCTTGAAATAAGAGTACAATGTGATTTTACTGTGTTTGAGGTTTTTACACGATGGAGTTTTTGAGAGTAGGAAGCAAATCTGCCTCCAGTTGTTTTGAGCAAATCCATTCCAAGGTACCAGAAACTGGGCTGGAGTTTTGACAGATTTGGTTTATGACTAAATACGTTGCGGAATTTTCATTCAAGTATCACAAAAAGGATATTTATGACCCCAGTTGGCATGCTTTGATTGTTGGGGTTTACCCAAAATGCTAAATTTCTTTCAACTTAGAAGTCTTATGTGGGTAAATTATGTCATTATTTTTCAAAGGAGACTATAAATTCTAAACAAGCCAAAAGACTGTTAACAGGCTCACTAACTTTTATATAAAATCTACAGTATTGGGAGGTCACCTTGACGGCCCCCCACCCCAACCATGGAGGACCCCCAACCCAGCTGTGAACCACACACCACCCCACTGTGTACCTCCTCTTGCTGTTGCCACTGCTTGGTGGGTAAACTTTTGTCAGTCCCAAACCACTCCCACCATCCTGGGAATCGCAGGCAGACAGCAGGCCTGATGAAGAAGGGCACATTAAGGAGAAGGAGTCCACCAGGATTTCTCGGCTATTCCTAACTCTGCCTACAAAAGCCATTTAGTGTATGTTCTGTCTATTATAACAACTACTAAGCGGTGAAAATTTGCCAGCGATGGCTTTGCAACCATCGCAACACTTCATCACTAAAATGCGAAGTTGCGTCCAGGGCGCTGAACGCTGGCAAATCAAAGCAAAGATGCGCTAGCGTTCAATTCTGCCTAGTGCAACTCAGTTTGAGGTTTTAGCTCAGGCTAATTTGCAAACGGCATGAAATTTAAAGTTGAATGGACATATACTGTATGTTGCAGCCAGGGCCGCCATTAGAAATCACGGGGCCCCGTACAACAAAATTTTTGGGGCCCCCTGGGCCCCGCCCACACTGACGACCAAGCTCCACCCCATTTCCCGCCCACTCCACATCGCAGTTAAAAGACCACACAGACATCAGCGCTAAAAAAGTAACCCCCACGACACAAGTTGTAAAAAGCTATTGATGGTCAGGGCCCCCTTATAAAAAATTGGGGCCCCAAAAAAAAAAAAAAAATTAAAATTTTTTTTTTTTAAAAAAAAACATTGGTGGCAGGGGCCCCCTTATAAGTTAAAAAAAAACTTGGGGCCCCAACAAAAAAAAATGTAAAAAAAACTAAAAAATAAACAAACATTGGTGGCAGGGGCCCCCTTATAAGTTAAAAACAAATTGGGGCCCCAAAAAAAAAATTTGAAAAAAAAAAAAAACTGGTGGCAGGGGCCCCCTTACAAGTTAAAAACAAATTGGGGCCCCAAAAAAAAATTAAAAAAAAAAAAAAAATTTTTTGAAAAAAAAAAAACATTGGTGGCAGGGGCCCCCTTATAAGTTAAAAACAAATTGGGGCCCCAAAAAAAAATTTAAAAAAAAAAAAAATTTTTTTTGAAAAAAAAAAAAAAACATTGGCGGCAGGGGCCCCCTTATAAGTTAAAAACAAATTGGGGCCCTAAAAAAAAATTTGAAAAAAAAAAAAAATTTTTTTTGAAAAAAAAAAAAAAACATTGGCGGCAGGGGCCCCCTTACAAGTTAAAAACAAATTGGGGCCCCAAAAAAAAATTAAAAAAAAAAAAAAAAATTTTTTGAAAAAAAAAAAAAAAACATTGGTGTCAGGGGCCCCCTTATATGTTAAAAACAAATTGGGGCCCCAAAAAAAAATTTAAAAAAAAAAAAAAATTTTTTTGAAAAAAAAAAACCATTGGCCGCAGGGGCCCCCTTATAAGTTAAAAACAAATTGGGGCCCCGAAAAAAAAAAAAAATTTTTTTGAAAAAAAAAAAAAACATTGGCGGCAGGGGCCTATAGAATATTAAAATAATACATTGGTGGCCAGGAGATTAAAAAAAAAAAAAAAATACACAAACTGGTGTTCAGTAGAATTGAACTCACGGCTTCAGTACTTCAACTTCACCTCCTTTCGTGACTTCGGGTCTTTTCACTGCTTCAGGACTTCGGCTGTTTTCGTGACTTCGGGTCTTTGCGCTGATTCAGGACTTCGGCTGTTTTCGTGACTTCGGGTCTTTTCGGCGCTTCGTGACTTCGGCTTTTTCCGTGACTTCGGGTCTTTTCGGCGCATCGGCTTCGGCTTTTCGGCACTTCCGCATTCGGCAGCACAGAGGCAAGACGTACGGCTCGGGCGCTCGTAAGGGGGGCCCGGATCTTCAAAAAATGCAGCGCTGCCGGGCCCCCCTTCATGCCCGGGCCCGGTACGCTTGTCCCCCCTGTCCCCCCCTGATGGCGGCCCTGGTTGCAGCAAATCCATTACATTACCCAGTCCAGGGAACCTTAATAAAGAAAACAGAGTTGCTATAATTCCCTACACATGAGCCCACTGTATACTTTATGTTCCATATGTTAGAAAATATATGGGGGAACCCAGGTATCCAAAAATAACAAATAAAAAGACGCCAGCGTTTTTTGGACTTAGACATTTTTTCCACTAAAAAATATGATGTAAGTAACAGAAGAATGAGGAAGAACTATGCACTCCAATGCACTTTGTCTGGTCTGAGCTGGTGAAGGCAAGTCTGGCGAAAGAGGTAACGTTTAGTAAAATCCGCATCTTAGTGTATTGGCAGAGTAACGTCCATTCGCCAGAGCGAAAATTCGCCTGCCGATAGTGTGTGAATCACCGCTAGCGTCTATCTCCTTCGCTAGCTAAGTGATGCCATCGCCCGTTAGTAAATCTGCGAAGTCCCTGAAAACGGTATCGCTGGAGAATCTTCGCCAGCGTTAGTCACTTCGTCCTTTAGTAAATCTGCCCCATTATCCAGCTAGCAAAACTAACCAATACCTTTGCATGCCTAGATCTTGCCCAAATTTTGCCCAGTGTGCACTCTCTTGACAGCAGGAATGAAGTTTCGACCCACCAAGAAACACAATGCTTCAAGCATCATCTGATTTTTTTGTGCCGAGGGTCCAAAGTTGAGATCAGTCAATTTCTTCTAACCATGCGGCCACCTGCCCATTAAATGTATCGCTCATTTCACTGACAGAATGTGACATGTACAGAAATCATTTTCAACAATGGCTTGTGATACAGGAGCTTATGTTATCAGTGACTAATAAGACTTGAGCTAATGAACCTTCAAACAAACAGCTGCTTTAATGGGCTTCTGCCGCACGGCCGCGCCTACCTGTAATTAATTGTGACAGTTTCACTAAACATCCTCTTTAGTAAATCAATTTATCCTATTACAGTTTTTTTCCTCTGCAATAAGTTCTTCTACAACAAAAAAAAAACCGAAACACTGTAAATATAAATAAAAGCCTCTGTTAACAGCTACTTTAATGGCCTTCTGCCACAGAGGCGTGTTTATGTTGAATTAATGGAGCGAGTTTTCAGTAAACATCCTCTTTGGCAAATCAATTTATCAGTTTAAAGGTGTTCTCTGTAATAACTTGAAACAGCAAAATGTAATAAATATGAGTAAAATGATGTTCATCTCTTATATGGTTCCATTAAGTAATATATGAAGTTAATATTATCACATTATTGTTTTCTTCTCATTTAACTACTAAATACATGCAGAACAATACCAATTAAACCTCTCCCTCTGCTCCTCTGTTGCTTTCAAGCTTGTTACATACCACCAATACGAGAGTCTGCTGATATTCATGGTATCTACTACCTCCTCAAATTGATGGTCTGGGGCATGTACATCCACATCCCATGAGATACTGGTGAGCTCTAACTTGCTTAATATGAATACAGCACTACATAAGGTGCCCATAAACAGGCCAATAAAATATGCTTGTTTGGCCATTCCAGGCCGAGTTGCTAGCTAATTAGCTCATGTTTGGGTCACTCTCAATGACCTTGGTCAAAAATCAACCAAATATCCATCGGGCAAGTTTGGAAATGCCCTTAGGTGAGAGTGTCAGTCCTTTTTCTGTTGTTGTCCTCTCCCAATTAGTTTCCCCGTGGCCCAGGGCAGGAACTAGAGATAGGCAGAAGAGGTACGTGCCTTGTTCACAAAGCTTGGGGGATGCCAGGCAAGTACCTTCCCTCTTGCCTATCCCATGTCCAGCAAATATTAGCTCAATGAAAAGTGTCAGCAAGTTCCATAGTCCCTGCACTGCCTTGGCCCCATTAGGGTCTGATCAGTGGCCCAATTTACTGCAGAGTATTGGTGGTCAAGTTGGTTAAAGATTCTGCCTTAGTTACCATTTTCAAGCCTATGCTTGAAGCCCCCAGGCCTAGAGGGTAGCGGTCCCTGTGTCTAGTGTTTCTTATCCTTTAAAGGGGTGGTTCACTTTTAATTTAACTTTTAGTATGTTACAGAATGGCCAATTCCAAGCAACTTTTCATTTGGTTTTCATTATTTTTTTATAGTTTTTAATTTATTTGCTTTCTTCTTCTGACTCTTTCCAGCTTACATATAGGGGTGGGGTCAATGAGCTCATCTAAAAAAAAACAAATGCTCTGTAAAGGCTACAAATGTATTGTTATTGCTTATTACTCCTCTTTCTATTCAGGTCTCTCTTATTCATATTCCAGTTTCTTATACAAATCAATGCATGGCTGCTAGGTTAATTAGAACCCTAGCACACGGCTTGAAATTTAAAGCTGCAGACTGGAGAGATGCTGAATAAAAATTTAAATAACTCAAAAACCACAAATAATAAAAATTAAAACCAATTGTCTCAAAATATCACTCTCTACAGCATACAGATGCACAACTCCTTTAAAGGGTACCTATCGGGGGAAAATGTTTACCCCACTGGAGGTGCAGGCTTGCACTCCTGTAGGGGAAACAAGACTATTTTCTGAAAATAAATGCAGGTATCTAGTGCTATACCTCCCACACCAGGAGGGAGCTGGGACACTAAGCCTAATTTACAGTATATGCTTCGGTACCAGTATGGTCGCTCACAACAGGAGCTTTCTCCCCATGCAGGCAGCATAGCAATGGCTACTAGTATTTTTTGCAGAAATTAGTATCGGTTCCCTTCAATATTCTCTCTAATCCCTTCTCGGTTATGTGTGCAAAAAAATCTTTTGTGCACACATTTTAAATTTTTTAAAAACTGTGTGCTCAGGTCAAAATGCAAAATGTTGTGTTTTCACACAAAATTCTTTGTGAGCACAACAGCTTAGAGGGAACGTTGGTTACCACAACCAGGGTGCGGGCTCTATAAACTGGTTAAAACAATTTTGTTAGGTGCCTTTTAACCTGTTTACACTCTTTCTTACACTACTAGCATTTAAGAATATTAAATGAAATTGGCGGCAAACTGATGAAGAGACCAGATTTGCAAATACTGCGTATATTTAACTAGGAAATGTGTTTCACCATGTAAATTCAAAGACAAGCAAACAATTCTGTTGCTAGTCATATAGAAATCAATAGGACTTATTATTAATCCGGCCTTTTAATCCATAAATCTGAATTTAAAGCAATCCTATCACTGAATAACTTTGCTAATTCCAGCTCTGAGGAATGTAATCCATGTGTTTAGGTACAAGTCCATAGTCAAATACAAATCCCTGCATTCTCTAAGGCACTTAAATGGATTCTTTATTGTCGTTTTTTTCTTTTTGACTTACCGTATATACTCGAGTATAAGCCGAGTTTTTCAGCCCCCAAAATATGCTGAAAAACTCTACCTCGGCTTATAGGTCAAGCGCAAAAACGGTCGCTGGCGTCTAAGAATAGTGTCCAAGAATATTCGCCGGCGTCCAAGAATGGTCGCCCGCATCCAAAAACGAGATGCCAGCACCTCCAATGGGAGCAGAAACCCTCAATTTTTTGATTGAAACTTACCAGAAGCTGCTGCATTTCTCACCCTCGGCTTATACTCGAGTCAATAAGCTTTCCCCGTTTTTGGAGGTAAAATTAGGTACCTCGGCTTATACTCGGGACGGCTTATACTCAAGTATATACGGTATCTTTTTTATTTTCATAATAAACAAGCAGAAAGCACAACAAGATATAAACAAGATTGTCATCTCTACACTGTACAACTGCAGCATTATTACACAGGCTACAGGACATTATTAGAGTGTTATGGTTGTTATTGTTATAATATTATAATGGAGGACATTATTATAGGAGTGCCATTGTGACAGAATAAAAATCCCCTTCCTGTTCCACAACTTCTATATCTTCTATAAGATATAAGATATTGAGATTTGGAAAAGGGCATAGATGGTGTTTGATTTCTGATGAAAAAAGGGCTGTATACCAAATGAACTGCTGAACATACTTTCTGTCTATTAGTTTATTTAGGAAATATCAATAGTTTTAGTTATTTCTTGGACCAAAGGGGGCACATTCTGAAGATGAATGTAAAGTCACATTCTGTTCCTGATCCCAGAGGCAGAGTCAAAATAAAGTGCAATCCACTGAATAATGAGCTGCTTGTTATCAGAAGGCCTTATTGGCTGCAGCAGGGGGAGGGAGAGGTTCGTTTATACAGAGGGCTTGCTTCTCAGTGGACTGCTTATTGTGTTTTCATTAGAGTTTACTAGGTGTGAATTTTAAATAAAGTATTGAAAAATGCCATTGTATGTTTCGTATGCACCTATTGCTTGACTAGTGCTGGCAGAGGGGCAGTCATGAGGAGCAGGAGAGGTATAATGTTAGGTCGCCTCAAAGCACCCCTGTACTTTGTTGTGGCCTGATAAGGACAATGCTGCCTGCTGGCTCTGTGCTCTGCAGCTTGACCCCAATTTTTTATTCAACACAAGGTGCAGGGTGTGCTTTTGTGCCCCTTAGTCCTCTTACACTTGCATTCAGGATGTCTGTAAATATAAATGACCCCCATAATGTGGATTTTTGTATATAAAAATAAATATAAAATATATTCATTTAATAAAATAGAATATAATAATACCCTGGATTCTCAATCTATATGATGATCCATTATTGGTGAGTGTATGTATGCTGTCCCACCATGGCTGCATAAAACAAATCTTTACAAAAATACTTTGAAGGTGTTTTTTTTTTTTTTCTTCATTTTTTTTTATTGGCCAAAAAAGAACAAACAAAAAGCCCAGTGCTTCAGTAAGAGACAGATTTTATCTTGGTTATCCTAGATTGAAGTTAAAGCTGTCTGTAAATTTTAAACCCCATTTAATTTCTGTATCTTGGATTCCATTTTCAATAAGTTGTCGGTATTAAAACACTTCCAGGGAGAAGAAAGAAAGCTCATCAGGCTGTGTCCTTGAATGGAAAAAGTCAACTCACTTGCATGAAACAAAAATAAGGATCTTAAGTGCCAGTGTTTGATTATTTTGCCCTTTTGCACAAAATCCTACATAAAGTGGTGTGATCTCTTCTACTGTATATGGGCACATAACTGTGCATGTCTCATCATAATGTCTGGAAACCTTCTGGTTTTGACCTTGAAAACATAGACAACCAGTGATACATAGCCATCAGGGCCGGCCTTAGGCCAATTGGACCAATTGGGCCCCGCACCTCTGGGGGCCCCGCACCACAGGGCAGCACAGATAATATTTCCCTCAGCACATGATGCTGCCTGGCCTGCCCCCAACTTTGAGAGTCCAGCCCATCCCCAAATCCATAGGTCCAGCCCACCCTCAACTCTGATAAGCCAGCCTATCCCCCAACTCCATAGGTCTAGCCTGCCCCCAACTCTAATAGGCCCAGCTTTCCTCCAACCTTGATAGGCCCTGCCTGCCCCCAATCCAAACAAGCCTGCTCCCAAGCTGAATCGGCCCAGCCTGCCCCAAACTAATTGGCCCAGTCCACTCTCCTATTTCCTCCCTCTCTCTCTTACCCTGTGTGCCCCTATTATGTGCCCCTATTTCATCCCTCTCACTCTCTTACCTTGTCTGCCCCATTCCTTTCTATTTTGTGCCTGTATGCCCTTATTTTCCTAAATACTTGCTGTGTCAGTAGCCAGCAACACTTTGTCTAGGGGCCCCGCCAACATGGTCCCAATTGGGCCCCACATTTGATAGGATCGGCCCTGATAGCCATGTAGCCTGCACCATTGAGAAACAAGCTACACTACACTTGGTAGGCTGGACATAGGCCATAAATCCATACACTGAAGGATTCTCTCCAACTTCCCACTGATCAACTGATGGATACTGTGCAAACGTTTATACAGGTCTATGTCCAACTTTCAAACGTTCTGCTACCAAACAATAAGAAGTGCACTTGGTAAATAGAAAATGTAACTTCCTATTACTTACTCATTAGATTTTGCATTTGGACACCCCTTTGAGGTCCAACAATTGGTTAGGCCCCCTCGTAGTTCAGTAATTCAGCTATAGTCCCAAGAATATCTAATATTATATAAATTGACCTTCAGACAGGGCTTACAATATATCTAAGGAAGCAAATAGGCAATTTTCCAAACATCCAAAATATCGCCCTAAATGACCTTCAGCTTGTAGCCCAGCAACTATCCAGGGCAACAACAGTTTATCTGACTCAAGCTGGCTTCGTAGTGACATTTAATAATTCCTTGTAAAATGGTACCACATGCATCATCCATAAGCTATCAGCCTATTGGCCTGCAAACCACATTATCAAACTCAGAAGTTAAAGGGATCCTGTCATTGGAAAACATGTTTTTTTCAAAACGCATCAGTTAATAGTGCTACTCCAGCAGAATTCTGCACTGAAATCCATTTCTCAAAAGAGCAAACATATTTTTTTATATTCAATTTTGAAATATGACATGGGGCTAGACATTTTGTCAATTTCCCAGCTGCCCCTGGTCATGTGACTTGTGCCTGCACTTTAGGAGAGAAATGCTTTCTGGCAGGCTGCTGTTTTTCCTTCTCAATGTAACTGAATATGTCTCAGTGAGACATGGGTTTTTACTATTAAGGTGGCCATAGACACACAGATCCTATTGTACGAATAGAGGATTCGTACGATTTTCGGATCATGTATGGCGTGTGCCGACATCTTTCGTCCGGCGTAGATCGGTCATTTGGTCGATCGGTCAGTTTTGATTTTGACCCGACTGATCCCGCCGGAGCCCACGGCACATCGTAATCGGATCGTTCGGCCATACGGCCGAACAATCAGATTACACCCGATATAGCCATGTCTGTTTAATGCCATATTGGGGAAAGATCCGCTTGTTTGGCGATGTTGCCAAACGAGCGGATCTTTGCATCTATGGCCACCTTTAGTGTTGTTCTTAAATCTGCCAGGCAGCTGTTATCTTGTGTTAGGGAGCTGTTATCTGGTTACCTTGTTCTTTTGTTTGGCTGCTGGGGGGAAAAAGGGAGGGGGTGATATCACTCCAACTTACAGTACAGCAGTAAAGAGTGATTGAAGTTTATCAGAGCACAAGTCACATGACTTGGGGGAGCTGGGAAATTGACAATATGTCTAGCCCCATGTCAGATTTCAAAATTGAATATAAAAAAATCTGTTTGCTCTTTTGAGAAATGGATTTCAGTGTAGAATTCTGCTGAAGGAGCAATATTAACTGATTCATTTTGAAATACTTCTTTTCCCCATGACTGTATCGCTTTAACAACTACCTTCAGATAGCAGACAATTAGAATGAATCACTGTTTGCCACAGTAATGGCTATACAAATTCAGGCAATATGTAATTATCCCAATATATCTACTGGTATCAAGCTCTTGAACACGAGAATTAGATGGAATGTTTGGTATTACATATGGGACAAATATTCTGTTTTATTCATGGTTTGAATGATATTCTTTCTATGACATGTTCTTAAACCTGTTTTTGGACCTCACCAACCAACAGTCTGATCAAATTTTATTTATGTCACATTTTTGTTTAACTAAACTATACCAGATTAATGATTACGACGATCAACTTGTAGCCCTTCTAATAGGATTTTTTAATGGAGGCTTATTTATTAAAGGTCGAATTTTTTTTGTTTTAGAGGTATTTGAAATCATGACTAAACAAACAAACTCAGTGTCGGACTGGGATGCCAGGGCCCCACCAGAAAACCTTAGCCCATGTGTTCACTTTCCAAACTATTATTCCTCCACTCCTCACTTAACCTCTTTATTCTCCTAATCTTTTATATCTACTTACTATATTCTTCCATTATTATGCATTTTTTCCCTATAAAGAAATAGGGAATGACCATGAAATTGGCTAAATGGCTAGAAGCAGGAGGGCCTGACACTTGGGGCCACCAGGAGTTTTCCTGGTATCCCAGTGGGTTACTCTGACACTGAACAAACTCTAAAACCACAATTGTCAATGAATTTATTAAAAAATCTGAATAAATTCTAGTTTTTCAGACAATTTGTAGAGATAAAAAATCTAGTAATGTCTAAAATTCTGATTGGGCTAAACATGGTCCAATAGGATCAGTGCACATCTCTCTTGGCAAAACATGGCATTAAAAGCCTTTGTGTTTTTTTCACTTTATAAATTTCACATTTTTAGAGATTTTAAGAAATAAAGGAAAGACTCAAATTTTTCGTGATTTATGGAAAAAATTACAGTTTGATTGTTTGTCAATGGACACCTACGTGTCCCCAATTTTTCAACACAGAAAACTTCATATTGTACTTTTATGGCCAACTTGTGCTTGTTTGGTTTCTAAATACGTTACAAAGGCCAACTTTCCTGCAAGCAAGACCAGCAACACCACTTAGAATGTTGTTGGCTTTTCTTTTAAGGTGGGGGAGTCAAAAAACAAAATTAATAATAAGAGAGGGAATAATTTTTCTTTGTTTCTAGCTTTCCTACAAGAAATATTTCATAACTGTTTAAGAGGTTTAACTTTACCCCATGTGGTTGCCAAGAACAGTACTTGGAAATGAATTCCTAGAACATAGGTTGAAAGAATGTCGTTATTAGTTAATCAACGGTGCTGCTGGAGTTCAAACTCCATTATCAGCAAACATTTTATAGATCAGAGATATTCGCAAGCTTCCCTTAGTCCCTAGCAACCCTTATTAAACTCTAAGATACTGTGAGATGCCAGCAACAAGGGGGAAATATGTCTCTGGCATCCCAGATCTACTGCTGCCGATATATATTGTTCCTGGGCTTGTTCTGCACATTCCAAAGCTCTAATTGTCTATGGTTGGTTCTTGACCTGTCTACCCTGAAGTTCACATGGAAAACTACTGCTGAATACTGCATTCCTAAGACAATATAAAGAAATTAAAAAATAACAAAATATAAATATTAATTTTAGGAAGAAAGCACGGGAACCACTTAATTGCTAATAAAATGAAGATCAATTGTGGTGCTTCACACAAGAATGTGCGACATTGGGAGCCTGGTTCCCTGTGAAATTCCTGCAAACAAGCCTGTCCATTCCACCAATGCAATATAGACATAATGAAACCACTATCTATCTAAAAAAATCCAAATGGAGTGAGGCCCATTTCCAAGTAAAGCAGTAGCTCAAGTCTTAAAGGGATACTGCCATGGGAAAATGTTTTTTTTTTTCAAAATGAATCAGTTAATAGTGCTGCTCCAGCAGAATTCTGCACTGAAATCCATTTCTCAAAAGAGCAAACAGATTTTTTTTATATTTAATTTAATTATATTTAATTTTGAAATCTGACATGGGGCTAGACATATTGTCAATTTCCCAGCTGCCCAAAGTCATGTGACTTGTGCTCTGATAAACTTCAATCACTCTTTACTGCTGTACTGCAAGTTGGAGTGATATCACCCCCCTCTCTTTTCCCCCCCAGCAGTCAAACAAAAGAACAATGGGAAGGTAATCAGATAACAGCTCCCTAACAAAAGATAACAGCTGCCTGGTAGATCTAAGAACAACACTCAATAGTAAAAACCCATGTCTCACTGAGACTCCTTCAGTTACATTGAGAAGGAAAAACAGCAGCCTGCCGGAAAGTATTTCTCTCCTAAAGTGCAGGCACAAGTCACATGACATGTGGCAGCTGGGAAATTGACAAAATGTCAGATTTCTAAATTGAATATAAAAAAATCTGTTTGCTCTTTTGAGAAATGGATTTCAGTGCAGAATTCTGCTGGAGCAGCACTATTAACTGATTAATTTTGAAAAAAAATGTTTTCCCATGACAGTATCCCTTTACTTGGAAATGGGCCTCAATCCATTTGGATTTTTGCCCATTGGAAAAATTAATTGGCAACCCTTGGACTGGGGGTTACCTTGGTGAGAAACCATTTCATCAGCTTTATTATTTCTTTCATTCACTTTTTTAGTTTCATTATCTCTAGACCATAGATCTGTTGACTTTGTTCTTGGATAGAGCCATACACCAGTATTTGTGTGTTCACTATCTGTCTACACAACATGCCGTCAAAGTATTTTTCAGAGTAAGGTCCTTCTCTTTTCATGCTTTATGCCTATGCCTCCACGTGACAATGGATGACCTTCTGATTAACATTATTTCAAAAAAGCTTTTAAATAAAGAGAATATTCTTGAGCAATGAGCATGCATTATTCTCCGTCTTCTAAACGTTCCTTCCCACTAGGATTCAGATCAAATTTAACAAAGAATTAAAAAACAAATCTTTACTATGAAAGGTGACAGCAGCAGTCTCCTTGGAAGCAAGCAAAGGACTCCCCTGGCCCATCATCCAGTTCACTGCTTGTCAGTGGCCTAAGGGGCTGTTGGTGGCACCCCACTGCTACCCAGCTGTGAGTGAAATGGAAGGGGTTGGATAGGACTTAGATTTTGGATAGGTCACCCAGGTGCGTGACCTTTGGTGACATGTATCTTTATATATTACAATGTAGTATTTAATCGGTAAGGCATAAAACAAAATGTTACCATATATGGCCATGAATGTTAAATGAGATTCCAAAAACATGACTTGTCATTGGAAACAAAAGCATACTGGGGGCTCACAATAAAATGACTGAAAATGTGTGGCTGGTATAAAGTCGCTGCTTAATAATGAAGACCCCCGTGGCACTGCTGGGGTTCAAAACAACATTCTCCCCTCCACAATGGACTCCGTTCATACGCTAAATAGTATATTAAATTCTAATCATCCCGTTACTTCTACATTTGACTGTATATGTAATTACCTTTTGTGAGGTCCAATTTACTTGATAAACATGTAAGAAGACTTGCTGCTTCTACCGCATTGGATAAATGCTGTCTTTCCACAGCCTGGGGGCATAATTACCACAGAAAAGGGACTTATAAAAACACAGAGAAGCCCATTCACTAAGGGAGGAGAAGAAAAAAAAATCCCTTTCTGACCTCTGAATAACACAAGCAAGAGATTAGCCCATTTTCAAGCAACTATGTAGTCATACTGTTAAGGCCAATTGCTTCTATTGACACTTTGCATAAGCACCTTAAACAGAGCGCTTAGAGGGGACCATCGGGCTATTTACTTCCTATTATTTTTATACCAGAGGATTAAAAGGGAATAAAAGAGCGTCGGTAGGTTCCAGCGAGTTCAAAAGGTCAAAAGATTTGTGGGAATAAAAGGGGTGTGCGGCACTTTAAAACGAACTGAGCAAATGGAGTATT
The DNA here is from genome assembly GCA_038501925.1 of Xenopus petersii. NCBI lineage: Eukaryota > Metazoa > Chordata > Amphibia > Anura > Pipidae > Xenopus > Xenopus petersii. The sequence continues at coordinate 16,583,696 of CM076685.1, forward strand.
TTGAAGGCTTTATGCAAACACGAAGTTAGAATTAGAGAAGAGTGCCGGCAATGCCAGCCGCTGAATTGGAAGCCCTGCCATGCCAAATCAAAGAGATTGGACCTGTTTCTCTGGATGGAATTAAGCAGCCCTTCTAATCTTTTTCCTTTATTGTCCTTCATATTTATAAACGGCTGAGGAACATTCCCACAATTTGTGACAGTCCCAGAAACTTTGATTGCTTCTCACTCACTAAATTCATGGTTGCCTCGCCATAAAAAGACTGAGCTTCTTTGGTTCAAGTTTTTTGGTAAATAATAAACCACAAACAAGCTGGATCGAGTTTATTCACAGTTTTTTTTCCCGAGTTCTAAAATGTAATAAATCTCCTCTTGAATAGTTCCATTGGCCAATTCATCAACTTTTTTTTTATTCATGTTTCTTTGGAGGTTTTTTTTGTTGTGTTTTTGCAAAAAAAAAAATGGGAAGGTCCCCATAGGCTAACATTGTACCTCGGTAGGTTTAAAGTAGGGATGCACCGAATCCAGGATTCGGTTCGGGATTCGGCCAGGATTCGGCCTTTTTCAGCAGGATTCGGCCGAATCCTTCTGCCCAGCCGAACCGAATCCGAATCCTAATTTGCATATGCAAATTAGGGGCAGGAGGGAAATTGCATGACTTTTTGTCAGAAAACAAGGAAGTAAAAATGTTTTCCCCTTACCACCCCTAATTTGCATATGCAAATTAGGGTTCGGATTCGGTGCATCCCTAGTTTAAAGTGGCGAAGTATGAAGTCGAAGAGACAGTACTTCGACTATCGAATGGTCAAATAGTAAAGGATTCGGAAGATAAAAAATTTGAATTTCAAAGTATTTTTTGGGTACTTCGACCATCGAATGGGTCAAATTAGATCGAATTCGATCGAATCAGATGATTCGAACGATTCAAAGTAAAAATCGTTGGAATCATTTGATTCGATCGAAGTCTATCTAATTTGACCCATTCGATGGTCGAAGTACCCAAAAAAATACTTCAAAATTAGAATTTTTTATCTTCCGAATCCTTCAGTCGAGCTTAGTAAATCTGCCCCTTGTTTGGTGAGATTGCCTTGAGGTGAGCGATATCGGGCTGATCTGATTTGATCACAACGAGGAGAATACGGTGGTCGGAACGAGATTCGCATCAACCATCTGGCTATCAATCAGATATCTATCGGAGAAGCCCGTCAGAGGGCCCCATACACTGTCCAATAAGCTGCTGACTTAATCTGTCGGTAGCTTATATTAGCCCATGTATGGGGATCGTAACCCATTAGGCTACAAATGGCACTCTACAAGACTGAAATTGAAGAGTTGTAATAGTAATTCAGATGTATCATCCTCTACAACAGAACAAAAAAAAAAAGAAGAAAACCAAACCCACAAATGCAAATGAATCCCACTAACAAATAACAAATAAATAAGCTATTGCAAAACTAGCAGGCACCATTGGTAAAACAACAAATACATAATGCCACACTCAGCACTATAACTATGCTGCTATAAAGATCAACTATTGTACATAACTTTCACGTTATCACGTGAAAACTTCAATAGTTTTCATGTGATAAACAGTAAGATAAGCTTTTCTCAATGAATTGAAGCTGGCTCTATGGGAAAATCTGGAGAAAAGCTTTTCTCATTTAATCCAAATTTGGCCCAAAATAACAGATGAAACAAGATAACCCCAGAAGAACAAAAACCAGCCAGGGAAAGCTTTGAAATATGGATATTCTGAACACAATGAAAAAACCTTCATTTCGATTAAAAAAATGTTTTTCTTTGGCTAAGGGCAGACAGACACTGGCAGATTCGGAGATATTCAGAGAGATTAGTCGCCCAGCCACAAATCTCTTCCTCTTCTTCCGGCGACTAATCTCCCTGAACTGCCTTCCCTTCCTTCCTGCCGGCTAGAATGAAAATCGCCGGCGGGATGGCACTCGGAGCGTTTTGTTTTCGAAGTCGCCCAAAGTTGCATCACGAGTGCCATCCGCCGGTGATTTTCATTCTAGCCGGCGGGAAGGCAGTTGTGGGAGTTAAGTCACCCGAAGAAGGTAAGTCACCCGAGGTAAGTCACCCGAAGAAGAGGAGATTTCTCGCAGGGCGACTAATCTCCCCGAATCTGCTAGAGTGTGTCTCTGCCCTAAGAAACATGAATGAGCCATAGAAAGCAGCACAAGAGCACATTCCATACGAAGGCTTCATTACTGGTGACTTGTTGCAGCTACAAAGTAGTTGGTGTCATCACATACCAACTGCATGTCTGTGTGAGATAATGTCGGATATCTAGTGATTTTACAGGAGCTGAATGTGTTTTCAAGTGAAAGTGATTTTCAGTTTTAGCTGTGCCAGAGGGGAGTGCCTTTAGTAGACTTTGATGGATGGGATTTGGCTTCAATCAACATGTCTATGATATACTGCTGAGCATCCAATTAAGACAGAAACATTTGTGATTTTTTTATCTTTCTCCTTACTATAAAAATAAGGGGAAAAGAGTATAAAGAATCTATAAAAATAAACACAGAAGAAGGAATTTTTTTTTCAATTCAGGACTAGATTTTATTTTAAATAAACCCCCTTTCATTAGGATTTAGAGATCCCCTGCTGTGAATCCTGTACTAAACCTAATTGGTAAATTCTTTGCAAATTTGGATAATACCCTCTGATCTCTGCTGATAAAAAAAAAAAACTTCTAAGAGGATGACCTAAATGATGGCTGAAAATCTAGGTCCCTGAATTAGGATTTAATAGACTGAAACATAAACTACGGTCAAAAAGCCTCTTATCCTCAGATTTCATGTCTCCGGATAAACAATTAAAGGATGAATTCTTTGTGCTAATACGCCTTACAATGGAAATGAACTAAGAACCTGCTTTAAATTTGGCTTGGCAGCAAGTAGTGTCAGCCACACCTGCAGGGAGAGAGGATTTGTGGTTCTGCACAGTGGGAAATGACTGTCAAATTCTGGCTTGCAAGATTTAACTGACATGCAACTTAGTACAAAAAACAATATTTATCTTTCTAGGAGAAATATATTAAACACACACACACACGCATATATATATTTAGTTACTCGTGATTGACTTAAGGTGGCCATACACGGGCCGATAAAAGCTGCCGACAGACCGTGTCGGCAGCTTATTGGCCTGTGTATGGGGGCCCCTGACGGACTTCCCCGATCAAGATCGATTGGATGGGTTTAAAAATCCCGTCGGATCGCGGCCGCATCTGTTCGTTGATGCGGTCCCGCGATCCGACCGCCCGTTTGTGAATGCTAGGATCCGATCGTTGGGCCCTAGGGCCCACGATCGGATCTGCCCGATATTGCCCACCTCAAGGTGGGCATATCGGAGGGAGATCCGCTCGTTTGGCGACATCGCCAAACGAGTGGATCTATCCATGTATGGCCACCTTTAGACTTAGAGGATGCCATGGTAGGCTGCCGCTAACCCCACCCCCCTTAGGCTGGCAATGTCATTCAACCCCACTCTCACTTTGTTCAATGTTGAAGAGGTGGGTTTTGGGACTTTAAGTCCTTATTCTTTTTATGGAGGCTTTGTCTGAAAAGAAGATGGACTTCAAGTCTTAGCATGATCACATTAACATGGATAGGTCCAGATTTGTGGGCAGAACACAAAGGCCCAGGCCTATGGTTGCAAAAATTAGGGGGTGGCATGCCGCTCAGTGGTCATATCATCACTTGTGCCTGGAGGAGAGATTCTGACAGAAGTCTGGGGGGATATCACTCCAACTTGCAGTACAGCAGTAAAGAGAGACTGAATTTTATTAGAGCACAAGTCACATGACTGGGGGCAGCTGGGAAACTGACAATATGTCTAGCCCCATGTCAGATTGCAAAACTGAATGTAAAAACATCTGTCTTTTGAAAAATGGATTTCAGTGCAGAATTCTGCCAGAGCAGCACTATTAACTGATGTGTTTTGAATAAAAACATGTTTTCCCATGACAGTATCCCAGTAACCGGGTTCCCCCATACATTTTCTAACATATGGAACACAAGCTATACAGTGGTCTCATGTGAAGGGCATTATAACAACTCTGTGTTCTTTATTAAAGGGGTTGTTCACCTTTGAGATAACTTTTAGTATGATGTAGAGGGTGATATTCTGAGACAATTTGCAATTTTTTATTAATGAAGGTTTTTCAGTTATTTAGATTTTTATTCATCAGCTCTTCTGGTAACTAGAGTACCCTAGCAACCAGACATTGATTTGTATAAGAAACTGGAATATAAATAGGAGAGACCTGAATAGAAGGATCAGTAATAAAAAGTAACAATAACAATACATTTGTAGCCTTACAGAGCATTTGTTTTTTAGAAGGGAGTCAGAGACGCCCATTTGAAAGTGACAAAGAGTCAGAAGAAAAAAGGCAAATAACTATAAAACTAATAAAAAATAAACAATGAAAACCAATTGAAAAGTTGCTTAGAATGGGCCGTTCTATAACATAAAAAAAGGTACCTTAAAGGTGAACCCCCCCTTTAAGGTTCCCTGGACTTGTATAATGTAATGTATTTGCTGCAACATATCCATCCAAATTAGAGTGAAGACCTCTAACGAAGTTGCTCTAGGCATAATTGAGCTCTAGCGCATTTTCGCTTTGATTGTCAAAGTAACGCTAGCAAAAATTCGCCAGCATTCGGAGGATGCAGGACGCAGCTTTGCATTTTAGTAAAGTAGCGTTGTCTTAGCGAATTTTCGGCTGGCGAGGTGTTGCGATGGCTGTGAAGCCGTCGCTGGCAAATTTTCGTCGCTTATTAAATTTACCCCCTAGTCCAAAGTGGAAGACATTGCAATAGGCCAGAATAAGGGAGCACTAGTGAAGATACACCACATCGGCAATTCCACCACCCTATTTAAGCAACAACAGCTCCCCCGGAAGTGAAAATAAAAGGAATTGTTTCGCGCTAAGCTCCGCAGAGTGACACAGGAACTGGAAAAGTTTCTTCTGACTGACGATTTTTTCCCATGTCCGTATCAGTTTAAGCTTTTGTATTTCTGGCAAAGGAATAACAATGCTCCCATTAGGGAATAGCTCTGGAAGTCACACGTAGCAGTCATAGCCCCTTGGCCAGTCAGAATCTTACAAAACCCATTGATTGATTGATTGAAACCACTGCCATACAGGTGTCCATTACCGCAGAACTGAAATAGATCCCACGTCCTTGTTCAGTGAGTCCTTGGGATTGTAGGGTCACAAATGGCATCTTAATGGAATAATCTTGACTTCAATTGGAGGCAAAGCCGTGGCCCACTAATGATGTTGTTGTCAATACAGATCACTTCTGTCCCCTCCTCTCAGTTTCCACATTAAAATCCTATATACTTATATTTTTACAATACATTTAGAAGAACAATGGCATCTGGTGGAGCTTCAGATCCTCTGCAACTAAAGGTTCTCTCTACATGTTCTTACCTTAACCGCATATTTTATATAATCTCAGTATGAATAAATATACACCTTAATGTCCACATATATTTCCAGGCAGTACAAGCCCCTGGCCAGCGCAGAGAACATAAGTTGTTAAAAAATAGGGGAAAAGGAAAAAAAAAAAAGGAAAATGTGCAAATAATTTTCAGCATAGGCATTTATTGCCTATTAAAAGGGTACCTTTATAATTTTGCACTGCATTATATAAATAAATGATGATGATGATGATGATGATGATGATGATGATTATGTGAAAAATCCATGAATGCACATTTTCTTTCTTAACCCTGGGAATTTTTGCTCCCACTTCCAGCTTTTATTCCAAATTTGGTGCCTGGATCAAGCAACTTGCCCAAAGGAGTTGAACCAAAACAGCAGTTATCTGATTTAAAGGGCTATAAAGGGCCCATGCAAAATTAGTAGAAACAGGTATGGATCCTCTGGAAACCTGTTATCCAAAAAGCTCTGAATTACGGAAAGGCCTTCTCCCATAGACTCCATTTTATGCAAATAATTACAATTTTTCACTATGATTTATTTTTTCTCTGTAATAATAAAACAGTAGCTTGTACTTGTTTCCAACTAAGATATAATTAATCCTTATTGGAAGCAAAACCAGCCTATTGGGTTTATTTAATGTTTACATGATTTTCTAGATCAAAGGTATGAAGAGACAAATTACAGAAAGATCTATGAATGAATAGAATGATTTTCTATTGTTAAGTGGATTTAAGGTATCAAGATCCAAATTATGGAAAGATCCCTTATGCGGAAATCCCCAGGTCCCGAGCATTCTGGATAACAGGTCCCATACAGGGGAGTAACAACAGAGGAAGCAGACCATGTGGCTGCAGGGGGGTATAGGGGTCCCATAAGGCCCTAATTAATATACAATTTCAATATTGGTAAAACAGGTCAACTTCTAAGACATTTTGGGGCCTGAAAAATAATTTGCTGTAGTAATATCTAGTTACACCACTGTCCCATACCTATAGTATAAATGATAAAGATCCATATTTCTATGTTCTGTATAGGAGCAGGGAGCACCATACCAGTCGGCACCAACAACAGCTCAAAAAAGCACAGAAGGTGCCAAAAACACCAGTATGGCGGTCAGAAACCAACGTTTCTACAACTGGGGACCTGCACTGCTGTACCTGAGAGGCTGGTAGAGTAAAGGTGGCCATAGACACACAGATCCTATCGTATGACTTGAGGTTTCGTACGATTTTCTGATGGTGTGTGCCGACATCTTTCGTCCGGCGGAGATCGGTCGTTCAGTCAGGTTTGATTTTGACCCGACCGATCCCGCCGGAGCCCATTGCGCATTGTAAACGGATCGTTCGGCCATAACAATCAAATTACCCCCGATATAACCATGCTCGTTAATGGCATATCTGGGAAAGATACGCTTGTTTGGCGATGTTGCCAAACGAGCGGATCTTTGCGTCTATGGCCACCTTAACACCATTGCCCAAAGCACATTATCTGGCACTGAGGCAGCATAACGTCTCTCAACAAAATACCCTGTGTGCCATGGGCATGAGGATGGGTAACTGTACAGGATCATTAGGGAAAACAATCAGTCACTGTTCCTGATTTGATGGACGTTACAACTTTACCAGGCAGAGAAGTTGATAGCAATGCATCATGCTAGAGCTCAAAGGTCTTTGTTCTGGACACGTGACGTCTTCTGATGGCCCAAAACCAGTGAAAACAATAGCCTGGGGGTGACAGCTGTCACTATATCCTGTAATGAGCAGCTTTCCAATATGAGGCATTTTACATTGGAGGGTGTTCCATAAAAATATGTCAAGGGATTTAATAGACATTCATGGACTTCTGAAACACCTCTGATCAATCACGTAGTGCAATCTACCTGTAAAATTTACTGCTGGAGTTTTGAAGCCTCTTGCAAACAAGTCATATTCTTTCTGCCATCAGAGTGTCTGTGCACAGTCCTTACATAAGTGAAACAAATTCATTTATGTGCTCTAAATCCTGATTTATTATCCCTTTGTTGCACAGAGCAAAAAAGCCTTAAAGCTTGAAGTCACTGGTGATCAGAGAGTACATCACTTATCTTACATTTTATCACACATTCCTCCTTTCTCTTTGTCACTCACTGTATCAGTTTACAAGCAGCATATGCTCCGTGTGATTTAATACAGCCCTTAAGCATCACTTCCATTTATTTCAGAGAGGGAAGACTTTACAGCTTTACTGTAATATCTACCCTTGGCTACTTAGAATGTAGCTTCTCATTTGCTCATACAGTATTCAGAAAACCCTTTGCCCACCAGTGTTGTTCCTGACAGGGAGTATGTTGTTCCTGACAGGGAGTATGGATATGGGATCCGTAATCCATAAACCTATAATCCAGAAAGATCCAAATTACAGGAAGGCCATCTCCCACCTGCTCCATTTTAATCAAATAATTCAGATTTTTAAAAGTTATTTATTTACTTCCCTTTAATACAGTACCTTGTACTTGATCCAAATAAAGTTATAAGTAATCCTCATTGGAGACAAAACATTTCTGTGAGGTTTAATTCATGTTTAAATTATTTTTTTTAGTAGAGGTGGATAGATATTTATTGAAGGTTGAATTTTAGTGGTTTTAGAGGTTTTTGAAACCACAATGAAACCCAGGAAGTTGATTAAAAGATCCGATTATAAACAGTACGAACAGAAAAACATGCGGAATGATGCGCTAAAAAAATACAAATATCGCTACAACCTCTAAAAATTTGAGTTTTTCGGACAAAAAAAAAATCATAAAAACATTAAAAGTCAGAATTGATTACAAATTATCCGCTAGGATCAGAGCAGCTGCCTTTGATATCTATGGGACCGTGACAGCTTTTTCTGGGCGCAGTTTAGTATTAGAGGTCTTTCGTGGTTTTTACACTTCATAAATAGTGATGGGCGAATCTGTGGGCGTTTCACTTCGCCGAATAATTTGTGAAGCGGCGCCAGCGGCTCGTTTTTGACGCCGGCGCTCATTTTTTTTGGACGCCGGCGTATCTTTGCCGGCAAATTTTTTGCGGCAAAGTTTTGCGCTGTTTTTATGAACCAAATTCATGCCTGCCGAATAAATTCGCCCATAACTATTCATAAATCTTGAATTTTTAGGTTTAAAGGAATACTGAAAATTGTCCTAAAAACTGTGCCACGTGTATATTATCTGTTTGAACACAATGGATTGTTGCTGTTGCTGCATTGACCAAAGTGGCTACAGACCTCCGTGTTTGTTTAAGGGTCAGGGCACACGTTCAGATTCGGGGAGATTAGTCGCCTAGCGACAAATTTCCTCTTCTTCGGGGCAACTACTTTCCTTGAACTGCCTCCCGCCAGCTAGAATGTAAATCGCCAGCGGGATGGCACTCGGATCGATTTGTTTCCAGAAGTTTGGGTGTCAAGCTGAATCTGTAGGTCGATTCATAAAAGGGGAATAGCAGAAATGAATAATGTCATCTGGGAGAATCCCTTTAATACTGCATTAGAAGTACTTCTCAACACTCAACTGTATCTATACCTTTTAAATGTATGTATCAATAATATGGCTGTACAAGCAAAGACCACTGTTGAAAGTATAGGTCATTCAGGATCATTTCCTGTTCACTGACTTAATTGTACTTAAGTTAAGGGCTAGTCCACACAAGGAGATTCGGGGAGATTTTGTCGCCTGGCGACTAATCGCCACGTCTTTTGCGCGACTATCTCCCCGAACTGCCTTGGAGTTTTTCCCCATAGGTTACAACGCAAAGTCGCCTGCGCTAATGCACACGCGGCGATGCGTTTTCAATAGTCTCCCAAAGTTGCCTCACTGAGAGAGATAGTCGCAGAAAAGACGTGCCGATTAGTCGCCAGGCGACAAAATCTCCCCGAATCTCCTCGTGTGGCCTTACTCTTAGGGGCCGATTCACTAAATTCAGGTGAAGGGTTAGAATAAAAAAAACTTCGAATTTCGAAGTTTTTTTTGGGAACTTCGACCATCGAATTGGTTAAATTTGATCGAAGTCGAACGAAATCGAACGATTCGAAGTAAAAATCGTTCGACTATTCGACCATTCGATAGTCGAAGTACTTACCCTTTAAAAAAAACTTCGACCCCCTACTTCGGCAGATAAAACCTACCGAAGTCAATGTTAGCCTATGGGGAAGGTCCCCATAGGCTTGCTCAGCTTTTTTTGATCGAAGGATTTTCCTTCGATCGTTTGATTAAAATCCTTCGAATCGAACGATTCGAAGGATTTAATCGTTCGATCGAACGAAAAATCCTTCGATCGTTCGATCGAATGTTTAGCGCTAAATCCTTCGACTTCGATATTCGAAGTCGAAGGATTTCAATTCGAGGGTCGAATTTCGAAGTATTTTTAACTTTCGACCCTTAGTGAATCTGCCCCTAACAGTCTAAACCTATGGGGAAGTCCAGATTTAATCCCTGAAATACTCTTTTATCTGTGCTTTCCATTTATATAGAAGATGTAGCAGCAGCCAGAAGCCCATGTTTCCCATCTAAAGTCCAACACAAAGGTGTTATGAATAAACACAGCACATAAAGAACACGGGATGAGTTTAATTATCCCATAAAAGCTGCCGGTGGGTCATATTATATTATATCCCCTGTTCCCTAGGACACTAAGGGGGTTATTAAAACTCAGAATGCAAAAAAAAATGAAAAATTCATGATCTTGTTTTATAAAATCGGACTTTAAAAAAAAATCAAGATTTTTTCGGAATTTCTTAAAGGGATACTGTCATGGGAAAAAAACATTTTTTTCAAAATGAATCAGTTAATAGTGCTGCTCCGGCAGAATTCTGCACTGAAATCCATTTCTCAAAAGAGCAAACAGATTTTTTTATATTAAATTTTGAAATTTGACATGGGGCTAGACATATTGTCAATTTCCCAGCTGCCCCCAGTCATGTGACTTGTGCTCTGATAAACTTCAGTCACTCTTTACTGCTGTACTGCAAGTTGGAGTGATATCACCCCCCTCCCTTTCCCCCCCAGCAGCCAAACAAAATAACAATGGGAAGGTAACCAGATAGCAGCTCCCTAACACAAGATAACAGCTGCCTGGTAGATCTAAGAACAACACTCAATAGTAAAAACCCATGTCCCACTGAGACACATTCAGTTACATTGAGAAGGAAAAACAACAGCCTGTCAGAAAGCATTTCTATCCTAAATTGCAGGCACAAGTCACATGACCAGGGGCAGCTGGGAAATTGACAAAATGTCTAGCCCCATGTCAGATTTCAAAATTGAATATAAAAAAATCTGTTTGCTCTATCGAGAAATGGATTTCAGTGCAGAATTCTGCTGGAGTAGCAGTATTAACTGATGAAAAAACATGTTTTCTGATGACAGGATCCCTGTCAAAGTCTGAATCTGAAAATCCAGCATCTCAGATCTGTCGAGGTTGCATATAAGTCAATGGGAGATGTCCCAATGATTTTTTGATGTGCACTGGATTTCGTGCAATACCCCGAAATTTTAGAAATTTTGAAAAATACGAAAGATTTTTGAAAATCGGATGAAAAATCCAAAATAAAAAGTGAAAATCAGATTTTTCCCTCAAATCAAATTTTTGGGAAAATGTAATAAATAAGCGCAAAAAACACGAGTGGATTTGATTGGAGTTTGTAGCAGAAAATATAAATAATCCCCTAAGATTAGACACCAAGGGGCCGATTCACTAAATTCGGGTGAAGGGTTAGAATAAAAAAAACTTCGAATTTCGAAGTTTTTTTTGGGTACTTCGACCATCGAATTGGTTAAATTCGATCGAATTCGATCGAAGTCAAATGAAATCGAACGATTCGAAGTAAAAATCGTTCGACTATTCGACCATTCGATAGTCGAAGTACTTACCCTTTAAAAAAAACTTCGACCCCCTACTTCGGCAGATAAAACCTACCGAAGTCAATGTTAGCCTATGGGGAAGGTCCCCATAGGCTTGCTCAGCTTTTTTTGATCGAAGGATTTTCCTTCGATCGTTTGATTAAAATCCTTCGAATCGTTCGATTCGAAGGATTTAATCGTTCGATCGAACGCAAAATCCTTCGATCGTTCGATCGAATGTTTAGCGCTAAATCCTTCGACTTTGATATTCGAAGTCGAAGGATTTCAATTCGAGGGTCGAATTTCGAAGTATTTTTAACTTCGAAATTTGACCCTTAGTGAATCTGCCCCTAAAAAAAAGTCTGAATGAAAGACAGTAGGATGATAGAAACAGTGCTACAATATTAGAAGCAGAACATTCTTACGGATAAGTATGTTGCGAGTCCTTTCTGTGTGCACAGTGCCCTTTGTTTGTGACCCCTAGAAATGGGTTTTTGCTTAATTAAAGCAAAATGCAAATAACGATTAGGCTGGTATTTCCCAGGGTTCTTCACTGGACTCAGTTCAGTAATTTCTAAGGAGATTTTTTTGGCACTAATGCTTTCCAGGAACCCTTGGCAATATTTTTAATTTGAAGAATTATATCACAGCAAGCATGAATAACTACAATCAGGTGATGAATCTCTAGATATACATTTTTTTCAGGCAAGTATGTCATCTAATATCTAGAAACCTCTTACCCTGAATTTTTATTTAAACAAATAATTGTTTCCTACAGATTTCCCTCTGCAATATAAATCTATGGAGCATTGTTTTGGGAGCTTTAACACTGCATTCTGGTGCTTAAAACACCCAAAACAGTAACATGCAACATTAAACTTACTCCCATAAGTAAGAAAAGAAGCAGTAACCCAAAGCAAACAATAAGACATTTGCCTTAAAACATGTGACCAGTAAATGCTACATGCTGATTGGTTGATGATGACTAGTAGCAAACTTTGCGCCCTTTTATTACATTTCCAAGTATGTCAGACCATAATAAAATCATCAATGCCCATATCACAAAAACAACCAATGTGTATTACCATAATACGGCTCATTTGATGAAAGCTTTTAGTTCCAAATTGTTTAATGTTTAAATTTTCTTTTTAGTAGACTTAAAGCATACCTACCAACATTCCCATTTTTGTGGCCACACCCCCTAATTACCATGTTCATTTTACAAAATTTGCCAGGTTATTAAACATATTTCTGTGTTTTTTTTTTCAGTTATTAGATTTGCTAATGAAGGTGAATTGCCCTTTAAGCTGTGAGTCTAACCTCTCCCAAGGGACCTGTTATCTTATATTGTTACAATTACTTATTTGCTTATTTTGAAATTGTTACAAAAGTATCTTATCTTATCTGGGCTCTCTGCCAAAAGCCAATTAAGTTAGAAACATTGTTTCTTTTTCTGGCTGTTCAGTGCAGAGAAAAACGGGACTTTCCAGTACAAATAAACTGCGGGTAGAGCTGTCAAAAGAGGGACTGTCCTTCTAAAAATGGGACAGTTGGGAGGTATGCTTACAGGGATACTGTCATGGGAATTTTTTTTTTTAAAAATGCATTAGTTAATAGTGCTGCTCCAGCAGAATTCTGCACTGAAATCCGTTTCTAAAAAGAGCAAACAGATTTTTTTATATTTAATTTTTAAATCTGACATGGGGCTAGACATATTGTCAGTTTCCCAGCTGCCCCCAGTCATGTGACTTGTGTTCTGATAAACTTCAGTCACTCTTTACTGCTGTACTGCAAGTTGGAGTGATATCACCAACTCCCCCCCCCTCCAGCAGCCTAACAACAGAACAATGGGAAGGTAACCAGATAGCAGCTCCCTAACACAAGATAACAGCTGCCTGGTAGATCTAAGAACAACACTCAATAGTAAAATCCAGGTCCCATAGAGACACATTTGAGTTGGAGAAACAACAGCCTGTCAGAAAGCAGTTCCATCCTAAAGTGCAGGCTCTTTCTGAAAGCACATGACCAGGTAAAATGACCTGAGATGGTGTCTACACACCAATATTACAACTAAAAAAATACACTTGCTGGTTCAGGAATTACATTTTATATTGTGAAGACTTTATTTTGATATTCTAACAGTTGGATACCATACTGGATTGGTCAGTGTTTGACCATTGTAACATATCAAAGCAAAATAACTGAAGCTGAATTTAAAGAAAAAGTGTAAACAACCTCTTAAAACATATGTATTAATATATATAAGCAACCCCAGACACTTATAATGTCAATATCATTTTGTTCCAGAAATATTATTTTAATCCTTAAGTAACGTTTCAAAAAAAGTTTCACATTTTACGCTGACTTCTAAAGTTGCAAGAAAGGTGTTAGGAAATTCCACTAATTGGAAAGGGAATCCAGGTTAAACACCGAGCAGCTTACATTCCTCGCAGCTCGAGTCAAGACCAGAAGACTCCCAAGAGATCAATTACAGTTTCTTAAATGTGTAAAGAATTGTACATTGACCTTAACACTAAAACACGTGAAAGAGATCTTAGAACAAATACTGATTTTCCGACTTAAACAGTTGGAAGTGTGAATAGAGGTTTTCCCTCCTGCCCTTAAATAAAAAGTAAGAAAGAAAATAAAAGAAAAATATTATTTTAAAACATGATACACTTTCAGTCTTTTCCTTTTTTTTTTAATTTTCATGACTCACAATGGAGTTTGAAACATTTTATCATAAATATAAATGTGCCATAGTATTATTATATTATATATATGCAATCAATTCCCTTATATGATTAAAAAAAAAGAATCTCATTTCATCTACAAAATAGTGATTTAACTATAGATGTATAATTATATGACATGAAAGTAAGTAAACAGGCCCATAAGTATAGTAAATAGGCCACATAAGTGGAAGGAAAAAAAATATTACTCTTTTAATATTACGGTGAATCAATTATATTTTGTAACGGTTACATATTTTTTTATTTCTGACTAATACCCAAAGGTTCCTAGATTCATGCCTATACTCAGAAATACAGGTATGCAGGGAACCTGTTATCCAGAAAGCTCTGAATTACGGAAAGGCCTCCCATAGACTTCATTTTATCCAAATAATCCAAATTTTAAATGATTTCCGTTTTCTCCATAATAATAAAACAGTAGCTTGTACTTGATCCAAACTAAGATAGAATTAATCCTTATTGGAAGCAAAACCAGCCTATTGGGTTTATTTAATGTTTTAAAATATGATTCTATTATGGAAAATGTAAATTTTCACGTAATGTTTTACTGCAAGGTTACTTTGTTGCATTGTACCGGTTTGTATGTGATTAATAAAAGCTTTGTACTGGGTAAAGATTTGTTGTGAATTACAGAGATCCACAAATTATAGCACAGCTATAGGATCCCTTATCCGGAAACCCGATATCCAGAAAGCTCCGAATTACGGAATCCCATAGACTCCATTTTATCCAAATAATCCAAATTTTTAAAAATGTTCTCTGTAATAATGAAACAGTATCTTGTACGTGATCCCAACTAAGATATAATTAATCCTTATTGGAAGCAAAACCAACCTATAGGGCTTATTTAATGTTTAAATTAATTTCTAGTAGACTTAAGGCATGAAGACCCAAATTACGGAAAGATCCGTTATCCGGAAAACCCCAAGTCCCGAGCATTCTGGATAACAGGTCCCATACCTGCATTCTCAACTGCTGCAATCTCAAGTGATCACTGAATATTCATTCAGGACTGGCTGTTGACTACACAGAACAAAACAAAGTGATCTAAAGTATGTGTTCTGCATAATAGGTGACTTTGTAATTTTATATGATATATTTTTTATATGATATCATTTAAAGTCTCTCTAAAAGCAATTTTTTTTAAATAATGAAATATTTTGAGATGGTGTTTTTTTGGCAAGATTTTTTTCCAATAAAGATGTTGAGTCATGTTCATTCCACGATCGAACGATTTTACTTCGACTTCTAAAAACGTAGCCAAATGTTGGCTATAGGTTCTAGGAGGCCCCCATAGGCTAACATAGCAATTCGGCAGGTTTAAGGTGACGAAGTGTCGAAGTCGAACTTTGATTTTCAAAATCAAACATATTTTTACCTCAAATCAAAGTCGAAGTTGAATTTAAGCCTATTCGATGGTCGAAGTACCCAAAAATTATTTCGAAATTTGAAGTTTTTAAATTCGAAAATTCACTTCGACCCTTAGTAAAACTGCCCCTTAATGTATGAAGAACAAAATAACAGAAAGATTCATTACCAGGAAAACCCCAGGTCCCGAGCATTCTGGATAACAGGTCCCATATCTGTATTAGCTTTCTTCTTCTGACTCAAAGCTTTCAAATGGGGGTCACTGACCCCCATCTAAAAAACAAATGCTCTAATTTTCATGACTAATCTTACTATTAAGGCCTCTCCTATTCATATTCCAGTCTCTCATTCAAATCAGTGCATGGTTGCTAAGGTATTTTGGACCCTAGCAACTAGGGATGCACCGAATCCACTATTTTGGATTCGGCCGAACCCCCGAATCCTTTGCAAAAGATTTGGCCGAATACCGAACCGAATCCTAATTTGCATATGCAAATTAGGGGTGGGAATGGGAAAACATTTTTTACTTCCCTGTTTTGTGCAAAAATTCACACGATTTCCCTCCCTGCCCTTAATTTGCATATGCAAATTAGGATTCGGATTTGGTTCGGCCAGGCAGAAGGATTCGGCCGAATCCGAATCCTGCTGAAAAAGGCCGAATCCCGAACCGAATCCTGGATTCGGTGCATCCCTACTAGCAACCATATTGCTGAAATTGCAAACTGAGAACTTCTGAATAAAAAGCCAAATAATTCAAAATCCACAAATAATAAAAAATTAAACCTAATTGCAGATTGTCTCAGAATTAGGATTCAGACTTTTTCAGCAGGATTTGGATTCGGCCGAATCCTTCTGCCTGGCGAACCGAATCCGAATCCTAATTTGCATAGGCAAATTAAGGGCAGGGAGGGAAATTGCTTGAATTTTTGCACAAAACAAGGAAGTAAAAAATGTTTTCCCAGTCCCACCCCTAATTTGCATATGCAAATTAGGATTGTGATTCAGTTCGATACACGGCCGAATCTTTCGCAAAGGATTCAGGGGTTCGGCCGAATACAAAATAGTGGATTCGGTGCATCCCTACTCAGAATATCACTCTCTACATCATGTTAAAAAATGTCCTCAATCCCTTAAACAGAAGCACATACAACATGGGAGAGATGCATGATATATCACACTTTTTCTTTCTTCAAATAATGGTATAGTCATTTGATTAAAAAATAATCTCCCTACTCAATCACATGGCTCTGATGAACTGTTAAACCAAGACTCACTGTTTTCCACATTGGAACCTATAAGTATTTAGACACTAGAGCTGATGATGACTGTACATAAAGTAGAGCTGCTTTTCTAAAGAGAAATTGCCTGTTAAATAATAAGAAAAAGGGCAATCATAGGGATGTTGGGAGTTGCAGTACAGGTGTGGGATCCGTTATTGAGAAAGCTCCGAATTACTGGAAGGCCATCGCCCATAGACTCCATTATGATAAAATTATTAGCATTTTTAAAAATGATTTCCTTTTTTCTCTATAATAATAAAACACTACATTGTACTTGATCTTAACTTAGATATAACGAATCCTTATCAGAGGCAAGATAATCATATTGGATTCATTTAATGTTTTACTATTTTTTTAGTAGAATTAAGGTATGTGGATCCAAATTACGGAAAGACTCCTTATCCTGAAAACCCCAGGTCCCGAGCATTCTGAATAACAGATCCCATACCTGTACACCAATTGATGTAAAGCCACAGATTGCTAATCACCAATAAAAATTCATTATACCTTAACAATCGGGTTCAACTGGTTCAGGGCCGAAAGAGAATGCCCAGTCTGACCTGTCCTAAAAGCACCTCTCCTTAAATCGAGGAAATTAAGGAAGTAGAGAAATGGAAGCTGTAATAAAAAGAAAAAAAGGAAGCCTTTATCAGATTATCTCCCTTTTAATCCTGGTCATTGTTCTCGTGCAGGATGAATTGGGAGCGGTTGTTGAAATATCTGGCTTCCATTAAGCAGCTTGTGATTGCCACAGAGATCTCAGCCTTCCTCAGCCACAGGTCAGCTTCTCTTTAAAATAAAGGGCAATCCTGCTGACTCAACTTTAAACCTCCGTCTCTGTTCAAGTCCCAGGTCTCCTGCTTTAGAGCTTTGATATGGTCTACACTCTCCCTTGTATCAGACTCTACCTGTCATCAACTCCTCCAGACAGGGCAGCTCACTCCAGGGGTTTGACCTAAGGGTGCTGTCCGGGTGGGCAGGTAAACCTTCTACAACTGCACCCACTTCCTAATCTTTCATATGCCAGACTGCCTGCAACAGTATCAAATTTGAGCCAAAAAACAGAAGCTTGACCTTTTGAAGGAATTTTGGAAAAAAAAACAAGTCTCGGTTACAATTTACCAAACAGTTGGGAAAGCCGTCACTCAACGCATTGATATGAGTGAATCACTTAAAAACAAACAAAATCAGTATGCAGATTAAATATAGCAGCAACACCACAACTGTAGTTTATAATGAGACGATTTCCTAAGGAATTAATATATATAAAGATAACATTCAGCAAACACATACAGATTTCCCGAATGCTAAGCCGAACTTCAGAATCTTGTTAATTAGGAGAACTGTATAGTTCAATTAATCAGTATGGGCTTTGGGTACTTGCAGGCTTTATTTTATAGAAAACATGGAATGGAAGGGTACTGAGTTTGTTCATACGGCTTGATAATACTATAATGTGGTCTGGAAACATTTTAGTTACCTCTTTTTGAACCAGAATAGTCTTGGATTGTGAAATGAATAAAAAAATTAAAGATGTTTTCTTATGCTAACCGTACGGGGAAGATCTGATTGTTTAATGAGGACACCAAACAGGCAAATCTTTGCATGATTAAGCCACCCATGTGGAAACCTAAAAATGTACAGTATATCTGATCAGTTGTCCCCCAAATCAACAATTTGATGATACAGAACACAGGCATGCTCACCAGAGCCAGACAAGAGAGAACTGGGGTCTAAAGCAAGGGCTTCTGCTTGCCCACCAACAACCCCATCGTAACAAACCTACTCTCCACCATGATACTCCCTTCCTCTCATGTTCAACAATTCTGATCCAGCTCTCACAGGGTCAGAGATTACAGGGCTGGAACTAGAGGTTGTCAGGAGAGGCACCTGCATTGGGCACAACTGTAGGGAGGTGCAGGGCAAGTACCGCTTTTGTCTTACGTACCCCTAGTCCAGCACAGGGTGAGAGAAAAGGTGTCTCGTGCACCTTCAACACAATTGTTAAACACTATAGTGATAAGCGGGGTCCCCATCACTACCCTGCGCTCATCAGTTGACCCTTGCACTCATCACAGCTTGTTGAGGGCGGGGCATGCAATCCAGGACAGTTCCACCCATCATAGTTGGGCCATCGCTGAGAGAAGGGCCATAGAATCATGTTTTTAAGATCGTGCACCCAACCTACAGTTGCCTCCTAGACACATGACTCTTCCTAACTATAGTTTCAGCCCTGATGCTCGCTGCAAAACAGAGTACTTAACTGGTCAGGATTTAACAGCCTCCCTAGTCAATATCTGAATAAGTATTCATCAGATATCAATTGAAGAGCCAATTATTTTGGCCCTATACACAGGGTCAAGAAAGTACAAAAGAACTAACTGTCCTTCTAGCATTAAAAATGACACCCAAAACGATTTCCTTAAACTGATCCCATCGCTCTGGGCACTTCCCATTCCCATCAATGGATGTTCAAACCTATGGGGCCAGTTTAACAACCCTTGTTAGTTACACCACATAAATCATCTTCTGAGTTATTTCTGATTTTCACTGATGCAGAAAGTGCGCACAGAACAGTATGTCTTAAATTTAAGGCAATGCTTGTTCTTTTATTGCCACTTTCTAAACTTATAGGGTGTGAGACCCTGAACTTTAATGCAACTGCTCAGAGGGGTTGATTAAATTCTGATGAATTTACGGTCCATCATTAAACACTTTCCTGACAGTCGGGAAAGTCTTCATAACTGATAAAAAAAAAACCTTAAACTGATGGGATTGTTTCAGAAATCCCTAGTCTGAATTTGAAATTAAATCTTTAAAATGAAATAATTTTTTAAACGATGGCATGCATTTTTTTAAGCCCCCTTTATGAATGTCTTTGGTCAATATTGGAAATACACAAGACTATGGGGGTTATTTATCAAAGTCTGATTTTATCTCAGCATTTTCTGCTGCAAACTCTGATCAAATCCGCTTGGGTTTTTACGCTTATTTATTATTACATTTTCCCGAAAATTTGCTTTGTGAGATAAAATCAAAGCGAGTTTTTGGATTTCCACGATTTTTCACCCGAAAACTCACATGAAACATGCAGTTTTTTGCCCAAAAACTTCGGAGTATTGCACGAAACCCAGCGCACATCAAAAAATCAACGAGACTTCTCCCATTGACTTATATGCAACCTCGACAGGTCTGAGATGCCAAATTTTCTGATTCTGACTTTTCCATTAGGGATGCACCGAATCCAGGATTCGGTTCGGGATTCGGCCTTTTTCAGCAGGATTCGGCCGAATCCTTCTGCCCAGCCGAACCGAATCCGAATCAGGGGCGGGAGGGAAATTGCATGACTTTTTGTCAGAAAACAAGGAAGTAAAAAATGTTTTCCCCTTCCCACCCCTAATTTGCATATGCAAATTAGGGTTCGGATTCGGTTTGGTATTCGGCCGAATCTTTCACGAAGGATTCGGGGGTTCGGCCGAATCCAAAAAAGTGGATTCGGTGCATCCCTATTTTCCATCCTTGGGGTTTAATAAATTCCGAAACAATTTTGTGATTTTTGCATTCGGAGTTTAGTAAATAACCCCCTATGAGTGATGATTTCATCTTTCCAGAATATAGGATGAAGACGAATGACAAGTTAGCAATACAGGTATGGGACCTGTTATCCAGAATGCTCGGGACCTGGGGTTTTCCGGATAACGGATCTTTACGTAATTTGGGTCTTCATGCGTTAAGTCTACTGGAAAATCATGTAAACATTAAATAAACTCAATAGGCTGGTTTTGCTTCCAATAAGGATTAATTATATCTTAGTTGGGATCAAGTACAAGCGACTGTTTTATTATTACAGAGAAAAAGGAAATCATTTTTAAAAATGAGGATTATTTGGATAAAATGGAGTCTATGGGAGACAACCATTCTGTAATTCGGAGCTTTCTGGATATTGGGTTTCCGGATAAGGGATCCTTTACCTGTACATCGTTTGTAAGCCAGAACCATATTCATTACATGGTGCTGGACTATATAAACATCCTTATCAACTAATGATCAGCCAACAATGTCCAGGAAAAGCAGTTGTTTAAACTGTGTATGGCAGAGGCATTTGCCCATTTGGTTTCCTTATACATTTCATACGATATCTTAAAAGAAATTGTCACATCAAAAAAGCAGCCGTCAAGAACATGCACAAACACAGCTTCTGCCCTGGGGCAACAACACTATTTATTTTTTAAAGAGGTTTGATGTTGCCGCTTGTACAGACACCATGTCGGTTTCCAAAAAACATATGCAGCCTCACACTTTTCTGTGGGGTTTTCATGAACACACTCGCAATCACCGCAATCGCACTCCATACACCTCAATGTACAAATGTGTAGAAATGCGTGACAACGAAAAAGCCTCAAGTCTCCTACACAAATAAATATGAATATTCCCCCAAGACAGAAACTGTGTTTTTGTAACTGTCTCAGCTTGGCTTGATCAGTTGTAATAATTTCAAAATAGACTTAAAGTATTAGTAGAGGGGATAATGGCATAGTGATTGACACGGCTTCTAAACTATTGGCTCCTGGCTTGATTCTTGTGAGGCTACTGAGAAAGGCAGCCAGATCGCATTACCTTGCGGTGTCTAAACACCAGATTAAATCACTGATCCTTCCCTTAATGAAAACATCTTTAAATGTAAAACACTAAACACAAGTAATCATACTCTTATCGCAGGTGAAATGTACATTTTGGGGCAGATTTATCAAAGGTCGAATTTAGAATTTTCGAATTAAAAAAACTTTGGATTTAGAAGTATTTTTTGGGTACTTCGACCATCAAATAGGCCATATTCGACGTTAGATTCGAATTGAAAATACTTTGAATATTCGCCCATTCGAAAATCGAAGTACTGTCTCTTTAAAAAAAAACTTCGACTTCGACACTCCGCCACTTTAAACCTGCCGAATTGCTATGTTAGCCTATGGGGAACTCCTAGAACCTAGAGCCAAAATTTGGCTGAGTTTTAAAAAGTCAAAGTTTTTTTTTTGAAAATTGTTCGTTCAAACGATTGCTACGATTGATCGAAAACGGCCAAAAAATCCAAAAAAAAAAGTTCGACTATCGAATTTGGCCAATTCGACCCTTGACAAATCTGCTCCTCAATGAAATGCATTTTATAAAAATATGTTAATTTTAAAATAATATAGTAAAAAATGAATTAAATTTTAGTTCATGGAGCATGACATGGGGACACTTTATTACTGTATGTAGTAATTAGTAATAGTAATTCGTTTTTCAAGGGGAGGTATTTTTTAAGAACCATTTGACTAAAAAAAAATTTAGGTACAGATATGGGACCTGTTATCCAGAATGATTGGGACCTGGGGCTTTCCGGATAATGGATCTTTCCATAATTTGGATATTCGTAAGTCTACTAGAAAATCATGCAAAGATTAAATAAATCCAATAGGCTGTTTTTTCTTCCAGTAAGGATTAATTATATCTTAGTTTGGATCTACAGAGAAAAAGGAGATAATTTAAAACAATTTAGATTATTTGGATAAAATGGAGTCTATGGGAGACGGCCTTTCCGTAATTCAAAGCTTTCTGGATAACGGGTTTCCAGATAATGGATCCTATTTCTGTATATTATATCATGAGGTCAGTTTATTCTTTCTATATGTATCAGGGATACACTGAATATATAATATCTGGAGATGAGATAAGTAAATAAAACTGATGACAAAATAATGTCAAGTTTTAAAACCACATGAATTTAAAGGGGTTATTCACCTTTAAATTAACTTTCATTGTAATGAAAAGAGTGAGATTCTGAGACAATTTTCAACTGGTTTCCATTTTCTATTATTTGTGGTCTTTTGAGTTATTGCACTATTCATTCATCAGCTCTCCAACTTGCAATTTCAGCAATCTGGTTGCTAGGCTCCAAGTTATCCAAGAAACCATGCACTGATACTGGAATATGAATAGTAGAGGCCTGAATAGAAAGATGAGTAATACAAAGTACCAATAACAATACATTTGTAGCCTTACAAAGCATTTGTTTTTAGATGGGTTCGGTGACCCCCATTTGAAAGCTGGAAAAAGTCAGAAGAAGAAATCAAATAATTCAAAAACTATATAAAAAAAAAAGAAGACTAATTAAAAAGTTGCTTAGAATTGGCTATTCTAGAACATAAAAATGAACGTAAAGGTGAACCACCCTCTTAAGGAGTTGGTTTATTAAAATTTGAGATCACATTTTTCTTTTTTCAAAACAAAAACTTTCAGACCATGTTAGCCAGTGTCACTTCTACAATATTTTTGTATTTGTTTGTTTTTTATTTGTTATACGTTTTTTAAGAAGATTGAAATTCAAATGTTTTTGAATTTAACTATTCCAAACTTGCATTTTTATGATTTCTAAAATTCTTGAACATATGATTGAAAACATTCGTCAGCTAAAACCTTGCAAGCTTCTATAGAAACCCATGGTAGTTGCATTTTTAGCATCCAAGCTATTTTGAAATTTAGGACTAATTTCTAGGCAATCATGGGTTTTTTCACAAATAAATGAGATCTACTTTTTTGGGATTCAGGTTCTTAAATATTCAAGTTTGGTGAATACGAATCCTGCAAAAAGTGCTGGGATTGGTCTGAATTCCAAACCAAATTGTAACGTAGGGTATCCCAAGCCCAGAACTCACTCTTCTGCCTATATTTGCCGCCTTTGGCTTTTGGAGGAGCCCTTCGCTACTCAGATGCCGCCAGGTTTTAGTGTGAAAGGACCAAGGAGAGAGTTCTGGGCGAGCAAGGGAACTGGAACGTGTAGTATTACATAGGGAAACAAGAAACGTAGTTGATGGCCAGGCCAGGTCAGTACCAATCAGGCAATGTAGTACAAGATCAGGAACAAAAGCGTAGTTAATGGTCACAGTAGGGTTTCCACCTTTATGTCTGGCTGAGACCGGGCAGGTCCATGACGTCAGTGGGTGTGTCTGTGACGTCAGTGGGCGGGCTATGATGTCAGTGGGCAGACCCGTGGCATCAGTGGGTGGGGCTATGATGCGGTGATCAGCGATTGCCTGATCGGCGTGTCAATCAAGGGAAGACCCGGGCAGCCCCTCAAAATACCGGGCTGTCCGGGTCAAAACCGGACAGGTGGCAACCCTAGGTCACAGGCTGGAGTCAAAAACAGGAACACGGTACACAATCAGAATCTGAAGAGTGGTCAAGCTGGGCTAGGGTCAGGCAGCAAGCAAGAGAAGGTCAGGGACAGGCTGGGTCAAGAATAGGTTTAAACAGACTTGGAAACACATAGAGGAACTATAGAAAATAGATCTAAGTTGGGCAGCGTGTTAGCAAGCACATGTCCTCTAAATATTTGAATTTTGCACCAATGCTGTGCACCGAATAAAGCCGAAGATACCCGAGCGCTTCGCAAACATGGAAGCGGCAACATCAGGAGCGGTGCATGAAGGAAGAAGACAGCGAGCATCCCCGCCGCCCCACTAGACCACCAGGTATTCTCAGACAGAAGCAAAGATCCAATCCTCGATTCGTATGATTTTCGGAGTGTCCCAACATTTGCCGTGCCTTGCCAATCGGTCATTCAGCCAGACAGGTTAGAAAATTTCTGTCGGCTGCCGATAATATCTCTGCATGTATTGCCGATCTGACGATTTTCAGTGGGAGACTGTCACCAGCTTTGTCGGACATAAACTTTCGTATGATTGCCCCATCGTCTGATCTGTTCTTTTACTACTTTATTTGATCTGAAATGTTAGTGGCAAGTCGGGAGATGACACCGAATGATCGTTCGTCCGAAATAGCAGGTAAATCTGCACGTCTATGGCCAGCTTTAGTTTGTTGATCTGAGTCAAATTTATGCTTATCTCTTAATTAGATTCCAAATTACCCTATAAATGTCTATTGAGTTTTTAGGAGATAAAACACAAGTTATGTTTTTCTGGCCCAAAGTATAATCCAATGCTTATTGAAAAGATATACTGTTGAATGACATAAAAGTATTTTGAGTCTTTATAGATTGGGTGTTTACATTTTCCAGTACTGTTTGGTCAATGCAATTGTTGCATTTATTTTTGACAATTATTTTTAGAGAAGGAAATGTTTTCTAAACTCTAACCCTTCTGCGGGGTTTTCTTCCCAAATAGATTATCCAGTTTCGAACTATCAGACCCTAGGGACAAAAAAAAAATAGGTTCTCTAACCCTGACATTAGACCCAATAGGCCCATGGGATGCTTAACGATGTAACCTAAGTGTTGCATAGTCAGGTTTTTGAAGGCTTCGGCGTTCAATTCCATTCCGGAAAGCTAAAGACTTTGTGTACTTTAGGGCACTGAAAGGTAGAGTGTTCAACAGGTCAGATATATTTGTTTTTCAAAATCGAAAAAATTGTGACATTATGACGACTTTGAATACAGGCTGGAAAATGTTTTTTTTACAGAACTGACTTAAAAGCCCTTACTAATAAAATGCTAATAAAATGCCCTAATTCTTCATTTACAAAAATAAACCATAGAAACAACCCAATTAAGCTCATGGATAGGAAATATAGATACTAAAGAACTTATTATGAAACACTGGAAAAACTAACGGTGGAATGTAATAAAAGTCGGTAATGGAAAAACTATTCGCAATGCGAAAAGTTATGCCTTTGCGCAAAGAAATTTATATAGCTTTTGCGACCCGGAAACTGTTTAGCACCCACTTCCGACGGTGGAAGACCTTTTGCGAATTTTATAGTTTGCGCCAATGCGCAGTAAATGTAATAAAACTTCTTACTGAAAAAGTCGTTTTGTTTGCTCCAAAAGATTACGGCAGCTTCAAGCACTTCTTGAAAGTGCGCAATTACAATTCGCAATGTAAAAACTGTTTTACGGAACAGTATTACATTATGTGGAGATGTGGATTCTTATTCTTATTGGTGTGAACTGTTTTGCCCTTTGCGACTTTTATTACATTCCCCCGTAAGACTTAAAACTAAATGCAAATTGTTGGGTTGGACTCAAAATGCCGAAAGAATTGATATATAAAATATCAAATATATATATATATATATATATATATATATATATATATATATTTATGTATGTATATCATTCAGAAAGGTACTTGCTCCCATACATGCTACTTTGCCACCTGCAGTGAGCGCCAATACAACCCTTCAAGCTGCTCTGATGAATCACATACAAGAGTTAACAAAACACTTCCTTCATTAAAAACAGTTGTCACAAATAAATCTATATTAGCTGCTTTGCAAATGATTCGCAGCAACTGAACTGGACCAAACGTGGTTATTACAGCCGTGCTTCCAATACAGAACCAGGGGAAACAGACTGCTCAACATACTGAATTTAAGTTTTTATTGGGGTGTCACAAGTTGTGGTGGACTTATATGGAAATTTTTTGAATTGTTAAAAAAAAACTAAAAATGCTGCATTGTGGATAAAAACATAGCAAACTCTACTGAGGACACGCTGGCCCTGGATTGTCCAAAGAAACTGCCGGGCAACTGATCAAACACGGAGGTGTTGTTCTCAGATAAACAATACCTCCCGGGTAGTGTATTTTTCAACGAAGAAGTTTGCATTTATATTCAAAGAAAGATACCCATAGTGAATATTAATTTGTGAGACAATAGCCACATGCTGGTAGTAGACTGATCAAAACTAACTGACTAGTTCATGAATCTCCGAATTATCTTCTATGAATACTTTATAGGGCCGCGTAGTGTCCTGTCCTATTGGCTTGGCAGCAATTATTGTTAAATACTCGTCAATCACGAATCTTGAAAGCAGCGGGTACACTCAGATGCACAGGGAACCCCTGTGGATTCCAGTGTTCACCGACGCCAACAAGGAATTAGTGCGTATGATAGTAACAAGTCCGAAAAGAGGTACCGGCAATAATTAGGCAAGGCGTAGTCAAAAAGGAGCAAAATGGTCGAGGCAGGCGGCAAGAATCGGAGTTAAAAAAACAGGATATTCCAAACAGTAATAACGCTTGGGCAGAATCTGTAAACAGAAGCCAGCTTGGGCACTGTTACAATGGAGACAGGCCCTTTTAAAGAGGAATTGGCAGGAAAAATTCAAATCTGGCGCAGAAAAATTGACGTCACAACGCTCAGAGTCAATCGCTGGCGAAGCGACGCCAGCGTCACTTGCACCGAGTCAGTGCGGTTGACGTCAATGGAGGCGCACGCCTGTGCGTCAGCAGACGAGGAGAGATGCACCGGGAGTTAAGAGACCGAGAAATTAACTGTACCATAGAAACGTTGAGTCTTCCCATTCTGTAAGCAATTACACAATGTGTCACCCACAGTGTCTGAACATGGTGCAAGAAAGATTTACCTTAGAGCTTCTCAGACAATTTGGTGGAGTATTTTTTTCAACCTTTATATTTTATGCAAATTAGCCACCTGTGTGCATATGGAAATGCCATAAAACAAAGTTCCAATTACACCGCTAGTTGACTATTAAACAGAAACTGAGGGACATATTCTGCTTGGACCTAAAGAAACAAATGTGCAAAACAGAACAGACGGAACATAAATACTGTAGAACATGAAGGCAGGTCTTACTTGTCGGAGGTCAATGAACGCTAACTGCAGGGTATCCTCCTGAAACCCGGGCACAGGATCCGAACTTGCAAACACTAGAAAGGAAAAATCACAGAGATATGATTCATGTGCAGTCACAATGCATTGTGAATATTGTAACGTAATAATGAACATGTTATGGCTTTCAAAAACAGTCGAAAATTATGCAAACTGGGCTTAAACTTTAAGTGCAGGTGCATCTGATTAAAGAGGTTGTTCACCTTTAAATTAAAGGGATACTGTCATGGGAAAACATGTTTTTTTCAAAAAGCAACAGTTAATAGTGCTGCTCCAGCAGATTTCTGTACTGAAATCCATTTTTCAAAAGAGCAGATTTTGCTATATTCAATTTTGAAATCTGACATGGGGCTAGACATATTATCAGTTTCCCAGCAGCCCCCAGTCAGGACTCTTGTATTTGACTATATGTATTTTGTGGTCACAGCCTCATTGCACCCCCGCCTAAAGGTTTTAAAAATTAGTGGTGAGCACAACTTTCCCTTGTTTGTTATAGTTTATACATGTGCAGTGACCAGCTCCATGTTGTAGCTCCCACCCTTCCCAACTATAGTCAGGTGATCCCACTGGTGTCTAATAAAAGGGCAGGTAAAACTTAGTCCCTTTGTAAAATATATAATGAAACAATAGAATTCTTAAAGAATCAGATAAAATTGAGCATAGGACTGGCCAGATATGGGATGACTTTGACGTAGTTGGCCAGATTAAATATATTGCAATATATGGACAAACAATCCCTGTTTTGTTTAAAGGGTAAGGCATTTTTTAGTAGCAGTATGCACAAAATGTCTCTGTCTTAAATATATTGATAATGGGTTGAGTGCAGAGGAGTATATAGTTCACCAAAAAGCCACACACACGATAATGAAAATAATGTGCCTGGGTGCAGCATCAATAAATAAACTCTAAATCCAGCGAATAAGATCTGCACTCTCAGGTCTTAAAAATAATAAAAATGTATTGTTCAATCACAGACTCAGACTATATATATATATATTTGACATTTTTGGAAAACTTTTGGAAGATCAATATATTTTAAATTAAAGGGGACCTGTCACTTACACATTAAAAACTGTATAATAAAAGTTCTTTTCAAATTAAACATGAAATCCAAATTATTTTTTTTTTATTACAGCATTCATAGCTGTTGTAAACGCCATTAAAAATCTCAGCTGTCAATCAAATATTGTCTGCCCCTCCTCTATGGGCACCCTATGGGCGGTGCAGGCAATTACTTTCACTTTCCATTCAGCACTTCCTAGATGTCACTGCTCTCCACACATTCCCCTGTTTTCTTCACCGTTTAATTGTGTAGCCAGGGCATGGGGATGGACATCAGGTCCCCCATTCTGGTGCACAAACAAGATTCTGAGATGATGCAAGACTTGCCTTAATAACAGTGTCCACAAAATGGCTCCTACCTGCTTGCTGTAATTATTAATTCCTAGACCAAAGTAAACAAGAGTCAATTAATTTATATAGTGTAATTAAAGTTCATTTTGCTTGACTAACGTGATAAAATAGGCTTTGAAATAATTTTTTTAGGTGACGGGTCCCCTTTAACAAAAAAACCAGACTTAATGAGTCTTTCCTTAAAAAAAAAATACACACGTACATGTAAGATCATGAGCAACAGCAAATTAATGATATCTAAATTGGAAGTAGGCACTCAGAGAAGATCTTCCTAGAAGAATGTCTGAAGACAATATTCAACTCAAAACAATTCTTCATACCACAAAACTATTCATCATGTCACTTAAGTAGCCATTAAGAATGGAGAAAGAATTTACAAAACAGGTGAGCAGAACAGACGCAACATCTCAGCCAATGTCATGTCAACAACATGATAGATTGGGTGACAAAAGACAGGATGATAGGTCAGGTAGTGAGTATGTTTTGACAATGGTTAGGTTCATATGATTCTGTAAAGCACGCACTACAGCAGGGATTCCAACCTTTAGAACCCGTGAGCAACATTCAGAAGTAAAAGGAGTTGGGGAGCAACATTAGCATGAAAAATGTTCTTGGGGTGCCAAATAAGGGCTATGATTGGCCATTTAGTAGCCCCTATGTGGATTGCCAACCTACATTGAGGCTCTGTTTGGCAGTACTCCTGGTTTTTTTTATGCAACTTAATCTTACCTCCAAGTCTGGAATTCAAAACTAAGCACCTGCTTTGAGACTACTGGGAGCAACATCCAAGGGGTTGGAGAGCAACATGTTGCTCGCGAGCTACTGGTTGGGGATCACTGCACTACAGAGAGACCCAAGCTACGAGTCCTGTAGTAAGTGTTGAGTAAACAACTGGTGAAAATGGAGGCTGGGGCAATGGAATCAAGAAAATATATCGCTATCACCAAGCCCTTCTTGAAACCGACCTTTTGACATGTCATCCCTGTGTGGCTCAAAGGTTCAGTCTAGCCTTCATTATAACCCCTCCATGTTCTGGAGACAAACCTAATACAAAGCAACTAAAATGTGACCAAGATAAATTTTGCTGATTTTCCATCTGATTTTTGGTCAAAAACCCCGAAATCTTTAGGTTATTGCACGAAACCCAGCGCAGATCAAAAAATATTTGGTACTTCTTCCATTGACTTATATGCAACATCAACAGGTCTGAGATGCTGGATTTACAGATTCTGACTTTTCCAGCCTCGGGGTATAATAAATCTCAAAAATTCATGTTTTTTTCCCACAAAAAATTTTGATTGTATACTAAAAAAACACAAATTTTTCAGGTTTTTGGCATTCGGAGTTTATCAAAAAAAAAACTAAACTGCTAGATTAACCGGTGGAGAATTTTGACTGATTCCTCTACCTAATGTGTCTCAGGCACTGGCAAGTGTAGGTCACATTTTATCTAATAATATACACAAATCACTAAGTACAGTTTTTAAGTATATATTTTGCAGGTTAACATCTTTTGGATCATATAATTAGTTCTCTTACCGAGAACATCATATCTTGGCTCCAGACACCATCTTGTACTCAATCGCTGGGTTCTTATAGATAACTTCTTCTCTTGGCTTCAGACACCACCTTATGCTCAACTGTCAGGTTCAGTTGTTCACATCTCTAGACAATGAGTCTGGAATCTTTAAGACTTTTGACTTTAAAGGCAGAGACACATGTGAAGATTCTGGGAGATTTAGTCACCCGGCGACAAATTGCTCTTCTTCAGGTGACTAATGTCCCTGAAAAGTCTTCCTGCTGGCTAGAATCTAAATCGCCGGTGGGATGGCACTTGGAGCACTTTGTTTTCTGAAGTCGCCTGAAGTTTCCTCGTAAGAAAACAAAGTGCTCCAAGTGCCATCCCGCCGGCGATTTAGATTCTAGCCGGCGGGAAGGCTTTTCAGGGAGATTAATCGCCTGAAGAAGAGGCGGCTTTTCGCCGGGCGACAAAAAACCTCCGAATCTTCACGTGTCTCTGCCCTAAAGCTGTGGACAACTGAAGCCTGCAACTGAACGTACGGAGAGTAAGAACACTATGGTTGAGACTATAGTGCTATTATTGATCTGAATATGGAACTGATGCCACATTCAGGATGGCTGTAGGTCCCGGGTTCCTCAAAGTCAATAGGCGCTGTACAGAGATGCAATGGGATTCATATACAAAGGGCATGTTTGGACTTAAGTACCTATAATGAATGGCATCAATATGTGCTACAATTGCATCCATTTTAACACATCCACCCTTACAGCTGCATTTGGAGATGGCCTTTTCAAACACATCACTGAGGTCTTCTTATTTACTTCTCTTCTAAGTACAGTCTTCTAATCATGCTCCTAAATCCTTAGGTTGTTTACATCATGGATTAGTGAAAGCATAAACATATGCGGCAGGGAGCTGTTGACAGACCACTATGCTGCGACAATATAAATGAAAGTACAGGCACATGTCGTCTATAAAAGAGGAAACCTATATCCTACCCCTGGGAATCACTTATCACATGATCCACTGCACAGATGGTCATACATATTTAATTGTTCTTGTTAAACACACCTCCCAATATTCATAAGCCCATCAAAACACAAAAAGTTCCAGTGTAGAAAATCATTAGTAGGAGTTACTGATTAATGGACAATAAGTCATGTATACAAGGCACCGCCAGAACAGATTCTTTTTTTGTCCATAATTAAAGGGGAACTCCACACAAACAAAAGCCTTTTGAAAAGTAAACATAATTTCAAGCAACTTTGGAATATACATAAAATAAAAAATATGCAGACTTTTCATGATTTTTAATGGATTGGAACAGTTCCCTAAGCCTAGCCCCCTGCTCTCCTGCTGATCTGTCCGACTACTTTGCTGAGCTGTCTGACTACTGTTACTTTGTATCAACAGCCATCTGTCCTCAGCCTGCATCCTCCAAAACCCACAATTCCCTGCACACGTGATTTCAATAAGGAACAGAACATCACAGTGCAAGGCATTGTGGGTTATGTAGTTCCTGCATGCTGTCTGTAAGCTGTGGAGAAGTTGTTATAATTTGTAACATCAGTGTTTAGTCCCTCCTTCCCTGCCAGGATTTCAAATGATGCAGAAAGAGAAGAACTGTTAAACAGCTGGATTTCAGCATAGAAAATGGCATTTATTCATACTTTTTGAAGAAACAGATAACTGTGATGGGTATATTAGGGGTTCCTGTGTTATGTGGGCCCTTTAAATATCTAGTAAATACTGATGTATATTGCTGAAACTTAAGTGAAAAATGTAAAAGACACTAGAAGTCATTACATAACAACAGGCATGGCATCCGTTATCTGGAAACCGATTATCCAGAAAGCTCATAATTATGGAAAGGCTCTCTCCCATAGACTCTATTATAATCAAATAATCAAAATTTTTAAAAATGATTTCCTTCTTCTCTGTAATAATAAAACAGTAGCTTGTACTGGACCCCAACTAAGATATAATTAATCCTTATTAGAGGCAAAACCAGCTTATTAAGTTTGTTTAATGTTTACATGATTTTCTAGTAGACTTAAGGCATGAAGATCCAAATTACGGAAAGATCTGTTATCCAGAAAGCCCCAGGTCCCAAGGAATCTGGATTACACATCCCATATCTGTATAAAAATGCATCCATAATAAATGAATATATGAATGAAGGAATCCTCTGGCTTTGATGAACAAAAAAATGAAAGCGCTGACTTGGGAAAACAATCCTAATTTATATCCTAATGCAGAAATAGAGCCAGGAGACCTTATTCGGCATTTAATCTAAAGAAGAGCACTAACTTGCCTTGAAAGCCTGCACTCTGAGCTATTATGTTCGACTATAACCACACTTTGTTTTTAAGCTGGCAATGCACACACGTAACCTTG
This sequence comes from Xenopus petersii, assembly GCA_038501925.1. Lineage (NCBI taxonomy): Eukaryota > Metazoa > Chordata > Amphibia > Anura > Pipidae > Xenopus > Xenopus petersii. Next base: position 16,616,381 of record CM076685.1, read on the forward strand.
ATGAAAGATACAACTGCTCCCAACATTAATAATGTAACTGTGCTTCAAGTTAAGGGTGTAAGTCCAACAAGCAATATGCACTAGCGGTCCCACGTGATTAAGGAATCGCATTTAACACATATAAATTCCAAAATCCTTTTACAGTAGTTTGGAAAGTAGAAAAAAAAAGTTCAGTAGTCATTAAACTGGGCACATTAAAATGTAGGAAGCTTTAGAAAACACCTCCCCTTCTATGTCTGTAAAACCTAAAAAGCCATTTATCAATACAGTAGGAAGCTACCTGCCATCTGTGAGTTATTTGCACACCCTGAGTGCTAATGGAAATGTCACTGTTGTAGCCATTAATCCCAAAATGTCAAAGGAGAAAGCTGAAGGAGGCCAATGCATCGAGGCATAAATCACAGTCAGTGGAGGGATGCTTGGAATGTGTCTGACAGGTCTTGTGAATGAAAAGCCAACAACAATGCAGAGTATAAACCCTGTTTAAAAGCCTCTATGTAACAAATTCACCCATTCAAAGCAGAGAGCTTCCTCCATCTTTAAAAAGATCTGTTTGGTATAATGTTGATATTTTGCTTCTGAAACACATTCAGAGGCAACATCTGTAAAGGGGTCACTTTGGGTCTATTGATTCTAAAGAGCTTGTCCATTCAGTGCTATGAAAGCATCTACACGGCGTGTTTGTGAGATTCATTGCCGAACAAAAGAAGTATAACTAAATGCAAGAGATGAACTAGCATTAGCCGACATCCAGTATCAAATTTCTCTTATATAAAACTTACGGGGGAATGTAATAAAAGTCGCAAAGAGCAAAACTATTTGCTCCAATAAGAATAAATATCCACATATTGCAATGTAACATTGTTCCTTAAACTGGTATTGCATTGCGAATTTTAATTGCACACTTAAGAAGTGCTTGAAGGTGTCGTAATCTTTTGGAGCAAACATAACGACTTTTTCAGTAAGAAGTTTTATTACATTGACTGCGCATTGGCGGTCTTCCACTGTCGGAAGTGGCTGCTAAACAGTTTCCGGGTTCGCAAAAGCTATAATAATATGTTTAGTTCTTTGCTGGCAGGAATGGCAAACAAATAGCAGACGTATGAACAACTACAGGGAATAATATGGAGCATCATGATAATGTGTTACATACCCCATTCCCTCAAGGAATGAGATGATTCTAAGAAAAACACATGGCATATTACACTAAAACTGGCCATAGACATGCAGATTTTAGCCTTGTATCCAGCAAATAATTGGACATCTCAATCTTCCGAACTGCCACAAACCATTCAGATTAAATAAAGTAGTAAAAGATGTTCTGGTCGTACGAAAGTTATGTCTGACAAATAGCAATGACAGTCATCCACTAATATCGTCAGATAGGCAAAACATGCAGAGAAATGATCGTTAGCCAACAGAAATCTTCTTACCTGTCCGATCGACTAAACGTCATGCTACGAAAAATGTCGGGAGGATCCGCGCTTGGTTCGAAATCTTATAAAACTTCGATTTGTACGACTTTATCTTTCCATCTATGACCAGTTTAAGGGTCAGGGCACACAGGCAGATTTGGGGAGATTAGTTGCCTCACAAGGAAATTTCAGGCGACTTCGGAAAACGAATCGCTCCGAGTGCCATCCTGCCGGTTATTTACATTTTAGTTGCCCCAAAGTAGAGCCGGCTACTAATCCCCCCGAATCTGCCTGTGTGCCCTGACCCTCAGTTCCTTTTAACATTTTGGACTGCCCAACAGCAACCATTTTACAGAAAATACTACCACCTCCTGCACCCTCAATTCTAGCAGCCACCCCTAAGATCTTGGAACCCAGTTCTAGCCCTGACAGCAATGTTAAAGGAACAATAACCAACAAATGAAAGTGTTTTAAAGGAAAGACAATACTATGCATTGTTGCACTGTACTGATATAAACTAGTGTTCAGAAAGGCTACTATAGTTTATATAAACAAACTGCTGTGCAGCCATGGGGCAGCCATTCAAGAACACGATAAACAGTAGATAACAGATAAGTTCTAAAGAATCCCATTGTATACTACAGAGCTTATCTGTTATCTGCTGTTTATCCTGTGCCTTTTCTCCTTTTTCAGCTTTGAATGGCTGTACCCATGGCTACACAGCATCTTGTTTATATAAACTATAGTAGTACTTATCTGTTATCTACTGTGTATCCTGTGCTTGAATGGCTGCCCCATGGCTACACAACAGCTTGTTTATATAAACTATAGTAGTACTTATCTGTTATCTACTGTGTATCCTGTGCTTGAATGGCTGCCCCCATGGCTACACAGCAGCTTGTTTATATAAACTATAGTAGAGTTTCTGAAGCAAACACACCAGGTGTACCAGTACAGGGCAACACTATATTATATCGTCATTACTGTTTTTTAATAACACAATTCTCGAATATAAACCTACCAGTCTAACCAACAAGCTTAAGAAATCTGAATCTGTGACTTCTCCATTCATTATAACATGAAGCATTACTTACATTCACACTGTATGACATCTAGGTTAAATTGCTGGATAGCTCCCATGCTTATCTGTTTCAGATCGCTGTCCAGCAGCATCTGTGTTAGAGATGTGGATAGATGTTTGCAGGTTGACATACAAGCTGTCTGCGCCACCTTTCCCTGGAAACAAAAAACGTTGCACGCATTAAAGATCTCACAGACAATCAAAGGCAGAGCACTCTTTTGTGTACCGTTAAATAACCTTGTCTTGTGTTACTTTGTGAAACTGATTTATAGTTGTTTGTATATTTAATGATGTATTTGTGCGTTCCTCAACCAACATTTTATTTGGGTGTAACTAGTGATGGGCGAATTTATTTGGCAGGCGCGAATTTGCGGCGAATTTGCCCGATTCGCCGCCAGCAAATAAATTCGTGAAAATTTGCGACAAAAATCCGCCGGCGTCAAAATTTTTTCCAAAAAAACGGACGCCGGCGTCAAAAACGGGTGCCGGCATCAAAAAACGGGCGCCAGCGTCAAAAACGAGACGCCGGCACCGTTTCGCGAATTTTTCAGCGTTTTGCTAATTTCATGCGAAACAAATTTTTCGGCGAAGCGAAACGGCGCAAATTCGCCCATCACTAGGTGTAACCAACACTTCATGCTGTGAGCCTCTGACAGATTTCACCTGCTCTGATTGCCTGATTCCAGTGCAGTGCTTTACTGACACGCAGCATGGTTGAATTGTTTACAGTTGGACAAAAAAATGTTAGGTTGAGAAAGTACACTAATAAACCATTTATGTTTCAAAAACTAAAAACCAAAACATGATAAAATCTGAGAAAATCAATAATTAATATCCACTACAGTGTGGGTACATGTTTATATCTAAAACAGTTCCCTTTATGATAAATATTCTTATATTATTCCCTTCCTGAAGTTGCATCAACAAATATTGAAATATATTTCATTGATGATAGTTTCTCTGCCAAAACTGTCAGTCATGCAGGATTTACCCATTTGGCATGTACCCATTGGTAAACAGCACTCAAAGTCTGTCCACCTTCTCTAGTCCATCCAATGAGTGTGTCCACATGTGAGTGTGAATTTATTCACCCTTATGGCACATCCCTGCACTTGAAATCCTTACACATTATAATGAATAATATGTAAATTAGCACAGGACATTAGTCATCAATGAAGGAGATGGAAAAAGTAGTTCAGATCCACAAATCATCAGACAGAAGCGGATAAAATACCAAGAGTGATCACTACCAATAGCAGAGCTTAGATTCAAAACCAAATGGTAATTACACTGGGAGACACAAGTTACTATTCCCCAAGCAGAATATTAAAATGAATGAAACAACAGGGAGAGAAAACAGAAATCAATGGCCCTCGTTTCATTTAATTACAAAGTCATATATTTGAGATACCTAATGGGCATGTCATTTTGATTTAATGGAACAACTAGTGCATTTTAGTTTAATGCACTGCTTCATTAAATAAACTCCATCTCCCATTTTTTTTTAAACAAAAATTGACCTGTGTTCTTCTTAGTGATTTTATACATTCCAGAAAGTAACCAAAGTTATAGCAATTTCAACAAAAAGTTTGGAAAGAAGAATTATGAATAGTGATGAGCGAAATTTTTCGCCAGATTTCGCTGCGAAAAAGACACCCATAGGGGAAATTCACTAAGATGCGAAGTTGCGGCAGGCGCAACTTCGCCGCACTTCGCCGCACTTTGCCAGGCGTATTTTCGCCAGCGCTCCGCAAATTCACTAAAATCCGGAGTTGCGCACAGGGGTAGGGTAAGTTTTCGAAAGTTGCGCTAGTTAATTCGCCAAGCGAAGCGAAGTTTCGCTAGCGATGGTTCATTTGCATACGGCGCGAAATTCAAATTTCAATGGAGGAACACGTATCACCACTTCAAATGCCTAGAAAACCTTCAAATCAGCAAATAAAAATTTTATTTTGCCCTACACATGTGCCCACTCTCTAGGTAAGTTGCCATGAGTCAGGAAATGTAGGGGGGAAGGAGGGGAGCCCCAAAAATATTTTCGATCTTTTTCAGCCTATCACCCATCATGTAGAAAACACGCCAGCGTTTTTTGGGACTTAGAAAAAATTTTGACTTTTTTTGAAACAATCCCTATCTACTCTATTGCGCTTCGCCAGGTCTGAGGTGGCGAAGGAAGTCTAGCGTAAAAGGTAGTGTTCAGTACACTGCGCAAGTTAGTCAATTTGCGTAGTTACGTCGCTAGCGAAAATTCGCCTGGCGTAAGGGTGCGAAGTATCACTAGCAAAACTACGCCAGCGTTCGTTAGTGAATTTGCGCAGTAACGAAAAATGCCAAACGCTAGCGAATTAACGCTAGCGTTCGGCGCTTCGGCGCTTAGTGAATTTGCGCCATAGACTCCAATGGGTGAAAACAATTGTTCTGTGTCAAAAATAATTTGTTGCCATTTGACTTCAATCTATTTTGGTGATTTTTTTTTTTTTGCTGTTTCGCAAATTTTCAGCAAAGCGAAATGGGTCATCCATCACTAATGATAAATTTATGCAAAACCTGCTCCAGGTAAGTGAGGCTGAAAAGGACCATGACATTAAAGATTTTTTAAAGGTCCAATGTTAGAGTTTTTTTTTTTACAGTAGAATAAACTCGAAATTCCAATCCTATCTTACTTAAGAAAAAACGTAAATATCTACAACTCGAACGAATATTACCGACCCGAAAATTTTACTAAATTGCTGGATTGCTGTTCTTTGCAGCAAGGAAACAGTGGAACTACAACCACAAGCAGCGACACTTCTACAACGTTTTTGGTTTTATTCTGTCATGTTGTTTTGTTGATATTTGTATAGCCTGGAGGAGAAATCGAGCGCTGCAGATGGATGGTCGCCTTTTCGCCGTTTATGAAGAGGACAGGAAGTGGAGTTTCTGTAAGTTATTTCTTAATAAAGGTTTTGCTATTTTAAATTTTAATTTGTGTTAGTGTTTTTTTTTGTTGTATTCTAACGAATTATTTTGTAAAAATTTTTGACGTTACTGGTCCTTTAAAAGTGACTAAATTATCTGATTGGTTTAAAGTCATTAATTTGATCCCTACTCTCCCTCCCTAGATATTATGTGTAACAGCAGCAGATAAGCATTTTTGAAGATGAAGTTTAATTATAAATTGGTTTCTTTCATGCTGGACAGGATGTAATAAATTGTAACAATGTTCTCTACATCCTCTGTGATCAGATGAAAGTGCGGAAACACTTGTTGTCTCTTTTTTATTAACGTAAAAACTTGAAAAACCGGTAAATTTACTTGCCATGTTGGGGAAAAAGTTTGCAAAAATACATTCCTCCCAGTCGGTACAATAAATACCTTTTTTAAATTGCAGGTCTCAAAATGGACTACATGCAATAATATGTGTATTTATTTGGATAATTGTTTCTCCTGCCTCTCCTATGTACAGTATATGGCAGCTTATATATTATACAGCACTTTATGCCAATAAGAGGCATTTATATACTGTATCTAGAGCATGGGATGCTGTCTATGGATAGCGAACCCTTATTGCACATTTTAGAGTTGCTTAGCTAATAATATTAAAAAATGAATGGACCCATTATAAACCACTTCTATTCCCTTCTTCTTAAATGCTTGATTTGAAGGGTATTTAGTAAGAACTGTTTTTTGCAAGAATGCATTGGTTACTACCAACAGGCCTACAAGGGTCAGAATTCTTTCCAAAAAAAAATTCTAGCTGCAATGCTTCAAAGGTAAGTGCCATTCATTTTAAAGTTACATGAAATAAATACATAAATATTCAGAGTCCCGCATTCCTTTTTGTATCCAAAGTCAACAAGTGCAGTATAGATTGTTTTCAGCAAGCCATACCCCTATATATATTTTACATCTAAGGGTAGGACTACATGGACATTTTCGGCGCGATCCAATGCGCTGCAACAAAACGCCTGCGTCAGATCGCATGTGATGGAAATAAGGTAAGTGAATGCATTGTCGCAGCGTTGATCCGATGCGACTGTCGGGCGCAGACGCAGCGCCTGTGACACCATGCGACATTTTCATTACTTACCTTGTTTCCGTTGGATGCGATCTGACGCAGGCAGCGAAAGCGTCCATTTAGTCTTACCCTTAGGGAGAGTCTTGGCAGTGAACTTTTTCTTAGTCTGCATTTGTCTATGTAGGCAAGTTTATCCGTTTGATAGTTACAGTGCTTGCAATATATGCTGCTGGTGTGAGTATTGTGTATGTGTCTAATGGAGGAACTCCACGAAGCGCCATGCGACAAAACGGCTGCGACGTGACGGATGTTCTGAAGATAACAGGAAGTGAAGGAGAAATCACAGGTAAGAACTAAATTTATCCGACTGTCGGATGAAAACGCAACGCAGTTGGATAAATGTAGTTCTTACTTGCGATTTCTCCTTCACTTCCTGTTATCAGCTACAACCTGGATGTCAGGCTGTGATCAGCAACACAATTAACCAGCCGGTGACGGATCCATCCATCCTCCCTGCCACACTGTGCCAATCAAGGACAGCATGAGGCCACATTTGATAAAATTAGTTTAGAGAAACCCTTTTCTCTGCCTTCAGCTGAGTGACAGGTTTTGAATTTAGCTTGTAAAGGTGGGCCACCCTTTCCCCACTGGCTTTGTACTGCAAGCTGTGAAAATAGGGCTTTAAGGACAATCAAAGGGACAATGGCACAAATGACTGACCCCCAACCCTTCAGGGAAAACAGCACCATTTCTGAGAAAGATCTTAAGGATCTTAATGGTATATATCCAGTTTATTAAAAAGAAAAATGTCTGCCGCAGTGGGGCATCAGAAGAATGGCTATTGAGTCGCACCATTGTTAAGACATGCAAAGAGATAAAGGTTAAGGTAATAAACATTGGGATGTGCAATGGGTTCTGTGTTGGGTTTGGTTGCACTCTACACCTAGCACCAGACTGAAAATCTAGCAGTAGGTGCCTCCAGATGCAAGGCAGCCCTGCCCTTACCACCCGAAATACGTAGGCCCAGGCCTAAGGCAGCAGGATTTTAGGGGGCGGCATGAAGCCCAACCACATCCGCATTGGTTGGAAGCTCTAGGGCTGATCATCAGCTCCTGACCTGATGATGAAAATGTGTGCATGTGCTCAAATGAAGGGGAAGGGTGACAAATGGCAGCAGACCTAGGGGCTCCCGCTATGTAAATCCAACCCTGGAAACGGCAGGCTGTAAGTATAGGGCTCCATTGTGGACTTTACCCATTGGCACTCCCTAAAACTAAGCATCTGAATGACATTCAACTAGAGGGAAGCCTACTTGCCTCTCCTGTCCCCCATGAATACAGTGCTGCCAAATACCAATGCTGTATTCATGGGGCACACAGGTCTCTTTGCTCCATTTTGTAACGCAGATTAGAAAAGTGAAGGCCAAGGCACAAATGTGAAAAACGGTTTTGCGTCTTTTTTTTTGGAAGTTTCACCCTGCGCTGCAACTTGTAATGACCCTTAAATGTTTTGTGGGTGAATTCTTTGTAAAAAAAAAAAATATTTTGTAATGCAGAGGAAAGATTTCATAATTTTTCATAAAAGTTTATCGTTAGTGTTTTAGAGGCACAAAGACACAAATTTACTTCAAAAGTGCCAGTTTCCAGTCTACATGGGGCTAACCAATCACAGCCCTTATTTGGCAGCCCCCATGAAAAGTGTTCACCCATGTGTGGTAACCCCAAAAATGGTTGGGGAACCCTGCTCTAGATCTATTTAGTTTTCTTTTGAGTTAGCTTTAGTGTGAAGCTGATTAATTAGTTTCCCAGGACTGTTTATTTGTGCCCTCTTCTAGAAGGGCCCTTCATGACTTCTACAAAGATGTCGTTTAAATTATTTGATGATATTAATCAGAAATTTCAACCTTAAAACTTTCTACTTAAATATTAAGGGGTTGATTTAACAACATTCAAATTAAAAAATTGTAATTTTAATTCAAACTAACACCCGTGAATTCAAATAATAGTTTCAAAAACTTGAATGTTCAATATTAATTAAGATAAAAATACTTGAAAAACTCAAAAACTTTGGAATCTAAAAGCCTGTGAGTTCATGTAGAAGTCAACGGGAATTGCCCTAAGCAAAAAATTTTTCAGTTTGAGATTTTCATGTTTTTCAAATTTTTTTTACGGTTTGTAAATCCATTGTAAATGATGGTAGCTCAAAGGTTAGATAAAAAGGTGGTTTATTCCAACAGGTCACTGACCCACATCACCTGATGCGTTTCGGGAGTGACTCACTCAATCATAGGCAATCATTGTAAATGATGAGTTGACTAAAATTCTTCATGATTTTTTTCAATCAAGTTTTTTATATTAAGATTCTTTAATAAATAAGTAAACATTTGAGTTTTGCAAAATCTTGACTTTATTCGAATTAAAATATATATATATTTTTTAAATTTCCCAAATATGAATTTTGATTAATGGGTCCTGCTTTGACCATTCTTCTTTAGTGCCTTCATGTATGAGATTTCTATATCAATTGATGCTTATCTGGGGTTTGTGATGCCCACTACAAAACAAAGTGTTCCCTAAGTGTACTTCACTCTTGGAGGCACATTTATCATGGGTCGAATTTCGAATTCATGTGAGTTTTTTTTAAACTCCCTTAAATTCGAAATTCGACTGGAGGGTTACTTAATAAAAAAAATCGACTATCTAAAACTCGGACTAATTTTACTGATCCAAAACTCAATTCGAATTTGACCAAACTCGATTCGAATTAGACCAAACTCGATTCGAGTTTTTTTTCTCTGAAAAAACCTTGAATGTCAGGAAGGCTACAAACATCTCCAAATTGGTCACTGGACCTCTCCCATTGACTTTTACAGTAATTCGACAGAATTTTTTAAAAAAAACTCCCAATTGAGTTTGGATAATTCCCTAGAAGAATTTGACCATTTTGACCATAAAAAAAAATGCTAAAATTCTAATTTTCAATTCGACCCATAATAAATCGTCCCCTTGGTTTTGTGGTAATATCTATATTACTGTTTGCCAAAAACTTCCAACCTCATTGAGCCTCATTTAATATTACCCTTTCACAAGTACAGGTACACTTGGGGCACAAAACCTGTATCCCTATGTGCCTTCACCGTCTGCCCCTATGTATACAGTGCAGCTGAATACAAGGTTGCAGGCCTTTGCAGCTCTGGACCTATTGGTTGCTACATAAAACCAAGGCAATAATACAGTAGATCCGTTACAGTCAATGGAAACTGTGACCCCCAACCACATGTTTAGCCATGAATGGTGTTAATAACTGAAATTTGAAAGGTATATGTAAATATAGATGACTCGGAAGTGCATCTTAACGGGACGCTATTAATCCAAGCATTATTATTCCTGCTTGGTTGGCCCCAATGGGCAAGAACATCTTTCCTTTGTAGCCCAAAAACAATTCTACACATTAATGAGGCACCCGCATTTGCTGCATAATAGTCACCATTTCCCAAAAATAGCTCCAGAATCATATGCTAATATGTGTTTTCTAAATAAAAAAAAAAACAAAAGTCACAGTGCCCTAAGGGTTATATTATGGTGAAATAATATAGATTTCCAATAATATAAAACATTCCTATTGGACACGAATATCTCTGAGCTTCGGAAAGATTATACAAACCACAGAGAAGCTTGCAAAGATTTTTAAAGACAGGAGTCTCAGTGCCAGTAATTCATTCTGGTCATGCTTAAAATATGTTCAGGCACAGCGTTATCACATTCTCATCAACGCATTATATTAAACCTCAAGCACAAGCAAACACCCCACTCTGTGCTTGGCTTGGGAAAGGTCATTGTATTTCTCGTAACTCATTTTCGACTCTGGTGACATTTACTATATTCCCAGCAAATTAATCCCACTCCCCAGAAATAAGCTTCCATATTCATTTCCCCTGAAAAAAAGGCATGCATTGTAAAATAGTAGATTTGAGCAGAGACAGCCTAATACTATCGACATTCATTACACACATGCATGAGCAATAAGAACACCGTAGAATGTCTAAAAAACAAATATATCAATCCTTATAATGTAATAAGCATTTTAAGGACTACAGTGATTACGATAGTGGTAATTACAACTTAATTCCATTTATCTGGCTGAAGCTGGAATACTAGGCTGCCATTATAAACCAAATTGCTGTTTCCAAAAGACAAACTTGAAAGGTTACCCCATTTAGGTCATTTGATCTTTAAAAATGTGGCAAATTTATCAATTGAACAAATCTTACAAATTAAAAAAGAAATACGTCAGCTAAAACCCAGTAAAACCCAGTAAACTTCCATAGAAGACACATGGGATTATGTAAAAAATAAAATGTGCAACATTCGTTATAAATCGAATCACCTATAGCAACCAATCAGCAGGTAGCATTTACTCATATATATTTCGTTTCCAACCAGAACCGTGACCAGTGTCACACAATCAAGTGTGAGATAAAAAAAAAACTCAAATCTCAGATCTTCAACCTTCAAATTAATTTTTTCCGCCATTTCAAGTTTTTAGACGGTAAAAAAAAATACAATTTTCAAGATTTATGAAGTGTAAAAAAAACCCCAAAAACTGGAATGAAATATTTCAAGCTCATGTAGATGTAAAGTTGTAATTTCATAATTCAAGCTACTTTTCAATTTGAGTTTTTCATTCGACTATTCGACCATTCGATAGGCGAAGTACTGTCTCTTTAAAAACAACTTCGACCAAGTACTTCGCCACCTAAAACCTACCGAACATCAATGTTAGCCTATGGGGAAGGTCCCCATAGGCTTCCTAACAATTTTCTGATCGAAGGCAAATCGTTCGATCGATGGATTAAAATCCTTCCAATCGTTCCATTCGAAGGGTTTAATCGTTTGATCGAACGATTTTTCCTTCGATCTTTCGATCAAAGAAATTGCGCTAAATCCTTTGATATTCGAAGTCGAAGGATTTTACTTCGACGATTGAATAACGAGGGTTAATTAACCGTCGATATTCGACCCTAAGTAAATGTGCCCCCGAATGTTCATAAATCCGCTCATAAGTGTTGGGTTGTACCAAATCCTAACCATTAGGGGCAGATTTATCAAGGGTCGAAGTGAATTCGAGGGAATTTTCGACGTAAAACAATTCGAAATTCAAAGTACTTTTTTGGATACTTCGACCATCAAATAGCATACTACGACTTTGAATTCGATTCGAAGTACCGTATATACTCGAGTATAAGCCGAGTTTATCAGCCCCCAAAATACGCTGAAAAACGCTACCTCGGCTTATACTCGGGTCAAGCGCAAAAACGGTCGCCGGCGCCCAAGAATAGTCGCCGGCGTCCAAGAATAGTCTCCAAGAATATTTGCCGGTGTCCAAGAATGGTCGCCGGCATCCAAAAACAAGACGCCGGCACCTCTAATGGGAGCAGAAACCCATTGAAAGTTACCAGAAGCTGCTGCATTTCTCACCCTCGGCTTATACTCGAGTCAATAAGCTTTCCCAGTTTTTGGAGGTAAAATTAGGTACCTCGGCTTATACTCGGGACGACTTATACTCGAGTATATACGGTAAAAATGACACTGATATATGAAACATGTCCTAGTTAGAAGTTGTTTGTACAGCCACTACAGTTCAGCCACTTGACAGTTGTATTGTACATTTCACCTGACGAAGGGGGAACACCCTCTGAAACGTTGTTTGATGCAATAAACACAATAGGGGTAGGACCCCGGTTTAATTCGCTCCGTGTGCCAGCCTCTTGTTCCAATACAAGTGATATCACCGATGACAACTGATGATATACAACATTTGCATGTCTTCTGCATTCTAAGATTTTTGAATTTGAAAGTTTTGACTTCTTGTTATTGACAAAGGATATTTTTCTTGTTGAGCCTTTTTTTTAAATCTTATTAATCCATATGTTTTGGGAGAAAAATAAACATTTGCAAGCAACGAGGATGAGCTGATAATAAATGCTGCTTCACTGACCAAAATTCTAAATAAAATAACTATTTTATGGCTTGAAATTTCTCAAGCAAAAAAACTTTCAAGCATAATAAATATCCTAACATCTAACTCTTTAATATGAATCACATTTACAAACTGTATAAAAATTTCCCCATCCAGACAAAATGTATAAATGCCAAAGCTTAAATCTACACGAGGACCACAATAGATTCCGAATGCGTCTCAATATAACACAAAACATAGACCAAACCCTATTAAATTTCATTATGGCAAATCCAAGTACAATTTTCAAACTCTGAATTTAATAAAAAATGTTTAAAAATTCCAGATTCTAGATAGAAGATGACCTCTATACCAAATAGTGATTCTAAATCAAATCCTATCCAAGAAGTGTACAGCTAGTTCAGAACCAAACGCAAAACAGAATTCTAATTCCGTGATAGTTGGCACTGCCATATCCCAAAGAATTATTGTATTACTTTCATGGGCTACTGATGCCAGGAGTAAAACAAGGGTATATTATAAAATGTACTATACTATACTAAATTGCATACTGATTTATCTTCCTAATTGTATCAAAAAATTATTTCAATTATTTAAAACTACCATGAAATATGGGTTTTAGGATGGAATATATCAGCTTGTTCAGCAACAATAACAAAAAAAATAAACATTTGGTAAGACCACAAATTTGGACAAGATTTTGGAAAAAACAATCAAGCGTTCAAACATTAAAGCTGTAAGCTTCTGCCCCATTATAGTAATAAAATTATGGCTCAATTTTCATAATAAAAAAAACAAAAGCTGGTTCCTTATGTCAACATCATACATTAAATCCATAGGATCAATAACTTTCTGCAAAAATAACAACAAAAAAAAAAAATTGACCACAAATTTGGAGAACATTTTGGAGAAAATAATAAGCAAGCATTCAAACATTAAGAAACTATATGTTTCTGCCCCCTTCTAGTAAGAAAATTATGCCTCAATTTTCATAAGAAAAAAAACAAAAACGGGTTCCTTATGTCAGCATCATACATAAAATCCATAGGATCAATAACTTTCTATGACCTTTTTGCTTAATTTCTGACCTGAAGAAGTTGTAAGAAGCTTTGTGCTATCACAAAGGTCCAATTCCAGATTGCAAGGCCTCTTAGGACTTCTTCAGGTTGGAAAACTCTAATGGAAGAGACAGATGAGCTCATGAGCAGATGACATAATAATGGCTTGGCCTTTAAGGGCCAACCTTTTTTTTTAAAGGTTAAATGTTTAAAAAGAGCAAATGTATTAATGCATAATGTTAGTGAAAACACAATGAGAGGTAATAAATTACTATTTTCACTAAAGATAGGCCTTCAAGCAGTCTTCTTCCATCATGGATCTACTTACCGACATAGCTGCGTGATCATTGCTGTTATTCTGAGGGAGTAGCCAGCAAGAAAATCAAAAGACAAAGAGAGTAGAGATGTAAACAGCAAAGAAATGTTAGTAGGAGTAAAGAAGTAAGCAGAGTCTAGAGAGGGGTCTATGTTTAGGCATTTAAATTTGGTCCCTTTGGAAGATAATCAAAGAAGTGCTTTTTATTCAAGTTCACTTAAATTTATACCATCATTTTATAGTTTGGCTTTCAAGCATGGTAACTGCCCATCACTGAATACTGTTGTAGCAAAGCAGAACAGACTTAATTTTTATACATTTAAGCATACATTCAGCAACTCTTTAAGCGTTTGTTGAAATGGTCATTGTTTGCTCCATTGTACACCTCCTTTATAGATATGGACCTGGAGATCATAATTCTGAAAATCACTTCTTTCAATTGGGAGAAAGACAAAAAGAGGTGCCATGAGAATTTGGGAACTAAAAGCTGTGCATGAACTAGGTGTAACCCAGCAATGACTGTATGGTAGGTTGGTTTGATAGAGAGCACACTGAGGGTGTTATTTACTAATGCAAAAATCACGAAACATTTGTTTTTTTTTATAAAACCAGACTTTTAAAAAATCACACATTTTTGAGAATTTATTAAACCCAGAGGATGGAAAAGTCAGAATTTGAAAATCTGGCATCTCAGACCTGTCGAGGTTGCATATAAGTCAATGGGAGAAGTCTCAATGGTTTTTTGATGTGCGCTGGGTTTTGTGCAATACTCCGGGTGAAAATTCAGAAAAAAGGTGAAAAGCTGAAAATCAGATGGAAAAATTGTGAAAATCTGATTTTTTACCGCAAATCAAATTTTCGGGAAAATGTAATAATAAATAAGCGTAAAAAACCTGAGCGGATTTGATCGGAGTTTATAGCAGAAAATATTGAGATAAATTGGGACTTTGATAAATAACCCCCTGAAAGTAAGGTGGGGTCGATTAATGGATAGGAATTTATTAGTCTTTATTAGGTAGCAGCTCCAAGTACGACTTTTAGGGATTCATTTTAGAAGGCCAGTTAATGATATCTGCTTTTACTTCCAAGATCTCCAATGCAGACCTTCTCAAAGATAGGCTATAGCTCTAATAACATTTACCACCCACAGTCTCATTCTAAACTACAATCCTCTCGTCCAGCTGGTGATACTTTTGCACTATATTTTTTGGAGTACTTAGATATGTTCTGGCTGAGTACACCCACACACACATGTTGTTATGGAATTGTGTCTTTGTTATTCTGAGCCAGGACACAGTCTACTGGGATATCAAACCCAATAATGGAGTATTAATTACAGTTAAAATCTGTTTTCGCTTCATATATATCATGGAAATATTCCAATTTAATTTAATAAAATCGCCAAACTAACTTTCACGACAAGCCATTAGTAGCAAGCGCCAGGGAACATGTTTGAACTTCAAAATGCTATAAAAGCATCTCTTTCTAGGAATTCTTTAGCAAGTTATTATTAGAACACAGTAGCTTCATAAACGTTACCATCTTCGGTTACAATTTGACTTAAGCCCACAGCATTTTTAAGACAATTACTAAGGTCGACGAGAACAAAAAAGATACTAATGCAGCATAAGTTTAAAAATATGTCCCAGTGGTAACTTGCTTTTATGAATTCAACTGGTGTAATATCGTAAATGGAAAATTCAGCTGAATTACACTTTTGCCGTGTGAACTGAAAAATTAATTAAAGTAAACCCTTGCTGTGAAGTGAAAAATGAACTAAATTAAACCCTTGCACACATAAAAAATCATTCGTGGATTTTAATGAACTTAGTAAATTGTTTTTTTTTATAAATGTGGTGCTCTCGATAAAAGGAATAAAGAAGAAAAGAGAACTCTATTATTGCAATGTTTATATTTTAAAGAAAGGTATCTGTCCTACTAGGATATTTGTAGACTTGTAAACTTCATATTAATTTGCCTATTATTATCTATCTTATCATTCGAAATTATTCCAGACCTTATAAATCATTTCGAATTTCAAGAGTATTCAAGTACTTTATACACTATTGTTGAAAGGTTTGGAATCACTAAAAAGTTTTTTTTTTCTATAACACAATGCCATCTCTAATGGTAAGTGCTTCACTGGTGCAAATTTAATCATGCGGCAGGACAACAATTGGAAACATACTTCTAAACTACACAAAACCTTATTTTTTTGGAAGAATCAAGAAGCCAGGGTACTGTCTTTGGAGGACTGGTTGGCACAACTGCCATAATAAAATGTCCTACAAGCCAGTTGCATTTCTGGGAATATAACTATAAACTGACAGCTAGAATACCAAAGCTCTGCAAAGGTGGAGCTACTGCAAGTTGAGAATTCTTTGATTAAAGTAAGGTTTGACGAACAGAACTCCAGGTACACCCGTGACCCTTAATTATATTTCTAAACTTTTGGGAGTAGCCTAGAAGGGGGACCCGTGGAAAGTGTAGTCTATGGGCCTCTAATCTCATCTAACACATCACTGAATGTTACAACATCAATGTTGTATAGTTTCTGATCAGTTTCATGTTGCTTTGGTGAATAAACATATCAGTTTCATGGTGATTCCAAACTTTTGAACACTAGAGAATACACAATATATTGCTATTGATATGAAATAAAAATGGAGCAAATAAAAATTTTTTTTTACAAAAAGGTTTCTTAATTAAAGAAACTCACGACCTCCAAAAAAAATCAAGCGAGAACGAGACAAAAATAGTCCTGTAAAATACATATTGGCAACCACTTATATAAAAGGGAATAAAATTCATATGATTTGGTCAACTTACAGGCAAATTAGTAAAAACCTGAAATGTGCTTCTTAAAAAATTGATCAGATCCATTAAGTACCCACTGGCTCTTCCATCTGGCTCAGACATGGTCCAGTCATAGTCGGCCAATGGAATGAATTCATCTATTTTTTGGTTGAGTTTTGTATATATTTCCTCTTCAGCTGAATGTCTTGCATCCTAACAAACCAGAAAACATTTAAGATTTTGTCAGTTCTAATAAATCAAGCAATATGTCTTTAATACTCATATTATACATATTAAACAAAAGGGGTTGTTCGCCATTAAATTAACTTTTTGCATAATGTAGAGGGTAAATTGATTTTAATTTTGAATTATTTGTGGTTTTTGAGTTATTCAGCTTTTTATTCAGGAACTCTCCAGTTTAAAATTTTAGAAGCTATCTGGTTACTAGGGTCCAAATTATGCTAGCAACCAGAAATTCATTTGAATAAGGTGCTGGAATTTAAATGGGAGAGGGCCCAAATAGAAAGATGAGTAATATAAAGACGCAAAAACATTGAAATGATAGCTTTACAGAGCATTTATCTTTATGTTGGAGTCAGTGAGACCCACTTGGAAGCTGGAAGTCAGCAAATAATTCAAAAACCATAAAAAAAGAAAAACAAAAGTCAATTTGAAAAGTTGCTTGGAAATACCAATGATCCTGTTTGAAGAACGACGTATTTCTGAGTAAAAATATGTATATATTTGTGGCAGTTCAGATAGCGTTTATACACCCTTTTTAACATATGCCCAATTGAATAGGCGCATTTCAAAAAGGGGGTATTGCTTTCCTGTAAGTACCTTGAGCCTTAAGGCTCCCTTATTCAAAGATGTGAAGCAGGAGACCTGCACCCATAGAGCCAAGTTGGGTAATTGGGGCTCTATTATATGTGACAGAAGGTTGCTGGCAGTGAGAAGCAGTACAGTAACTCTATGCTCTAAGTTATATGACATCAGTTGACCAGTATTCATCCCTATGTAAGACTTTGGTTCTACTGAGTTAAATTTATCAGGATTGAAATATATGAAGTGATGTAACTACAGAAGAAGCAGGCCCGCAGTTGCGGGGTCCCAAGGAAAAGGGGGGCCAGGGTCAATTTATCTATAGCCTTCAAATCCCCCCGCCACTCTTTTTCTCCTTCTTTAATTGACATACACGCATGCAAGGGGGGGTTGCGAACGGTGGTGGGTTGCATGCGGGAGCGGGGGGCAGCAGCGCGCTCTTGTTACTAGGGATGCACCGAATCCACTATTTTGGATTTGGCCGAACCCCCGAATCCTTTGTGAAAGATTCGGCCGAATATCGAACTGAATCTGAACCCTAATTTGCATATACATATGCAAATTAGGGGTGGGAAGGGGAAAACATTTTTTACTTCCTTGTTTTCTGACAAAAATCACGTGATTTCCCTCCCCGTCCCTAATTTGCATATGCAAATTAGGGTTCGGTTTCAGTTTGGCCAGGCAGAAGGATTCGGCTGAATCTGAATCCTGCTGAAAAAGGCCGAATCCTGGTCAAATCCCAAACCAAACCCTGGATTTGGTGCATCCCAACTAGTTACGACCCAGCATATATGACTAGAGCATTGTCATTAATGATTTATCACAGTGGCGTAACTAGATATTATTGGGCCCCACAGCAAATTATTTTTCAGGCCACAAAAATGTCTACAGGTTGATCTGTTTTACCAATATTTATTTTAATGGTATATGAATTAGGGCCTCATGGGGCCCCTCTACCTCCTCTGTCATTACACCCCTGATTTGTCTACTACCAGTGTCGGACTGGCCCACCAGGATACCAGGAAAACTCCCGGTGGGCTAAGGTGTCAGTGGGACCCCTTGCTTCTAAACATTTAGCCTATTTCAAGGTCATTTCCTATTTATTTATGGGAAAAAATACATAAAAAAAGGAAGAATATACAGTAGTGAGTAGAATAAAAGACTAGGAGAATGAAGAGGTTGAGTGAGGAAAATAGGAATAATAGTTTGGAAAGTGGCCCATAGTCTAAGGCTTTCTGGTGGGCCCCTGGCATCTCAGTCCGACACTGTCAACCACAGTCACCATTGAGTCTTTGATGTTTGGAAATAAAAATGCAAGCACTGTTGTTCATTTGTCTTAGACTTGTGTGTAGACAAATAGGTGGTTATGCAATTCTGTAGACCATTTTGTTTCAGATGATACATCATATTTTCTGTTTCAGGCCCTGGATTGATTACACAAGCTTAAATTGCTGCAATGCTTAATTTTTCCGTGTTAGTTTGGCATTGTACACAGTATGGCTTGAGATATGGAGATATTTTCATAATGAACAATTCTCCACCCACTGATTAATGTAAGCAATTAAGGGACAGGGGAGAAATTGTTTCTGGAAGATTTATTGTCTTAGAAGTCATGCTAGACACTAGTGCAGTGCTCCGCAGAAAATAAACTCTATAGAAAGCAGCTAAGCAAGTTGCATTATGGGATATCTGATCTTTATCCACACTCACTGCAAGGCAACTTTGGGCTACTGTGGGAGGCATATGACTTCCTACCAGCGATTTACATTAATTCCAGTGGTAAGGGGACTTCTACCAAGTGCAGACTTATGGTTCCAGCCACAGAAAATTGTAAAGAAATCGCACATGCTACAAGCCTTTTGCTCATGGGCAACCCCTATGTTGCTTGATTTGTGGGCCATGCATACTGCCACAAATACTTCAAATATACAACTGGAAGCCTGGAATACAAACTTCCAACGGGCAACACTTTTCTGCTGATTAACATTGTACATTTCTTTTTTGTATTATTTATAGAGATACTAAGGTAGTTTAGAGTACATAGTACATATAAGTAACAGAAATAAGCAATTCTACTGGTGTGCTATAGTTCATATACACATAGGTTTACACCCTCCAAATATTGCTTTTATTTAGTTATGTAACGCTGGGCAAATTATATACATTATTGTTACATGTGCAAGTACTAGTGATGTTGGGGATGACCCAAAGCCCACAGTGACCCATGGGTTGACCGCAAGTTGGGCAGGTTCAGGTTGAAATTTGGCCAACCATTGTGGGTTTGGGTTGGATGCGGGTCACACTGGGGCAGTCCACTCCTCTATTGCTCCCAAAAATTTCCTGTCTTGGAACCAGAGGCATTTTCAGTGTGCATTTTTTCTCCCTAAAAGGAACACCAGACTTGGTGGTTTGATTCAGTGGGAGATGGCTAACATATTACCTCCACCCCAAAGTAAATCCTTGTCCTTTAATATACAATATACCTGCTCGATAGCCACATTAGACAGAGAGAAAAACAAAGTGGGCAGATAGCATTAAAATACACCTGCACAGCAGAGCCCTGAGGGTAGAACTCATGGATCACCTTTCATGTTCATGTTTGGAGGAAAGACTCAAGCAAATAACTTCCTATTGCAATTTATGGCAGACCTCACAAAAAAAAAACAGCTGGCAGTGATTATGCCTGGAGAATATTAATGGGCCAATAATCTCCATCCCCCCCACCACTACCACCACCATCCCATTCATGACTGCAGCCATCGAACATAATGAGAGGCCATCCACTCTGGGGACTTTTGCCCAGAAATGATCAAAATTATGCAAAATAAAGGGCAGCCAAGATGGCCCCTTACTAGAAAAACAACAGGCAGAAGTGGGATATTTTCTTAAGCAAAGTGTTCTTGGCTTCACAGTGCACCATGATTAATATTTATTATTCATATAACATTTAGGAGTAGGTCTTTAACATGTATACAGAGCGTTCTAGAATAAATTAGACAGGAACCAAATACGCCAAGCCCCATGTTTTAAAGCTGCCCAAGTTTTTTCTCTTGTTCAATTTTACTGCCAGCAGAATGGAAAACCACTTGTCTCATTTACATGACCCTTAAACACAGATCTCATTTTATCAGCTCACATTTTGCTTAAATCGAATTATCTACATATTGAATAACACTGCTCCTGGGCTACATGATGTCAATAAATAGAAATCTATGATCAACACATAATATTAGAGCAACTGTAGATACTTAAATGACAGAGAAATATGGAGAAAATCAATGCAAGCTGCTTTCCGAGAAACAAAGCGCTAGGAAAACCGATTCCTTTACCAGTTTATTGCCCTCATTCAGATCAACGTGAACAATGTCAATGAAATAATATATTGAATGATGATGATTTGAAGGGAAAATATATTTTAAGCAAATGTATTCCACTTAACCACTGGATAACCATTACTTTGGCAAATAATAGTGTT
This sequence comes from Xenopus petersii, assembly GCA_038501925.1. Taxonomy (NCBI): domain Eukaryota; kingdom Metazoa; phylum Chordata; class Amphibia; order Anura; family Pipidae; genus Xenopus; species Xenopus petersii. The sequence goes on from CM076685.1 coordinate 16,637,320, forward strand.
TCAGATTTTAAATGGGAACTATCACGAAAATGAAACGTAATATAAGCTTCCCCATACTGAAATAAGAAACTTTCTGAATACAATAAATTAAATATTCGTTATCGTTTCTGAAATAATCAGGTTTATGTTCACTATCCCTCTCTCAGCATCTATTTCTCTTTATTTTCTCTTCATGCAGCAGTTGGGTGTCAGATATTCATTGACAGTTAGATCCAATATATCTTGTAGGGGGGCTTCCTTTCCTAGCAGATGTATTAGAGCTCACTCAAATAACTGATTCCAGTACAAACAAAATGTAACAAAATAACTGCTTTTTGTTGCACCGAAGTAGGAGCCGAGTTGAGCCGAATTGAGCCGAAGTAGGAGCTGAGCCATGCCGAACAGCAATTTTTTTTATTTTTTTTAAACCTTTGAGTGCTATTTTTTTTTTAACTTGAGAGGACCCTGGCCACTAATTTTTTTTTAACATGGGGGGTCCTGGCCGCTGATGTTTTTTTTTTAACATGGGGGGCCCTGGCAGCTGAATTTTGTTTTTACTTGTACCAATCCCTGGTCTCCAATGTTTTTTTTTTTACTTGTAGGGGGACCCAGAACATTTTGTTGTATGGGGCCCCACAAATTCTGATGGTGGCCCTGCAAATTCGGCTCCAACACGGCTCCTCCAAACCCAGTTTGTAGTTTAATGGTGTTTGTATTTTGGAAAAATGCTTCATGGTTGACCAATATGTGACCAAGAATCAGCCAGATATCTATTAAGCAGCTTTAAATATCTTGCTACACAAAGAGTTGGGTTACAGTTGGACTGGGCCGACGGAACACCGGGAAAAAGTCTGGTGGGCCCGTCGACCCTGAACTGCTCTCCTTGCGATTGCGGCCACAAAGGAGAGAACAAGCTATGGGAAAGGGGGTTGCAGCAAGCAGGGCCACCATCAGGGGGGGACTGGGGGGACAAGCGTACCGGGCCCGGGCATGAAGGGGGGCCCGGCAGCGCTGCATTTTTTGAAGATCCGGGCCCCCCTTACGAGCGCCCGAGCCGTACGTCTTGCCTCTTGCGTTGCCGAATGCGGAAGTGCCGAAAAGCCGAAGCGCCGAAAAGACCCGAAGTCACGGAAAAAGCCGAAGTCCCAAAGCGCCGAAAAGACCCGAAGTCACGAAGCGCCGAAAAGACCCGAAGTCACGAAAACAGCCGAAGCCGAAGTCCTGAAGCAGCGCAAAGACCCGAAGTCACGAAAACAGCCGAAATTGAAGTCCTGAAGCAGTGAAAAGACCCGAAGTCACGAAAGGAGGCGAAGTTGAAGTACTGAAGCCATGAGTTCAATTCTACTGAACACCAGTTTGTGTGTTTTTTTTTTGTTTTTTTTAATCCCCTGGCCACCAATGTATTATTTTAATATTCTATAGGCCCCTGCCACCACTTTTTTTTAAAACATTTTTTTTTGGGGCCCCAAATTTTTTTTTAACTCGTAAGGGGCCCCTTGCCACCATTGATTTTTTTTTTACATTTTTTTTGGGGGTCCCAATTTGTTTTTAACCTATAAGGGGGCCCCTGCCACCAATGGGTTTTTTTTCAAAAAAAAAATATTTTTTTTCACAAAAAAAAAATATTTTTTTTTCAAATTTTTTTTTGGGATCCCAATTTATTTTTAACTTATAAGGGGGCCCCTGCCACCAATTTTTTTTTTTTTTTCAAAAAAAAATTATTCTTTTTTCAATTTTTTTTTTGGGGCCCCAATTTGTTTTTAACTTATAAGGGGGCCCCTGCCACCAATGTTTGGTTTTTTTTGAGTTTTTTTAAAAATTTTTTTGTTGGGGCCCCAAGTTTTTTTTAACTTATAAGGGGCCCCTGCCACTGTTTTTAAAAAAAAAAAGTTTTTACAACTTGTGTGGGGGGGGTTTACTTTTTTAGCGCTGATGTCTGTGTGGTCTTTTAACTGCGATGTGGAGTGGGCGCGATATGGGGTGGAGCTTGGTCATCAGTGTGGGCGGGGCCCAGGGGGCCCTAAAAATTTTGTTGTACGGGGCCCCGTGATTTCTAATGGCGGCCCTGGCAGCAAGTATTCTTTAAAGGATCTGACCTCACTATGGGGGGGTTTGGGGGCCCTGAGGTGGCAGACCTAGTGGGCCCCCTAGTCCAACACTGCACTGGGTCATTGATGTAGTACTCTATTATGTCCCTGTTATACCCAAAGACCCCTGTTATGATCTGTTTGTTGGCCTAAAGGTTAAGCCGTTGCATCTGCCTGACTACCATTAAAAGTCAAGTGCAGTTGCACTAAATTATGCAGAAAGACTCTGGAGCTACTGCCACCTCCAAACCAGGCTGTTGCTCCCTTGAATCGAACACACACACTACTCTTGCGCCAAACGCCGGAAATGGGGCAGTAAAAGGACAAGTAAAACATTCAATGCTTCCAATTTACAGCAAAGTGCCAGTGCGTTTATTTTGATGCCTTGCCTCCAACTGCGTCAGGTGCAATGCCCCCTTGCGACCACAACAATGCTGGAATTCTAGGAAAATGCTGCATTATGTGATAGAAACATGGCGACTGTGCTTGAAATACACTTTCGTATTTCACTTGCAATAAGTATGGACCCTCAGGTGTCTATATAAATGTGGCCCTGACTTTAAACCTGATGAACAGTTGTTGTAGACAAAGAATAAAGGCTTGATAAAGGGGTTGTCCCCGAAACGTTGCATGCCGCATTGAATAAATTTAAAGCAAGGGTTTCACCCTGCAAGTACTACTTGAGTGCCAGTGAATTTTTCTTTGTTTGGAATTTTGAGGGGGTGGCCGATCCCCTATTTTGCTGGGCACCAGGTACTCTAGTTTTAGGAGGGCCAGGGTATGCGCTTGTAATTTGGAGAAGGAACAGTTGTTGTAGACCAGGGGTGTCCAACCTGCGACCCAAGGACCACATGCGTCCCAGGATGGATATGAATGCGGCCCAGCTTGAACTTCCGCCAATCCAGGAAACGTCATGTTGCAATGTCACGCACAGAGAGCGTATGTACGTGGTCGCTAGTTGTGTGCATGTGGGTGTGCGGCTTATTAGAGCAGAAAAGCAGTTAAGTGAGCATTCAGTTACTTACAAAGGCAGGTAAGCATTCTTCAGTCGCATCGCTATGCTAGGGATATATGCAGCGCCTACATTTGTGAGCCACTTTTTTCAAGAATGAACACACTAAGAGTAAAATTAGAACCAAATTATCTGATGAGCACCTTGAAAATGTATATTGATACATTAGTTTCTCAAACACAATGTCAACAATCTCACTAGGTTTATGATACCCTCTTTTCTTTTACAATAAAATAAATCAAAAGTTAGCGTTAGTGTTTGTGTGTATTTCGAGTGTGGCACCAGAACATTTTTCTTCTTCTAATGTGGCTCAGGGAAGCCAAAAGTTTGGACACCCCTGTTGTAGACAATACTATTCATTATATAACTGGTTGAAATGTAAAATGCTCCTGGATCATTTCCATCTGCAACGCAAGTGAATGAAGAGCTAATCTCCCCATTTAACAGCTGCTGGATACCGTTGAACTTTGTTGAACTGGAAAATTCTCCTGTTAACTGCAGTCGGGCGCTGTGGGAATTTTGTCCACCATCAAGAAGTGCAGCTTTTTCAGTAATGGGATTATTGGACATACCTTAAATGTAGACAATCCATAAAGTCTTGTTGTGTGCACTGTTTCAGGTGAAATATTTGTAATATTTGTGATAAACTCCTCCAGGTATTTACAGGCTTGCTCCAGGTGTGTGGTGTTGATGATGATCTGCACTAGCTGCAAAGCACAAAATACATCCGGCATGAGACGTGCACCACCCAAGGCCCACCTGATTTTCTTTTAAGCTTTTGTCCTTCCAGACATGACTGGTAATACATGGCAATTAGTGTATTACAGGCTGGAACTGATGGTAATCATACACTTTCAGTTCAATAGAGTTCAGCACATTTCCTTTACACACAGGCTAGAAAAAAATATGTTACAGAATAAGTACAGTGCTTGTTATGTTTTCCCTGCTACACGTTATACCTCCCTATTCCTATTTTTTGAAGGATTCTTATAGGGTTCCATTCTAGTTCTCGTTAGTGTCCACTGCACTGGGTGCCACAAATGCCCACCTGCACCACTGATACACACTCTAGGCCAGGGATCCCCAGCCTTTAGCAACATTCAGAAGTAACAGGAGTTGGGGAGCAACACAAGCATGAAAACTGTTCCTTGTGTGCCAAATAAGGGCCATGATTGGCCATTTAGTAGCCCCTATGTAGATTGGCAACCTACACTGAGTTCTGTTTGGCAGTACAGCAGGTTTTTATACAACCAAAACTTGTCTCCAAGCCTGGAATTCAAAAATAAGCACCTGCTTTGAGGCCACTGGGAGCAACATTCAAGGGGTTGGAGAACAATATGTTGCTCGTGAGCTACTATTTGGGGATCACTGCTCTAGGCAGAGCTCTAAGGGCTGGGACACACTGGGCGATTTGGAGAGATTTAGTCGCCTGGCCACTAATTGCCGCAACTTTCCCCGACCAATCTTCCCCAAATGCCTCCCCTCGCTCTGCGCCTGGCTAAAATGAAAAATCGCCTGTGCTAATCACACGCGGCGATTCGTTTTCCGAAGCTGCCCGAAGTTTCCTCGTGAGGCAATTTCGGGCGACTTTGGAAAATGAATCGCCGTGTGTGATTAGCGCCGCCGACTTTTCATTTTATCCAGGCGCAGAGTGAGGGGAGGCATTCCGGGAGAAAAGTTGTGGCGATTATTCGCCAGGCGACTAAATCTCCCCATATTGCCCAGTGTGTCCCAGGCCTAAGGGCTAAGCTACACGGGAGATTTCTGTGAGTCTGATTTTATCTGATCTTGCCATGCAACTGCACGCAACAGGAAGCTTTAATATAATGTTGGATCAGAGAAAGTCTTTTGTTCATGCGTTTACATTTGACAGTCAAAGTATTTCACGAAAAAAGAAATCTTTCATCAGATTTTTGTATCAGTCTCATTATTTACTTACCCATTCAAGGGCATCCGACTTGTAGGAGACAATCTCTCGATCCAGCACCATCTGACAAAATCTCCCGTGTAGTTTAGCTACCTCCAGCCTTAAGTCAGACTATACAGAGTTTGTACAGAGTTGAGCTTCCACTGCTAGAAATGCACCATACCTCCTAAATGTACCAGTTGGGAGTAACAGCACCAGGAGGGAGCTCCGGTATGGGCAGCCATGTTGTGGCTCGTGCATGCACATGCACATGATGTCATAAGCTCATTATGCGCATGTTCTTTGCACTGGTGGGGGACAATTTAAAAAAAAAAAAAACTACTGTTACCACCAACCAGAGTGCATGCTCTATCAGCCTGCACCTTTGGTTGGGGATAATATTTTTTGCCAACAGGTGCCCTTTAAGCTGTAAGTCTCAATTTTAAATAATTACAACTGTATAGTTGCTTATCTTAAACTGTTACAAATGTATCTAAGTGCAGGTGCACTTTGTTTTGGCCTCTCTGCCAAAAAGCCTCTTATTATAATTACATTTCAGAAACTCTGGATATTTTTAAATAAATAAGGCAATTCCACCTTTATTAGCAAAACTGTTATAACAGATAAAACAAGGCCCTAAAACCCCTAGAAATGTGCTCAAACTTTCATAAACTGCAAAATTTTGTAAAATGGAAATGGTAATTTGGGGCTGTGGCCATAAAATGGTCATAGTCAAAAAAAATTGCTGCGGTTAGAGCAGCAGATCGTTTTTGTCCCTCTTTGCATTTATCAAGTGTTGGGAAGTATGAATTCATGTCTAGAGTTCTCACCTATGCAATAAATCCTAGGGCCTTCTCATTATATGTCCACAAACAAGTGCACCTGAACTGATTTATCATGTTCTTTACAGTAGATTTTCCTGCTTGCTGAGTTTACTGACAATCCAGTTCCCAAAGTGTTTCAAATGTTTTAGACTTTGCACACTAGGCATTTGTTTAGTCTGCACAAGGGGGCCTTACAGATCTGCATTAATATAAATTGCTACAATTATAATTCAGTGGAAGGTACCAATCTATTCTTCATCAGAGCACCCAGTTAAAGGACAAGGAAAGGCAAAACAATAAAATCCCATTTTTACATTCTTTAATGAAAAATAAACCTTTCTCCAATATACTTTAATTAAAAAATGTGTACAGTTTTTATAAGAAACCTGACTGTATGCAGTGAAATTCTCCCTTCATTTACTGCTGTGGATAGGAATTGTCAGATGGTCCCTAACTGCTGAGCAGGGAAACAATCATACTTATGAACAGATGGGGGAGCCCCCGCCTTACTTCCCAGCCATGCAGAACTCAAACAGCTTTGTTTATGATGATCCCTAAGCAGCCCAGACCACACTGAGCATGTGCAGGGTCAGGGTCAGGCCAAGATGTTTAACAAAGTTACAAGATGACAGCCCCCAGTGGCCAACTTTGAAAGCATAAATCATTTGTTTGATTAGGCTTGTGGTGCAGTAAGTTCATGCTTATGTTTAGTATACAAAATACAGCATTTCTAGCCTTATTCTATTTTAGACTTTCCTCGTCCTTTAAATGTTATCCACTGTAAAGTGATGGCAGTATACTGAATAAAGCTCCTCTCACACACAGAAGCAGACTCGTTTTACTCATCAGGGATAGCAATAGTAATCATTTTTCCAAAACTGACTGATATCATACCTGGCTCACAACTTCTTATATAGAAAACATGGTATCAACTCTCGGCCATATTTCTGAGTCTAAGGCAGCAAATACCTGTTCACCCCAATTCTCCTTCTCCAAAATATATCTATATTTGCTTGCTTACTTCTGCATGTATAAATTGAATTACCTCTGTTAAACCTATGTGAGGCTTTTTGATGACATTCTGCAAACTGCCGCTCAGTGTCCTGGTGAGAAGCAAATTGCTGGATTTTCGAAGCATGTCATCGATTTCCGTGGAGCTGAAAGAAAAGATGATACCCTTCAACAAGTCTGTTCTGAGACCAATAAAGCACTACAGGTATTTGACCTGTTATCCAGAATGCTTGGGACCTAGGGTTTTCCAGGTGAGGGGTCTTTCAGTAATCTGGATCTCCATACCTACTTGTGACCTGCTGTGAACTGGGCAAATGCCCCTAACTTTTTACTTACCCCTCTGAGCAGATTTACAGCATCGAAGTTCATGGGCGCCATCTTCTTCAGTCTTCATCGGGTCTTTTTCTGGCCCTTTGGCAATTTTCGTGACTTTCGGCGCTTGTGCTGTTGCCAAAAACCCGAAGACTGCTACAACTGCGCATGCGTCGCTACGGAACTTAATTCTTGATGAAGATCGAAGAGAAGAAGATGGCTGCCGTGAACTCCGATGCCGTGAATCTGCACCGAGGGGTAAGTAAAAAGTTAAGGGCATTTGCCCGGGGTAGCAGCTAGGCTGGAGGGAGGAGGGAGTGGGGTCTATATAGGGTAGGGTTTTTTTAATAAGGGGTTTACTTCTCCTTTAAGGGCCATTTCCATCAATGCAGTAATCTATAGCAACCCATGTTAATTCTGTGCAGTTAGACCAGCGATGTATGGCTTCTTCTGACTACTGCTCCTAGAATTTGGCTACATATGCACAAACACACCTCTGGTCATCCTTTCACTGTTACATAGTAGCTGAGGTTTTAAAATAATCACCCATGTCCATCAAATCCCAACTACAGTTGAAAATACCGATAAAATTGCTTCCTTACTTCAAAACAAGAACTGATCCTTGACCAGCACTATGATAGATAGAGGGCATTTCTACCAATGGCTTTCCATTGCTTCCCTTGCTAAAAAGGTATCCTACCCTTTTTTGAAACTATCTTATATTCCTGCCATTATAATCACTCCAGGGAGAGAAGAATTCTACAACGTCACAGCTCTCATTTTAATAAAAACCTTTTCCCACCCCAGAGGCTGAAAAATGAGCCCCATCAATTGTCAGCGAGACGTACACACGAGTGATGAGGCTTACTGAGAAATGGCTTCGCAAAAAATGTGTTTCTCGATCTCAGCACTTCATTTAGATGCTGCAGACTGCACTGGCTTTCATCTGTCCACACGGATTGCATTTCAATCTATTGCTAATGTCAGCATAGCAATTTTATGTGTCTGGTATTAAAAAGGTTCTGATGGCAACCTTACACTGGACTCTGATTTGGATTGTTAAAGTGATATTGCTTCCAATCATATTCTCAACCTGATTTTACCTTAAAGGACAACTAAATCCTAAAAATAAATATACCTAAAAATGGCATATTTTATATACTGAACCTATTGCACGAGGCTTGTCAATAGCAGCAATGATCCAGGACTTCAAACTTGTCACAGGGGGTCACCATCTTGGAAAGTGTCTGTGACACTCACATGCTCAGTGGGCTCTGATTGGCTGTTGAGAAGCTAAGCTTAGGGCTTGTCACTAATTATCCAGCAGAAAATGAGCTTCCCCTGTAATATAAGCTGATGCTACAGGGCTGATTATTAAATTCTGATGCTAATTGCACTGGTTTCTGTGCTGCCATGTAGTAATGATGTGTATTAATTACTAATCAGCCTTATATTGTGACATTTCTATTCTATGTGTACTGTATATTGTGAGTGGGTCCCAAAGCTCAGTAAGTGACAGCAGCACAGAGGATGTGCAGTGAATCAGCAGAAAAGAAGATGGGGAGCTACTGGGGCATCTTTGGAGACACCGATCATTACTGTTAAAGGGCTGTGGTTGCCTTGGGCTGATACAGAAGCACAAAACATAATGTACAACATTTCTAGCTACTTCTTTAGTTAGGCTTTAGTTCTCCTTTAACCAAACATTATTTTAAAAGTCACTGCCTACCAGGAGGGGGGTTTACAGTCCAACTTGCTAAAAATGGCACGGGGAACCAACTTAAAGTAATGTGGACTTAAAGGTGTGTGTGCAAATAACACAATTAGTGCTTGTGTACGCTGAGCACTTTCTAAACACCGGAGCACACTTTTTGCTTTACTTTAAACCACCATGTGAACGGTCCCCTCTTTCGGCTCGGTTGTTAGCAGCCACTTTTTACATATGTTTTGTTAGCAAATATTTACAGGTTAGGCCAAAAGGTTACTCGTTAATATGTGTAAATTGCACTCAGTGCCAATTAAAGATGTGTGAAATTGCAGTCATTTACATCCATTAAGAGATAAGAATGAGAAGATAAACTGGCAATGGCTGCTGGATCCTCTGTTTTCCAGCTGAGAGTGCAGCTGGGAGCCTATCTCATTTAAATCAGCCCTGGTTAAAAGGCAATCAAATTGAAATTAGAAGGACAAAGGAGCAGGTTAATCTGTTCACGGATAAGACAAAGCAAACACCTTACGTGACAATGCCGGGTTGCGGTTTCAAGCACAAATTTACAAATGACGTTGATGCTGAGTTCAATTACCTCTCCCATGAAAATCCTCGCATTAAAGTGCATGCAGAGTGAAGTATAACTTCCTATACTTTGAGAGATTTTAGGATTTGCCATACAGAGTATGTTATCTGGGGAATCCAATATTTCCTTTGTACCTTTAACGTCCGGGTCAGGACAAAGCATGTTGTGATAAGGGCAAGATAAATGGGCTTAACTGCTGGAGAACAGTTTCATGTAGCTTTTCTGTTTGGGGCATGAGAAAGAGAAACAACATCCATGCAAATGAATAGTTGTCAGATGTCCCTAATTCCTTGGGACACTAATAATCGGGATCCTTTGACTTTGAGGTTTTTGTTTCAGAATATTTTTTTTTAACATAACCAGCTGCAAGGAAGTATTTAAGTATTCCGAACGCAAAGGGGCAAATTTACTAAAGGGCAAAGTGACTAACGCGGGTGAAAATTCGCTGATTTACTAACGGTCGCCGGCGTAACTTGGCTAGCAAAGGAGATAGACATGTCCCAAAAAACGCTGGCGTCTTTTCCTTTTTTCAGGGTGATAGGCTGCAAAAGAGCGTAACATTTTTTTGGGGTAACCTGCTTCCCCCCTATATTTCCTAACATATGCCACATAAACTATACAATGGGCTCATGTGTAGGGCAATATAAAAAACTTTATTTTATCTTATTAAGGTATCCCAGGCTTGTGTAGTGTAATGTATTTGCTGCAACATATACGTCCATTCAACTTCCCGCCGTATGCAAATTAGCCAACACTAGAGCAACACTAACTTCGATTCGCTTGGAGCAGTAACGCTAGCACACTTTAGTTCGGTGCCCTGGATGCAACTTTGGATTTTAGTGAATTAGCATTGTCATAGAACATATATTGCTTGAAAAAAAAAACTAAACTAAATGCTATTTCTTGAGTTTAAATAATGAGATTGTGCAAAAAAAACAGAAATCTGAATGTTGTTGAGTGGAACAAAATGGAGTCGATGGGCTCATGTGCTCAGATGCACTCAAATCTGCATCTCTATGTGCCAAATGCGCAACCCTGCCCCCACTGAGTGTAATAAAGGCCCCCATACACGGGCCGATAAAAGCTGTTGACAGACCAAGTCGTCAGCTTATTGGCCCGTGTGTGGGGCCATCCCTGATCGATATCTGGCCAAAAGTCGGGCAGATCTTGATCGGGCATTTTAAAAAGTCCCGTAGGATTGCAGGCCGCATTTGAGCGTTTATGTGGTCCCGCGATCTGACTGCCCATTTCGGATGCATTATGATCTGATCGTTGGGCCCACGATCGGATCAACCGAATATCGCCCACCTCAATGTGGGCATATCGGGGAGAGATCCGCTCCTTTGGCAAACGAGTGGATCTCTACATCTATGGCCACCTTTAGGGCCTTAATCGTCGCATGGTCTGTCTCTTGAGGAAAATATGCTGCCTTCCGCACAAGATAACAAATGTGAGGCATCCGTCTGTTAGCTTACAGGGGCAGATTTCAGTGCAAATGATACTTTCTCTCTTTCATGAGAAAATCTTCCCCGTGTACACACTGACAGGTGGATGTTGTGCTTGGCAGCGAATCCCATTGTCTCCGCTGTGTGACACAATAATTAAGGCATTACAATGATTTCATGAGGCCAATTTTAAGAATATATATGCAGCAGCACCCTTACCTTCTATGGAGTGACTCGGAGAATTTAAGGCTTGCGTAGATAAACTCTTTCACCTGCGAGTAAATCTGAGGAACTGACTGAGATATCGGAAGTTTCTTTGGAAATGGTTTCTAAGGCAAAGAAAAGCAAGTGCCTCATTAGTACTTTGCAATATTAAAGGGGTTGTTCACCTTTATGTTAACTTTTCATATGTTATAGAATGGCTAATTCTAAGCAACTTTTCAATTGGTCTTCATGATTTATTTGTTATAGTTTTTTATTTTAAATTTAAATGGAGGACCCCATCTAAAAAAAACAAAGGCTAAACATTAATTGTTATTACTTACTGTTCATTCTATTCATGCCTTCTGCTAATCATATTTCAGGCTCTTCACATTGATGCATTGTTGCAACACGATTGCTGAAAATGCTGAACTGGGGGGCTGCTGAATAAAAAGCTAAATAACTAAAAAAAACAACAGTTTTGCCAGAGGATGCTTGTCTGATTTAGCCATACATTAGGGAGCCTTCCCAGTTCATATCTGACTGCGCCCTGATCAGATATTAATCAGAGAGGCCATAATTCTGGTGCCCCGCGCAGGACATAATGTTGCCGAAAATGCTTTCCCACTGACAATAATATAAATAGCTTGTGGGGTAACATACAAGTTGCTTTGGGATTCTCACATAAGTCATGGTTTTCTCAATTTAAGGCTACTTTGGAATGCCACAGCAACTTGTAGGTCTCCTCACCGGTTATTTACATTATGGTCAGTGAGAGGGAAACAAGGAACGTTCTGTCTTAGCGTAGATTTATTGTCCCATATGTCAGGGCCATAAACAAAATCTTCTCTACACTATAAAATTTCATTTCTAAACCAGCAAGTGTATTTTTTTAGTTGTAATATTGGTGTGTAGGTGCATCTCAGGTCATTTTGCCTGGGCATGTGCTTTCAGAAAGAGCCAGCACTTTAGGATGGAACTGCTTTCTGGCAGGCTGTTGTTTCTCCTACTCAATGTAACTGAATGTGTCTCAGTGGGACCTGGATTTTACTATTGAGTGCTGTTCTTAGATCTACCAGGGATCTTGTGTTAGGGAGCTGCTATCTTGTTACCTTCCCATTGGGGATGATATCACTCCAACTTGCAGTACAGCAATAAAGAGCGACTGAAGTTTATCAGAGCACAAGTCACATAACTGGGGACAGTTGGGAAATTGACAATATGTCTAGCCCCATGTCAGATTTCAAAATGAAAAAAATCTGTTTGCTCTTTTGAGAAATGGATTTCAGTGCAGAATTCTGCCGGAGCAGCACTATTAACTGATGCAGTTAATCCCTTTAAACCAGGGTACCTTATCAGTCTCTGTGTCCTGGAATGGAAACTTGCTGATAACATTTCTGTATTCCACCTCGTTAGCTACAGGAATAGGACTGTAGTTATCTGCTTCAAAAATGTTCCTGCAGTAAGAAAAAGAGATGCCGGTTACTATACATATGGGAGATCATATCACAGGCTGCTAAAAAATAATCTCATCTAATGAACAGAAAGGGGCAGATTTATCAAAGGTCGAGGTGAATTTTCAAATTAAAAAAATTCGAATTTTGAGGGGTTTTTTTTGTGTACCTTGACTAGGGAATAGTCCAAATTCGATTAGAATTTGAATGAAGTTCGAAAATTCGAATATCAAAATTTATCATGTACTGTCTCTTTAAAAATTTGGATTCGACCATTCGCCATCTAAAACCTGCCGAATTGCTGTTTTAGCCTATGGGGGAAAACTTCTAATTGAATTCAATCGATTGCGCTATTCCTTCGATTCATACGAATACAATCGAATACAGACCTATTCGACCAAAAAAAACTTCGAAGTAATTTCGGTTGGTCTTTTTGAATTCGAACTTAGATGCGAAATTCGACCCTTAATAAATATGCCCCAAAGTGTAATGGCTGTAATGGTAAAGTGCTGTGCACCGTGATAACTGCACTCACATGACTCTGTGTGCGTAATCGACTCAATTCTTTGTATATAGAGCTTATGGTATATATTGAAATGAAAAACTGGGGTTTTCCATGACTGAGCAGAAACTGCATTGACGTACATGTAATCATAAAAAAAAAAACTCTACATTTAAGAAGCAAAAATTGACATTTTAGAAGAACAATTAGTGACACAGCATAAGACAAAGCTACGTTGCACAAAAGGCAGGCAAATTGTGTCCGGCTCTATCATCTTGTTGAAAACAGTGGTGGACAAAACACCCCTACGCATCGTACCTTGCTCCTAATAATGATTGAAAAGCATGTAAGGTCGGACTGGCAATCTGTGTATTCTGGTAAATGCCAGAGGGGCTGCTGTAAGATGCCATAGAAAGTCAATATTTAGTTGGCAGTGGTTGGATGTATTTTGAATGCCAGTTCAGACAGGCCTATCTGTCAGTTTTGTGTACATAATACAGGGTGCCTTCCATTCACTAATACTGATACTAAGACTGATAACCAGTGGAGAGGGGTGTTGTATCTACCACCCTGGAACACATGACTATTTTTATTTTTTCCACAGAGGCGCAGACTGGCAAAAGGGGAGTAAGTAGCTGTTTTTGGTGCAGAGTGTTGGGATAGGCAGGGGTTGGTGGATGTGCTTCAGTGATGGGCCCTTGATTAGATACCTGGTGGGACCCTGGGTACCCCAGTCCAACACTGCCTGTCTGCCATAGCCTATAGTGAGGTATGTAGTGATGCCCAATGAAGAGAGATCTGTGTTTGGACTAAAAGGCCACTGTCCATCTCCATATTTAAAGCATACCTCCCCACTGTCCCGTTTTCAGCAGGACAGTCCCGCTTTTGACAGCTCAACCTGCAGTCCCACATTTGTACTGAAAGTCCTGACTTTCTCTGCACTGAACAGCCAGAAAAAGAAACAAAGTTTCTAACTTGATTGGCTTTTGGCAGAGAGCCCAGAACAGCCACCATTTTACAGCAACAATTTTATCTCAAAATTGTTACTTTTGTAACAATTTTGAGATAAGTAATTGTAACAATTTAGATAAGGAGGTCCCTTGGGAGAAGTTAGACTCAGAGCTTAAAGGGCAATTCACCTTCATTAGCAAAACTGAAATAACTGGGGGAAATAACACAGAAATATGTTCAAACTTTCATAACCTGCCAAATTTTGTACAATTAACATGGTAATTAGGGGGTGTGGCCACAAAAATGGGCATGGGGAAATACAATTTCTTTTTGTCCCTATTTTCATTTCCAAAATATTGGGGGGTATGTTTAAAGTGATAGGAATGAAACAACTTTCAACTGAATGAATCTTTCCACCATCCTCATATGCAAAGCTGGAAGCCACTTATCCGAACAGCCTTGATGTTGTAACAGCCATTAAGGGAATCTCCACCCAACAGTTTTTGCATAATAAAAGAAAATGTCATTCAGAACCAGAGAACAGAGCGGGATAAACACACACTGCTTTCAATTGCAATTTCATTTACAAATAACTTTAAAAATACTTTAAAAATATAATCAATGTATTTTGGAAAGTTCCTTACATTTATATTTTCTATCACAATGGGAAAATTGTCATTTGGATGGAGATTGCAAAAAATGATATAAGCACACTTTATTTTCCAGGGATTGACATGCGCATGCAAGAAAAGCTTCTGTGGATCTTTAATCGGCCAAACAAAATGAATAAGATTCCAATTTATTCCTCTGCGAATTCTAGGAGGCTCTTCCTGGAGTCAAAGATATTTATGGAAATGGCTGTAAAAATGTGTTTTGTGGATCTTATCTAAACATTGAGGCTAACAATGATATAAACAGTATTGCTGCTAATGTACAGGGAAGCATTAAAGGGATACTGTTATGGGAAAAAATGTTTTTTTCAAAACACATCAGTTACTAGTGCTGCTCCAGCAGAATTCTGCACTGACATTTTTTTATATTTAATTTTGAAATCTGACATGGGGCTAGACATATTGTCAGTTTCCCGGCTGCTTCCTGTCATGTGAATTGTGCTCTGATAAACTTCAGTCACTCTTTACTGCTGTACTGCAAGTTGAAGTGATATCACCCCCCTCCCTTCCTCTCCAGTAGCCTAATAACAGAACAATGGGAAGGTAACCAGATAGCAGCTCCCTAACACAAGATAACAGCTGCCTGGTAGATCTAATAACAGAACTCAATAGTAGAGATGGCGCGAACTGTTCGCCGGCGAACTTGTTCGCGCGAACATCGGGTGTTCGCGCTCGCCGGAAGTTCGCGAACGTCGCGCGACGTTCACCATTTTGGGTTCGCCATTGTTGGCGCTTTTTTTTGCCCTCTCACCCCAGACCAGCAGGTACATGGCAGCCAATCAGGAAGCTCTCCCCTGGACCACTCCCCTTCCCTATAAAAACCGAAGCCCTGCAGCGTTTTTTTCACTCTGCCTGTGTGTGCTGAAGAGATAGTGTAGGGAGAGAGCTGCTGCCTGTTAGTGATTTCAGGGACAGTTGAAAGTTTGCTGGCTAGTAATCGTTTTGATACTGCTCTGTTATTGGAGGGACAGAAGTCTGCAGGGGTTTGAGGGACATTTAAGCTTAGGTAGCTTTGCTGGCTAGTAATCTACCTTCTACTGCAGTGCTCTGTATGTAGCTGCAGTGGGCAGCTGTCCTGCTTCTGATCTCATCTGCTGACTGCTGCAATAACAGTAGTCCTTGTAAGGACTGCTTTTATTTATTTTTTTGTTGTTTTACTACTACTACTACTACTACTACTACTACTACTATAAGAGCCCAGTGCTATTAGTCTAGCAGTGTTGGGGAGTGGGACTGGTGTGCTAATCTGCTGCTCCTAGTAGTTCAGCAGCACCAACTGTAATTTTTTTTTTTTAATATTCATTTTTTTTTTATTTTACTTTTTTTTATTTTACTACCGCTGTAGTAGTGTATAAGTTGACCTTTTAGGCATTATTTGCCCTGTAGGCATTTTTTGCCCAGTGTGTTATTCAACCAACAGCCATCTAGCTGTGTGACCTTGTTCACATTCTGTCTAAATATCCATAATATTACCGTCTCCAGAAAAAACACCGGAGTGACTTTTTTCAAGCAGCCATAATAAATTTTACGTAATCCGTATCCATCGCTGTAGTAGTGTATAAGTTGACCTTTTAGGCATTATTTGCCCTGTAGGCATTTTTTGCCCAGTGTGTTATTCAACCAACAGCCATCTAGCTGTGTGACCTTGTTCACATTCTGTCTAAATATCCATAATATTACCGTCTCCAGAAAAAACACCGGAGTGACTTTTTTCAAGCAGCCATAATAAATTTTACGTAATCCGTATCCATCGCTGTAGTAGTGTATAAGTTGACCTTTTAGGCATTATTTGCCCTGTAGGCATTATTTGCCCAGTGTGTTATTCAACCAACAGCCATCTAGCTGTGTGACCTTGTTCACATTCTGTCTAAATATCCATAATATTACCGTCTCCAGAAAAAACACCGGAGTGACTTTTTTCAAGCAGCCATAATAAATTTTACGTAATCCGTATCCATCGCTGTAGTAGTGTATAAGTTGACCTTTTAGGCATTATTTGCCCTGTAGGCATTTTTTGCCCAGTGTGTTATTCAACCAACAGCCATCTAGCTGTGTGACCTTGTTCACATTCTGTCTAAATATCCATAATATTACCGTCTCCAGAAAAAACACCGGAGTGACTTTTTTGAAGCAGCCATAATAAATTTTACGTAATCCGTATCCATCGCTGTAGTAGTGTATAAGTTGACCTTTTAGGCATTATTTGCCCTGTAGGCATTTTTTGCCCAGTGTGTTATTCAACCAACAGCCATCTAGCTGTGTGACCTTGTTCACATTCTGTCTAAATATCCATAATATTACCGTCTCCAGAAAAAACACCGGAGTGACTTTTTTCAAGCAGCCATAATATATTTTACGTAATCCGTATCCACCGCTGTAGTAGTGTATACGTTGATCTTGTGGGCATTATTTGCACAGTGTTTTCTTCAAACCGCCATCTAGCTGTGTGAGCTTGTTCACATTTTGTCTAAATATTGATAATATTATCGTCTCTAGAAAAACCACTTGAGTTACTTTTTTTCAAGCAGCATTCTTATATTTTACGTAATCCGTATCCACCGCTGTGTATACGTTGACCTTGTAGGCATTATTTGCACAGTGTTTTCTTCAAACCGCCATCTAGCTGTGTGAGCTTGTTCACATTTTGTCTAAATATTGATAATATTATCGTCTCTAGAAAAACCACTTGAGTTACTTTTTTTCAAGCAGCATTCTTATATTTTACGTAATCCGTATCCACCGCTGTGTATACGTTGACCTTGTAGGCATTATTTGCACAGTGTTTTCTTCAAACCGCCATCTAGCTGTGTGTATTATCGTTTCCAGAAAAACCAACTGAGTTTTTGTTGTTGTTGTTTTTTTAAAAATAATGCCAGGCAAAGGCAGGCCGCCACGCAGAGGCCGTGCTAGGGGCCGTGCTGCTATGCAATCCTGTGGCCCTAGCAAATTGCCCAGTTTTAAAAAGCCAATGACCCTGAACTCCCAAAATGCTGAAGAGGTAGTTGACTGGCTTACACAGCACACCCCATCCTCTACCGTTTCTAACTTTACCACAACATCCTCCTCATCCTCCACTGCTATGGCCACCCCACGTAACACTTCCTCCACCACCGGTGCCCCTTCTTCACTGGAGTCAGAGGAGTTATTTTCCCATGAGTTTCTTGAACTGAGTAATGCGCAACCATTATTGGCAGAAGAAGATGAAGGAGATGAGGACGTTACACCAGATTTAATTCTGGCAGAGAACACGACAGAGATGGACATAATGATGAGTGATGAGGAGGAGGTCCCCGCTGCTGCTTCCTTCTGTGATGTGTCAGAAGAAATTGATGCATCTGAGGAGAATGATGATGAGGAGATTGATGTTTTGTGGGTGCCTAGTAGAAGAGAGCAAGAGGAGGGTAGTTCAGATGGAGAGACGGAGAGTCAGAGAGGCAGTAGGAGAATAAGACTTAGAAGAAGCAGGGAGGACAGCCCGCAGGGATCAGTAGGGCAACAACATGTATCGGCACCTGTGTTCAGCCGGCCAACGCACCTGCCATTGCCGCCAATGCCGCCAACTTCTACTGTTACCGCCAGATCGCACACTTCCAAAAAGTCAGCAGTGTGGGATTTTTTTAATGTGTGTGCCTCTGACAAAAGCATTGTAATTTGCAATGAGTGCAGTCAGAAACTGAGCCTTGGTAAGCCCAACAGCCACATAGGTACAACTTCTATGCGAAGGCACATGAGCGGCAAGCACAAAGCACTTTGGGAGCAACACCTCAAAGGCAACAGGCAAACTAAAAGCCACACTCCTTCTGGTCCAGCATCTTACTGCTCTACCTCTGCTCTCCTTGACCCATCTGAACCACCCTCCACTCCGCCTTCCACCTTGACCACCTGTTCCCATTCCCAGTCATCTGCCACCAGCCAAGTTTCTGTGAAGGCCATGTTTGAGCGTAAGAAGCCAATGTCTGACTGTCACCCCCTTGCCCGGCGTCTGACAGCTGGCTTGTCTGCACTCTTAGCCCGCCAGCTTTTACCATACCAGCTGGTGGACTCTGAGGCCTTCCGCAAATTTGTAGCAATTGGGACACCGCAGTGGAAGGTACCCAGCCGCAATTTTTTTTCTAAAAAGGGAATACCACACCTGTACCAACATGTGCAGAGCCAAGTTACCGCATCTCTGTCACTTAGTGTTGGGCCAAAGGTCCATATGACTACTGACGCATGGTCCTCCAAGCATGGTCAGGGCAGGTATGTCACCTACACTGCCCACTGGGTGAACTTGGTAATGGCTGGGAATGGGAAGCAGGGAATGGGTAGCTCAACAACAACAACAACAGTGGAGTTGGTGTCACCGCCACGGATTGCACGCGGTTCTGCCACCACCTCTACTCCTCCATCGCTCTCTACCTCGTCTTCTTCCTCTTCTTCTTCTTACTCTGCTGCTGGGTCCTCCTTCTCCTCCTCCACACCTGTGCACCCCCAGCTCCCCCTAGGCTATTCGACGTGCCAGGTACGCCGTTGTCACGCTGTCTTGGGGATGACGTGCCTGGAAAGCAAAAACCATACCGGATCTGTACTCCTGTCATCTCTGCAGTCACAGGCCGATCGGTGGCTGACCCCACACCAACTGCAGATCGGAAAAGTGGGGTGTGACAATGGAAGCAATCTGTTGGCAGCGTTGAGACTGGGAAATTTAACACATGTGCCCTGCATGGCACATGTGTTAAATTTAATAGTCCAACGTTTTGTCTCCAAGTACCCAGGATTCCAGGACGTTCTCACCCAGTCCAGAAAGGTGTCGGCCCATTTCAGACGTTCCTACACAGCCATGGCACGCCTTGCTGACATTCAGCAGCGCTACAACATGCCTGTCAGGCGTTTGATTTCTGACAGCCAGACTCGCTGGAATTCAACGCTCCTTATGTTGGAACGTCTGCTGCAACAACAAAGGGCCGTCAACGAGTACCTTTTTGAACTGGGTGGTAGGACTGGATCTGCAGAGCTGGGGATTTTTTTCCCCCGTTACTGGCTGCTTATGCGCGATGCCTGCAGGCTCATGCGACCTTTTGAAGAGGTGACAAATATGGTCAGTCGCACCGAAGGCACCATCAGCGACCTAATACCCTTCGCTTTCTTCCTGGAGCGTGCCGTGCGACGAGTGACAGATGAGGCTGTAGACCAGCGTGACGAGGAGCTGGAAGCGCACGATTTATGGTCGGAATCACCAGAACGAACCCAGGCACCTGCTGCAACGCAGGGAGAGGTGCCAGAAGTGGAGTCAGAGGAGGAAGGTGGCTTTGTGGAGGAGGAGGAGGAGGACCAACAGGAGCAGGCTTCCCAGGGGGCTAGTGGTGACCTTTTGGGGACCCCTGGTCTTGTACGTGGCTGGGGGGAGGAGACCGTGGATGATGCAGTCCTTGATAATGAGGAAGCGGAGATGGATAGCTCTGCATCCAACCTTGTGAGAATGGGGTCTTTCATGCTGTCATGCCTGTTGAAGGACCCCCGTATCAAGAGGCTTAAGGAGAAGGACCTGTACTGGGTCGCAACGCTACTAGACCCTCGGTACAAGCATAAAGTGGCAGAAATGTTACCAACATACCACAAGTCCGAAAAGATGCGGCATTTACAAACCAGCCTGCAAAACATGTTGTACAATGCTTTTAAGGGTGATGTCACTTCAGGAACTCATCAACATTCCAGGGGCAGAGGTGCCAGTAATCCTGCCACGAGCACACCTGCAAGGACAAAGCCCTTTGGCCTGTCTGTAACATCAGACATGCAAATGTTTTTCTGTCCAAGGCAGCGCCACAACCCTTCTGGATCCACCCTCAAAGAACGCCTCGACCGGCAGGTAGCGGACTACCTGGCATTAACTGCAGATATCGACACTCTGAGGAGCGATGAACCCCTGGACTACTGGGTGCGCAGGCTTGATCTGTGGCCAGAGCTGTCACAATTTGCCATGAACCTCTTGTCTTGCCCAGCCTCAAGTGTGCTCTCAGAAAGGACCTTCAGTGCAGCAGGAGGGATTGTAACTGAGAAGAGAACTCGCCTAGGTCACAAAAGTGTCGATTACCTGACCTTTATTAAAATGAATGAGGGGTGGATCTCGGAGGGTTACTGCACGCCGGAAGACTTGTTCTGACTTCTATGCAGCTGTCCTTCTCTTCAAGCCTCATGACTCCACACACAGCTGTCCTTTAGCGTCCTCCTCCCTCCGCCACCGTTACAAACTAGGGTGCAAACCCTACTGGTTTAATTTTTTCTGGCCTCTGTGCTTCAGTGGCTGCAACCAAAAAAACTGGGCAAACAATGTCTACAAGGTCAACGTATGGCGAAAAATGACTATTTTCAGCATTTATATGGCATATTTTTTCTGGCAACTGTGCTTCAGTGGCTGCGTCCAAAAAAATGCATATTTTCTGCATTTATATGGCATAATTTTTCTGGCCTCTGTGCTTCAATGGCTGCAACCAAAAAAATGCATATTTTCTGCATTTATATGGCATAATTTTTCTGGCCTCTGTGCTTCAGTGGCTGCAACCAAAAAAATGCATATTTTGTCCATTTATATGGCATAATTTTTCTAGCCTCTGTGCTTCAGTGGCTGCAACCAAAAAAATGCATATTTTCTCCATTTATATGGCATAATTTTTCTGGCCTCTGTGCTTCAGTGGCTGCAACCAAAAAAATTTATATTTTCAGCATTTATATGGCATAATTTTTCTGTCAACTGTGCTTCAGTGGCTGCGACCAAAAAAATGCATATTTTCTGCATTTATATGGCATAATTTTTCTGGCCTCTGTGCTTCAGTGGCTGCAACCAAAAAAATTTATATTTTCAGCATTTATATGGCATAATTTTTCTGGCAACTGTGCTTCAGTGGCTGCGACCAAAAAAATGACTATTTTCAGCATTTATATGGCATATTTTTTCTGGCCTCTGTGCTTCAGTGGCTGCGGCCAAAAAAACTGGGCAAACAATGCCTACAAGGTCAACGACGTTGACCTTGTAGGCATTGTTTGCCCAGTTTTTTTGGCCGCAGCCAATGAAGCACAGAGGCCAGAAAAAATATGCCACATAAATGCTGAAAATAGTCATTTTTTGCCATACGTTGACTCAACGTATATGGCAAAAAATGACTATTTTCAGCATTTATATGGCATATTTTTTCTGGCAACTGTGCTTCAGTGGCTGCAACCAAAAAAACTGGGCAAACAATGTCTACAAGGTCAACGTATGGCGAAAAATGACTATTTTCAGCATTTATATGGCATATTTTTTCTGGCAACTGTGCTTCAGTGGCTGCGTCCAAAAAAACTGGGCAAACAATGTCTACAAGGTCAACGTATTGCGAAAAATGACTATTTTCAGCATTTATATGGCATATTTTTTCTGGCAACTGTGCTTCAGTGGCTGCGTCCAAAAAAACTGGGCAAACAATGCCTACAAGGTCAATGTATGGCAGTTGTTTAAAGAGAACAGTAGATTACTAGCCAGCAAAGCTACCTAAGCTAAAATGTCCCTCAAATCCCTGCAGACTTCTGTCCCTCCAATACAGAGCAGTATCAAGCAGATTACTAGCCAGCAAACTTACTATCATCTGTCCCTGAAATCACTAACAGCTCTCCCCCTACACTATCTCTTCCAAGCACACACAGGCAGATTTTTCAGATACATTTTTGCCCTTGATCCCCCTCTGGCATGCCACTGTCCAGGTCGTTGCACCCTTTAAACAACTTTAAAATCATTTTTCTGGCCAGAAATGTCTTTTTTAGATGTTAAAGTTCGCCTTCCCATTGAAGTCTATGGGGTTCGCGAACCGTTCGCGAACCGCTCGCATTTTTGCGCAAGTTCGCGAATATGTTCGCGAACTTTTTTTCCGACGTTCGCTACATCCCTACTCAATAGTAAAATCCAGGTCCCACTGAGACACATTCAGAGTAGGAGAAACAACAGCCTGCCAGAAAGCAGTTCCATCCTAAAGTGCTGGCTCTTTCTGAAAGCACATGACCAGGCAGAATGACCTGAGATGCAGCTACACACCAATAATACAACTACATACACTTGTTGGTTCAGGAATGAAATTTTACATTGTAGAGTGAATTATTTGCAGTGAAAAAAAGTGTAATTTAAAAATAAAAAATACATTCTTCACAGAATCCCTTTAAATACCGCCCCTCTATCTAATTCATAAATTGGCATCTTTTTCATACCTGAATATCCCTGCCCATTTTTTAAGCAAGGTTTCATTGTATCTGTCTCTTACTTCAAACAGAAGATCAAACAGTCGAGTAACAGGAAAACCAAAGCCCTGAAAAGGTAATAAAACACAAGAATTAGCATGAGGTGCTTCTGGATAATGGAGATGTCTAGGTTATATATGAAATTGCTGAATAAGAGGAACAATAAACACACACACACACAATTTGGTCTGCAGGAACAACTCATTTGTCATTCAAATTATTTTAAATAAAATATTGCGTTAAATGGTTTTATTTGCACCAAAATGTACTTAAAAAATTCATTTTTGTTTGGTTATATAATCAAACTGCATACAGTGATAAAATGAGGCATTTAAAATAGATCTAGTTAGATTGTAAGCTTTGCAGGACAGGACCTCCCCCCCCTCCAGTGTATCTTACAGGGGAAGCTCATCTATACAAAACATACTGTTCTATTTTTAGCCATTTCTGAAATATTTGCAATTTTTAAACTGCTGATAAAGGAATGTAATTCGTTAGTCGGAAACCTGTTATCCAGAAAGCTCTGAACTATGGAAAGACTCCATTTTATCCAAATAATTCTAATTTTTAAAAATTATTTCCTTTTTCTCTGTAATAATAAAACAGTACATTGTACTTAATCCCAACTAAGATATAATTAATCCTTATTGGAGGCAAAACCAGCCTGTTGGGTTTATTTAATGTTTATATGATTTTCTAGTAGATTTAGGGGCACATTTACTATGGGTCGAATATCGAGGGTTAATTAACCCTCAATTTTTGACCATCAAAGTAAAACCATTTGACTTCAAATATCGAAGTCGAAGGATTTACTGCATTTTGTTCGAACGATTAAATCCTTCGAATCGAATGATTTGAAGGATTTTAATCCATCGATAGAACAATTTTCCTTCGATCAGAAATTACTTAGAAAGCCTATGGGGAAGATCCCCATAGGCTAACATTGGTGCTCGGTAGGTTTTAGGTGGCAAAGTTTTTTTTAAAGAGACAGCACCCCAGGAGGCAGTGGCTCTAATACGGTTGGTGGGGGGGAGTGCAAGGAAGGAAAGGCAGGTTCTAGTTATAGGGGATTCAATTATTAGAAAGGTGGATAGGGTTATCTGTCGCAAGGCCCCTACATGCCGAACAGTCTGCTGCTTGCCTGGTGCTAGGGTTCGGCATGTGGTGGAACGAGTGGACAGATTATTGGGAGGGGCTGGGGAAGACCCAGTGGTCTTGGTACACATAGGTACCAATGACAAAGTTAGAGGAGGTGGTGAAGTCCTCAAAAATGATTTTAAAAAACTAGGTGCAAAGCTGAGGGCGAGGACTTCCAAGGTAATTTTCTCAGAGATATTACCTGAGTCACGAGCAACACTAAGGAGACAGCGGGAGCGTAGGGAGATTAATGCGTGGCTGAAAGATTGGTGTAGGGAGGAGGGTTTTGGGTTTTTGGAGAACTGGGCTGATTTTTCAGTCGGCTACAGGCTCTTTGCTAGGGATGGGCTGCACCTCAATGATGATGGGGCAGCTGTTTTGGGAGAGAAGATGGCTAGAGGGTTGGATGAGATTTTAAACTAGGTGTGGGGGGGGGGAGGGTTCAGTAAAAGATTCAGTGGAAGACAGGTTAGATGAGATAGTGGGCAAAGAAAGGGAAAATGGGGGAGGAGATTTGGCTGGGGATACTGTTAAGGATAGGGAGGACCACATGTCATATGTTCAATATGGTACAAGTATTAAATGTATGTTTACAAATGCAAGAAGTCTGACTGGTAAAATGGGAGAGCTGGAGCTCCTGGTGTTGGAAGGAAAATATGATGTGATTGGTGTGGCCGAAACATGACTGAATGAGTCGCATGACTGGGCAGTAAATATCAGTGGCTATACTTTGTTTCGGAGGGACAGAGGCAATAGAAAAGGAGGAGGGGTATGTCTGTATGTTAGGCAGGATTTAAAAGCTCATATAAAGAAGGAGGTTATGTTAGAAAATGAAGGGCAGAAGTCGTATGGGTGGAGTTCTTTACCAATTGTAAAGAATCCGGCAAATTAATTGTAGGAGTATGCTATAGACCCCCTAATGTAAGTGAGGAGGAAGAGACAAAGCTCCTAATGCAAATAGAAAAGGCTGCTAGTTTAGGTAAAGTAATGATAATGGGGGATTTTAATTACCCAGATATTGACTGGAGCAACGGTACAGTTAATGGGAACAAGTTTATAAACTTACTGCACGACAATTTTTTAGCACAGGTTGTTGAGGAGCCTACCAGAAAAAATACTATTCTTGATTTAGTGATCTCAAATGAGCCAGAACTTATAGCAAATGTACAAGTCATTGAACCCCTGGGTAATAGTGACCATAATGTTATATCTTTTAATGTCTGGTGCAAAAAACAAATATATACTGGGGCAACAAAAACCATGAATTTTGGAAAAGCTAATTTTAGTGCCTTGAGGGCTGCCCTACAGAGCATTGATTGGGGCATTAGGTTTTCAGCTAAAAACACAGAACAGAAATGGTTGTCCTTTAAAATGATATTAAATCATTACTGTTCTCAATTTATTCCCTTAAGGACTAAACGTAGAAGCTCTAAGAATCATCCTGTGTGGCTTAATACAGAAGTAAAGAAGTTAATGGGAAAGAAGAGAAAGGCGTTTAAAAACTACAAATCTGTAGGGACAGAAGCTGCATTTAATGAATATAAACACTGTAATAAATGTTGTAAATCAGCAATCCGGAAGGCTAAGAAAAGAAATGAAGAGTTAATTGCGGTGGAGGTGAAAACTAACCCTAAAAGGTTTTTTAAATATATTAATAGTAAAAAGATGCAGGTTGAGAGTGTTGCTCCATTAAATAATGGTACCAGTATGGTTGTAACAGATACAGATAAGGCAAATGTGTTAAATCAGTTCTTTTCTTCAGTGTATACAATAGAGGAGTCTGGGTTCACAGGCTCACTTAATAACTGCACGAATGGTTCAGCTCAATCTAGTCAAGGGCTGACTCAGGATATGATTCAAAAAGCTTTAATACAAATTAATGTAAACAAGGCTCCAGGGCCTGATGGCATACACCCCCGGGTTCTAAGAGAGCTTAGTTCAGTTTTAGACCAGCCCTTATTTCTGATTTTCTCAGATTCACTGTCATCTGGTATGGTGCCTATGGATTGGAGAAAAGCTGATGTTATTCCAATATTTAAAAAGGGATTACGATCTCAGCCTGGCAATTATAGGCCAATAAGATTGACATCTGTGGTGGGCAAATTATTTGAAGGCTTGTTAAGGGATCACATTCAAAATTTTGTCCTAATGAATGGCATTATGAGCAACAATCAGCATGGCTTTATGAAGGATAGGCCATGTCAGACGAATTTGATTGCATTTTATGATGTGGTAAGTAAGATTCTGGACAGTGGGTGGGCAGTAGATGTGATCTATTTGGATTTTGCCAAAGCGTTTGATACTGTGCCCCACAAACGACTGCTTTCTAAACTAAGGTATGTTGGGCTTAATGAAGTTGTTTGCACATGGATAGGAAACTGGCTACAGGATCGGGTACAGAGGGTGGTTGTTAATGGGACATTCTCTACTTGGAGTAAGGTTCTTAGTGGGGTCCCCCAGGGCTCAGTATTGGGTCCACTTTTATTTAACTTGTTCATTAATGACTTAGGGGAGGGTGTTGTAAGTTATGTATCAGTGTTTGCAGATGACACAAAATTATCCAGCCAAATTAATTCCATCCAGGATGTGGCATCCTTGCAACATGATCTTGACAAACTGGCAATCTGGGCAGCTAAGTGGCAAATGAGATTCAATGTTGATAAATATAAAGTCATGCACCTGGGATGTAAAAATATCCACTTATACCCTTAATGGGACTGCACTAGGCAAATCCATTATGGAAAAGGACCTTGGAGTCCTTGTAGATGATAAACTTGGCTGTAGCAAGCAATGCCAGTCAGCAGCATCAAGGGCAAATAAGGTCTTGAGCTGTATTAAAAGGGGCATAGAGTCACGGGAGGAGGGGGTCATTCTTCCACTGTATAGAGCACTTGTAAGGCCCCATCTAGAATATGCCGTACAGTTTTGGTCTCCATCACTCAAACAGGACATTATTGTATTAGAGAGGGTCCAGAGAAGGGCAACTAAGCTGGTAAAAGGTATTGAAAATCTTAGCTATGAGGAAAGACTGGCCAAATTGGAGTTGTTTACGCTGGAGAAGAGGCGCTTAAGGGGTGATATGATGACTATGTATAAATATATAAGGGGATCATATAAAAATCTCTCTAATGCTTTATTTACCAGTAGGTCTTTCCATCTGACACAAGGTCACCCATTCCGATTAGAAGAAAAGAGGTTCCGCCTAAATATTCGGAAGGGGTTTTTTACAGTGAGAGCTG
This sequence comes from Xenopus petersii, assembly GCA_038501925.1. Taxonomy (NCBI): domain Eukaryota; kingdom Metazoa; phylum Chordata; class Amphibia; order Anura; family Pipidae; genus Xenopus; species Xenopus petersii. The sequence goes on from CM076685.1 coordinate 16,664,586, forward strand.
TGAAGATGTGGAATTCTCTCCCTGAATCAGTGGTACAGGCTGATACATTAGATAGCTTTAAGAAGGGGTTGGATATCTTTTTAGCAAGTAAGGGAATACAGGGTTATGGGAAATAGCTCATAGTCCAAGTTGATCCAGGGACTAGTCCGATTGCCATTTTGGAGTCAGGAAGGAATTTTTCCCCCTCTAAGGCAAATTGGAGAGGCTTCAGATGGGTTTTTTGCCTTCCTCTGGATCAACTGGCAGGTAGTTATTAAAAAAAAAAAAAAAAAAAAGGTTGAACTCGATGGACGTGTGTCTTTTTTCAACATTACTTACTATGTTACTATGTTACTTAGACTATTGAATGGTCGAATAGTCAAACGATTTTTAGTTCGAATCGTTCGTTTCGAAGTCGTAGTCGAAGTAGCCAATTCGATGGTCGAAGTAGCCAAAAAAAACTTCGAAATTCAAGGTATTTTTCATTCTAATCCATTTCATTCTAATCCTTCACTTGAGCTAAGTAAATGTGCCCCTTAACGTATGGAGATCCAAATTCCAGAGAGATCCGTTATCCGGAAAACGCAAGGTCCCGAGCATTCTGAATAACAGGTCCCATTGTGAGCACCACTAAACATTCACAAAAACACCATTTTAAACACTTGGAATTTTTAATTACATTTCCCCTTCGACTTTTTCTCACTATGTTATTAAAAAAAAAAATTCGACCAAACTCCCAAACCTAAATCCCCTTTATTTAGCAATAAGTATTCACAAAACAATTGGTGCAAGAAAAATTTGTATCATGCAACTTTTTCGAATTGACACTCAAATTGCGCAAATTTTTCACGTTGTCCAATCAACAACTCGAATTTATCAGATTATCGAACGAAAACCAGCGAAAAAAACGATTGAGAAACCTGAAGGTAAAAGACATGTTCCAGTTGTAAAAAACATGTTCTACATGATTTCGACAAGTTTTAGCTGGATTATTTTTGGGTTTTAGCAGCTTCAGAGCATAGAGAATCTCAAAACATTCTAGTTTATTTTTTCCTCTAAAGATTTTAGTTGTTCCCCTTTTAAAAACCCAGAAAATACTGAAGTTTATTAAATAGGCCCATCAATAGCCTCATATTTATCAACAGAAGGCACTTTATTAATTATAATATTTATTTGATTAATTTTATTTTATATTATTACAATATTTATTTTATTACAAGTTTCATGGGACAGAAATGTCATCACTAAGCACTGATTATAACTGATGACATCACTAAGCACTGTTTATAAGGATATCATAACTCTTGTGTATATTATATTATATATATCAGAGGTGACATCTAGTTTCCTTTATAGCCAATGACAGGAACCTCTTTGAGAAGCTGAAAACCAACAATAGAGAAGTGAGTCCTCAGCCTCAGCAGCCCCTACACCATGAGTTATGGAGAGATAACAAGGAAACACAGTTCTTTGAGTCTTATTTACCTCTTGAACAGTAAAGGGTACAGCAGCCCTGCACACCAGGGAGCATCATTTTCAGTAGACATATTCGTAGAGAAACCATGGCATTTTTTTGTTTGTTTTTTTCTTTTTAACAAAATGAGTAACACTTATTTTAAGATTTGCATTGTGTACTTTGTGCACAATTAGAATTATTATTATCACACTAAAGCTATGCTCCATGCTTTGGAGGGTGGTTATGTGCCAATTTTAAAATACTACCTGCAGGTATATGCCATATTCAACTATTTCTTATGGACTGCAGGTACTCTGTTCATGATGAACCCAACACCACACCTGTTCCAGCACTTTACTAAGAGACTAATAAATGCAGTTGGTGGGTGAATATAAAGGTGCTTGTATAACCTCCCTTAAAGAATTGAGAAAACCTGAGACACACGGTTAGATTCAGGGAGATTAGTCTCCCGGCGACAAATCTCCTCTTCTTCAGGGCGACTAATCTCCCAGAACTGCCTTCCCGCCGGCTACAATGTAAATCAGCAGGATGGCGGATCGATTTGTTTTCCTCACAAGGAAACTTGGAAAACAAAGCGCTCCAAGTGCCATCCCGGAGGCGATTTTCATTCTAGCCGGCGGGAAGGCAGGGGAAGGCAGTTCGGGGAGATTAATCCCCCTGAAGAGGAGATTTGACGCCGGGCAACTAATCTCCCCGAATCTGAGCATGTGTCTCTGCCCTTAACGTCAAATCCAATAAAACTCCTGCACCCTGAGCCTGAAAAGGAAGCCTGCATCCCTGCTTCTTATTTATAACAGACTAAATGCCATGATATATATAAAACCGTTCTCCCGGCACATTCGTATTCACAGTAGAAAATAAACTGATTTTATATCTGTTATAACTCGGCACAATGAAATGTTTCTTTCATTAGGACAAATCTAATTAGACTTAACTGGAAGATCCCAGATAACACTGACCTGCAGAGTATCAGCAAACACAACAATCAGGTTCTTCAGCTCCAGGACAAGATCGGGGTCAGTGCAATACGACTGCAGAGAAATGAGACTTGTTAAGCGCATTTCCAATCAATGCTAAATCAGCTGGTGAAGAAAGATGTGCAGAGATATTGGGATCTGATCTGATACCCAGGTCTGCAGATGATATCACACAAGGTTTTTATGCTAAGGTTTCTCTATTACCAAGAAATAGGATTTAGCGTTCTCAGTACATGCTGTACAGGTATGGGATCCATTACTCAGAAACTGTTATCCAGAAAGCTTTGACCAACTCCCACAGAGACCATTTTAAGCAAATAGTTCTAATTTTTTAAAAGTCATTTCCTTTTACTCTGTAATGAGAAGACAGTACCTTATATTTGATGGCAACTAAGCTGCATGCATCCATATTGGTGGCAAAATAATCCTATTGAGTCTACTAAATGTTTAAATGTTTTTTTGGTAGCCTTGAGAGCCAAATTACGAAACAAACCCTTATTTGGAAAACCTCAGGTCTGGAACATTCTGAATAACATACAGGTCCCATACCTGTATATAAATGCAGAGTTTAAAATAAATGTGGAGTGGCCTTGGCCGAAATACCCACTGCGGGGATCTAGTATTTTTGATCCTGATCCGACCTGCAGCTGCTGGTGAACATAAACTCCCACATTCTCTGAGAGCTTCAAGCTTTAGGGGAATGGTGACAGGTTACATGTTGGACAGCCCTAATACAACTGCAGCTTTATATTGTCCCAATACTCAATATGATGTAGAGAATGCTATTCTGAGCCAATTTGCAATTATTTTATTATTTTCTGTAAATTTTTCAGCTTTTTTTTTTGGAATTGCAGCAGCTATCTGGTTCCTAGGGTCCAATTTAACCAAGCAGCAAGGCAGTGGTTTGAAAGAGAGACAAGACTAGGAATAGAGAAAGGCCTAAACAGAAAAATATCATATAACTGCCTGCATCATACTACAAGTTACAGTAATATGAAAAAGTTTTGGAACCCCTCTTAATTCTTTGGCTGAGCTTTCAAAGTAGCAACTTCCTTTGAATATATAACATGCCTTATGGAAAAAAGTAGTATTTCAGCAGTGACATAAAGTTTATTGGATCAACAGAAAATATGCATCATAACAAAATTAGACAGGTGCATAAATTTGGCCACCCCAACAGAGATATTACATCAATACTTAGTTGAGCCTCTTTTTGCAAATGTAACAGCCTCTAGACTACTCCTATAGCCTTTGATGAGGGTCTGGATGGACTTCCCCTATCACTGAATAGACCAGGACCACTTGTTTTTGAAACAGGGTATCTGGAACGATCATTTGAGCAATTTCCTGTTGGCATACTGAGAGCTGAGCTATTCAGTCAGATCTAGTTATGGCTAATGAGGACAGATAGCAATAAACTCTGCATATTCTAAAGTGCACGACTAAGAGCATGCTGTACAGACCCAGTCACCTGTAAATCAGAGAAGGATTGTGCAGATTGTCCATGGCTGTGGCTTACTGCCTGAATCTACTGGGAACACAAAAGCCCAGGTAGCATTAGTTGTCAAACACATACCCTGGGAGTTGTATGGGTGTCAGTTTGTGTCCCTATTTCTGTTTCACCTACACTGATCCAAGAAGCGTGATCTCTAAGCTGTGGGAGGCGGATGTTTTCAATACTAGGGTGTGACTGTTTACAAAAAAGCGATGTATTTCAGTTGCATGCACACTGGACCTTCCAGTCACTATGAAACCCCGCCAGTCCAGAAAGTTGCCTCTCTTACCGAATGTGTTCGAAGGACAGCTATGATCTTCGACAGAGCCATATTCCACAGTTCGGCGGTGTAAATACCAGTCACTAGCCCTTGCGTTACATGTAAAATATGATCTTCCACAACAAAAAATCTGAAAAAAAATGGGGGGGGGAATGATTTCTATCAATAAATTTGCACATTAATTCCACATATACCTGGTCAGAGTTTTGATGCATTTGGGTGAAATTCCCATGGGTGTAGCAAGGACCACCTTTTTTTTTTTTTTTTTAAGAAGGAAGTTATTATGAAAAGTTGGCCTTTTTTAAATAAATCCTTATAGTGGCACTTTTAGGTCAGAGCAGAGATGGACACCAGCAATATGGACCCCGCAAGGAAATAAATGCTTTGACATAATGGCTCACACAACTGGGGCAAAGAATGATGAGTTTCCTATTATGACCAAACCCCATAAGAAATTTCACCATTTGTTTGTATACCAATGGTACCCAAACGGTGCCTCAAGTACAACTCCCAGCATTCTTTAATAGATAATCATGTGCATGAGCATGCTGGTTGGTATATTCTAAGAGTTTAAAACAAAAAGGTTGGGGTTCACTGGGTCTCTCTGATGTTGGTTTCCTTTAAATAAATGGACACCTTGCTGATGATCAGTAAACACTGCTGGAACATTACCATTAAATAACATTAACTGAAAGACCAGCTAAGATTCCCATTATTAAGTGACCCAGAGATCCAGCGTATAACCTCATCTGGACCCAACTAAGACTCCAGTTATTGAGACTCCTATTATTGAGGGCTCCAGAGATCCAGAGTAAATCATCATCTGAAGAACCAAGCCAAGACTCCTGTTATTGAAGGTCCCAGAGATCCCGAGTAAATCGTCAACTCAAGAACCCAGCTAAGACTCTTGTTATTGAAGGCCCCAAAGATCCAGAGTAAATCATCATCTGAAGAAAACAGCTAAGACTCCTGTTATTAAAGGCCCCAGAGATCCAGAGTAGTAGAAGGTAATATAGCTAGAATGTGGGCCAATGGCAAACAGTAAATATTGACTGCAATAGTCCTTCCTCATAAAGTGGAAGGGAAAATACTGATATTATTCCCAGCAGATGGATATCCCTCTGGAACAGGGAATTCAGTTTCCAGCCTGAATAAGTTTATGCCATAGACATTGCAGAAGTGAAGACTCCACCAGGTAAATATCTCTCTGTGCCCCTGATCTTAACAGGAAAGTATAAATATATAACATAGTGGAAATTCAGAATGCATTGCCACTTACCCAGCAATTTGGCTGAAATATTTTCTGTAACCTTCGACCGTCTCATGCTTTGGAGACAGAGAAGAAAAAGACGTGCCTATATTAATACATATCAAGTTGGGGATAGTTAGTACAATATTCTATGAAAGAAAGATAAAATAAATGGGTTTACCATGTTGGACTGGGGCTGCAGGACTAATCTTGCCTGTTTTCTTCTCTGCTTTCTGTAGTAGTTTTCAAATACTTCTTTATCACCCTAAAACGTAACCACAGAGAGAGACATTAATGTTCCCCAGATGCTAAAAAAACAATTTGCCTAAATATGATCTGAGGCTGCAGCTTATCGGTTTCAGGCTGATAAGAAGCCAAGAAAATACAAAAGTTCATTTGATACTAGTTATAATTTGATTAAACCACGTTTCATACTTAAACTGATCACAACTCCCACTGAAAATGAATACTAAAGACGGCATATTGCTAAAATCCCCTGAATCCCGCTAGGATGATGTTGAGTGAAAGGGACAAAAAGACAACTAACATGGAGTAGAATAACATTCACTTATATGTATGTAGTCAGAGTCTATGCCTTGCAATTAGGACATATGATATTGCCAATGATGCTTTCAAGTAGGTTATGTTCCTGCTTAAAAAATACAGGGGATTATTTATAAATGCTGGTCAAATTTGCACCTTGGCAGTAACCTAAAGCAACAATATGCAGGTTGAACAATGAAAGCAAAACTTTAATTGGTTACCATGGGTTACTGCCCAGGTACAAATTTGCCCAGTGCTTATAAATGAGCCCTATTATATTGCGCACAGGTTGTAGATGCACTTGGCTCTAGTGAATCCCACAAAGGATATGATAAACAGTTATTGCTACACAATATAATATGCCTTTTTTATTTTTGTGGATAGAAGTACCAGATACATGTGATATTCTGATCTCTGTTAATGCCATGACCCACTGCTTGGTCTTGTTACCTCTTCAATTGTCTATTTAGCTTGTGTATACCAGTGCCTACCCTCTGCCTAGCCTGCCTTGATAACCCTGTCCATGTTTCAAAAAAGTCTCACTTTTTGCCAAGCATCTGCCCTGCCTGTTTCTCAGTCAACTTCATCCTTGGTCCATTCTCCAATACTATGACCAGTGGACACTGAGATGCAGTTATGGCCTCCAGGTCATGAAAATCTCAGGAAATAATAATACACAGCATTTAATGCCTCGCTCTAAGGAAAACATTTTTGACTCTTAGGGACTTTTGGTAAAATATGGAATATACTAAATTCCTACAGAATTCAGCATTTTGTATTTGATAAACCTGCCAGTGGAAACTTCAATCTCAGACTTATCCTACAAACGTATCACTTGTGCCTTTTCTATAAACTTCAAGAGGCATCCTGGTGTTCTCATTAAGAAAAACCATTCAGAAGAAACCTTCCATCCATTGGAATCCACTGAATCTCTACTGTCTCATCAAACCAGCCAATGCAATGCCATTTGCATGTAAGTAGTATAAAGCAGCTAAGCATTTTAATTTTTGGGAGACATGAAGTTATTTTTAGGTCAATCACTTTGTCAGTCAAGCAATTCTAAGCTCTTCCATCATGGCTTGCTAAACCTCAAAACAACCCAGGGAAAATATCTGTAGAAATAAGTCACATCAACTGGACTTGCTGTGTTTTTTCCTTTAAAGGAGAAGGAAAACTAGCAAAGTAGTTTATTGCCAATAGTTTAGCCACAATAGTGCAAGTTATATCACTATATTTATTCTGTAGAATGCTTTACCATACCTGAGTAAACAGCTCTAGAAGCTATCTGTTTGATTAGGATAGCAGCTGCCATATTTTCTTGGTGTGACATCATTTCCTGTCTGATTTTCCCTGCTCACTCATAGCTCTGGGCTCAGATTACAGCAGGGAGGGGAGAGGAGCAAACTGAGCATGCTCAAGCCCTGCCCTGGAGGTTTAAGCTGAAAACAGGAAGTCTGATACAGAAGCCCATGAGTACACAATAGAAGGAAAGAAATGCAGTGTTTCTTTTGACAGAGGACTCAGAACAGCATTACTTTGAGGGTTTACTGGTGTATTCATATAGACCTTGCTGATAAAATGTATTTAATTTTAGCCTTTCCTTCTCCTTTAAGATGTTTCATCAGTCATCCAACTGGCTTTCTCTGGATCCAGGAAAAACAGGCAAAGCAAATGGCAGATATAATTCTACTAATGGGTTTGCCTTTTAAGATTCAGGTGCAATTTAAATGATAATATTATATGAATGTTCTATGCATTTGGTGTAACTTTGTCTTCCATTTTAATATTAAATCTAAATTCTATGCTACATTTTTTTTTTTTACTTTTAACTTTTTCCATTTTTTTTGCATTTCACTCCCTCTTGGAGCTCAAGAGCGACATCTGCAAGATTTATTCCCTGTGCTTCTTCCTTTAGACTTGACTTGATTTGCACAATCAGGATTCCTGCTGCATAATGCTCACTTTCCTCAACCATCCTACACTATATCACAGCAGTCAAACATTGCGGGTTTTGCATTAGAAATCCCCCTTTTTCCCTCCTAAACCTTCACTTCTTCATCATTATGACAAGACTATAAAATATTTATTACGGAAACACAGGCATGGGAAGATTTATAGCGGTTCGCAAAGATACAGGACTAATCAGGAGAAGCGCAATGGAGAAGCACAGGGAGATCGTTAACGGGAAAGATGGCAGTTTTGGGGCAGTTGCAAATACAATAAAAACAACCAAAAGGTCAGTTATTATGTTTATTGTTACGTACAAAACAGAATATTTATCTGCTTTGCATTTCAGTCAGCGAGTTTCCCATATAAAAACAAGATTAGACCATGGGTCACATTTAGCCTGATAATATTATGGGGCAGATTTATCAAAGGTCAAAGTGAATTTTCAAAGTAAAAAACTTAGAATTTCAAAGTTATTTTTCTGTACTTCTGACATCGACTAGTCCAACTTCGATTTGAATTTGAAATTTTTTATTCAAGTACTGTCTCTTTAAAACTGCGACTTTAATCATTCGCCACCCAAAAGCTGCCGAAGTGCTGTTTTAGCCTATGGGCGACCTCCTAGAACCTGTATGGAGGCAATTGGGGGAGTTTGGGAGATCGAAGGTCGAAGTTAAAAAAAACTTTGATCGATGTACGATTGTACGATTAGAAGTAGGCCAAATTCGACCCACTTTGACTCCAAAAAACTTCGACCTCCATTCAATTGGTCTTTTTGAATTCAAACTTTTTTTTAACTTCGAACTTCGACCTTTGATAAATCTGCCCCTATGTGTCATTTAAATAGTTTAAAATGTACTTACCAAAATTGAGTATATGTGGAGACATCTATAAACAGGTGAGAAATCTACCAAATCTTGAACATTTAAAACCTGAAAAAAAGCAATCAACAGTTTTCAATATAGAATCTATATCTATCTATCTATCATCTGTCTATCTATTATCTATCTATCTATCTATCTATCTATCTATCTATCTATCTATCTATCTATCTATCTATCTATCTATCATCTGCATTAGAGAGGTTTCTCCTAAATGACCATCCCTCTGGCTGAAAGAATTGTGATAGGTATCTAAAAATAATAATAATATCTTATAAACCAATCTCCTTGGCTGAGCATTGGATTTGGTAACTTCAGCACTGTGGCTAGTCCCTAGATCTTTTTGCTCTCACCCACCTGCCTTTCTTCAGTTCTGTTCCTGCTCCAGTCCTGTCTTGCCTGGCCCTGTTCCTGCTCCAATCCTGTCTTGCCTGGCCCTGTTCCTGCTCCAGTCCTGTCTTGTCTGGCCCTGTTCCTGCTCCAATCCTGTCTTGCTTGGCCCTGTTCCTGCTCCAGTCCTGTCTTGCCTGGCCCTGTTTCTGCTCCAGTCCTGTCTTGTCTGGCCCTGTTCCTGCTCCAATCCTGTCTTGCTTGGCCCTGTTCCTGCTCCAGTCCTGTTTTGCCTGGCCCTGTTTCTGCTCCAGTCCTGTCTTGCCTGGCCCTGTTCCTGCACCACTCCTGTCTTGCCTGGCCCTGTTCCTGCTCCAGTCTTGTCTTTCCTGGACCTGTTCCTGCTCCAGTCCTGGCTCTTGTTCCTGCTACAGCCACTCCTGCCTTGTCCTGTTTGTACACCCACTACTCCTGCCCTGCCTGCCTGTCTGTCCTGTTCTTGTTTGGTCACCATAACCTTTATTTGCCTCAAGGACTAACCCTCCTGTCAGCGGGAAAATGCCCCAAAACCCTTAAAGAATGCACAGGCAATTCTCCTGGGGGTACAGTAAAAATCCGAGCCCCCTCTTTTTAAATGGCTAACCAAATAAAGCTTATTTATCAAGTTTTCACCAAGTTCTGCCCAAATCATTTTATTGAAAACTCTTTCTTCTGTACATTTATGGAACATTTGTAAAAAAGGCAAAGGTGCACATATACACACTTATAATACACAATAGCTGTCAGTATCCTGTAAATGATATCAGTATAGTACGTTAAGTGATATCATCAGTTATAATCTTTATTTTGTCATGTAATTTGTGTTGCATGAGTCACAGAGATATGTGTACTATAATTTGTGTACTATAAAAACTCAAACATCTAATTTTCCGCCAGTTCAACCAAATCAGTCTCATCAATATTAGTAAGTCCCAACAACATCTAAATGCCAATATCACCAATAACATTTCATTCGGGTGTTCTAAGCGAATATATCTGAAAAAGCAGAGCATTAAAAAAAATGCATATTTTGACTTCAAATGGTTACACAGTTAAACCGCTCATTTTATGTAATAACAGTTTCATAATATATTCACTTTGGTATCCGTGTGGGGCCCAATATGTGGGTAAAAGCCACAAGACATTGCAAATCAAGATATTTTGAGAATAATGAGAATATATGAAATGAACCTGAACACATAAGGGACACAAAGCCACACACTTGCATTCTATTCTGCTCTTGTTTATTACAACAAATGCCCCATATTTGGTAACAAGGCTTTTGGCTCTAAACAAGGAAAAGAGATCATAGGGCAAATGTTGGCCATGAATGGGGGGTTTATTAAAAAACAACTATAGTATATGTGTTAAAGGAATGCATTCAGTGATGAGTACGGATCTCTTCTGGTATCTACAGTAAAAATGTTGGGTCACCCAACATTTATGGAAAGGATAATCAAAGCAAAACACATAAAGGAGAATTGGTACTTAAAGGGACAGTATACACCTAAAAACAAGTTTGCTAAAATGAGTGCATTAAATAGGACTTGAGTTGAAATTAAATTCTGCCAATTATTTTAATTTTAAAAAATCCATATTTCCCTATTTGTTTCCATTACAAAAAAAATTGATTTAAAAGTTGATCTGTGATCACTGAACCCATTTCCCCCCAATTTGTTCAACTAACAAACAAACCTCTCCCCTATCTAAGCAGCAGCCTTTAAGGGGGGCGACACACAGGGAGATTAGTCGACCAAACGATAAATCTTCGCTACTAATCTCACCGCAATGCCTTCCCACTGGCAAGAATGTGAATCACCGGTGGGACATACATGTCACTTTGGTTTTCCGAAATTTCCTGAAGTTTCCTTGTAAGGCAACTTCGGCGATTTCAATAAACTAAGCGAAGTGCATGCTATCGGTGATTCACATTCTTACTGGTGGAAAGGCATTTTGGGGAAATTAGTCGCCTGCAGTAGCGAAGATTTATTGCTTGGTGACTAATTTTCCCGGGTGCCACCACCCTAAGCAGCTTATTATCAGGGGGTTCTCAGTGGGCTGGTAATTTGTTTTTTCAGCTCCTTTGAAGTTCTGAAGTGAGTGAGTGCAGTTGGACTGGGACACCAGGGGCCCATCCAAAAACCTTTGCCCACCAATTAATCTTAGACCAGGGGCCCACTCTTAGTTCTATTTTTCTTCTCCTCACTTAACCTTTATTCTCCTAGTCTATTTTCTTTACATACTAAAAATCTATTTTTCCAACTATTTAGCCTCTTTGTTTAGCAGAATGAGGGCCCACTGACACCTGGGCCCACCGGGACTTTTCCTGGTATTCCAGTAGGCCAGTCCAACACTGAGTGAGTGACAGTAAGTGTTGGTTTTATTATTGTTTAGTGTCAAAAAGAACAGAAACCATAGATATTTCTTAATTTAAACAATAGAAAAAAAGTATGTTCAGCACTAGCCTTATTAATTGAGCTTTTGTTGAAAAGGGGTGTATAGTGTCCCTTTAAATAAATGGATGACACAATGGGGGAAATCCACTAACCTGCAGAGTTGTGCCAGCGATGGGTTTGCTGCACTTCGCCTGGCGAATTTTCGCCATCGAGCTGCAAATTCACTGAAATGCGAAGTTGCGTTCAGCGAAGCAAAAGGTAGCGAACTTGCACTAGCGAAAATTTGCCAGGCAAAGCAAAGTTGCATAGAGAAGGGGAATTTGCATACTGCGGGAACTTAAAGTTTGAATGGATGTATATGTTACAGCAAATACATAAAACTACGCAAGCCAGGGAACCTTAATAAATGCAAATAGAGATGTTTTATTGCCCTACATATGTGCCCAAAGTATAGTTTATGTGCCATATGTTATGAAAAGTAGGGGGGAAGCAGGGTACCCAAAAAAAAAAATTCGTCCTTTTGCAGCCTATCACCCATGAAAATGGAAAAGACGCATCAAATGTGACATTTTTTTTTAAGTCCTATCTACTCTACAGGTCTAAGCTGGCGAGGCAAGTCTGGCGTAAGAGGTAGCATTCAGTAAAATCAACTTCTTAGTGAATTTGCGTAGTAACGATCTTTAGTAGTGATGGGAATAAATTTGCGAAATGGCCGCAAAAATTTGCTGCCGTCAATAAAAAATGGACGCTGGCGTCCGTTTTTTAGAACGCTGGCATCAAAAAAAACGGACGCCGGTATGAAAAACTAGACGCCAGCGCCGTTTCGCAAATTGTTTGGCGAAACGGTGCAAATTCGCCCATCACTAATCTTTAGCCCTGGTGAAAATTTGCCTGGCGGTAGAGTGAGAAGTTGCGATAGAATCTCCTTCGCTAGCGTATTTTCACCAGCGCCCATTAGTAAATAGGCGAAGTATCAAACTTACTTAACGCTGGCAAATTTTCACCAGCGTTCACCACTTTGCACCTTAGTGAATTTCCCCCTATGATGGCTATGGTATATGCAAAGTGGATGATTGCAATTATCCCATGCAGCAGCATTTTTTGCTCTTTTCGTAATGTGGGGGTCAACAGATGCCATTCTCTTCTATGGGAGACTGTGCCCAAAGGAGACATGGAAGATTGAGCCCAACTCTAAGTACAGTCCCATAGGGGAGAATGAAGTGTGACTAAATTCACAAATAACTCACTGCACAGGATCACATATAAAAATGCCAATGTGTAAGAGCCGTAAGCAACATTAACATAAGATAATGAACTATATGTTGCAGAATGTCTCAGTGAGTACCTCTTCTTCTGTGTCTTCATTCCCCGCATCATATTTTGATTTTACTCCATTTTTATCTCCAGAAATGTGTCCATTGAAGATATACTTGCTTTTTTTTAAATTGACATTGTTTTTTTTATGCAAGGCAACCTGGAAGGTTTTTTGCTGTTGAGCCTGGATATTGAAAAAAAGAACCGTTGCGTATTAATAGTGAAATTAATGAAAGAACAAACACACATCAAAAACATTCGTATAAACAATGAGTAGAAACAATGAGTTTAACTTAAATGCACTGATATAAACTTGGTGTAGCCTTCAATACCACATCTTAGGAATCCCAGACAAGCATATTGATATTTCTTTTAGGAACCTCTTTTAGGGGGTTATTTACTAAATTCCAAATGCAAAAATCACAAAACATTCATGATATTTTTTTTTTCATAAAATCTGAGTTTTTGATTTTTTTTGTGATTTTGGGTTTTCGGGAAAAAAAATGAAAAAATCTTTAAAATCAGATGAAAAATCCCAAAAAATTGTGAAAATCTAATTTTTTCCCCTCAAAGCAAATTTTCGGGAAAATGTATTAATAAATAAGCGTAAAAAACACAAGCGGATTTGATCAGAGTTTGTAGCAGAAAATATTGAGATAAATTTGTACTCCCCTAAATGTTCTTTTATATAGAGATTTTAAGGGGCAGATTTACTAAGGCTCGAATGGTAAATTCAATTTTTCACATTTTTTTTGGTCAAAACTCACAAATTTTAATTTAAAACCACCAACTGAAATTTGAATTTTAATGTGAGATTTATCACACCTCAACTCTGGAAACAGTTCTAATTTGACTATTCTCCACCTAAAACCTTATGGGGCCGATTCACAAAGGGTCGAATATCGAGGGTTAATTAACCCTCGATATTCGACTGGGAATTAAAATCCTTTGACTTCGAATATCGAAGTCGAAGGATTTTAGTGCAAATAGTGCGATCGAACGATCGAAGGATTATTCCTTCGATCGAACGATAAAATCCTTCGAATCCAACGATTCGAAGGATTTTAATCCAACGATCGAAGGAATATCCTTCGATCAAAAAAACTTAGGAAAGCCTATGGGGACCTTCCCCATAGGCTAACATTGAGTTCGGTAGCTTTTAGATGGCGAACTAGGGGGTCCAAGTTTTTTCTTAAAGAGACAGTACTTCGACCATCGAATGGTCGAATAGTCGAACGATTTTTAGTTCGAATCATTCGATTCGAAGTCGAAGTCGTAGTCGAAGGTCAAAGTAGCCCATTCGATTGTCAAAGTAGCCCAAAAAACACTTCGAAATTCGAAGTTTTTTTACTTCTAATCCTTCACTTGAAGTTAGTGAATCGGCCCCTATGAGTTCATGAAGAAGTCAATGGCAGAGGTTCCTTAAACTATTTGAAGATGTTAATAGTAGTGATGAGCCAAATTTTTCGCTTTGAAAATTAAGCCCATAGACTCCAATGGGAGAAAAAAGAGTGTTGCTCGACGAGCAAAAGTCAAGGTTTTTTTCGGAGGAAAACAATTTGAATTCAATTCCATTTCGATTTGAGTTTCCGGGTCGGGACTATTTGATCTAATTTTAGACGTTTAAAATTTTTTCATCAGATCAGATTACAGTTTAAAAAAATTCACATTACTCTAAAATTCGACCATTGATTAATAACCCCTACTCTGTATTCCAGGTCCTGACATGCTAAAACGTCAGGTGTCAGTTTGGTCGGCGTAAATACGCCACTGAAACCACACGCAACCATCAACATGCGTTTTTCAGCACATGGGTTTCTTTTCCCAACATGCACTTCTCATTGTTCTCGTTCCCCATAATTCCGCTGGCTAGAAATAGAAAAGCTATTTAAAAATAGAAAAGCTATTGACATGCAAAATGGAGCAGGAATGATCGTCAATAAGCAACGTAATTACGTCGTAAAAACGTATATACGTCATTTATCTCGCAAGAATTTGGACGCCATATTTAAAAGACGCTGCGTATTTACGTAACGTATGGTTTCAAACGTACAGATCCCATAGAGTCTATTGATTTGGTAGTTTCTTGACGTATTGGCATTTCTGCTGAAAAACGCCAATACTGGCAGATTTCAGCGTGCAAGCGCCCTGTGACAATTGCCATAGTGTGGTTTCCATTAGTTTTAGTGGTAGTACAGTTTCTGTGTATTTATGCTTTTTTTAAAAACGCAACGTAAAAACGCTAAATCTGGTCTTGCCCTAATGGGCAGAACCCGCTTTCTTCTTTTTCTACCAATAAGAATTGTCACACTAAAGCCCCCAACCTTTTTCACCCATGAGCCACATTCAAAAAATGGAGGTGCAAAATAAAGGCTGTGATTGGCTATTGCTAGCATCTATGGGGACTGGCAGCCTATAGGAGATACTGTTTGGCAGTACAGCTGGTTTTTATACAACCAGGCCTGGAATTGAAAAATAAGCACCTGCTTTGAGACCACTGGGAGCAACATCCAAGGGGTTGGTAACATGTTTCTCATGAGCCATTGGATGAGGATTAGGGATGGGCGAATTTTTTCGCCTCGTTTCGCCGACAAAATGACGCCCATAGACTTGTATGGAGACGTGCGTCAAAAAAAAAAAGACGCGCGACAAAATAATTTTACGCCCATAGACTTGTACAGAGACGTGCGTCAAAAAAAAGACGCGCGACAAAATAATTTCGCCGCACAACAAATTTTTTTTGACGCCCATAGACTTTAATGGGCGTCTGCGACATTTCGCCGGCGGTGAATTTTTGACGAAACGGGTCAAATTCGCCCATCCCTGTTGGGGATCACTGCACTAAAGCATTACTGGTTTGTCAACAACTAACAAAAGTACTGACCTGCCTCATTGCCGTTTCCCCAATTTTATCCGAATGCTTCCTGATACTCTCCAAAAAGTCCTTCAGACCTGACATGGAAATCTCCTTTATTTCCTCTCTGAGCTTTGGAAGATTTTCGCCCATTATTTGGCAAAAACGGTATTGAGACACTTTAGGAAGGTAAATGTTTTCTAACTGTTCCATTGTTTTTAGGGCAGAATAATACCTGTGGGGAAAAAGAGAGAATAAATAAATGTAAGTAAATATTTTTTTGAATATAATAATTTTTATAATATTGAAATTAAGATCCTATTTACAGTATAAGGCTTTGAGGATGGAATTTTATTCCCTAAACATTTATTGGTTTATTGGAAATGGGTTATTCTGAATTTTGATGACACTACTGCTGAGTTCAAATCCACTTTGGCAGATTATTGATTTTTTTCACCATCATCTTATTATGTTATATGGGAGGACAAAAAAATTGACCAACGTGGTAATAAATCTTTAGTCCTTGACTTGCCATTGAAACAATTGGAGCTTGGTTGCATTTTAATACTTCCACACCTCCCTGTCATTGCTAGAAACTTTTTGACT
This sequence comes from Xenopus petersii, assembly GCA_038501925.1. NCBI lineage: Eukaryota > Metazoa > Chordata > Amphibia > Anura > Pipidae > Xenopus > Xenopus petersii. The sequence goes on from CM076685.1 coordinate 16,680,953, forward strand.
CTCCGGAGGCACATTTATCAAGGGTCGAATTTCGAATTCATCACATTTCGAATTTCGAGCAATCAAAATTTATTATTAAAATCAATTTGGATGAATCAAATCGACCCGAAAACTCAAATCGAAGTTCAATTCACTTTAGGAATACTCGTATCAAATTAAAAAAACTCGATTCGAGTTTTTTTCCTCAGAAAAAAAAATTGAACGTCATTAAGGCTGCAAACATGACCAAATTGATACCTGGACCACTCCCATTGACTTATACAGCAATTCGGCAGGTTTAAGGTGGCGAATAGTTGAATTTGAATTCTTAAAGTGCCATAGTATGATAAATCTCAAAATTCGAATTAAAACTTGAATCGAGTTTGGATAATTCACAATTCGATTTGAGAGTTTTGACCAAAATTTTATTTGAAAATTCAAATTCGACTTTTCACTTCGACACTTAAGGTTTGGGGATAAAAGGAAACGCCTACCTTTGGGCTCTGAGATTTACAATAAAGACTTACTCATCTCTTGGAACTATTTTAAAAGAGTCAAATCGAATAGAAATATTTAATTCTGAAACAGCTTTGACCAATTTTTCACTACAGGTATAGGATCCATTATCCAGAAACCCGTTATCCAAAAAGCTCTGATTTACACAACGGCCATCTCCCATAGACTCCATTATAATCAAATAATTCAAATTTTAAAAAATTATTTCCTTTTTCTCTGTAATAATAAAACAGTATCTTGTACTTAATAATAATCAATTCTTATCAGAAGCAAAACAAGTTTATTAGATTTATTTAGGGGCCGATTCATGAAGGGTCGAATATCGAGGGTTAATTAACCCTCGATATTCGACTGGGAATTTAAATCCTTCAAATTCGAATATCGAATTCGAAGGATTTAGCGCTAAAAATTAGATCGATCGATCGAAGGATTTTTCATTCGATCGAACGATTAAATCCTTCGAATCGAACGATTCGAAGGATTTTAATAAAACGATCGAATGAATATCCTTCGATGAAAAAAACTTTAGCAAGCCTATGGGGACCTTCCCCATAGGCTAACATTGAGTTCGGTAGCTTTTAGCTGCCAAACTAGGGGATGGAATTTTTTTTTAAAGAGACAGTACTTCGACTATCGAATGGTCGAATAGTCGAACGATTTTTAATTCTAATCGTTCGAATCGTTCGAATTCGATCGAATTCGATCGAATTTAACCAATTCGATGGTCGAAGTACCCAAAAAATACTTCGAAATTCTAATTTTTTTTTATTCAAACCCTTCACTCGAATTTCGTGAATCGGCCCCTTAATGTTTGCATGATTTTATAGTGGACTTAAAGAGGTTGTTCACCTTCCAAACACTTTTTTTCAGTTGCTTTCCATCTTTTATTTTTTACTGTTTTCCTAAATTTTAATGTTCCTGTCTCTAGTGTCTCAGTCTGGCAGCTCGGTGATCCAGGAGCAGATTCCTAAGTTTGGGAGTTTTACTTTGAAAGCAGCAAGTAAGTTGCAGGTAAAACTTAGTCCCTTTTATAAAATGTATAATGAAGCAATAGAATTCTTAATGAATCAGATGAAAACTGAGCATAGGACTGGCCAGATATGGGATGACTTTGACGTAGTTGGCCAGCTTAAATATATTGCAATATATGGACAAACAATCCCTGTGTTGTTTAAAGGGTAAGGCATTTTTCAGTAGCAGTAGCACAAAATGTCTCTGTCTCAAATATATTGATAATGGGTTGAGTGCAGAGGACTCTTGTATTTGTCTTCTGAACTGTTACAATTTGCTACATTTAGTTGATACAATTAGTTGATACATTTCTCAGCAGTGTCTCTGGAATATCAGCAACTATTGTATCAATTCTAACAGCTGCCTTTAATGAAACTCAGGGATTCTGCTCAGCAGGGACAAAGATAACAAATGTATCAACTAAGGGGCCCATTTACTTAGTTCGAGTGAAGGAATAGAGGAAAAAAAGTTCGAAATTTCGAATGGTCGAATATGGCTACTTCGACTACGACCTTCGACTTCGAATTGAACGATTCGAACTAAAAATCGTTCGACTATTCGACCATTCGATAGTCGAAGTACTGTCTCTTTAATAAATTCTTCGACCCCCTAGTTGGCCACCTAAAACCTACCGAGGCCAATGTTAGCCTATGGGGAAGGTACCCATAGGATTCCTAACAATTTCCTGATAGAAGGAATATCCTTTGATCAATGTATTAAAATCCTTAGAATCGTTTGATTCGAAGGATTTAATCGTTCAAACAAACGATTATTCCTTTGATCGTTCGATCTTAGGAATAGCGGTAAATCCTTCGATATTCGAAGTCGAAGGATTTTACTTCGACAGTCGAATATCGAGGGTTAATTAACCCTCGATATTTGACCCTAGGTAAATGTGCCCCTAAATGTATCAAATTAGAAGAGTCGGTGACCCCCCCTCCCAGAGCTGCTAAAAAAAACTTTACACTTCAATATTAGGAAAACAGCCACAAATAGAAAATAGAAAGTAAATGGAAAAGGTCTTTATTGCTGGTGAACTACCTGAAATCAACTGAACTGAAAAAAGTGTTTGAAGGTGAACAACCGCTTTAAGGTATGAAGATCCAAATTCAGAAAGATCGATTATTCTGAAAACCCCAGGCCTCAAACATTCTGAATAACAGGTCACATACCTATATTTCTTGCCCTGTTTTAACCAATACATCATTAAAATAACTTGGCCATCTCGGAACTGGCAAAATATTTTTTCATGGGAGGGTGAAGAACTTCCATTGGGCAAAATGAGAGTAGACATCACTATTTTACTATTCGTAGATCTTTTTTTATCAAAGTTGTTGGAATGCTTTTGAAATACATTTTGAAATATTCATTTAAAATAAACATTTTGCTACATTGACCATCAGTCACACATTTGGCATTGTTGAAGCTTAATAAATAGGCACTTTCAAAATTTACGCAACTGGTCAAATATGTTAAGGTAGTAATGGTTCTTTTCACGGGCATATAAATAAAGTAACAAAAAGTAATGCCATTTATATATTAGAATAAAGCAAAAATCAATCCTTGTTTTTTTTTGGACACAGTAATTAGAGTAGATACCCTTGGCCACAATGACGCAATTCAGAAAGCCAAATGAACGCTGAATTAATAAACCACTGAATAGTGCATTGTCCCAACCAGAAATTACAACCAGATTAAATCCTATGCATTACTTTAATTGCACTTGTTGTTTTTAGAAATACTATCCTTTCAAGTAGACTTTATTTTTATGTTGCCTTGCTATTTGATCTGTTTTCTTTTTCCCCCCATTATTGATTTGTTTGACTTTTTGTAGCGTCAAGGGACGGCAGGATTTACTTGCTGATCCCAGACAGCTTACAAAAATACAAAAAAACGTGGTTCTGTCATACAGTAATAGTTAGTAACCTGTACTCCTTCATCTGCTGGGCCACAACAATCAACCATACTTTCCCATGTTCTGTATATTTCTTAATTTAGAACAAGGGTGGTCCCATTCTCTACAGCTATTGTGAATTATAGATGCCAGGCTAGTTATGGATTCTCAGATACATAGAAGTCACATCTGCTCTACATCTGGCTACTGCTATGTTGTTTCAATAGCAGGAACCAGCAGTGCCGAGACTAGCCAGGAACTAGAGTCCTGCGCGGGTCCATTTTTTGGGACCCGACCCGTACCCGCAACCTGCAATCCGCAACCCGCATTCTTACCCGATTGGACCTGCAACCCGACCCGCAAGTACCTTCTCTGCAACCCGGACCCGCGACCCGCTGACCATCAAGAATCAGGAAGTGCTGTCATTATAAACCGGAAGTGACATCATCGGAAGTAGATATGATCAGAAAAAAGGGAGTAAACCGGAAGTGCTGTCATTAAACCAGAAATGACATCATCGGAAGTGGACGTGACCAGAAAAAAGGAGCAAATATTGATATTGAGAAGACCCGCAGCCCGACCCGCAACCCGCAGAACCGCCGACCCGTGGGTATACCCGCACCTTGAACTTCAACGAAAAACCTGCATGGTACTGCAGGTTTTTGCGGGTAACCCACGGGTATCCGACCCGCTGCAGGACTCTACCAGGAACAGTCACATACTGCTTTCAATAGCAATTACAAATAACTTTAAGACCACCGCAAGTTTGTAATCTCAATGTATATTCTAAAGTTACATAGGCAAGTATCTGTACCTATTTGTAGTCTATGATACTGTGAAACTTCAGCAAATATAGGAAGGTATTTACAGAATAATATTGCATTCTGTCCTCTACCTATCAGTCTATCAATCTATTGATAAATCTATCTACTGTACATATTTCTTTCTGTCCATCTATAGGACTTTATAGGGGTCATTTGATACATGTAGGACAGGGGTGCAAAGTGCAAAAGACTGCACAATTCATTGTTTATTTTTGTACTTTGCACCCTGCTCTGCATGTAGAATTGCCTCAGGTTTTGCTCCTCTTGGTGCTCAAGCCAGGGTCTCAGTAAATGGCCCCTTAAAAAATGTACCATGCCATCTACACAAAAACAGACATTGTGGGAGGTTATTTATTAAAGTCTGTATACCAAAAACTAGAAAAAAATGAGGTTTTTTAAAAAAAAATGAGGTTTTTTTTAATATAAAATCAGAATTTGCACTGAAATTAGCCCAAAAATCTGGACTTTTCGGGCACAAATCCAAAAATTTGGGCTTTTTGGGAAAGGTGCTGAAAAAATCTCTGATCTGGGAAAAAAACACGGAAAAAACGCAGAAAAATTCGTACAATTTGGAATTTCACTCGATTTTATCTAGTTTGTCCCCGTTCCAATGAAAATGTGCTTTCTATTAATAAATAAGGTCACATCGTGAATTTTAGCAGTTCTAGAATTCTACTTTTTTTATTAAAAAAAATTCAGATTTTGATAAATAAGGCCCTAAAACAATTAGGGGCAGATTTATAAAAAAAAAATCTCTAATGAACTCTAAATTCTACCAATCAAAATTTATTTTAAAAAAATCGAATTTTTCTAAACTCAGGTGAATAGGAACGACCTGAAAACTCAAATTGAATTTGAATCATATTGGATTCAAGTTTTAAAAACTCTATTCAAGTTGAATGTCAGGAAGGCAGCAAACAACTCCAAATTGATCCCAGGACGTCTCCAATTGACTAAAACAGCAATTCGGCAGGTTTTAGGTGGCGAATAGTCGAATTTGAGTTCTTAAAAGGGCCAGAGTATGATAAATCTCCAACATCGAATTAGAATTTCCTAGTCAAATTTTCAAATTGCCCCTTGATAAATCTGCTCATTACTGTATAAACGACTGTAAAGAGGAGGTCATGAGAATTCTGCATATTGTTAAATCAGCGGCTAGAGTAGGAGTACTGATGAGCAAAACTGTGCTGTGCTGAAAAATTTGCAAAACCACAGAATAATTTGCAACATTTCACAGAATGCATCGGAGTCAATGGGTGTTTTTTTTCCTTCACCAAATGCTTTGAGATAAATGGGCTATTTTTCTACTTTTTTTTTCTTGCACAGAAATCTGGAAATTCTAGCACAGATTCAACATTTGCGAAATGCGAATCTGCCTCAGGCAAAAAAAATCTTTCAATCCTAATAGGAGCATATATATCAAAGGGTGAAACCTGAGCCTGAAATTCAACAACTTTTTATTAATTTTTATGGGATTTTATCAATGTTTCTGCCCTCACTTTCACCTTTTGATATGCTCCCCAAAATCCTATAGTAATGAATTCTGGAGCACTATGTTGAGCTCTGATTTCACTCTTTATTACATGTCCCTAAATACAAAGTATTGAAGAGAAAGGTTGAATGTGATGGCATAATCCTAAAGAATATGTATGTATGTGGACAGTCAAACAAAAGACAGACTGATTGATAAAGTAATATGCTTTAATTCTTCATCCGGTTTTATTTTATATTACAAAGTTTTCCAGCAAATATACAAATCTGCTTTATTTGAATGGACGTTTTATCAACTTTTTCATGCTGGCTGATCTTTCTAAACAAATTCAAGCCTATTGGACATTGTAAAATATTTGTCTGCGTGTGCAAATCACTGAATGTATATGTATATGTATATGTATATCAGAGGAGTTAAATATTCTTTCTGTCTGGAACTGTTTTTTTTTTTCAGTTTAATAAGTTCAAACCGACATACGGTTAGAATAAATAATGTGGTCACTGGATGTGTAAATGTCTGGGTTAGGAAATGCCTTGAATTACAATTCTTTGGATGTGTTTTTGGATTCTTTCATCCATCTTCCAAAAGAGCAGCTCCTCGTAATATGACTTCTCAGGAGATAATTCCATAACGGTATTAAAATCATATAAACACTTTTATTCAAATTCTACAAATCAGCTTATCAGAGCACTGTTGGTCATCTGGAAGGTTTTTGAATGCTTTTGCTGAGATCGGAATTAACATAATCCAACTTAAACCCATTCTTGAGCCCCTCGCTAATTATACATATCCCCAGCTCAAGACCCTGCCCTTTCAACATCTGCTCCGAAGGAAGCTTTCAGTCTTTTTAATTTGTAGGTTATTTGCAGGTCAGGAACTATGCTACCAGGCTTGATTTTGATATTTAAGAATGTGTTAAATAGGCCTGTGCTTAGGTTTTCATGTAGAGAACCACATCTGTTCTTCAAATGTGTTCAACTGAAAAAATAAAAAGTCCAGAGGATCTGTCCTCTATATTTATTTGCTAAGTATTATATACATTTGCTGAAATTCAGCACATCCTTTATATGCACTGAACACATAGAAACTCATACTACTATACACCATAGTAAAGCCATGCAAAAAGGTTACTTTATTAAATACTAGAAAAAAAAAGTATAGCAACAAACGCACAACATAACTACACCCTGAGTCACTGGCAAAAATGAATGTTCATTAAAGGAGAACTAAAGCTTAACTAAAGAAGTAGGATAGAAATGTTATACATTATGTTTTGGGCTTCTGTACCAACCCAAGGCAACCACAGTCCTTTAGCAGGGAAGATATATGTCTCCAAAGATGCCCCAGTAGCTCCCCATTTTCTTTTCTGCTGATTCACTGCACATGCTCTGTGCTGCTGTCACTTACTGAGCTTAGGGACCCACTCACAATATACAGTACACATAGAATAGAAATGTCACAATATAAGGCTGATTAGTAATTAATACAGATAATTACTACATGGCAGCACATAAACCAGTACAACTAGAAGAAGAATTTAATAATCAGCCCTGTAGCATCAGTTTATATTACAGACCAACCTCATTTTCTGCTGGATAATTAGTGACGAGCCCTAAGCTTAGCTTCTCAACAGCCAATCAGAGCCCACTGAGCATGTGAGTGTCACAGACACTTTCCAAGATGGTGACCCCCTGTGACAAGTTTGAAGTCCTGGATCATTGTTGCTATTGACAAACTTTAGGCTGGTGCAATAAGTTCAGTATATAAAATATGGCATTTTTAGCCATATTCATTTTTAGGGTTTACTTCTCCTTTACACAGATGCTATAGAGGGAGAAAAGTGAGGTCATGAGCCTGAGCAGTTCCAACAGAAAGTGGTGACAAATATGACACCAGATACACGGTGCCCTTTTTGGGGAGGGGCACTGTAAAATTACTGAGTGTTGAAATCTTATTTGTCAGTGAAACAATGATTTGTGCAACACAACTAGAAAACAGCTGGATATAATGTATAAAACATGTTTGAGACTGTACTTGAATTGAGATCACAATGTCAGAGCTAAAGAAAGAAAAAAGAAAGATTTACAGCAACCAAAATGACAAAAAATCTGATACAGAAAGAGCCATATGTAAAAATTAGACCTTCTGTGAAGTCCATACTAATGTTTAATATACAATTAAGCTGGTCTGTAAGGAGAGAAAAGGACAGGAGAAATAGTGAAAGTATAATAGGCAAAGCTGCCATCAAAAATCACAGGGCCCTGTACCACAAATTATACTGGGCCCGACCCAGCCCACTGGTGCCCATGGTCCCCTATACAAGCTAAAAAAATATATTGGTAGCCAGAGACCCCCCAGTTAAAAAACATTGGTAGCCAGGGCCCCTTCAAGCTAAAAAATTGGTGCCAGGGTCCCTGACAAGTTAAAAAAACATTGGTGGCCAGTGAGGCAAGAAAGAGAACAGAAGACGAAAAGAAAGAATGACTCAAGAATAAATGAAGTGAAAAATGGCAGTGGCATTGGAATAAAATAAATAGGGATGCACTGAATCCAGGATTTGGTTTGGAATTCGGCCAGGATTCGGCCTTTCTGCAGGATTCGGATTCGGCCAAACCCAAATCTTAGGGCCGGGGAGGTTAAAATCGCGTGACTTTTTGTCACAAAACAAGGAAGTAAAAACATTTTCCCCTTCCCACCCAAATGCAAATTAGTATTCGGATTGGTATTCGCCCAAATCTTTCGAGAAGGATTCAGGGGTTCGGCTAAATCCAAAATTGTGGATTCGGTGCTTCCCTAAAAATAAACACAACAAAAAAACAGATGGATGAGAATAGGTGGACAAAGTAAGTTAAAGAGACAAAGACAGGTGTAGGAAGACAAACACAATAGAAAGAATAGCAAGAACAGAAAATAGTCCAAAAAGAGGAGTGAAGTCAAAAGGGGACGAGAATGTGAGGGTTGAAGGAAGACAGAAAAAGAGTACATATGGGCAGGGGCAATTGGGGGGAGAAGGCAAAGTAAGATAAGAAAGAGTGGAAATAATTCATTGGAAGGGGAAATTATAGGGATGAACATGGACTGACAGAGATTAAAAAGACAGAAAGCACATGAAGATTAAAAATACTTAAAAGATAAATGGGAAACAATAGATCATACATTGTGACTGCTGATAGGAGATAATATCATTGACAAATAAGCACCATCTTAGACTAAAATTAGGTAAATTTACTAAGTGGTGAAAATTCACCAGCGACGGCTTCACAACCATCGCTACACTTCGCCAGGCGAAAATTTGCTCAGACAACGCTCATTTACTAGAATGCAAAGTTGCGTCCAGGGCGACGAACTCTGGCAATTTTTCACTAGCGTTACTTCAGCAATCAAAATGAAGATGCGCTAGCATTCAATTATGCCTAGCACAACTTCGTTAAAGGTCTTCGCTCAGGCTAATTTGCATATGTCGGGAAATGTAAAGTTAAATGGACGTATATGTTGCAGCAACTACATTACATTACACAAGTCCAGGGAACCTTAATAAAGTCAATAGTTGTTATATTGCCCTACACATGAGCCCACTGTATAGTTTATGTTCCATATGTTAGAAAATATAGGGGAGAACCCGGTTACCCAAAAAAAAATTTAAGGACTTTTGCAGGCTATCACTCTGAAAAAAGGAAAAGACGCCAAAATTTTTTGGGACTTTTTCCACTAAAAATATGATGTAAGTAACAGAAAATTGAGGAAGACCTATGTACTCCAATGTACTTCTCCTGGTCTGAGGTGGCGAAGCCAAGTCTGGCAAAAGAGGTAACGTTCAGTAAAATCCACATCTTAGTAAATTTGCGGCGTAACGTCCATTCGCCAAAGCCATAATTCGCCCGGTGATAGAGTGCGAATGAGCGCTACCGTCTGTCTCACTACCGAAGTTACGTCTGCGCCTGTTAGTAAATCGGCAAAGTGCCTAAAAGCGGCAATATTCGCCAGCGTTAGTCACTTCACCCTTTAGTAAATCAGCCCCTCTGTTTCTCTTTCCTCCATTCTCATTTTGCTACAGTCATTTTGCCTCAAGCCACCTTCATCTTCCAGTTCACCTTCTTCTACAGCTCACCTTGAAATCAGTTCATACTTGGAAAGTGTAAGATATAGACCCATGCCTCTACGCTTGTGTTCTGGTTTTGCTTTGCTTTCTATATGATACTTCTGTGACTGGAGGAAATGAATGTAGTTGTTCTTTGAAATGCAAAAACCTTAAAATATATATATTTATACATTTTACTGCAACTCTACAACAAAGAGGAAAGGCAGATAAAGTGTCAGATAGCGGCACGGCTGCGAGTATGAAATCCCTGGGATAAGCCATCACCACAAAACACCACAATAACGTCTATTCTACTTGCATTCTCATTGTTTTACTCAAACTGCAAAAAATGAAACATATCAAATATGTGATATCTGAACCTGCTCGATTAAAGGTTACAAGAAATGCAAACGGACTATACAGCAATACCCACACATAGAAATTTGGGTAAAAGTCTAGGAGCCAACTTGGTATCCACATGGATTAGGTATCTGCTCAATGATAAAAATCTACATCACCCGTGTTCCTTATGTTAACATTTTTGACACACCAGTAATCTGATCTACATGAACCACGTTCCCCCTAAGTCTCCTTAAGAAGCAGATCATATCATGAAAGTGACTTTTATGTCAGTTGTACTTATGTGCAAATCCAAGAGGTAATGTGAATCCCTGAAAGAAGAATTCTGGGCTGAAAAGCAAATTAAAGAGTTTTTAGCATTTGAAGAATACATTTTCATATCTTAACATTTTCAAATTGCACTTGTCTTTTGTTAGCTGGAAATGCCATCTTCGGGTTCATAGGGGAATATACTTCAAAGTTTATTGTCAAAAACTCTTTATGTACCCTGCAACTCCCTGTTAGCTGCCATCTTGCATTTTACTGGAAACACCAGGTTGAAGGGGACAGTATCTGCTCCCAATGTGAGGGCACATACTTCCAAAACTCGAAGGAGAAATTGACCTCAGGCCACAGCAGTCATTATTCAATGAGACAACATCTGCACTTTTGCAGCCCCTTTCTGGACACAAGGGGGCAAATTCATTGAAGGGTGAATTTTCACCTTGGAAGGTTCCACTTCATCAGACATTAATTTGCAGTGCACAAGCTAATTCATCAAAATGCAAAGTTGCGTCTCGGCAGCAGAGGAGTAAATTTGTCAGCACGAGAATTTTTGCTAACGTTCATTTCATCGAAACTTCGTTAGTACACTTATGCTTAGGTCAATTTGAATAGGGAGCAATGGCGGAACTACCGGGGGAGGAGGGGGTGCGAGCAGGCCAGGGCCCGCACCCCCTCAGGGCCCCCGGCAGTCTGTGCGCCTCTGTGCGGCGCATATTCCCGGACAGTTTCCGGGTGTACGGAGGGGGCCCGGTGCACATCCTGCGCCAGGGCCCGCCCCCCTCTAGTTACGCTTCTGATAGGGAGGGTACATATATGTCATATATATCTTTATTAGAGATGTTGATGTAGCGAAGTGGCCACTTATTATTACAAATGTCCAAGGAAGCAAAATAAACACAAAAGAGATCCTCTAATGTCCTAGACATGAGCGCAACCTAAAAAAATGTGGCATGACCCTTAAATGGTTACAAAAAAATATTAAAACAAAAATAAACAGTTACAACTTTTAAACATAATCCCACTTTAAAATATTAAAAAATGCCAGCATTTTTTTTTCATTTTTATCATTTTCCGGCATACAGGATATGATGTCACTGATTTAGGATTGAGGAGGACGTAACTTAATTTTATCAGTTTGCCAGGTATAACCACAGAGAAACGATCGCTCGCCTGAGCAAAAAATCGCCTGGTGAAAGGGCAGGCCCGGACTGACAATCTGTCTGTACGGGAAAATGCCCGAGGGGCCGCTCTAATTTTTGTTAAGAGGGCCACTCTAATTTTTGATAAGTGGGCCGCTCCTGTAGTGATCGTGTGGAGCAGTAAAACAGACCGTTATTGTAGCCCCGCTGTCTCCTGTACTTCTTCTTACAATCGGCTCTCAGCCGGCAGGCTGCAAACAGCAGACATGACCAGTGGATTGCAGAGTGCGCACGACATTACACCGTCTGCTGTTTGCAGCCTGCCGGCTGAGAGACGATTGTTAGAAGAAGTACAGGAGACAGCGGGGCTACAATAAAGGTCTGTTTTACTGCTCCACACGGGGGAGGGAAGGGGACTTGCTCGGCCAGTAAATCAGGAGTGTCACCTTGTCTTGATTTGAACCGCGCAAGGTAAAAATACTCAGCCTTCAGCCCATGCAAATCCCAGAGCCTCCTCCTCCTCCTGCTGCTGGAGCTGCCAAGCAGTAATCATTCAAATGCCTCATTATGTGCTAGCCCACAGACAGGCAGGGCTGTAGCCCACAGAAGGAGGAACAATTAACAATCACAGCCACTAAGCTAGCAGCAGCAGTCTACAACTGCAGCAAGGGGGAAGCTATTCCTGAAACACAGGGGGAAGTGATAGATTTACAGTGTGACAGCGGTGGAGTTTATGGGGCAAGCGCAGTGAAGTGATATGGGTGTCAGACATGGTGCCTATAGTAACAGTGGGATAATAGTCTCTGGGAAGGGAGTGTGACTGTGGGATAGCAGGTATAGTAGGGAGAGATGGTGCCTATAGTAACAGTGGGATAATAGTCTCTGGGAAGGGAGTGTGACTGTGGGATAGCAGGTATAGTAGGGAGAGATGGTGCCTATAGTAACAGTGGATAATAGTCTCTAGGAAGGGAGTGTGACTGTGGGATAGCAGGTATAGTAGGGAGAGATGGTGCCTATAGTAACAGTGGATAATAGTCTCTGGGAAGGGAGTGTGACTGTGGGATAGCAGGTATAGTAGGGAGAGATGGTGCCTATAGTAACAGTGGATAATAGTCTCTGGGAAGGGAGTGTGACTGTGGGATAGCAGGTATAGTAGGGAGAGATGGTGTCTATAGTAGCAGTGGATAATAGTCTCTGGGAAGGGACATGTGGGCTGCTTTAATTTTTTTGCCCGGGCTGCTTTTTACCTCCAGTCCGGCCCTGTGAAAGGGTGTGAAACTTTATTAGCGATGTACTTTTTACTCTATGCCTGTTAATAAAATGGTGGTCCCCTTAGCCCCAAACAAAGTGACACAAACATAAAACTATGTTGTAAGTCCAGTAAAGGTGGCCATAGACGTAGAGATCCGCTCGTTTGGCGATGTCCTGATATTCTCACATTGAAGTGGACGATATCGGGCTGATCTGACCATAGGGCCCAACATTTGGATCATAATGCATCCAATACGGGCGGATTTTTTAACCTGCCTTAAAGGAAAACTATACCCCGCAAACAATGTAGGTCTCTATTAAAAGATACTGAGTAAAACAGCTCATGTGTAAAACCCTGCTTCATGTAAATTAACCATTATCATAATAATATACTTTTTTAGTAGTATGTGCCATTGGGTAATCATAAATAGAAAATTGCCATTTTAAAAAATAAGGGCCGCCCCCTGAGATTGTAAGATTCACTGTGCACACATACAAACCACATGTAAGGTCACATGAGCCAATTAACAGACAGAGTTCTGCCTTTTGCTTCCTCACTTCTTCCTGTTACAGTTAGTGTTGTAGTATTTCTGGTCAGGTGATCTCTGAGGCAGCACAGATAGAGTCACAAAATGGTGGTTCAAGGCAAGAGATGTAAAAGGGCAATATTTATGTATATATATATTCCAGTTTGGTAAGATTCTTTAATATGTCATTCAATTTGATATAAACTATCTGTTGCTTAAGTATTCATTTTTGGGGTATAGTTTTCCTTTAAGGCAGAAATATGCATTACCTTTTCAATTTCAGCCTAGTTGCCTTCAGCCTGGAACACCCACTACATTACTGTCTATTTACCAACCCCCTTCAAGGACATCCTCCCTACAGTTTTTAAACCCATGTCTTAGAATTAGAAAAAGTATCATATTGGGGCCCCAAGGGCCCACCAGAAAACTACTACAGGCCCACTCTCCATTTTTACTTGGCCCACTGGGATACCAGGAAAACACTGAGAAGAAATGTTAGTTGCAACATAAAAAACTATTTACCATTGCTCCATTTGTCCGAACCATTTTTCCCCATGTGTGACGCACATTGCTGAGCAAGTATTTGAATGGGTGATAGTAATATCACTGAGCACTACATAACCACTATACAGAACCTCATTCAACTGTCCAAAGCAACAAATCACATACCCAACAGCAGACAAGCTTGTCAACTTTGTTTTAAACTAAACTCATTTGAATCCTCCAGTTTTCCCAAGTTCTATATATCACAGATCAGCCCATAGTAAACAACGTGTTTACTATACACAATTGTATGAAAACTAGAAATACTAAACTATTCCTTTTTATCTGGGATCAATGTATTTTAGTTTCATTAAACTAGTTGCTTTTAAGGTAACACCCAGGTGAAATCCAGCAAATATTTCATTCTAGGAAGGTTACAAACAAGGTCAACTCTCTTAAAGGGATACTGTCATGGGAAAAATTTTTTTTTCAAAATGAATCGGTTAATAGTGCTGCTCCAGCAGAATTCTGCACTGAAATCCATTTCTCTAAAGAGCAAACAGATTTTTTTATATTCAATTTTGAAATCTGACATGGGGCTAGACATAATGTCAATTTCCCAGCTGCCCCAAGTCATGTTTTCCGATGACAGGATCCCTTTAATGTAATTTTAACATTTTTTATAATGTGCTCTGAAGGCGATTACTCAGCTATTAATGAGGTACAGTAGGAGGGATCATTATTTCTCTGTTCCGACTGTGCTCCCCTAAGCTCTAATAAATTGCCTGTCTTTAAATTGTTTAAGATGATATAAAAATATATTCTATTAACCAACATTATCCTTTTTTTATTATACTTCATGCTGTTTAACAGAAAAATTGTATTCTGAACCCTTCAGTACACATTTGAAGAATTGGTCTATTTATATGTAACATCTGTTCAATGCCAGGGCAGAGCATATGAATGATAATGATAAATATAACTATAATGATAATATATAACTTACTCAGGGATCTATTTGCTAAGGGGCTGCCATTTAAGGCGATACCATCTGCTGAGTGGGAGGAACAGGAATTTACAGGGAGGCAAGTAACATTAGTAATTAGGAGAGATAGGAAATAGAGTAGAATATAAGGAGCAGCAATATCTTAGGTGTTATTTACACAGGGTGCAACCTACGAAAAACCCAATAGTTGCAGGCAAAATGGAGTGCAAGACCTGCACCTGTCCCAAGAATACAGTGTGGCCTAAATTGGTAATGCTGTATTCGTATGGGGAAGGGGAATCACAGAGGTGCACACCAGCCCAATCCCGTTCAGGTACACAAATTAAAGAGCGCCAGCAAAAGATCCCTGAACTAACTTTTTTTGCCCTATGGCAAGTGCTAAGGACAGGACTCTCTTGCACCCACTGTCCTCAGCACCCAGCTCCGGATTTTATTCCAGCACAGCAATGTCCCTGTCCAATGTGAATGAGTGCAATTTTGCGCCATTTAGTCCTCCTGCACTTGTGGCAGGGGCATTGTTAAACAAACCCCCTCCCCATCTTTAATTTATGAACTGTATTTAACTGTATTAAAAACGACAAATCTCACCTCTTTCCGCTGATTTGTTCCTTTAGTTTGCTGTACATTTCCAGCACTGGACAAAAAGGAGAAAAAGACAGTAGAAAATGAACATAATTAAATATACAATGGGCTCTGACACTGTTAACCTCAACTTTTTTTTTGCAGAAATTTATGTAATCTCAAAGGACCCAAAAAAGGGTTAATCGGATATAAAGGTTTTCCAAGTTCAGTAATGCAGCCAGTACCATTAGTCTCAATTATTCTAACTGCTCTAGACTAGTAAATGCTAACTGATGATTGGCTGCTATGCCATACCTACTGCATAATCCACATTACATTCAAGGGATAAATAGTGTCTATGTTATCCCCAAGATTGCCCAGCTTCCAATAAAGATTAACCATCAGTGAGGATCATGTACACATTTCATGATTGGAGATAAAAAGGAAATCCTTTTTTAAAAACTTTAAATTATTTGATTAAAATGGAGTCTATGCAGTGGCGTAACTATAGACTAAGCAGACCCCACAGTTGCAGGGGGGCACTGGGGAACAGGCGGCCCAAACTGTGAGGTCTGCTTCCTCTATAGCTAACAAGAACCCCCAACCCTTCCCCAGCAGCTCTTTTACCTGAGGAGGGGGTATCGGAGCTCAAGTCGGCATGGAGTGGAGAAGTGGGCGGGGTCAGGGTGGGACATGGGTGGGGTTGGGTGGGGAGTGGGCGGAGGCAGGAAGTGGGCGGGATTATGGGGATTGGAGTGCGCTGGGCCCCTCTGAAGATTGTTTTGCAGGAGGGCCCGGAGCAATCTAGTTACGCCACTGAGTCTGTGAGAGATGGCCTTCCCATAATTTGGAGCTTTCTAGATAAAGGATTCCATACAAGTATATAATGAGAACAAGTAAAATATCCCACATCCTACTGCCGATACTGTAATGACTATAGTTATATCCTTTTTATGGCACACAAAGTCAAGGAATGAAGCATAAGGTCAGTGAGGTGAAAATCACGAGGATTTAAGGGTTAAGGGTTGTTCACCTTCAAAGAACTAGTTGTTTTCAGATAGATCACCAGAAAAAACAACTTTTTCCAATTACTTTCTATTTTCTATGAGTTACCGTTTTTCTAATATTGAAGAATATTTTCACCTTCTAAAGCAGCTCTGGGAGGGGGGGGGTCGTCGACCCTGTAAACTGTTCTAAATGGATACATTTAGTTGATACATTTCTTATCTTTGTCCCTGCTGAGCACAATCCCTGGGTTTCATTACAGGCAGCTGTTAGAATTGATTAGAGTTGCTAATACTCCAGAGATACTGCTGATAAATGTATCCACTAAATGTTGTTAAATACCAGTTTCGAGTCTGCACCTGAATTACTGAGCTGCCAGACTCAAACACCAGAGACACGAACATTCACCTTTAAACTTAGATTTTAGAAAAACAGTAAAAAAATTAATAATGGAAAGTAAGTGAAAAAAAAGTCTTTATTTCTGGGGAACCATCTGAAAACAAATGAACTGGAAAAAGTGTTTGGAAGGTGAACGACCCCTTTAAATGCCGACTGAATGATTTGATCTTTGTTGATCTCGTGATGGAAGACACCAGCATCCGAACCGTGCAGATTGTTAATTATTTTTTCTACCTGAGGTCTGAGAGTTTGAATTTCAACCCAATGCAGCTCTAATAAAAGGCATCATTCAGTCTGTGCATTCCTTCGCTCTGCTTGTGATTGCTATTCAATCAAGTGAGGAAATCCAGCTCAGTGGTGCGAAACAACATCCCTTTTTACTGTTTTGTTTTTCTTTGCCTTGTGCTTGAAAGGTCAAGCTGCTGGCTTTTTAAAGGGCCTCTACACTGGCATTATTTATGGTTTATTTGTTATTTTTTGTCATTATGGATTTGTCTCATGGAAATATTAGAAGCCAAATGTGTATTTATCTTCCTTTTCCATTCCTCCCCAAGTTCCTATGAAGGTGTTAGCGGGTCAGCTTTCAGTTGTAGACCTCCCTAAGCCGCCATTTTTACTCTGGTTGGATGGATCACATTGTATTCCTCTTACAAGAAGCCAGAAGGAGGTATGGCCTAGCAGTACATGGCTTACTTGCCATTATTACAGGCACGGCCAATAGAGCATGGACATATACTATGGACATATACTATGCCTCCTGCAGCACAGATGTTTAGGGTCAAGCATGCACATAATAAATGTTTCTCCTGGTATGAAAAGTTTGAGAAGGCTGTGGAATTATTCTCACAACCACAACATGACTATATGCACCAGGAGCTCCCTCCCGATTTAGGCTTTTTTTTAAACTCTGTTTCCCCTAATTAGAATGCTGGTTCTATTAGCCTGCACCTCTGGTGGGGGAAACCATTTTTGGGTAACAGGAGCCTTTTAATAAGCTCTGTACACTTACACTGAATGCCCTCTATGCTAAAATGGATACTATACACACATTATGAATTCAAAGTGAAATGCATAGCTAAATCTTTAAATCCGTGCTTACCAGGCTGAAATCTAATAGGCTGCCAGTCTACATAGCCAATCACAACCCTTATTTGGTACCCCAGGAACTTTTTCCTTGTGTTGCCCCCCAACTCTTTTTACATTTTGATGTGCCTTACGGGTAAACTAGGTTGGGAACCCCCGCAACTAAGTATAAAAGAATATGTTAACCATGAGTTAGGCTGAACCACAGCAAAGAAATAAGAAATAAGAATAAGGGGCCGATTCACGAAGGGTCGAATATCGAGGGTTAATTAACCCTCGATATTCGACTGGGAATTTAAATCCTTCAAATTCGAATATTGAATTTGAAGGATTTAGCGCTAAAAATACGATCGATCGATCGAAGGATTTTTCATTCGATCGAACGATTAAATCCTTCGAATTGAACGATTCGAAGGATTTTAATAAAATGATCAAAATGAATATCCTTCGATGAAAAAAACTTTAGCAAGCCTATGGGGACCTTCCCCATAGGCTAACATTGAGTTCGGTAGCTTTTAGCTGCCGAACTAGGGGATCAAATTTTTTTTTAAAGAGACAGTACTTCGACTATCGAATGGTCGAATAGTCGTACGATTGTTAATTCTAATCGTTTGAATCGTTCGAATTCGATCGAATTCGATCGAATTCGATCGAATTTAACCGATTCGATGGTCGAAGTACCCAAAAAAAACTTCGAAATTCGAATTTTTTTTTATTCGAACCCTTCACTCGAATTTCGTGAATCGGCCCCTAAATGTATGAAAATTATCCCCACTTATCTTTACTATTCCCTTTCTGCTACTATCTTTTAATCTTTTCCTGTTTGTTTCAGATTGAGCTCCTTCCACTCTACCACCTGTTCATTTAATGCAAGAATAAAGCCAAGTTAATATAGAATATAATACAGTTTTTTGCCTGTAATTTATTTTAGGTTGCAAAAGTGCTCTCATGAACACCCCATAAAGACTAGTAACAAGAGACTATTTATCAAGCCTTTAGGCGTATTAAAGGAATAAATGAGTAATATTTAAGCAAAAGCCAAGAGATAGGCACTGGACGAGAGCTCTTGTGATCCATAATGACTCTCTGGAAGTGGAAAAAAAATGAGACCAGAGTATAGGATAAGTGTGTGAAGTTCTGGCCATTGAAACATACTGTGTAAACCACTGACACTGCCCCAGGCCCAGACTGGCAATCTGTGGGTTCTGGCAAATGCCAGAGGGGCTGCTATAAAGTGCCATAGAAAGTCAGTATATAGTGGGCTGGTGGGGGCTGTTTGGACATCTGTGTGGGCTGATTGGGCCTCTGTGTACCTGAAATGCCAGGAACTATTTTGATTCTCAGTCCAGACATGCACTGCCCTATACGCAAAAGTCAACAACTGCCTTAATCCTAGGTATTGGTTCATATCCCTTCCCAAGTATATAGCCTTTACAGTAGTAATGGCCCTCCTGATGCCTGTTCCTTTTGGGCATTTGTTACAGGAGCCTCCAACTACATCATTTATATTACAAAACTATGGACATGAAGAGTCGCATGGGGACATAATGGCTTGATAAACAGAGTGAAGAAAAGAAGAGCCATGTGATGTATTACAGAACTGGCAGATGGTTGTGAGATACTGAAAAAAGGGGTCACTGTCAGACATGTTTGTTGCCCTGCAGAAAACTATTCAGAGAAGTTATGTGAGCTGGAGCAAAAGTGCCACCAGGGCGACTGTGTAAGGTGATGGTTGTGTGAACCACTGCAGTAGCATTCGTCAGAAAATATGGAAACCTGTAATGCACGTGGGCACATGTAGTGTTTTACCACTGGAAACAAACCACAGCAAACCTCTGGTGTTTCTATCTATGTACAGCATGTAGGGAGATGTACTGGAACACCAAGGTTATAAATAGCTATGGGTAACTTTGTGTGTGTTGGCCTAAAATCCACAGGAACAGTGGGTTTACAAAAGGGGTTGGGAGGGTGTGGGTCAACAACAAAGCACAATTGAAGGCAGGGGACTGATTTTTTATACTGTTCCCCCTGGTGACATCATTATGCATATTCCAAACATCACCAGGCATGTTCTGTCCCAGCTGTTGATATTGATACCCCATGCTATTCTGGCATGGATCATGTTAGGTCACATAAAGCCGGTGGATAAGGTGGGTTGGGTGCAGATCAGGGCTTTGAATGGATAGGCAAATGCCAGTGAAGAAATTGGCAATTTAAGCCCAGTGCCAACTCACTGATTATGGCCAGAAAACACTTGTGTGTGCATTTTCAGACAGATTTATACCTTTCCTGTCAGTAACTGCATCGTGTGACATTAGAAAAAATTGCGTCTTATAATGGAGCGCCATTTGTCAGCTGTTTCTTCATTATGGCCCCTCAAAAGCCATGTTTCAATATCTTTCACAGATTATTTTTAAAATAAAACTTAAAAAGAGCCTGCCGTTTGGCTGGCTGTACCACTGGTGGTTATGGATGCATAGTTGGCTACAGGGAGTCATTTCCATGTCTCCAGCTTTAATTCATTAATTTTAGGGGCAGATGTATCAAGGGTCGAATTTCGAGGGGTTAAATCCCTCGAAATTTGACTGGGGAATAGAATGGAATAGTGAATTCGGGCGAATTTACGCGCTGGCGAATAGTCGAATGTTGAATATTCGCCCGGCGAATAGTCGCACGATCGAATATTCGATCGAATGCTTTTCATTCGATCGAATGATCGATCGAATGCCTTTTTATTCGATCAAAAACTTAGGAAAAAAGCCTATGGGACTTTCCCATAGGCTTTTAAAGCAATTCGGTAGGTTAAATCTGGTGAAGTAGGCAGTCGAATGATTTTTAAAAGAAACAGTACTTCGACTATCGAATGGGCGAATAGTCGCAGCGTTTTTTCGCTCGATCTATTCGAATCATTCTACTCAGGCGAATTTACGCCAATTCGATAGTCAAGGAGCACAAAAAATCTACTCGAAATTCGAGTTTTTTTCCCCTCTATTCATTCACCCGAGCTTGGTGAATGTGCCCCTAAGTCTCAAATTTTGGGGTTAAAGGCAATGCTATGTATTAAGCATGAGAAATGTTTCAATAGACCTTCATTGTATTCATTATACATTGTGGCACATGGCTTCAGTTCAATCCCATCTAAATATATATATATAAATATATATATATATATATATATATATATATATATATATATATATATATATATCTATATATATATATATATATATATATATATATATATATATATATATATATATATATATATATATATATGTATAATCTCTGCACAAATCAAAATGATCTTTATTTTCACCATGAAAAGTCTTTGGAGCAGCCTTTAAATCTTTCTTCAATGGCTATAATGTGGCTTTTTAATCTTGTTTTGGGAAAAATAGCGCTACTAATAATACAGGTATGGGAGCTGTTATTCAGAATGCTTGGGACCTGGGGTTTTCTGGATAACTGATCATTCTGTAATTTGGATCTTCATACGTTAAATCCACCATAAAATCATTTAAACAATCAGTTAACCCAATAGGCTGGTTTTGCCTCCAATAAGTATTAATTATATGTTCGTTTGGCTGAAGTACAAGGTACTGTTTTATTAATACAGAGAAAAAGGAAATCCGTTTTAAAAAGGTGGACTATTTGGATAAAATTGAGTCATTTTACAAATTTGGAGTGTATGGGAGATGGCCTTTCCGTAATTCAGAGCTTACTATATAACGGGTTTCCAGATAACGGATCCCATACCTTTACACATTTATAAGCAAAGCTAAATAATGCACTACTCACCTGGAAGGCACAACTGGAGTTTATCTATTACAGTTGCAATATTTCTTGTCTGGATTCTACATCGGACGCTTTCTTCTGTTTTTGCAATGACCTTAGATGCACAACACACACAGCAATCTTTTAAATATAATCCCTTAACCAAGTAATGGCTCAGCAGACTAGTTTAGAGGCTACACAAATATTAACTCAAACTGAATTAGATTTAACTAAGTTAGAGAGAATTCTACGTTATTTAAGTCTCAAAATGTAAACTTATTTTCTAATTAAAATCTTTCTGTAAGGTAAAATACAGAATATAAAATGTTTTTAATCTGATCAATCTCAGAAAGTCTCACCTCCTTCCCAGCATCCTGAAGCCTTCGGTTAGTATCAGTAACTTGGACCTTAAAGAAACAAATGGACCTCGGTCAGACAAACAAGCACATACTGCCCTGATGTAACTGCTCACCCTTGTAATCAGATCATGATTCATGAGAAAGTTAGAACAAAGAACTGCGAAATTCAAATTAACTCTACAGTTTGAACTTGAACTTTTAATCACAACAGGCCTTTTGTTTCCTCTAATTACTGGTGACAGTTTGTACTAACAGATTTTGTGGCAAACTTCTCAATTTTAGTTGGGATTTTTGAACTTTCATTGTGTCCGCGGGTCTGTCAAACAATTCAAATCATTGACCCAATTGGCCATTGGTCCCCTTTTGATAACCTCAATGAGCTCTATGTGCCATTCATTGTCTGTGTAGGAAATGGCTGACGGCATTTTCTTGTAATTAAACATTCAACGACTGGGTGGTTGGTTCACATCAAACATGGAAATCTCCAAGCCACAGCAACATTTTTCATGCCGCAGGTGCAGGAATAGCGCGACCTCTGATTTTCCCACATATTAAGTGACTCATTAGGTCATCATAATAAGGAAGGACATTCTGGTTTATTAAAAATCTCATTCATTTCCGAACAAAGATGTTCAACGACCTCATTGATGCTGCATTTTGTCTCTTGTTATCTGAATATCGTTTATATAATGCCATGCGAATCACAGGCTCCGGTGAACTGCGTTTGTCCTGTCTGCTACGCATATTTTGTTCCGAGATATGTAAAGAGACCTAAAAGGGACGCTTCAGTGTGACCTCTGTCTCAACTAAAACACTTCTCGGGTGGTGGAACCACAAGTTTCCCAAAGCTGAACCATGACCACAAATTATAACTGATATCCGACACGTAACTGGAGTCTTTGAAAATTCCATCTCGGTACGGGAGGAGAAATCCAGTTTGGCAGTAGCTACAGAATCGAAAAGGAAAAAGGAGAATGCTCTTGGGCTGCTAAATGGTTAGACGCCTGTAGAGTTAAGAAACTATCTTTAAATGAGTGGTTTGTGCTGATAAAAAAAATAACCGAGACATGAAATTTCTGATCGAGTCCAGACAAGTCTCGCCAATTGCTGTTACGGTATGAAACCTTGATTTCATAATTATAACAGTGATCTGAAACATTTTCCTGCTTGGGGTTTAGAGTCCCTAAATTATTTTGGAGACTAGAAAGAAAATAGTTTTTTAGGGGGCGTACCCCACCAGACCTGTTAATGGATAGCTTAAGGGTGTGTTTGCTCCTGTCAACTTTGACTTTTCTGCAAACTATTCATGGTTTTGTATATTTAAGATGTTTTGAGATATAAACCTTATGCTTTGGTGACTTTTTTATTCAGATATCATACTGGGTTTCGGAGTATTCAAATGCCAAAACATTAGCTAAAATGAAAAAACGCTGGCGCTAATCACATGCGGCCGTTCGTTTTCCAAAGTCGCCCGAAGTTGTCTCAAGCGCAGAGTGAGGGAAGGCGTTTGGGGAGATTGGTCACCGCAATGAAGAGGCGATTAGTCGCCAGGTGACCAAATCTCCCCAAAACGCCCAGTGTGGCCTTACCCTTAAAGGGGAAGGAAACCTAGTCGGCGCAAACCCCCCACCCCCCCACCCGTTTGTTGCCCAAAACAGGACTATTAAAGGTGTGGCTCACCTTTAATAACCTTTACGTTAACTTTTATTATGTTATAGAATGTCCTATTCCTAGCAAATTTGTAACTAGTCATCCTCATTTATTATTTCCTTTAGATTTTATTTGTTTTTGCATTATTTGTCTTCCTCTTCTACATCTTTCCAGCTCTTAAATGGAGGTCACTGACCTCCGCAGCCAAAAATGAGCATAAAATGTTATTATTGTTACTTTTTATGCAGGCCATTCATATTTCTTTTTTTTAATATTTTTTTGTTTAAACTTACATTTCCCACCTAATAACTAACTAAAATGAAAACCAACTGCAAATTGTCTCAAAACATCAATGTCTATGTCCTACTAAAGATTATTTTAACGTTGAACAACCCCTTTATGAGTTAGTTTATAGCTCACAAATATTTTTTAAAAATGCAGAATCCCAGCTAATGGATATTATAATTGACATATATCCGATGATATTAGTTTGCAATTTCAACAATCTGGTTGGTAGGGTCCAAATTACCCTAGCAACCATGCACTGATTTGAATAAGGCACTGGAATAGGAATAGAGAAAAGAGAGAAAAGAGAGCCTGAATAAAGAGATAAGCAATAAAAAGTAGCAATAACAATCCATTTGTAGCCTTACAGAGCCTTTGATTTAAAAACTGGAAAAAGTCTGAAGAAGAAGGCAAATAATTAAAATATAATAAATATATTTTTAAATATATTAAAATATAATATGCTCTATAATATAGAAAAAATAACTTAAAGCTGAACCACCCCTTCCACCATGTCTGACCAGAACGGATATTTTGGAATGGAAATCAGATGGTGTAATGACCTCCATTGGTGCAAACAAGAATTACAGCAATGCAAATATCCACCAACGTGCACACAAGGCCCGTTGCTACAAGTTGCACCATTCTCAAACAGTTTTTAATTTCACTGAACCCTCAGGAAAACGGCCCAGTGACAAGTAATTAGAAATGGCGAGACATGTTGCTGCTTCACAAGGCCACAATCTAATTGGCTGCAGAGAGGAGCAGCATTACTCCTTTAGGACCATAATCATGTCTTACCAACTTGCTATTAATTGTTCAAAGTTAAAGAGCAAAAAAGATTTGTAGCTTCTCAAATGTTCTCAAAACAAATGAAACAGCTCAATGTACGTCACAATGTTGTTCATTGGTGTGAGGCTTGGGAACGTCCCTTACTACAGAAGATACTACATAAGATATCTTTGCCGTGAGATCTTCTGGAATTCTATGGAATAAAAGTCAGAAACTTTGAACCAGGTCTTGTAACCCATAGTAAGCATTATGATGGTAGTGTTTACCAGCTGGTTGTTTGAAACATCGAATATATTTATACAGGGCTGTGCCAAGCCGACCAGGTGCCCTAAGTGACCCGGCCCCCAATCACGGCCCCAACCTCAAACAGTGCGTGTGCATGCGTTGTAGGCGAGGGGCGGACAGAGGAGGGAGAGCGGCAGAGGGGAGGGAGGTGGGGGAGAGCGACCAGTGGAGGGCCACAAACATGGACTAGAGGTAGGCAGAAGACAGTTTAATAGGTACCTGCCCAGTGCCCCCCTATTGTTGTGCGCTAGGAAAGTGCCTCTTCTGCCTACCCCTAGTTCCGGCCCTGGATTTATACCGGTTACCAGACCTGGTACAAACTTTGCCCAGTTTATTGCTAAGCACTCCTAGCACAGGATGGACTATTATTGCTCCTAGGGAATGATAAGCGCCCTATAAGGAGACAGAGCAGTGACTGACAGGAGGACAAGAGGACCAAACACACATTTGTATTCCCACAGGTCAGTATCAAGCCAATTTTGTAGAGATAAAGCAATTAAAAGAAGAGGATACAGGAATTCTTACCTTCAGTTTCCCGGCATCAGCCCTTACTTTCAGGAGTTCGTTAATTGCTTCTACAAAACCCTGGTGATGGAAATTGCACATTTTCTCAATTTCTTTGTCGTGATTGCGAATCCGAGTGTCCAGTTTTTCCATGAATCTTTGGTGTGCATTTGGCTGGTCATTATATACAGAGCTGTGGAAAGAAGAATTTGTTAGGTGCTGGAATAGAGCCTGAGCATGTGTGTGTGTGTGTATATATATAATATACAAATTTCAAGAGTCCTCTGCACTCAACCCATTATCAATATATCTAAGACAGGGGTCAGCAAACTTTACCATCAAAAGAGCCATCTTGCCCCCTCTTCAACTAAAGAAAAATAGTCTGGAGCCACAAAATATAACACAGCTTCTAAAGTTTTAACCTTTTTTTAATTGTAACTGCTACAACAACAGAATACAACAAATCATACCTTTTGGAAACAGAAAGAGGGACAAAAAGATTTGCCACGCGTAGCAACGTTTTGTTGACCACATCCATTTTTGTGACCACACCCCTAATTACCATGTCCATTTTACAAATATTTGCAGGTTACAAGAGATTGAACACATTTCTGTGGTTTTTATGTGTTATTACAGTTTTGCTAATGAAGGTGAATTGCCCATTAAGTTGTCCAAAAGTATCTTAAAGTATGTATTCTGGGCTCTCTGCCAAGAGTCAATTAAGTTCAAAACTTTGTATCTTTTTCTGGCAGTTTAGTGCAGCAGATCAAAGAGAAACTCGGGACATATCAATACAAATTCGGGACTGCGGGTTGAGTGGACATCTATACAGCCCTCACACCTGCTTGTGTGAGGGCTGTATAGATGTCTATATAAATAAATATATATATATATATATATATATATATATATATATATATATATATATATATAAACCTTTTATACACTCTACCAAATTCTGTAACTTGCAATTCTATTCTATAAGATACCTATGTTGGAACTGCACATAACTCAACTGATTACATAGTGTTTCATATATGTACCCTATTAAAATATGAACCTAAATTCTCAGGACCTCTCACCACTCACCATACATCAGTGTGTTATACATGAGATAGGCACCTTGAGAAATGGTCCTATGGGGCTTTCCTAGCCCAGTTTTTGCCAATTGACTATTGCCCTCTCCTATTCAGTGAGAAAGAGATACAAACCAGCTGAGCTAGAAATGGAGAGGTAAGTGTTGTCGAATATATCAGGGGGCACTATATAAATGGTATGAGATATGGCACAGCAGACGTACGCAATATAAAAATAAAGATTTTTCCAAAGTCCCTAGTGCAACCCAAACCCGCCTATATTTCAGTTCTTCCTGTTTATTTGGGGGTTACATCAGGGAAGAATGATTTAAGGATAGACTAGTAAATGATTATCAAGAACATGAGTGAGTTCTCCAGTTCATCGTCCTCTGGGATGATGTATTTCAGTACCCACATTCAGATGGCCAAGGTGCACTGATCTGACCAATCAGAAAATGTAATTTGTGGTGAAGCTTAATGAGAAGTAGCTCAGCCTAATAACTCAATATTGGTGCCACACACATCTAATTATATGAAAAGAGGCCTAAGATTAGTGTTGTTGAACTTACTACAGTGGGCAAAGGTTGTTCAGCCCAGAACATGCCTGTATGACTGCCTCTTGTATTGCTGTTCTTGGATAAATGAAACCTTTTCATTTTTATTAATGTATCTCCATCCCAGGAAGCAGTGGCGTACATTCGGAAACCAGCCCCCTAAAGGCAAAGAAAAGTCTAGGCCGCCACATTGGGGGGATTGAAGTACCCCCAGGTGCACACTGTCCCCTTCCCTGCACTTGCTTGCAGCGGTGGTGAACAATACAGCCACAGGCTGTTGAGGTTGGGGCACTTTTTGTGTATGTGCCCCCACCCCCGGCCTATACACAGAATGATGAATTGATTGTGATGACAGACCAAACAGAGTCTAAAGCCTATAAAAATCACAATATAGGTTGTTGGGGTACTCTTGTTGGCTCTGCACGGGGTGTGCTATGTGTCCCAATAACTCCCATTACAGCACTTTTATCTTTCTATATACTATGCGGGAGTAAGATATGTTGGTTACTGACCAGCATCCCATTATCAGCCCATCATGCACTATGTAAAGCCACTGCTCACTCCCACTGTTACTATAGGCACCATCTCTCCCTACTATACCTGCTATCCCACAGTCACACTCCCTTCCCAGAGACTATTATCCCCACTGTTACTATAGGCACCATCTCTCCCTACTATACCTGCTATCCTACAGTTACACTCCCTTCCCAGAGACTATTATCCACTGTTACTATAGGCACCATCTCTCCCTACTATACCTGCTATCCTACAGTTACACTCCCTTCCCAGAGACTATTATCCCCACTGTTACTATAGGCACCATCTCTCTCTACTATACCTGCTATCCCACAGTCACACTCCCTTCCCAGAGACTATTATCCCCACTGTTACTATAGGCACCATCTCTCCCTACTATACCTGCTATCCCACAGTCACACTCCCTTCCCAGAGACTATTATCCACTGTTACTATAGACACCATCTCTCCCTACTATACCTGTTATCCCACAGTCACACTCCCTTCCCAGAGACTATTATCCCCACTGTTACTATAGGCACCATCTCTCCCTACTATACCTGTTATCCCACAGTCACACTCCCTTCTCAGAGACTATTATCCCACTTATACTATAGGCACCATCTCTCCCTACTATACCTGCTATCCCACAGTCACACTCCCTTCTCAGAGACTATTATCCCACTTATACTATAGGCACCATCTCTCCCTACTATACCTGCTATCCCACAGCCACACTCCCTTCCCAGAGACTATTATCCACTGTTACTATAGGCACCATCTCTCCCTACTATACCTGCTATCCCACAGTCACACTCCCTTCCCAGAGACTATTATCCACTGTTACTATAGACTCCATCTCTCCGACACTCAAAACTACAGTTAGTAACAAATCTTGCAGGCTCTAGGGGTGCACAATTAGTTGTGCTCTATAATTAAAAAAAATACTTGTGTGGGTAGAGGTCAGTTTGCCATGATTCTCAGTCACTATAAAGCAAAATATAAGTAGTGATTGCCATCTAGTGGAAACTAGATGTATGGAAGTTGAAACATATACATTTACTTATTAAATGAAAGTTAGACAGATGTCTGTCATCGTATTTATTTTTACCTGTTTGTGCTCCACAGTAGACAACACACACCAGAGGGTATTGGGGCAGATGGTTTATTAAAGCTAAATGCTAATAAAGGCCAAGCAAACCACAGTACGTTAGTGTAATAGCCTCTGTTTGTAAGTGTGGTTTGTATCCTTTCCCTCAATCTCAATCCTGTAAATAGTAAAGGGGTGCAAAAATATTGTCAATAAAACGTTAGCATTATAAAATGTACAAATAAAAAGTAGAGAATGAATCTGTTGCTTAAATATTCCTTTTGGGGGTACAGTTTTCCTTTAATGGAAATTTTAAAAAAGTGGCCGAAAAAACAGTTACAATATGATTTAACAGGGTCACATTTAAACACATTTTTTTTATTATACCAGGGATTCCAAAGCTGGAGGGGTCCCCATGATCCTTGAATACAATGAAATTGCCTCCTACATCAGGAAACAGCCATTAGGACAAGGTGGATGCCTACTTCTAAAACTATATTGAGTCATAGAGCTCCAAAAGAATCTGCTCTGCAAAGAGCAAGGTTAACAAACACTGTGCTGCATGTACATAGCAGTTGCTGATGCATGGAATACAGAGAAGAGTGCAGTTGATACTTTGGGATAAGAGAAAATGTAGAGGAAAATGTAGAGGATAAAGTATATGCAGGTCTTCGTTCTGTTGGTTCATACACTGGTCCTGCAATGTACAAAGTCCTGTAAAGCTTTACATTCAACTAGTATCAAAGTAAGGAGCCAAAAGGAGGGTCCACAATGGCCTAGAAGGCAACTGCATTCAACTTGCACCAACAAACAGAAGGCGCCAAACATATAGCAGTCTATGCAAGTGGCCAATAGAAAATGGCCGAATAGAAACGGCACTGCAAATCAACCAATGGAAAGAAACAAATTCACAGCTGTCCTTATACACCGCCAATGAAAGAAGAAAATATATGACAGAACACAACCAAACAAGTCTCCTCTCAATAAGAGTTATAAAGAGTCTTAAGTTTGATGTTTGGTAATAACTCACAGCAACCAATCAGCAGATAGAATTTACTGATCAGCTGTTTAAAACAAACTTCTGATTGGTTGCTGTGGATTTACTAGGTGTGGACAAATGTAAGGCTTTTTATTCCATGACTCCATTTTCCTGCAATTTTTCCCGAACTGCAGGACCATCTCTAGTCCTGGCCAGCAGGTGGCGCTGTTGTGTAAATGTCATCAGTTGCTATTATCTTGATAGCTACAAAAAAAATCTAATTTGAATTAGCAAAAGGCTTTAGATGCAGAATAAAGAGACATATTTTTAGGCATAAGTCCTATAAGTCACAAGAGCAGATATTGAGACAAAGGAAGGCAGCGAGCTATTAACACATTATACAGCTATTTACTTTCCAGAGCCCAGAGATTACAATGTCTGAGTTTTGACACAACATCCAGCTGCCATGGAAAACTCTTGCATGTCTCAGCCTGGCATCACAAACAAGCCACTAATTAAGTGACTATAAAGCCAGCGTGGGGCACCTCATCCACGACAGTGTCTGCCATGTCTCGTGTGCAAACAGACGTAGCATTAGAATGAGCCCTATTAATTGATGTCACTTGTATTCCCTACCCGGCCAATAACGCACGGCAATCAGACGGATATCAACTCAAATAACATCAGAATTTAATTAAATCTACCTACGTGGCACCCTTCCAACACACGCCCAGCCTGATATTGCTCAGCCGTAGCGCTTTAACTCCGAGATAACGTTTATTTGGGTGCTAACCTCATATACACAATAAAACTGCAATATATCTCATTAAATTCAAGATTGTGTTTGGCTTATCGAAACAGATATTGCAATTGGAGACCAAATTAAAAACCCACACGAAAGCTTATATAACGGCTTTAACCCTTTCAGGTCCATTCAGTTGCTTTGCCATGATTAGGTAATATGGGCCTGGGGAATTAAAAGCCTTACATAGGTATAGGCACATACAGTATATGAGATGTCTGCTATGACGCATAAAAGTCCTTTAGAGAAGAAGGAAAGGTTACAATTAATTAAGCTTTATTAGAAAGGTCTATATAAATACACCAGTAAACCCTTTACGTCCTCTGTCAAAAGAAACGCTGCATTTCTTTTTTTTCTATTGTGTACACATGGCCTACTGTATCAGACTTCCTGTTTTCAGCATAAACCTCCAGGGCTCAGGCTTGAGCATGCTCAGTATGCTCCTCTCTCCCTCTCCACCTTCCTCCTCCCCTCCCTGCTGTAGTCTGAGCACAGAGCTATGAACAAGCAGGGAGAGACTCAGGCAGGAAGTGATGTCACACCAAGCTAATATGGCAGCTGCTATCCTAAACAATCAAAGATAGTTTTTAGAGCTGTTTACTCAAGTATGGTAAACCATTCTACATAATAAATGTAGTGTTATAGCTTGCACTATTGTGGCTAATCTATTGGCAATAAACTGCATCGGTAGCTTTCCTTCTCCTTTAAGGCAATTTTGGACATTTTCATCCAACATGCTTTATAGCCCAAATTAGCAGGGGCAAAATGCCCAATAGGAACCCCCACTGCCCCCCTGAGAATAACCAGAAAATGCTATAACCAGTGCTCCCAGGG
Source organism: Xenopus petersii (assembly GCA_038501925.1). NCBI lineage: Eukaryota > Metazoa > Chordata > Amphibia > Anura > Pipidae > Xenopus > Xenopus petersii. The sequence goes on from CM076685.1 coordinate 16,712,325, forward strand.
AATTCTGGGATTAAAATGCAGAAAGGAGTCCAAAAGGTGATGTGGGGAGGTTTCGTACTAAGTATGTAGGATACAAATAATGCAGTGCGGAATATGTCCATTATACATTTCAGTGCACTGGGAGTTTTGCCATGTCTGTGTAAGGTCATGGCGAAAAAAAACCCCACCAAGAATTGTCACCTAATTCCCATTATATCCAATGGCAACAGTAACACGTACTGTATTGTGAATGAGGGGCGCAAAAATGCCCAAACACGTGCAGCGTATGTGTGTGTATCGCACCACCCCTGGGTATATGTTACCGTGATGATATCAACTGGCAGAATATGTTTTCAAATACAATCAAAATTCAATATATTATAGATTACAACTTTACAGGTCTCCTCAAAAATGTGCCAAAAGCAGCATAAACCTGTCAATTAAAATATATATTCAGCAGCCATATTATTCTTTGGCCACAAGGTGGTGCTACAGCTTTATAAATCATCCTCCAATTCACAACTTCCAGAAATGCTGCTGTACTGATACATTACTGAGAGTTGCACTAAAAACAAAAAAAGTTCTTTATGGCTTAGTCAAACCTTATATTTCATTTATCACAGTAATGTAACCCGGTACCTATATAACTGCCCCAATACACATCCATATGGGTGGCTGTAATCTTTAATCAAACTACATTTATCCCATCTATAATGGGAAGTCACTCTTACAATAATCTAAAAAAAATTGCAAAAATGTGTCACAATGTTTTTACCCAAAATGCCAGAATTCCTGTACTTCCTGCCCCCCCTTATACTATAGCAGGAGATAAGAAGAGGACTGCCTTGCGCCCACCACCTCTGCACATTGTGCCTGATTTTTTCTCTCCAGTGTGATGTGTCCAAACACAAGTTTTGAATAAGCACCAAGGGGCACAATTTTTCCCTTACTCTTCTGTCCAGGCTCTATGCAAATGGTTGCATACTGTATGTGTCTTAAAGGGCAGAATTCTGCCCTTATTATTACATATCATCTATTACATATAAATTTAGATACCATTTATTTCAATGGATTAATCAAGAATAGTATGATCATTAGGGGGTATGATAATGCCTATATAGAGGGGGTTATTTATCAAAATACTAATTTCTCAGATTTTTTAAATAAAAAAAATCCGACCAAACTAGAATCCATGATTTGCCCTTATTTATAGATAAAAAAACTCAAAAATTAGGATAGGGAAAAACGGTGACTTTTTCAGATTGTCGTGAGAAAAACACAAATTTTTCACCCTTTCACCCAAAAACTCGGAACATTTTGTGAGGTTTAAACAGGGTCAGACTGGGCCTGTGGGACACCAGGTGGGCCCCGCTGGTCCAGATCCGCACCCTGTGATTGTTTTTCATGCCGTAACCTCCTTTTTTGTGCACCATTTATAAGGATATCATTTATAGGACATTCATAGCTCTTGTGTAATATATATATGTATATATATATATATATATATATATATATATATAATACACAAAAGCCATGAATATCTTGTAAATTATATCCTTATAAACGGTGAGTTCTGATGTCATCAGTTATAAACGGTGAGTTCTGATGTCATTTTTGTCACATGACTCACTGAAATTTGTGTATTATAATAAATAAAGTACCCCCAGTTGTAAAATATAAGGATATTAGAAGTTACCTCGGAGTTCCATGACCTGTATAAAAACACTCGGCTTTCGGCCTCGTGTTTTTATATGGTCATGAAACTCCTCGGTAACTTATAATATCCTTATATTTTACAAGAGGGGGTACTTTATAATATATATATAAAATCATTGCTTAGCGATATCATCAGTTATAAACAATCTTTAGTGATATAAATATGTAAATTGTGTCATATGACTCAATGAAAATGTTGTATTATAAATCTGATGTACCCCCTGTTATAAAATATAAGGATATAAGAAGTCACCTCAGATTTGACCCACTCAGCCTTCAACCTTGTGGCTTCATATGTTATGGAACCCATTATATAGCGTACAGCCATAGGAAGCAAAATTGTGCCCAGGAGGTTTCCAAGGTGCTGAGCTTAAGACAAACATCTCCTATCTGACCAATGAGATCCAGCCATTCCATGGTAATGAAGACATACTCAGTGCACTGTAGCAAAGGAAAATCATATGAAGGTGCTTTCAAGAATGCTGAGCTTGGTTATTTGAAAAGATTCAACCCTTTTTCACCATTATTCTAATACTGAAGTTCATTTATCTTTCTGAATCAGCTCTGGGAAGGGGTCACTGACCACCGTAAAATGATACATAAAGCTGATACAATTCTTATCTTGTCTCTTGTCCCTGCTGAGCAGAATCCCTGAGTTTCATTAAAGGCAGCTGTTAGACTTGATACAATATTTGCTACTATTCCAAAGATACTGCAAAGAAATGTATCAACTAAATGTATCAACTAAATGTAGCAAATTGTAACAGTTCAGAATCTGTTCCTGGATCACTGAGGTTGAGCTGCCAGACAGAGACACTAGTGACATAGACATTAAAGAATAAAAGATGGAAAGCAATTGAAAAAAAAGTCTTTATTTCTGGTGAACAATCTGAAAACAACTCAACTGAAAGAAGTATTTGGAAGGTGAACAATCAAGAGAGAGAGAGAGAATGGATATAGGGAGGGATGGATAGATATAGGGATGAATGGATGGATGGATGGATATGGGGATGGATGGATGGATGGATGGATGGATATGGGAATGGATAGATATAGGGATGGATGGATGGATGGATGGATGGATATAGGGATGGATGGATGGATGTAGGGAGGGATGGATAGATATAGGGATGGATGGATGGATATGGGGATGGATGGATATGGGGATGGATGGATGGATATAGGGATGGATGGATATGGGGATGGATAGATATAGGGATGGATGGATGGATGGATATAGGGATGGATGGATATAGGGATGGATGGATGGATATAGGGAGGGATGGATAGATATAGGGATGGATGGATGGATATGGGGATGGATGGATATAGGGATGGATGGATATAGGGATGGATGGATATAGGGATGGATGGATATAGAGATGGAAAATCAGCAATTTAGCATTCAGAAAGTAACAAATTTAGTTGTGCACATAAAATGCCAAATAAAAGTGAAAGTGAAGGCTTTGCCAGCTGATACAGAGCAAAGAGTCCCACAAGGACACAGAAGTGATACAGCACAAATGATACCATGAATGGGGCTTGTTTGGTGGCCCAGCAGTGCATGTGAATGGCATTTAGTCTCACTGACAGCATTCAGTTTGTTGGACCTGGAAGGGATAGTGCACAGTTTGTATGGTAACATTGCTTCCTATATAATGAGGGTCAATGTTGCAAGTGACCAAGGGCAGCTCACACACAGGGTCGATAGAACGGGCACGCTCTGCTGACAATCTAACTCTCCAGATTAGCCCGTCATTTCCTCTTTCCTGTTTCCCGTATTGGCCTCTCATATAAACCTTTCCTTTATCTTACACTGACGCTATTGACACAGGAAAGAAAAGGACTGTTTTATTCTTCCTGCGATGTTACACCACTAAAATGGATTATTTATCAAAACAATGTCTGACCTGTGTCCCCTAGGCCTACCACAGGCCTCCCCCTCTTCCTATTGTTCTTATTGTGCTTCCCAGTTAACAACAAAATATTTTCTATTTTGCAGTAAAATATTGGCCAGGAGGCAACCCTGGTGGCTCTTCAGTGATTTGGAATCAAAAACTCCCAGTAGATTGAAGTTGAAGTGCAGGAGAGTTACAGGTTGGACACCCAACTTCTGCCTTTTCTGCACTCAGTATTAAGAGATTCCAACATTAAAAGCAAATGATTTGATATTAAAGGATAGATCAACTCAAAAATAGAAGGTTGCTTAATGAAAGAAAATATAATTCAAAGCAACTTTACAATATACTTTCAGTACACTTTTCCAATGGTTTTAAATTATCTGGCAATGTATTTGCAAGTTAGATTCTAATTCCAGTTCTTACAACCACAATCAAAAGAAATAACACATCCAAGGAAAGGCCTTCTGTATAAACAAACTCTTCCCTTTCATCCAGTTGCAGTCGTTGTTAGGCTTTCAGATAAGGAGCAGCTCATTATAAAGAGGCTTTTGAGTGGTCTGTTGATTTGTTTTGTTTGTGCTCTTCAGAACCTGTGTCTCTGTATTCTCTGCTGGCGCAACATACATAATACCATCTTTTCAGGAGACGGCTCTGCTGCCCAGTGATAACTGTGTTTACTTTAATTTACATATTAGAGTGCTGCACTGGGTCAGGTATCTGTGGAACACAGGCAAAGCGAACAAGTTTCGGGCAGAAAACAAACTGACTGTGCAGGCAGTTTGCTGGTAATGTGCCTGGGTACCTGGGTATGGTGCAGGACTGATACCTCCCACCCAAAGTTTCCACTGATTTTTTTTCCTGATTGTGTGTCCAAAATAATTCTTTTGTGCACACTTTCTAATCCTGTGTACACACAAAATCAGCTTGAAGGAAACATTGCTCCCACCCTCCCCTGCGGTTTTGGAAGTTTTCTTCCCTTGTCCTCCTGATTTGGCACCGGGTGACACTTTTGATCTACAATTACATCACTTCCGTTTTTTGCAGGTCTGAAAGGTAAGTAAACACATTGCAGTTAAGAACAGGTAGCAGATCTAGGTAGGCACTTTGGGTGGCAGAAGCAGGTCAGGGGTCTGGTTCGGGCATGGGTCTGTCCAACTGTATCCACGCAGGACTATACATTAAGGTAAAATAATTGGAAGGTTTAGAAGCAGAGCTGTAGCTGGAAGGGGACTAACATGGACCCTAATTTCTACAGTTCACTGGAGCATCACATACAGTAAATTAAAGGGGAACTATCGCAAAAATTAATATTTAATAAAAGCTTCATCATACTGACATAAATAAATATAATCATTTAAATATTCTGTACCATTTCTGACATAATCAAGTTCATCTTCCCTATTCCTCTCTCAGCATCTGTTTCTCTTCATGCAGGAGTTGGGTGTCAGATATTCATTGACAGTTAGATCCATTATATCTTATAGGGGGGCTCCTTTTGCCTAGAAGATGTAAAATCACCAGACATCATGTCTCTCTACATGCAGATTTGTGCAAAAGTCAGTTATTTTGTTAGATTTTGTTTGTGCTGGAATCAGTTATTTGAGTGAGCTCTAATACATCTGCTAGGAAAGGAAGCCCCCCCCCCATAAGATATATTGGATCTAACTGTCAATGAATATCTGACACCCAAATATTGCATGAAGAGAGAATGAGGAGAATATTGATTATTTCAGAAACGGTACAGGCAAGGCAACCACAGCCCTTTAGCCGGGAAGACCTGTGTCTCCAAAGATGCCCCAGTAGCTCCTCATCTTCTTTTCTGCTGATTCAAGGCACATGCTCTGTGCTGCTGTCACTTACTGAGCTTAGGGACCCACTCACAATATACAGTACACATAGAATAGAAATGTCACAATATAAGACTGATTAGTAATTAATACAGATAATTACTACATGGCAGCACAGAAACCAGTGCAATTAGCATCAGAATTTAATAATCAGCCCTGTAGCATCAGCTTATATTACAGGGGAAGCTCATTTTCTGCTGGATAATTAGTGACGAGTCCCTAAGCTTAGCTTCTCAACAGCTGCTCAGAGCCCACTGAGCATGTGAGTGTCACAGACACTTTCCAAGATGGTGACCCCCTGTGACAAGTTTGAAGTCCTGGATCATTGCTGCTATTGACAAGCTGAAACTTTAGGCTGGTGCAATAAGTTCAGTATATAACATATGGCATGTTTAGCCATATTCCTTTTTAAGGGGTAACCTCTCCTTTGAGCCCTTTAAGATTTTGCCTAGGCTTGTGTGACAAATAAATTCTAACCCTTTTGAATTCCATACTGTCTCATGTGTCTCCTTCCAGGATCATCATCATCATCTTTTATTTAGACAGCAAGTTACAGAGAGCTTTACAATAAACTACGTTATTTGCCCTGCTATAGAAGAACAGGATGATTAAGTTGACAATGTGAGGAGCCTGGGGCCCCTTTGAGTAACTGTTTATTCTTTGGTGGGTGATTAGCTTCTTCCCCTAGAAAGTGCTGTGTTTTTTTATGCACAATTATCTTACAATAGAACTTCCCTAACTGTGTGAGAATGAGGTCTATTGCTTCCCCTGTAGAAGAGTCTATCTGGAATATCTTCTGATTATTTCAGGAAATTATTACACATAATGATCATTACAATCAGCTGTTTTGGGGGGGTAAGCAATTACATTTCAGATTAACTTGGCCTTTAAATGTGTGCAGTGGCTTGGTTGTTATAAAGATATGCAGCAATGTTTCCTTCTTTGTTTAATGTTAAAGAGCAGTTTATTGCAGCAACGGCTTTCAAAATATCGAGATAGCAATATTACACAGTATCAGCTTTCAACTGGGGGTTTATTTTCCATTTCCGCCTCCTCGTTCTTTAACAGGAGTTAATACTTTTATCTGGTATTAGACACAAGGAACTAAGTATGACTAGTATCATTGGGAGGGTAAAATGCTAAATAAGGTTAGACAAAGATTTAACACTTTCAGTGCAATGCATGGCAGACTCTAATAAGCTGACACTGAAAATGCTGAATGCTGACACTGTAGATTCTGTGTTTCGAGATCACATGTTCCTTCTACTTTTCTTATTTTCAAATCTCCCCAAAACGCCCAGTGTGGACTGACCCTAACAATGTCCTCAAAATGGTACTTGCCTGCTTTCTGTGATTGTGTCAATATATCAAGATTTAATTAATATATATAGTGTAAGTAATGTTTATTTTGTTCAACTAACACGATAAAAAGGATTTGGAATTATTTCTTAGGGTGACAGTCCATTAGATTTAGATCTAATTTGATATAATTAGATATCTTGGAACTTGGCCTAAATGGCAAATAGAGCAGTGTAACCTTGTTATGAGTTAACAGCCCAAAATAATGCTGGAACTCAATGAGGGACTTAATCTGAAATGCCCAAAAAACTGGTGTGTTCCATAGCCCTAATGCTGTTGCTACTTGGGGAAAGTTAGTTTAAGTCAAGGAAATGGCTGAATACTTATTTTGAAATATTTTGCGTATAAATGAGTGTCAGGAATTACCAGATAACAAATGGTTTGATGGCAGATGGCATTTCAATTTATAATAACTATAATCCAAGTTTTGGAGTAAAGGCCCTTACATTGTAATGCTTAATAATGCTTAGAACCATAATAGTCTTATGGTAGCCAGTGGGATCACCTGACTATAGCTGGGAAGGGTGGGAGCTACAACATGGAGCTGGTCACTGCTCCTGTATAACTATAACAAACAAGGGAAAGTTGTGCTCACCACTATTTTTTAAAACCATTAGGCGGGGGTGCAATGAGGCTGTGACCACAAAATTTCCCTTGTTTGTTATAGTTATACAGGAGCAGTGACCAGCTCCATGCTGTAGCTCCCACCCTTCCCAGCTATAGTCAGGTGATCCCACTGGTGTCTAATAAAAGGGCAGCCAAGTTTGGGGGTTCACTTTGAAAGCAGCAAGTAAGTTGCAGGTAAAACTTAGTCCCTTTGTAAAATGTATAATGAAGCAATAGAATTCTTAATGAATCAGATAAAATTGAGCATAGGACTGGCCAGATATGGGATGACTTTGATGTAGTTGGCCAGCTTAAATATATTGCAATATATGGACAAACAATCCCTGTGTTGTTTAAAGGGGAAGGCATTTTTCAGTAGCAGTAGCACAAAATGTCTCTGTCTCAAATATATTGATAATTGGTTGAGTGCAGAGGAATCTTGTATTTGTCTATATGTATTTTGTGGTCACAGCCTCATTGCACCCCCGCCTAATGTTTTTAAAAAATAGTGGTGAGCACAACTTTCCCTTGTTTATATATATATATATATATATATATATATATATATATATATATATATATATATATACATGTCCATGATGTGCTACTGTTGCAGCAATGCCTAAAGAATACAATTATCTGATGTGATGGGCTATTCACACCCCTGTAACACAACAGAAGGGATCCGGGAGGTTATAAGGAACGTTGAGGTCAAATAATTGCACCACAATAATCCATATTTAGCCTCCAGTTAAACTGCAAAATGAACACTAACTCATCTATAAAGTAAGTACGTAAAATGAAACAGGAGGGAAACAATTTTAAACATATATTTCTCTATTACAAATAATCAGGAATAAGGTTTAAAAAGTAGTCCTTGGCTCGATCCATTCTAGTACTCCAAGAGAAATCTCACCCTAATTTTGCAGTGGAAATTAGAAATGTCCATAAAATGTCCGTAAAAAACATATTGGGGCACATTTACTAAGGGTCGAATATTGAGCCCTCGATATTCGACCCTCGAAGTAAAATCCTTAGTCTTCGAATATCAAAGTCTAAGGATTTACTGCAAATACTTCGATCGAGCGATCGAAGGAAAAATCATTCGATCGAAAGTTTAAATCCTTTGAATCGAACGATTTGAAGGATTTTAATCCATCGATCAAAGGATTTTCCTTTAATCAAAAAAAGCTTAGAAACCTTATGGGGAAGGTCCAAATAGGCTAACATTGAAGTTCTCTAGGTTTAAAGTCTAAGTTTTTTTTAAAGAGACAGTACTTCGACTATCGAATGGTTGAATAGTCAAACGATTTTTAGTTTGAATCGTTCGAGTCAAAGTCGTAGTCGAAGGTCGAAGTAGCCTATTCAATTGTCGAAGTACCCAAAAAAAATCTTCGAAATTCGAAGTTTTTTTACTTCGAATCCTTCACTCGAGCTTAGTAAATGTGCCCAATAATGTGTGATCCTGTACACCACTTCTTTACTGTTTATAAAATGTGTAAAGTGAAACGTTCAACTTCCGCCCCTCAGATTCTGCGTATTTAGGGCTAACGGAACCAATAAACAAAATTTTAAAAGATGCGTAACAAAAAGCAAGCGAAAAATACTGTGACTTGCAACGTTTTGTTAAAAAATGTTTTACACACTCTAAAATAGGAGCCATTATACGCTGCCATTGTGTATATGTTGTGATGGTGAAAAGGCAACTCGGTTAGTCTCTTTGTTCTTAACACAAACATGCCGTAACAGACGGACCCAAGGAAATGCTGATGAAAGACATTTCCTTTTGGCAGTATATGTTATTGTGTTGTGCTTAAACATCTGTAATGTACAGACTTAATGGGAAGTGACAACTAACGGCTTTCTTTTCATTGCCGTGAGACCAGGTCTGGACTGAGAATTAAAATAGGCCCTGGCATTTCAGGTACACAGAGGCCCAATCAGCCCCCACCAGCCCACTAAATACTGACTTTATATGGCACATTATAGCAGCCCCTCTGGCATTTGCCAGAACCAACAGATTGCCAGTCCGGGCCTGCATGAGACCATATAGTTGCTTTCCATCACTAAAATATCTGCTTCAAAGTACTGTATCAAAAACCTGCACCATGTTTAATGTTAGCTAGTTAACTCCAGACCCTGTAGTGAAAGAGTGTGGAAGAGTTTAATAATTAGTATTCCCTATGAATACGGTACGAGCCATTGCTGTTCCGACTCCCACACATTCTGCATAATAAGCTGATAGAGATAGATAGCAGTCAATTTGTTTTAATGTGTAATCCCTGTTGCTACAGTGGAAGATTATTAACTCCCGTGCTTGTCATTTCACATTAATGGAGTCGATTAAAATAACGTGAAAGGAAATACAAGAAGTCGTTCAATTATATTTCCCTTAATCTCACTACCACGTATCTTCCATGAAAAAAGTATAAAGTCTCAGAGCTGATATAGCGGAGGCTTTCTGTGATCTGAGGCTGTACAGCTCCAACCCGAGTCATCGCACTCTCAGTATTTGGCGCTGACATGCTGATAAGCGAGGCTATTAATTAACCAAGGATTATAATGCGCTCAGAGGATTATTTTTTAGAAGGGTGGAATTGCATCTCAACTGATGTTACAAAAACACCCCTGGAATACGCTGTGGCATGTGGTACTTATTTTCTGATTTGTTGTATTAACAGGAAAACTTAATTTTTTGAATGCAGTGGCTTTAAGGTGAGAGACACACGCTCAGTTTAGGGGAGATTAGTCGCCCGGTGACAAATCTCCTCTTATTTGGAGTGACTAATCTCCCCAAACTGCCACTCGCCGGGTAGAATGTAAATTGCCGGCAGGATGGCAATCGGTGTACTTCGTTTTCAAAACATACGCGAAGTTGCCTCGCGAGGAAACTTCAGACGACTTTGGAAAATGTATCGATCCAAGTCCCATCACGCTGGCAATTTGGATTCTATTCAGCGGGAGGCAGTTCGGGGAGATTAGTGCCCTGAAGAGGTGATTTATCGCTGGCTGACTAAATCTCCCTGAATCTGAGCGTGTCTCTGCCCTTAAAGGGGAAGAAAGGCACTCTTTACTTGGGGTGCCAAAAGTAAGGCACCCCCAAGGGATTGTATATACTTACTTCACATCTCGGGCCGGTGCTCCTATCAGCAGAAAACTGCACTGGTCCAGGGGTTCTTCCAGCGAGCACCATGGATCGATCGGCTTCAAGCTTCTTCTTTTTTCGCGTAGGTGCGCATGCACAGTAGTGCGAAAAGCCGAACTTTAACTAAGAGGTCAGCTATTTCATTCTACTGTGCATGCACCTGCCCCGGGAAATTTGAAGAAAGAAGCAGAAGGAAGGCGATTGCTCCATGGTGTTCGCTGGAATAACCCCCAGACCAGTGCAGTTTTCTCCTGATAAGTAATATAGGTAAGTATATATAATCACTTGGGGGTGCCTAACTATTGGCATCCCAATTAAATATGCCTTTCCTTCTCCTTTAAACCAAAGTAATCAAGGCTATTATACCCTGTAAGTACCCTCTTATTTACCACCTTTTTTCTGCTATTGCCATGGCATAATTGTTGGGTATAGGATAAATAACTGTAATGATGCTGCTTTGCTTTAGTGTCAAAGAGAACAGATAACAGATGCCTTACAGTCCACCTTTAAGTTAACATTTAGGGGCTGATTCACTAAGGGTCGAATATCGAGGGTTAATTAACCCTCGATATTCGACTAGGAATTAAAATCCTTTGACTTCGAATATCAAAGTGGAAGGATTTAGTGCAAATACTGCGATCGTACGATCGAAGGATTATTCCTTCAATTGAACGATTAAATCCTTCGAACCGAGCGATTCGAAGGATTTTAATCCAACGATCGAAGGAATATCCTTCGATCAAAAAAACTTAGGAAAGCCTATGGGGACCTTCCCCATAGGCTAACATTGACTTTGGTAGCTTTTAGCTGCCGATGTAGGGGGTCGAAGTTTTTTTTAAAGAGACAGTACTTCGACTATTGACTGGTCGAATAGTCAAACGTTTTTTAGTTCGAATCCTTCGATTCGAAGTCGTAGTCGAAGTAGCCCATTCGATGGTCGAAGTAGCCCAAAAAATACTTCGAAATTCAAAGTTTTTTTACTTCGAATCCTTCACTCGAATTTAGTGAATCGGCCCCTTAGTATGTTATAGAATGGACAATTCTAAGGGGCAGATTCACTTAGGGTCGAATTTCGAAGTTAAAAATACTTCGAAATTCGACCCTCGAATTGAAATCCTTCGACTTCGAATATCGAAGTCGAAGGATTTAGCGCAAATCCTGCGATCGTACGATCGAAGGATTTTTCGTTCGATGGAACAATTAAATCCTTCGAATCGAACGATTCGAAGGATTTTAATCCAACGATCGAAGGAAAATCCTTTGATCAAAAAAAGGTTAGCAAGCCTATGGGGACCTTCCCCATAGGCTAACATTGACTTCGGTAGCTTTTAGCTGCCGAAGTAGGGGGTCGAAGTTTTTTTTAAAGGGCAAGTACTTCGACTATCGAATGGTCGAATAGTCGAACGATTTTTAGTTCGAATCCTTCGATAGTCGTAGTCGAAGGTCGAAGTAGCCCATTCGATGGTCGAAGTACCCAAAAAATACTTCGAAATTCGAAGTATTTTTCATTCGAACCCTTCACTTTAGCTAAATGAATCGGCCCCCTACTCTCTACATCAGTGATCCCCAACCAGTTGCTCGTGAGCAACATGTTGCTCTCCAACCCCTTGGATGTTGCTCCCAGTGGCCTCAAAGCAGGTGCTTATTTTTGAATTCCAGCCTTGGAGGCAAGTTTTATTGCATTAAAACCAGGTGTACAGCCAAACAGAGCCTTAATGTAGGTTCACATTCCACATAGGGGCTATTAAATGGCCAATCACAGTCCTTACTTGACATTTTTCATGCTTGTGTTGCTCCCCAACTCCTTTTACTTCTGAATGTTGCTCACGGGTTGTAAAGTTAACTCAAAGGTGAAGAACCCCTTTAAATCCAATGAACATTTTTAATGCACTTACAGTTAGGGATGCACCGAATCCACTATTTTGGATTCGGCCGAACCCCCGAATCCTTCTTAAATGATTCGGCTGAATACCGAACCAAATCTGAATCCTAATTTTCATAGGCAAATTAGGGGTGGGAAGGGGAAAACATTTTTTTACTTCCTTGTTTTGTGACAAAAAGTCACGCATTTTCCCTCCTGTCCCTAATTTGCATATGCAAATTAGGATTCAGATTCGGTTCGACCAGGCAGAAGGATTTGGCCGAATCCTGCTGAAAAAGGCAGAATCCTGGCCGAATCCCGAACCGAATCCTGGATTTGGTGCATCCCTACTTACAGTATGTTGGAAATTTGTTCGTTATGCAACATTTTATTTTTGGTTTTACATCCCCCGTAAAATGTTAATATCAGAACACCAGGGTGGACAAAGGCATGGTCTTCCCAAACAAGGAATGCTTGTATTGAAATGTATTGTTTGGATAGGCTGGCTGGGCGATCAGTCTATACAGTGGGGGAGGGGGGGTTAGACAGGCGTGAATATTTACCCCACAATTTCATGGATATGGTGACCCCGAAATGCACAGATATTGTGTCGTGTTTGACACACGACACAATATCTAACGCCAAACAGAATGCAGTAAAGTAATAATAACAACAGGAATAGCAACACATGCTGAAGAGTATTTAAAGGAGAATTCAACTGTAAAGTAAAACACCCCTAGCCCCCTACCCTACATAGAACCCCCTCCCTCCTAGCCAAGCTGCTACTCCAGGAAAATGCCCCTAACTTTTTACTTAACCCTCCGTGTAGATTATGTCCAGCGGAGTTCATGGCAGCCATCTTCTGGCTCTTCGGTAATCTTCTAAATGAGATGGGCGATACTGTGCATGCACCGATACAGAGATTACGAAGATAACCAAAGAGAAGAAGATGTCTGCCGTAAACTCCGCTGGACAGAATCTGCACCGAGGGGTAAGTAAAGAGTTAGGGGCATTTACCCAGGGTAGCAGCTAGGCTGGGGGGAGTAGGAAGGGGGGGTCTATGTGGGGTAAGGTTTTTTTTACTTTACAGTTTAATTCTCCTTTAAGCAATGATAGTTAAAAAATTCAACTCAGGAACAAACATTGCGCCAAATTTTTATTTCATGCTAATTCTCCTTTAAGTATAAGAGACAATAGGTCAAAACTTGCTGTGAATCATTTTGTGTGTCAACCTGACAAGCATAAACCAGGTCATGACAAAACCTACATCCACACCCACTATTTATATAAGCACTCAGTGTAAACAGAGGTCACAATGGCTTGTGTATTAATATTACATCATTGAAACCAGAGAACTACGGTATACATGATTTTAAGACACTGGTGCTAAATTGCACTAGTGCAGTTACCCAACACAACCAATCAGATCTTTGCTTTCAGTTTGAACATGTAGCAGACCTGCAACTGCATTTATACAATTAGTAATTGTGTTGAAATAAGCTTCCTTTATTCTGGGATAAAGCAGAAACTGTAATACAGACAGAAAGTTCCAAATAACGGGAAGGCCATCTCCCATAGACTCCATTTTTTAACAATTCTGTTTATTGAAATGAGCAGAGAAAACATAAGCGCAATGCTACTATAGAACATTTGTGAGTTTGCATATTTTAAAGAACAAGGTCAACAATAAACTTGACAAATAACATTGTGCATATGGTGAGTGTTCATTGTTTATAAGTATAAATTTTTCTAATTATTTGTATCATAGCATGTGTGGAAGGCGCGGTTTCTATGAGTTATGTCTATGGGTTGGCAGTAAGTTATTGCCGTTGAGGTGTGAAGGGAAGTCATGTCATGACTATTTAATAGGGATTAAAGTTTCCGGAGTATGTGCATAAATTTCCAGTCTCCTAGAGGAGGTATCCACTGGTCCAGCGGGAAAACTCACCTGAATATATCTAAAAAGCATCTGATTAGGTAATGTGTTTTTGTCTTTAAGGGTTTGGAATTGTATCAGTTCACCTTCTGCAAATATATCAGTTATATATTTAAACCCATAGGGGCAAATTCACTAAGCGCCGAAGAGCCGAACGCTAGCGTTGGGCATTTTCGTTACTTCGCAAATTCACTAACGAACGCTGGCGTAGATTCGCTACAGTTACTTCGCACCCTTACGCCTGGCGAATTTTCGCTACACTAAGGGGCCGATTCACGAAGGGTCGAATTTCGAAGTTAAAAATACTTCGAAATTCGACCCTCGAATTGAAATCCTTCGACTTCGAATATCGAAGTCGAAGGATTTAGCGCTAATCCTGCATTCGAACGATCGAAGGATTTTTCGTTCGATCGAACGATTGAATCCTTCGAATCGAACGATTCGAAGGATTTTAATCAAACGATCGAAGGAAAATCCTTCGATCAAAAAAAGCTTAGCAAGCCTATGGGGACCTTCCCCATAGGCTAACATTGACTTCGGTAGCTTTTATCTGCCGAAGTAGGGGGTCGAAGTTTTTTTTAAAGGGCAAGTACTTCGACTATCGAATGGTCGAATAGTCGAACGATTTTTACTTCGAATCGTTCGATTTCGTTCGACTTCGATCGAATTCGATCGAATTTAACCAATTCGATGGTCGAAGTACCCAAAAAATACTTCGAAATTCGAAGTATTTTTCATTCGAACCCTTCACTCGAGCTGAGTGAATCGGCCCCTTAGCATCACTTAGCGAATCAACGCTAGCGCAACTTCGCAACCTTACGCTACCCCTGTGCGCAACTTCGGGATTTTAGTGAATTTGCGGAGTGCTGGCGAAACTACGCCTGGCGAAGTGCGGCGAAGCGCAGCGAAGTTGCGCCTGGCGCAACTACGAATCTTAGTGAATTTGCCCCACAGAGTGCCCATAGGTGAGGGTCTGGAATACTTTTTAAGTGTTTCAGCTTGGGGTTACACCATATACTTAGAGCAGTGGTGGGTCGGTTTAGAGGAAAGGTTTAGGGTCACCTGCCATGCATACACTGTGTGGCTGTTTCTAAAGGGACAGCAGCAGGGATGACCATCTCTCAACCTTAGACTCAATATACCTAAGAACTGGGGGGAGATTTAATTCTACAAATTTCTTGAGATCTCTGTGAATCCATATCACCAGATTTTTAAAAGACTCCATCCATTAGAGGCCATGCAGGTTTATGGTGACCTCAGAGGCTTTGGGGTCAGAAGAAAAGAGGGTAGACTTAGTCCAATTGATTTTGAAGCTGGAGTATGCCGTATGTGTAATAATGATGCTCAATGCTGCCCAGAGTGCCTGGGTTAGCTAGGTACTCAAACTCCATTTTAATCAAATAATTAAATGTAATACTATAAATAAATATAAAAAAATGTAATATTTTTTTTAATGATTTACTTTTTCTCTGTAATAATAAAACAGTACCTTGTATTTTATCCCAACTAAGATATAATTAATCCTTATTGGGGCAAAATAATACTATAGGGTTTATTTACATTTTGTAATAATGATTTCCTTTTTCTCTGTAATAATAAAACAGTACCTTGTACTTTATCGCAACTAAGATATAATTAATCCTTATTGGATCCTATTGGGTTTATTTAATGTTCATCTTATTTATTTTTTAGTAGATTTAATGTATGGAGATCCAAATTACAGAAAGAAGCACAGGTTGGGAGCATTCTGGATAACAGGTCCCATGCCTGTAATAGAAATTCATCATTTGTATCCTAATAAAATTCAACTGCCACTTCTAATACACTTTTAATCCCTCTTTTCACTAATTTTTTTCAACATACAGCTCATGCAAGTTCCACTAAAAAAGCTATGGCATAACTGGCAATTCAGACAGTCAACGGCTGTTCTAAAATGCTGTAACCTAAGCATGTATGCTGCATAGAAAATGCAATGATTAACCCTAGGACAACACAAAGCAAACAGGTTTACTTATTAGATATCCTGCAGACTAACGTGTGTATCTTGTTACCTTCTGTTAAATGATCCACTCAGAAAGACAGATACTGTCATTTGAAAAAAAAAATTTCAAAATGAATCAGTTAATAGTGCTGCTCCAGCAGAATTCTGCACTCGAATCCATTTCTCAAAAGAGCAAACAGATTTTTTTATATTCAATTTTGAAATCTGACATGGGGCTAGACATTTTGTCAATTTCCCAGCTGCCCCAAGTCATGTCACTTGTGCTCTGATAAACTTCAATCACTCTTTACTGCTGTACTGCAAGTTGGAGTGATATCACCCCTCCCTTCCCCCCCCCCCAGCAGCCAAACAAAAGAACAATGGGAAGGTAACCAGATAGCAGCTCCCTAACACAAGATAACAGCTGCCTGGTAGATCTAAGAACAACACTCAATAGCAAAAACCCATGTCTCACTGAGACACATTCAGTTACATTGAGAAGGAAAAACAGCAGCCTGCCAGAAAGCATTTCTCTCCTAAAGTGCAGGCACAAGTCACATGACTGGGGGCAGCTGGGAAATTGACAATATGTCTAGCCCCATGTCAGATTTCAAAATTGAATATAAAAAAATCTGTTTGCTCTTTTGAGAAATGGATTTCAGTGCAGAATTCTGCTGGAGCAGCACTATTAACTGATGCGTTTTGAAAAAAACATGTTTTCCGATGACAGGATCCCTTTAAGGTGGCAACATGTCACTGGTCAAATGCCCTGAGATCCACATACAGTGTCTGTGTACCCAAAGCAAAAGTCATGGTGATCACCTAACATAACTTTTTGAGCTATGAATGGAAACACCAAAAATGTAAAGTGAACCACTGTAATTACAATATACTGTACTATTACCCTGCATTAGTAAAAGTTCTGTGTTTGCTTCAGAAACTTTACTATAGTTTATATAAACAAGTTGTCGCCTAGCAGATAACAGATACCGTAAGCATGTATGTAGAATACAGTAGTATCTTATCTGTTATCTGTGCTTTTTCTCCATTTTTCCAGCTTGAATGTCTGCCCCATAGCTTGTTTACATACACTATTGTAGTCTTTCTGAAGTGAACACACCGGTTTTACCAGTGCAGGGCATCAGTACATATATTTTAATTACTTTGATACACTTTCATTTTTTGATACACACACTGTTTCTTTAAGAACATAAGAGAGGAGCTCCATTGCATAGCGCTGTTGTACATGAGAACACGTGCTGCAGCCCAGTCCTATCATACACACATAAAGATATACAGGCAAGAGAGAAAATGATTGCACCATGTTTGCCCTTTAAAATAGATGGGCTTTTACCTTGTACCTTGTTATAGGTGAAAGGTGCAAAAGATAAATTCTCTCTCTCTTTTGGTGAAAGGGAGATCCAAGGAGCTACTGGTGATAGCAATGACATGATACACGGTGAGTTCAATAAGAAGGTGTATACACAAATCACAAATAGGATACGTACAGGACAAGGAAAGTGTGTATCACCAGGCTGGTGTCCAGTTCACTAAATATTGCACTTTAAGTGGCACCATGTTGTAAAAGGTCCCTGGTCCCTTGAAACAAGCCAGACCGCATGTAGTATAGTAGGAACTGACTAATTTACCTTACTACAAATTATCTTGGTCCCAATATTTGTAATGAACCACTGGGATATTTCAGAATATGGTGGTGGTGCACTGCTGGAATAACTTTACCCTGGGTCAGTGCAATATAAAGCAAAGGGAAGCGCTGGCCTGGGGTCTACGGTTAGTGAACAAGTGAATGTAAAATTGATGAGAGTTCTAAGCACTTTTGCAATGGACATTCATTTTTTCGTAACCAGAAGAACATCAGACCAGGTCTCTTTCTTTCTCCTGACAACTTCCTTGACTACTTAGTGGTCACAGAATGACCAGCAGGTGTCGCTGTTGTAACAAAATTTATTCATGTATCCCATAATATCTTGGAATGAAAAGAAAATAAATAATAAATGTACATTGCAAAAGTTCTTAGAATAGCACTCTCATCAATTTTAGGTTCACTTATTTTAAAGGTTTACTTATCCTTTAAAGAAAAGTGGCATCATTCAGGCCAAAAATTTAAATAGAGAAAACGGGACATTGTCCACCTGGCCGGTTGTCGTTAAACTACAATTTTCAAAATCAAACTTCAGCCCTATGGCTGTATACTGGGAACAACAATGCAAGAAGAGCTAAAAAGGCTTCATGTTGCACAGTGCTGATTCATACACCAAAAATATCCAGTTTAAGTTACACGGAACATCAGTGACATCATTTCCTATGTTTTTACATGCAATTAAAAAAGGCTTTAGTGAAAAACATTGTATCCTCTTCTCTACACAATATCAGGTGACACAAACAATGCCAGGAGTAACTCCCTGACTTTTGTCCCTTAAACATTCCATAATTATGTTTAAAAAAAACAGCCGATGTTAATAGGGGCTGATAATATAAAATATAATGTGTGATGTTGTTATAATATCAGGGCTTGCCATCATAACATGGGGTGCTGTTATTATAATAAGGGTGTGTGCCATAATGATAAAAAAAAGGGGGTGTGCCATTTTATAATAGGGGTGTGCCATTTTAATATAAAAGGGGTGTGCCATTATCAGGGAGGTACTATTATTATTATAGGGGGTGTGCCATTTTAATATAAAAGGGGGTGTGCCATTACCAGGGAGGTACTATTATTATTATAGGGGGTGTGCCATTTTAATATAAAAGGGGGTGTGCCATAATGAGTTGTTATTATAACTTTATAATAGGGGTGTGCCATTTTAATATAAAAGGGGGTATGCCATACCAAGGAGGTACTATTATTATTATAGGGGGTGTGCCATTTTAATATAAAAGGGGGTTTGCCATAATGAGTTATTATAACTTTATAATAGGGGGTGTGCCATTTTAATATAAAAGGGGGTGTGCCATTACCAGGGAGGTACTATTATTATTATAGGGGGTGTGCCATTTTAATATAAAAGGGGGTGTGCCATAATGAGTTGTTATTATAACTTTATAATAGGGGTGTGCCATTTTAATATAAAAGGGGTATGCCATACCAAGGAGGTACTATTATAATTATAGGGGGTGTGCCATTTTAATATAAAAGGGGGTTTGCCATAATGAGTTATTATAACTTTATAATAGGGGGTGTGCCATTTTAGTATAAAAGGGGGTGTGCCATTACCAGGGAGGTACTATTATTATTATAGGGGGTGTGCCATTTTAATATAAAAGGGGGTTTGCCATAATGAGTTATTATAACTTTATAATAGGGGGTGTGCCATTTTAATATAAAAGGGGGTGTGCCATTACCAGGGAGGTACTATTATTATTATAGGGGGTGTGCCATGCATTGTAATAATAATATAAATACATGTAAAACATGTCTGTGTTATATGGAAGCAGCTTGGTGCTAATAATTAATGCTAAGCGTTAATGATGATTAAGATAATGCCATTATTGCACAGATCAGACAAGCACCTACCCATCTGTCCCTAGAACAAGGCATAGGATTCACTGTATGTATAGGATTTACTGTATGTATGGGAGGATCCATAGAGGGGGGGAGCTGTCACTGGCAGCACACAGGGCCCTGTGGGAAAGTGACAAAAAGAAAGAGGATTCCCCCCCCCCCATGCCCAGTGTCACCTGCCGCCTCCTCCCCTCCCAGCAGTCTTACCGCAGCGTGGGCCCCAAGCACGCAGTGTTTGTATTCTCGATCTCCTGCAGGATTCTTTCGTGCTCAGTGACGGTCTCCAGGCTCCCGCTGCTCTCCGCCATCTTGCTGGGAAGGGATGTCTCCCGAGCTGCCGGTGACAGGCAGCGTCGCTTGCTGCTGCGGTGGCGTTGGTGTCTGTGGTACTGTTTCTATTGCAGAAAGGGAGTCGTGACGGCAGCGACCGCTAGAGGGAGCAAGAGCGGTGACTGAGCCCCAGCGTTTCACATATGAGTAGGGATTCCCAGGGAAATCCATCAGCGCTTCAGCTCACACACTTTATTATCATTGCTATCAGGAATATATAGTGAATAAAGTACCCCCTATTGTAAAATATAAGGATGTTATGAGTAGAAGTTTTAGAGTCATGTGACAAAAATGACATCACTAGTCGCTGTTTATAACTGATGACATCACTAGTCACTGTTTATAACTGATGACATCACTAGTCACTGTTTATATAGTGAATAAAGTACCCCCTCTTGTAATATATAAGGATATTATAAGTTACTGAGGAGTTTCATGACCATATAAATGTACGAGGCTGAAGTCAGAGTGTTTTTATACAGGTCATGTATTATAATACACAAATTTCAGGGAGTCATGTGAAAGGAAATCAGAACTCACCGTTTATAAGGATATCATTTACAAGATATTCGTGGCTTTTGTGTATTATATATATAGTGAATAAAGTACCCCCTATTGTAATGGCTCTGGTATATTATATGTTTATACTAGTGATGGGCGAATTTGTCCCATTTCACTTCGCCATGAATTTCGTGAATTTCCAGTCAAATTTGCAAAACGCAGATTTTGATGCCGTCGACAATGGATGTCCATTAATCGTCGTTGGCGTCTAAATTGATTGTCGATTCCATCGCCGGCATCAAAAAAACCGTTGTCACCGGTGAATTTTTGTGGCAAATTTGCAAATTTATTCGCCGGCGGGGAAATGCAGAAATTCGCCCCGAATTCGCCCATCACTGGTTTATACATTACAGGTGCACCCAATGGCCAAGCCAGGGTTGCCAGGTTTATATTTCAAAACCAGCCAAAGGCTATAAAAAAAAATAGCCCAATTTGTGTACTGAAAATGGGATATTAGTGTATAAAGTAAAACAATAAGGTTATCAAATAATTAAGTATCTGGAATTTTCAATTCATTTTGCTTCATTAAAGAGGACTTTTTTTACCATTTCCCCATAAGTTGGGACAGATTTCTATATTTATTTACATATATATTTTTATATATTTATATATACCAAACACAGCAGAAGACATCCACACAGGTGGTGATCTGCTCACTGCTCCCCATCAGCAGGCTTGTACGCTTAATTTGCATTAAAAAAAAGTCCAAACCTGCGGCAACTTTAAAAACTAGCCCAAATCCATAAATTGGCGGGTTTAAACTTTTAAAACCTGCCACTGATTTTTAAAACTAGCCCAATTTGGCTAGAAACCCGCCAACCTGGCAATCCTGGGCCAAGCTCACCTTCATCTGTGTTTACTCATTCCAGTGCTGAGGATCCCACAATGCATTATGGGTTTTGTAGTCCTTCTTGTTAGACGAAAGCACAGCAGGTGACAGGAACATTTTTATGAAGTATAAATGGGAGTGCAGCACCTGACAGCTGCCTGTCCAAACTAAAGCTTATTTTGGGCCCATGGCAAAATCGTTTTAGGACACCGCTTACAGGGGTTGCTCACCTTTGAGTTAACTTTTAGTGGGATATAGAGAGTGATATTCCAAAAAAATTTCCAATTGGTTTTCATTTTTTTATTATTTATGGGTTTTGAGTTATTTAGCATTTTATTCAGCAGCTCTCCGGTTTTCTACATCAGGGGCACAACCACCCCATCTTCCGTCAGCTCCAGGACCCCTCTCATCTGCCTCAACCCTCCTTCATCCGCTTCCTCCCACCCCTACCTACAACATACCTGGTCAGGGTGGGGAGAGGTCAGAGAGAGCTTCAGGCAGGCCTGGGTATAGTGATATGTAGGCCGGCCCAATACCTGCGAGTTTACCCATGGGATGGGCGGGTTTGGGCCGATCTCGCACTATTTATTGTGTGTAGCGGGCGGGTGGGAGTTGAGATCTTCTCCTGCTCTCCCCGCCCGCCACCGTCAAATGCCGTCTTGCGATTTACGGGTCCTTATGTTATAGACGATGAGCCTGCCTGCCCCTTTTGTGACATCATCAGTGGAGCGGGGCGGCACGGATCTATAAAAGGAACCCGGAAGTCGGGTGTGGGTAGAGGGATGGCAGGTGGCAGGTGGGAAATCCCAACCCGCAGATCACTACGGGGGAACAGATCCGGACTGGCAGGGACCATGCCACCAGTTTGGTTTTTTTTGGCTGTTTGGCAGTAACATGCGTTCTTAAAGGGGTGGTTAACTTGTAGTATGTTATAGTGTGGCTAATTCTAAGCAGCTTTTCAATTGGCCTTCATTTCTTCTTTTTAATAGTTTTTGAATTATTTGCCTTCTTCTTCTGACTCTTTTCAGCTTTCAACATAGTAAAATGGTAAGTAAGGTTGAAAAAAGACACATGTCCATCAAGTTCAACCTTTTTTTTTTGTTTTTTTATTAACTACCTATCTGCCAGTTGATCCAGAGGAAGGCAAAAAATCCATCTGAAGCCTCTCCAATTTGCCTTAGAGGGGGAAAAATTCCTTCCTGACTCCAAAATGGCAATCGGACTAGTCCCTGGATCAACTTGGACTATGAGCTATCTCCCATAACCCTGTATTCCCTCACTTGCTAAAAAGCCATCCAACCCCTTCTTAAAGCTATCTAATGTATCAGCCTGTACAACTGATTCAGGGCGAGAATTCCACATCTTCACAGCTCTCACTGTAAAAAACCCCTTCCGAATAGAAATGGGGGTCACTGACCCCATCCAAAAACAAATGCTTTGTAAGGCTACAAACTTATTGTTATTGCTGCTTTTTATTACTCCTCTTTCAATTAAGGCAGTCCCCTATTCATATTCCAGTCTCTTATTCAAATCAATGTGTGGTTGCTAAGGTAATTTGGACCCTAGCAACCCGATTGCTGAAACTGGAGAGCTGCTGAATGCAAAGCTGAATAACTCGAAAACCACAAATAATAAGAAATGAAAACCAATTGCAAATTGTCTCAGAATATCACTCTCTACATCATACTGAAAGTTAATTTAAAAGCAACAACCCCTTTTTAAGAAAATATTGACATAAAAACTGTCATACTCTGTTTATTGTTTAAAACTTTGGTAGCTATGAGATGGGGGTTAAGCAGTAGGACATTGAATGAGAGTGTCTCTTTAAACAAGCCGTAGCTCCATAAAATGTTCATTTCCTATAAAATATTTTTATATGTTTAATTTGAGATGAACAGTTAAAGATGAAGCGTGTTCGTTTTAATCACCTAATTAAATATCAGAACCGCCAAGCCCCAAACAACTTTATTGGCTTATAGCATTAAATGGCAAACACAAAGCAGATTGACAGTTGTTACAGTGGAATACAAGGAATGTGTTTAGAATTAGGCAAGACAACGGAGAAACCATGCAACATTCAGCTTTTACAGATCTGATGGAGGGTAGGACTCAATACAATACCCTCTTTCAGCTTTGTTTTTCCACAGCCTAATTTCATCAGAACAAGCCTGTAGAATTAAGATAGCTATCTTTCTAAATTAATAATGGATATTTGTAAGGCTCTCTGACAGTGTTTTCTTGCCTGAGAGCTGCTACGATGTCCTGCCAAACTGCAATCCGATCACATGCTGGTCCCAAAATGATAACCCCTATAATATGAGTTTCTGAGAATATGTCTGGTGTCCAGCTGTATCCTACTCCTAGCTTCATAACTCTTTTACTACATGAGATTCTGATACTGTATATATAGTGAATAAAGTACCCCACCTTGTAAATTATAAGGATATTATAAATTACCGATGAGTTTCATGACCATATAAAAACACGAGTGTTTTCATACAGGTCATGGAACTCCGAGGTAACTTCTAATATCCTCATATTTTGCAACTGGGGGTACTTTATTTATAATAATACACAAGTTTTAGTGAGTCATATGACAAAAATGACATCAGAACTCACCGTTTATAACTGATGATATCAGAACTCACCTTTTATAAGGATATAATTTACAAGATATTCATAGCTTTTGTGTATTATATTAATATATAATAAACAAAATCCATGAATATCCTGTAAATTATATCCTTATAAACGGCTCTTAGTGATGTCATCAGTTATAAACAGAGCTTAGTGATGTCAATTTTGTCACATGACTCACTAAAACTTGTGTATTATAATAAATAAAGTACCCATTGTTGGAAAATATGAGGATATTAGAAGTAACCTCAGAGTTCCATAACCTTGGTGACTTATGATATCCTTATATTTTACAATAAGGGGTACTTTATTCACTATAGTATACCCACAAGATGGGTTTTGGAGTAGATGCTGCAGAATTATATGATAAAAAATCCTCTTCAGAATAAATCCTAAAGCTTAAAAAAAAAATAACCCCTTTTCTATAAGTAGAGCTTATCTTCTATATCAACCTGCAAATGTGCCTCGAGGGGGCAGTGCCTTGAGATCTCCCTGAATATATTTGCTTTATTTATTTAATACTTGGAGGGGTTAAAATATTGGCTGGCCTGCATAATTATATACAGGTATGAGACCTATTGTCCAGAATGTTTGGGACTTGGGGGTTTTCTGGATCAAAGATCTTTCTCTAATTTGGATCTCTACCTTAAGTCTCCTAAAAAAAATAATTAAACATTAATTAAACCCAATAGGATTTGTTTACACCCATTAAGGATTAATTATATCTTAGTTGGGATTAAAGGGATACTGTCATGGGAAAAACATTTTTTTCAAAATGAATCAGTTAATAGTGCTGCTCCAGCAGAATTCTGCACTGAAATCCATTTCTCAAAAGAGCAAACAGATTTTTTTATATTCAATTTTGAAATCTGACATGGGGCTAGACATATTGTCAATTTCCCAGCTGCCCCAAGTCCCCCAATAGTATAATTACCCAGTGGGCCCCCCCATGTCCAGTCTGACCCTGCCAGAAAGCAGTTCCATCCAGAAGTGCTGGCTCTTTCTGAAAGCACATGACCAAGCAAAATGACATGAGATGGCTGCCTACACACCAATATTATAATATAATAACAACAAAAAAATACACCTGGTTGTTCAGGAATTAAATTTTATATTGTAGAGTAAATTATTTGCAGTGTAAACAGTGTAATTTAGAAATAAAACCTTAAAAACCATGACAGAATCCCTTTAAAATGCTGTTACTGGAGAAGCCACATATACTTGTTTTTATTTTGCTATGTTGCTTCTTCAGATGTTATACTGCCTGTTGTCTACATGATGATCGCTAATCTCATTACAGCCATACAAACTGCATTACATTTAATTTCATTTGGCCTGATAGATCTTTATTTCATCTCTGTAACAGTTTTAGCAAAGCTATTGGTATGACAGCGAACCACGCTGATGAAACGTGTGCTTATATGTCATCAACAATTCATTTTTGCCTCTGTTTTAGGTTTTCAAAGTTTTTCTCACTTTTTTTTATTTAATTTTATAGGACACTCAGCATACAGTCACATAATGCTATTAAAGGAACTCTCATGATTAAAACAACATGACCTGAAAGCCATGTGCATTCTCTATAGTACAGGAATGGGATCCAGAAAGCTCTGAATTACTGAAAGGCTGTCTCCCATAGACTTCATTCAGTATCAGACTGGCCCACCGGGATACCAGGAAAAGTCCCAGTGGGCCCAGGTGTCAGTGGCCCCTCATACTGCTAAACTTTTGGCCTATTTCATGGCCATTCCCTATTTCTAAGAGAACAAAAAGGCTAAATAGATGGAATAATTGATTATAGTATGTAAAGAAAACAGACTAGGAGAATAGAGGTTGATTGAGGAGATGAAGGATATTGAGTGGGCCCCTGGTCTGTTTTATGGTGGGCCCCTGGTCTAAGGTTTTTGGTTGGGCCCCTGGTGTCCCAGTCCGACACTGACTCCATTATAATTAAATAATCCAAATTTATAAAAATGATTTCCTTTTTCTCTGTAATAATAAAACAGTACCTTGTATTTGATTCAAACCGCCAGTGGGCCCTGAGGGGGTGCGGGTCCTGGTGCTATTGCACTCCCTGCTTCCCACCGGCCTCCTTCCCTGCTCCCCCCCCACGTGCGTGTGTGCGCACACGCCCCAGATGAACTGCAACTTGCATATGAGCACGACGGACAGGCCCGGATTTGTGGAAAGGCCACCTAGGCCCGGGCCTAGGGCGGAAGGATTTTAGGGGGGCGGCATGCAGCCCAACCACACCCACATTGGTTCAAAAACACTGGGGATGCAATGATTTTTTAAATTTCATGTGTGCCAATACCCATTGCTCCTGTCCCCCTGGAGGGGACAGGGGCAACGAATGGCAGTGGGCCTAGGGGCGCCCACTATGTAAATCTGGCCCTGGCGACGGAGGGGACGCAGGGGAGGAGAGCGATGAAGGGGAGGAGAGCGATGGAGGGGAGGAGACGCAGGGGAGGAGAGCGATGGAGGGGAGGAGAGAAACTGAGGGGACGCAGGGGAGGAGAGCGACGGAGTGGAGCGGAAAGGGGCAGAGCAACAGAGGGGAGAGAGCGGCAGAGGGTGTGAAAACCAAAGATAGCTGTGATAACGGACTAGGGGTAGGCAGAAGACAGTTTAAGGTAACTGCCCAGCGCCCCCCTGTTGTTGCGCCCTAGGCAGGTGCTTCTTCTGCCTACCCCTCGTTCTGACTCTGCCTCAAGCTTATTTAAAAAATATTTCTAACTGCGAATATCAGGTCAATCCCAGATCAGTGGAACGACCCAATTTCAGTGCAAGGGTTCTGTCGGCAATAATAATGAAAAAATATGTTGCACAGGATTGTGGGGGGAAGCTTTTCCATCACAGCTCAGTGCAGCTATTGCTAGCACAGGGAAGTCTATACAGGGAGATATAGGACAGCCTTCCGGATCACTACAATGGGAAGTGTGCTGCCACCAGGAAAGGCACTTTTATTACCACAGTTTATCTTTTAAAGGGTAAGTAAAGTCTAAATTAGAATAAGGCTAGAAATGCTGTATTTTGTATACTAATTGAATTTTGTATACTAATGGATTCTTTATTGTCGCTATATTTCTTTTTGATTTACCGTAATCTGTTTCCTAATCTATAATTACTGCCCTCACCATAGGACAGCCTTCCTGATCACTACAATGGGAAGTGTGCTGCCACCAGGAAAGGCACTTTTATTACCACGGTTCTTTTAAAGGGGAAGTAAAGTCTAAATTAGAATAAGGCTAGAAATGATTTATTTTGTATACTAAATATAAACATGAACTTACTGCACCGCAAGTCTAATCAAACAAATCATTTATGCTTTCAAAGTTGGCTACTGGGGGTCACCATCTTGTAACTTTGTTAAACATCTTTGCAAGACTAAGACTGTGCACATGCTCAGTGTGGTCTGGGCTGATTAGGGATCGTCATAAACAAAGCTGCTTGAGTTCTGCATGGCTGGGAAGTAAGGCGGGGGCTCCCCCTGCTGTTCATAAGTATGATTGTTTCCCTGCTCAGCAGTTAGGGACCATCTGACAATTCCTATCCACAGCAGTAAATGAAGGGAGAATTTCACTGCATACAGTCAGGTTTCTTATAAAAACAGTACACATTTTTTAATTAAAGTATATTGGAGATAGGTTTCTTTTTCATTGAAGAAAGTAAAAATTGGATTTTATTTGTTTGCCTTTACATGCCCTTTAAGCTCTTGCAAAATGAAAAACACCTATGTGCCATTTCATTTTCTTCCACCCAGATGCAGTCATCAAAAACATCTGTGCAACGAAACCAAAATGAAATACCTTGTGGTGCTTTCTGCCTTGTGGTGCTTTCTGTTTGCATTTAATCCATGAATTAATTATCCATATTAAAATGTGCACCCTCCATTGTTGTGTCCAATGCTTTAAAATGCATTTACTAAATTGATTATCCATATATTTAAATGCTCCCTTCTTACAGTGTCTTTGCTACCTAGAGCAGTTCTACAGCAGTTCTAGAGCAGATTTGTACCCTCAATAATTGTGCCCAATGCTTTAAAATGCACACAATGGCATGTGCATGTTAAGCTGCTAGTACTGTTAAAAGGGTAGTT
Organism: Xenopus petersii; assembly: GCA_038501925.1. Taxonomy (NCBI): domain Eukaryota; kingdom Metazoa; phylum Chordata; class Amphibia; order Anura; family Pipidae; genus Xenopus; species Xenopus petersii. The sequence goes on from CM076685.1 coordinate 16,740,635, forward strand.
CACCTTTAAGTTAACTTTTAGTATGTAGTGATGTGCGGCCTGATACCAGCGGGACCTGAGTGTCAGACGGGTTCAGGCCGACCTGGCTGCCCCTTTTGCAGCGACCTCACACTGCCAACTTCCGAATTCCAGTTTTATAGTCGAATGCCTGCTCGCCCCGCCCCTTTTGTGTCTTCATCGGTGGGCGCGGTGCAAGTCTTTAAAAGGAAGCCGGAAGTTGTGTGTGTGTGCAGGTGGAGATCGGGGTCGCGTGTGGCCGGGCTCGGGTAGAGTTTTTCACGACCAGCACATCACTAATAGAATGGCTATTTCTAAGCAACTTTTCAACTGAACTTCATTTTCTTTCATTTTTATAGTTCTTGAATATTTACCTTTTTTCATCTTACACATCCAAAGAACAAATGTTCTGTAAAGCTACAAATTTATAATTATTGCTACTTTTTATTACTTATCTTTCTATTCAGGCCCTCTCTTATTTATATCCCAGTCTCTTATTCAAATCAATGCGTGGTTGCTATGATAATTTAGACCCTAGCAACCAGATTGTTGAAACGGCAAAACGGAGAGCTGCTAAATAAAAAGCTAAATAACTCAAAAACACAGATGATAAAAAATGAGAACCAATTGCAAATTGTCTCAGAATATCACTCTCTACATCATAATTTAACTCAAAGGTGAACAGCCCCTTTAATGATTAACATTAATATGTGTGTCATTTGCATAAAATTTTTTTTGCAGTCATCTGCGTTCTTAAACGAGCCCTTCTTGTGCGGAATTCTGACATGCAGAATAAACTGTTTTCTGATACCACTAGAGGGCAGAAAGGAAAACTATATAGAATAAAATAGGACAATAACAGAACAGTTTTGCTCCATCTATGTTTTGTATGTATGCATGCAGTATAGGAAGCTGTACTGCATTTATAGTAGCTGAGGATGGAAGGTAACTTGGGTGTGAGTGCTGCCATAGAGCTTGCATCACCTAAAGCTTCACTTAGCATTCCCTAGTCTATGCAAAAAAAAAATAGCATATGAATTGCCTACAGCATCGTAACTTTAGATATGTCCACCAATTCAGATTATCTAGCATTTCTCTACATTTCTGATTTGACCACTAGATGGCATACGGTAGTCAATGGAAAATCTTCTGGAGCAGTCAGCAATATACATCTGTAGTCAATTTTTTAGGACCTGTTGCTCAGGTGATGCATTATATACTCCCCATTCTCCATCCTATGCCACAGTTAAATCTGGAATTGTTTCATAGTCTCTTTACCCAGTGTTTCCCAAAATTGAAAACAGTCAAAAATACACCAACTCTTCTCACAAGATTTGGGTAGGCAAAGAGTGTGCAAAAAGAATACAGATGCTTGTGCAGAACACAGAATAACAGGTAAACATACTATATGTAAAAAGCTTCTAATGTAAAAGCTGTAGATGAATCTACTTACTGTTAATCACATGACTTCCATCAGTTTAATTGTGAATGAGGCTGATAATATGATGAAATTACTGACCATAATAGAGGGGCAGCACACAGCATAGAATTGATCTTTCTGTAATGTGTTAGCACATGATTCCAGCCTCATTACAGCCTGCAGATTCCATAATAGGCAGTAAATTCCTATTATTCACAATGACGTTACAGGGCATTATCTAATTATGTTACTTTAATGTGATGATGCCTATTGCACATTTTCAGCCATACAAAATAATATGCCGTAATAAATGCACTGTGGCTCGCAGTTCTCATGACTGTGTATACAATATTTTGATGTTCTGAAGACAATGGTGTTTTGGGCAGGCCTGGCCCGGACTGGCAATCTGTGGGTTCTGGCAAATGCCAGAGGGGCTGTTGTAAGTTCTCAGAGACACTTATTATTTTTTGGATGCCTGGGAGGGGGCTGCTTGGGCCTCTGTGTTCTTATAATGCCAGGACCTATTGTAAATCCCAGTCTGGACCTGGTTGCGGGGATAGACAGATGGAAAGTTGAACAATGCCTGTAAAGCACTATGTTACATATTGGTTTAGCAACAAGTCTGCCAGGATGTACCCCTTGCACATTCAGTGACTGCAAAAATGTTCATTGTTATTAGTGCATTTTGTGTATAGGGATGTAGCGAACTGTTCGCCGGCGAACTTCGACCGTTCGCGTCCGCCGAATGTTCGCGAACGTCGCGAGACGTTCGCCAATTTGGGTTCGCGTTCGATCCGTTCGACCATTCGACCGAATTCCTTCGACCGCTAAAAATCGAACGATTTCCATTCGTTCGAACGATTGTAAGCATTCAATTGAATGAAAAGCATTCGTTCGAATGGTTTGATCGTTCGATTCGAATGAAAATCCTTCGATCGAACGAAAATCCTTAGATCGAACGAAAATCCTTAGATCGAACGATTTTAGCGGGTGTTCGAAGTTCGCGAACTGCTCGCGAACGTTCGCATTTTTTGACGGTGTACGCGAACGGCGTTCGCGAACATCAAATCGGCAGTTCGCTACATCCCTGTTTGTGTATGAGGACCATCGCTTAAAAGGAACATGGACACTAGAAAACCTCCTTTTTAAAACATTAATCTACTTTTAAATGTATCTATAGTTCATGTTGATCATTTTTGACTTTTGTAAGTAACTGTTTCTTTAAGTTCCTAACCCTGACAGTTTTGACAACCTGGTGCACAATTGCACCAGTGTTTTTGCATTTTGCACACCTTAAGTAAATGGTTCCTCATTTGTAATGGTGGCCATACACTGGCAGATTGAAGCTGCCGATTTTAGTCCTTTAGACCGAGCTGTATAGTGCCCTCCAAAAAAAAAAATGGCCAGATGTTGATCAGACAGGTTTGATCCTCATGAAGAATTGAGGACCGCATCAGTTTGTTGATAAGGTCCTCTCCCTGACGGCCACAATTATGGTTGGTCTGATCATTTGGCCCTAGGAATTGGCTTGAAATCACCCACCTTTGGTGAAATATCCACTCTTTTGGCGACCTTGCTAAACAAGCGGATCTTGTGATGCATGACCACCTTAGGCGTCACAGTAAAACAGGAGTCCCCAACCTTTTTTTTACCCCTTAGCAACATTCAGATGTAAAAGGAGATGGGGGGAATGAAAAAAGTGCTGTGATTGGCCATTTGGTAGCCCCTATGTGGACTAGCAGCCTACAGGAGGCTCTGTTTGGCAGTACCTCTGTTTTGATGCAACCAAAATTTAGCTCCAAACCAGGAATCTAAAAATAAGCATCTGCCTTGAGGCCACAACATCCAAGGGGTTGATGAGCATCATGTTGCTCATGAGCCACTGGCTAGAGATCACTGCAATAATAGGACACAGGCTACCTATTGTGTACAATGATACCTACTAATTCATAGCTTACAAAACATCTCAGTATCGTTGTTGACTCTGGAAAAACATACACAAGTCTAGCCAATCTTCTTATCTGGGAAGGTAAAAATGCACCTGAATCAGTCACTAACGGCTGCACCACTGGGCCACTAGCGAAACAATAGGACACCCTGGGAATATTGGAGGTATCCATACCTGGCAGTAAATGGAATAAAGGTGGCTCATTAGTAAGTGATGTCCCTATTGAAGGTGTGAAACACTTAAGATTAGTTTAAGACCTATTCTATCTATTACTAGTGTGTACAAATTAACAGAATCATTAGCAAAATTCAGGTAATGACATCTGTTAATTGCTTATCTACTTCTCACATGTAAATATATTTCTCTCTCTCTTTCTCTCTCTGTAGAACCCCCATCCAGCTTATAAGTCTCTTGTGTCCGAATCGCTTTACCATTCTGTGTGGATTTAAGTCATGCAGTTATTCTGATTTTCAGACAGGGATCTTACTGACCTCTAGTAATTGTGCACAGAAAAAGTCACGCTGAAACAAAAGTCATCACCAGTAGTGATAAGTGAAAGTTTGACTATGTACAGATTGGCCACAAACCTCTGGGTTTTGCCACACGGCTCATTTTGCTTTGCACAAAAACAATTTGACACAAAAAATAAATAAAACACATGACAAACACAGAAAAAGAAACACCCATAGACTCGAATGTAGTTTGCTACAAAAATTCATTGCGACAAAATTTTTCCTGCAACAAAATACTGTGTAGCACTTCGCTTTGTAGAGTGCTCTCCTCCCGGATATTTTCTTCATTATTGGATACACCTCCTGGATAAACACTTTTGCTGTGTCAGGTGTTGCACTGGAAGGTCCACTCCTGTCACCCGGTCATTACAATATGCAAAAAAGATACAATACTGAATTCAATTGCAATAGTGCACGAAAAAAGAATTTATTGAGCCCACATCATACAAAAAGGCAACTTTTCAGGCCTGAAGAAGGGAGGCTGTGTTCCCCCGAAACGTTGATTGTTGGTGGCATTAATAAAAGGGGCACAATCCCCGACTGCAATATTGGTGTGTGCGGACCGTTTTTCAAAACTACAAAGCAGTAAGGAGACCGGGCTAGGTCAACGGAGGACCAGCACCACTACGCAGTAAAGTGGAAGGAGGTGTGCGGTAATAGAAAATCTCATTGAACTTTTCAGGCCTACCAGGCCCTTTATCAATAGATAAATTCCTTTTTTGTGCTATATTTCAATTTAATTGAGTGTGTTGCTGGTATTTTTTTTTTTTTTTTTTTGCATATTTTTTAAAATACCGTTTCGTGAATTTTTCACTGTTTCGTAAATTTTCCCTCCGTTTTGCAAATTTTTCAGCTGAACAAGACAGATTCACTCATCACTGGTGACCGCAAAAAAAAAACTCACTTTTGACTATTTTTGCAAATTTCCGATGCCCTCTACTGGACATGCCAGGAACAGAACTTTTCCTGGAAAACTTTTGTCTGTTCGAAATACAGTTTATTTCTGTCTATGTAAATGTAGCCCCCAAAGAATAATTGAATTACCCTTTCACTTTCCTCTTTTCGAGATTTACATCTTATTTCAGTCCATTGCTTAATTCAATGACATAATTGGTTCCAAACTAGCACTCGACTCATGAGTCTGACCCATGGGCCTGTCCCAAAGCTGCATTATCAGACAGGTGCATCACTGTTATGACTCAAGCACTATTGCCTCATGTCTCTCTCAGATTGGGTCAGATCTCATGAAGTTACCGGCTGCGCCAATGACTCAGTTAATTGTGGGGGGGGGGAGAGATGGACAGAGATATAATCATTAACAAGCAGTTTCTAGGAGCTGTTCCTCTTATTAAGGTTTGTTTTGACACATTCAATGAGAATTAGCCTGAGTGAATTTGAACATAGTTACATAGTTACATAGTTACATAGTTAAATTGGGTTGAAAAAAGACAAAGTCCATCAAGTTCAACCCCTCCAAATGAAAACCCATCATCCATACACACACCCCTCCCTACTTTTAATTAAAATTCTTTATACCCATATCTATACTAACTATAGAGTTTAGTATCACAATAGCCTTGGATATTATGTCTGTCCAAAAAATCATCCAAGCCATTCTTAAAGGCATTAACTGAATCAGCCATCACAACATCACCCGGCAGTGCATTCCACAACCTCACTGTCCTGACTGTGAAGAACCCTCTACGTTGGAATGAGCGATTGCAAGACCTGATTATAAATAAAGTCAGAAAGATGTCAGCTCATGGCACATAGGGTGCATTTGGTCTGTGTATATACTGTATGATGGGTAAATGATTCTGGAATACCAAAGATGTGAAAATAAATGTGATTTTAGCAAGAAGAGAAATACCTGACAACACTCTTGCCACATCCTATTTGCTTGAATGGGAAATGTATGGCAGTGCTTTAAAGTCCGAAAGAACGAGAAGACTGGGGCGCCCAATGTGCAATTTGTGACATTATTGTACCGTAAACCTTATACAAGTATGGGATCCATTATCCAGAAAGCTCTGAATTACAGAAAGTTTATCTCCCATAGACTCCATTTTATCCGAATAATCCAAATTTTTGAAAAACAATTTCCTTTTTCTCTGCAATAATACAGCAGTACCTTGTACTTGATCAAAACAGATATAATTAAATTAATTATAATTTTTTGATTTTCTAATAGACTTAAGGTATGACGATCCAAATTACAGAAAGATCCATTATCTGGAAAACCCCAGATCCTGATCATTCTGGATAACAGGTTCCATACCTGTTCATTATTGTGTATCAAACACAAAAGGGGATCCTATCCTCCATGAGTTTGGATGTCACTGTGTGTGTTGCATTTGCCTAATTTCCTAAGAAGCGAGCCATCTGTAGCGCAGAGAATTGAATACAGGAAATAGTTTACTTGTGCCAACACCCATTTGGAGGTGCTTGGATTCCGAGGGAAATTCCGTCTTAAGGAAAACTACATTATCACAACATAACACACAGTCTAGGGAAGAAAAACAATATTTATAAAACCCCTTCAGCAGAGACACAAATACAGTAATTGCATAGGCCATCCAGGGCTAGGGACATGGAAAACACTCTTCTTGTGCTTGTAAAAATGTTTTATTAAGTTTTTTATTGAAGGATGTTTACTATAATGTGTTCAGACAACTTTTATCTATTATATATCTCCAGCCAAGCTATTGTATTCAACCGAGACGTATGCTAATAGCTAGTGATGGGCGAATTTGTCCCGAAATTCTCGAAACAGGCGAAAAATGAGCTAAACGCATTGAAGTCAATGGACATCAAAATTATTTTGACGCGTGACAATTTTTCTGCGCATGACTATTCCACATTTTTTTGGTGCATCAGATTTTTCGCTCGCTAATTTTATTGTCGGGCGGCGAGACGTGAAAATTCCCAGTGAATTTGGGCCTGCCAAATTTTTTCACCCATCACTACTAATAGCAGATTAACTCATGTTTTCTCCACCAGTGAATTTGCCAGAGCAGAGAAATGGCTGGAACTGTTTATGTCATTTGCTGGTGTTTTGTACTGAACATACAGGTGGATTTGGTCCTAAAACATTCAAATGTGGCTTTTCAAAACAATATCTGCCACTATTTGCCATGAAACAAGGCAGCATGGGCAATTTCTTGTTCAGGGAAGACAGCCAAAAAAGGAGAAAACATCTGTTGTAAGATTAGTCTAAAGGTCCCCATAGACACAAAGATTTTTCTTGCCGAACGACCGATTTTACCGAAGTCAGACCAATCCTTCGAAATTATTGTGAAGTTAGTGGGATTCGAACAATCTTACATCTTACGATTTTTCAGCCGACATCTGTCAGGAAATTGATTGGCCAGGTTAAAAAATCTTTGTCGGTCCCAGTGCAATGTATCTATGTTTGCAGGGCCAAGCAGGCAGCTCCCCTTTGTTTTCCTGGTAAATTGGTCTTTTCAGTTGATGGACAATTCATACGATCGTTCTGAGATAATCGTGGTCTCACGATGACGACCGGATCTTTTAAAAATCTTTACATCTATGGCCAGCTTTAAGGTGGCCATACACGGGCTGATATAAGCTGCCGTCAGCAGCTTATTGGTCCTTGTATGGGGCCACCCGACGGGCTTCACTGATCTCGATCGGATGGGACGAAAAATCCTATCCTATTAGTTGATGTGGTCCCACGATCCGACCACCCTTTACTATTCGTTAGGATCCGATTGTTGGGCCCTAGGGCCCACAATCGGATCAGCCAGATATTGCCCACCTCAAGGTGGGCATATCGGGAAGAGATCCGCTCGTTTGGCGACATCGCCAAACGATCGGATCTCTCCGTGTATGGCCACTTTAAGACCAATGTCCAGATGAGCCTGAATTGGCAAGGTGGGAGGCCAAATTGAGCCGCAATAGAGAGAAAGCACCAAATGAGCAGATCTGGCAGTGTAAAGCCATCACTGTATGACACTTTTTGTTTATTAAGAATAATTATTAACAATCTTGATTGCAGTAATCACAACCACATTAAGTCATGGCAACAAATCAATAAAAACAAATCTCATGTTGCATTTTTCCATTTCATTTTCAACCAAGTCCTTATTTTGCAAAGTATAAAACACGATTTTCACTCTACGGATACACGTCCCATTGGCTTTTATAGCATTTTTTAGGCAGCAAGAATGTCATTTCTTTTTTAAAGATTTTTAAAGGGGTTGTTCAACCTTTCAACACTTTTTTACATTCAGTTTTCAGACAGTTCACCAGTAACAAAGACTTTTTTGATTATTTTCCATTTTCTATTTGTGACTATTTTTCTAATATTGAAGAGTCAACTTTTGTTTTTCACCTTTTGTCTTTCTAAAGCAGCTCTGGGGGGGGGTCACAGAATCTGTAGCTAAATTGATACATCAGTTAATTCATTTCTTATCTTTGGCAGAATACCTGAGTTTTATTAAAGGCAGCTGTTAGAAAATATATAATAGTTGCTAATATTCCAGAGATGCTGCTGAGAAATGTATCAACTAATGCAGCAAATTGTAACAGAATCTGTACCTTTATCACTGAGCTAATTCGTGCAGCGGGTCGGGTACGCAAAAAAAAAGCAGGCACCATGCTGAATGGGTCGGATTGCGAATAAGGCAGTTGCGGGTCCAGGTCGGGTAGCGGATCAAAAGGGGTAAATATGTCGGTTGCAGTTCGAGTCATGGGCAGCAGGTTGCGGGTTCAGGTCGGGTCTTAGAAATTGGTTCCGCGCAGCACTCTACACTGAGCTGCCAGACAGAAACACCGGAGGCAGGAACATTATACTTAAATTCTGGAAAAATAAAACCTGGAAAGTAATTGGAAAGGCGTCTTTATTTCTGGTGAACAATCTGAAAACAACTCAACTGGAAAAAATAGTGATAAACATTTGAAGCTGATCCCTCAAAACCCAAACCCATACGTGACCCAATGTGGTAGCTCCATTTATAGACCCATGCCCGACCTTCCATTTCTGACATCACAAAAGAGGGGGGGAGGCACACGGCTATAAATAGAGGCTGCCACCGTCAGAAGCCGGAAATGTTGTCGCAGTGTTCGCCAGAAGTCAGCCCAATATGGGGGTCCCATGGGTGTTGGGCCAGCCCACATATCACTAAATAAAACTTATTGGGAAGATGTTCAACCCCTTTAAATAAAAACGATGGGTACAAAATGTGACGAAAAAGAAGAGAAAGCAGTCTGCCAAGTGCAAATAAAATTGCAATAAAATGAGAAAGTAATCTTTTTTGCACTTTGCATGCTGTATTCAGCATCACAAATGACCTCTCTGAAGGAACAGGTAAGTTCCTATTAATATATAATGGTGGGTGGGGGTGTTTGGGTCTAATTAGTGTAACCCTTACACTTGCATATAGCCTATGAGATTTGCTCTGTGGAGCATCTGTTTGTGCAAATGCACAAGGATTATTTTATGAGCACATGAATCATCCAGCCCACAGTCCATCCTGAATAACATTTTTTTTAGAGAGCAGATAAGATTGTTTTACATTCTATTGCCCGGCAGCAACAATGAATCCCGGTGGCAGGGCTTTGCTGATTCATTTGGCAGGAAGTGCTCTCCTGTGACAAATTGCCAGAATAGCAACAACTGCCAGTATTTCAAATAAAATAGCTTCCAATTACTCCACTGTTCTCACAGCACTTGATAATGAACATTTTCCTGTTTTCTGAAAAGAATAAATCATGAATGCCGAAAGGGCCATGTCTGACATCTTCTTCATGCATTGTTTCTATGCTCCCTTGAATTGCAGGCTGATATTTTCTATGGAGGCCCCTTGGTCACCTGTTTCCTTGGCCATTTGCAAAGTGCAGTGGAATCAATGATTTAGCCAGACTTTTAATAAGACCCACACTTGTGGTACCTTCACCTCTATGCACATGTTTACCATCACCCAAGATTAATCATTGGCCGTAGAGTTTACTGAATATTTATTAAACAAACAAACAAAAAAACAACTTAAGCTGGCCATAGATGCAAAGATCCGATCGTTTGAATCCTCGAATGATCGGACTTATCGGACTTCTCCATCTCCCGACCTGCCACTAACCTTTACGATCAAATAAAGTGAAAAAAGAACAGATCAGCCGATGTTCTGCCCCTACAGCAATTGTACGAAAGTTATGTCCGACAAAAGCTGGCAACAGTCTCCCACTGAATACATGCAGAGAAAATATCGGCAGCCGACAGAAATTTTCTAACCTGTCCGATCAACCGAACGACCGATCGGCATGGCACAACAGATGTTGGGACTCTCCACACACAATCCGAAAAACGTACGAATCGAGGATCGGATCTTTGCGTCTATGGCCAGCTTTAGCCATACTAATAAAATGTCACACTTTCCCATTAACGTAAGAAGAAGTTACCTAAACATAAGGACCAATTTGCTAACACTAGATGAGTTACTAGCTGCAGAGTTATGTATCAACTAATGCAGCAAATTGTAACAGAATCTGTACCTTTATCACTGAGCTAATTCGTGCAGCGGGTCGGGTACGAAAAAAAAAAGCAGGCACCATGCTGAATGGGTCGGGTTGCAAATAAGGCAGTTGCGGGTCCAGGTCGGGTAGCGGATCAAAAGGGGTAAATATGTCGGTTGCGGTTCGAGTCATGGGCAGCAGGTTGCGGGTTCAGATCGGGTCTTAGAAATTGGTTCCGCGCAGCACTCTACACTGAGCTGCCAGACAGAAACACCGGTGACAGGAACATTATACTTAAATTCTGGAAAAATAAAACCTGGAAAGTAATTGGAAAGGCGTCTTTATTTCTGGTGAACAATCTGAAAACAACTCAACTGGAAAAAATAGTGATAAACGTTTGAAGCTGATCCCTCAAAACCCAAACCCATACGTGACCCAATGTGGTAGCTCCATTTATAGACCCATGCCCGACCCTTCCATTTCTGACATCACAAAAGAGGGGGGGAGGCACACGGCTATAAATAGAGGCTGCCACCGTCAGAAGCCGGAAATGTTGTCGCAGTGTTCGCCAGAAGTCAGCCCAATATGGGGGTCCCATGGGTGTTGGGCCAGCCCACATATCACTAAATAAAACTTATTGGGAAGATGTTCAACCCCTTTAAATAAAAACGATGGGTACAAAATGTGATGAAAAAGAAGAGAAAGCAGTCTGCCAAGTGCAAATAAAATTGCAATAAAATGAGAAAGTAATCTTTTTTTGCACTTTGCATGCTGTATTCAGCATCACAAATGACCTCTCTGAAGGAACAGGTAAGTTCCTATTAATATATAATGGTGGGTGGGGTTGTTTGAAAATATCGGCAGCCGACAGAAATTTTCTAACCTGTCCAATCGACCGACCGACCGATCGGCATGGCACAACAGATGTCGGGACTCTCCACACACAATCCGTAAAACGTACGAATCGAGGATCGGATCTTTTCGTCTATGGCCAGCTTTAGCCATACTAATAAAATGTCACACTTTCCCATTAACGTAAGAAGAAGTTACCTAAACATAAGGACCAATTTGCTAACACTAGATGAGTTACTAGCTGCAGAGTTATGTTGATTCCATATCAAGTGCGTGCGCCTATTTGCGCATATCTATACAAGCACCATGTGCACCAGTCTCCCTTTCCATGTTGCACCTATAAGCGATTGATGTTGCATCTGTTGAATTGCACGTAGTTGAAAGGCTTGTAAGTACTCGCCCATGTCCTGTCCCTATGCCAACCCTCACTGGTTTCCTGTATTGGGTTACAGATGTCTTTCCCATATTTTTTGGGATACAAGAACATCCTTGCAATGATTTCTTGGGTTACAAGTATATGGTCCTATTTTATCATGTGTTTGTCTTGGAGAACTGGTATATTGTTGCATCTTGCTTTGAGCTCTATGAAGACTCTCCATTGGGTTATAGGATCAAACTCTCAAATTTCAACAAATTCTGCTATTTTTGTCCTGGCATACTAGAGCACAGTGCCATCTTTGGTCTTACATGTGTTGCAGGGGCAGTGGCTTACATAACATTTTGCCTATCTTTGCCTTGGGTTTCATGGACATTCTATCTTCTTCCCAAGTTACAAGAAAATTATTGCATTGTTGCCTTGGGTTACAGGAATATTCTCCCACCCCATGTTTATATTTGGTTATAGGAACATGCTCCTATCTTTAAAAATTCTCCCATCTTGCCTTTAGCTATATGGACATTCTCCTATTGATGTTTTGGTGTAAATAAAATGCACGATCATTCGGTGCCCACTAACCTCACAATCATTTTAATGGATTTGACGGATCACATAAGAATTGGTCGTTCAGGAGAGAAAAATCTTAACAGGAACATTCTACCTATCTTTGCAAGAGTTATAGTAGCATTCAGCATGTCTTTGCTTTGGCTTTCAGAAGCATTCTCCCATTTTTGAATGAAAAGAACATTTACCATTTTTGATGTGAAGTAGAAGAACAGTAGGAACTTTCTTCCATCTTTCATCTGTACAGTGGGTTAAAATATTTTTTCTGACCCCATTTAAAGGAGAACTAAAGCCTGACTAAAGAAGTAGGCTAGAAACATTGTACATTATGTTTTGGGTTTCTGTACCAGCCCAAGGCAACCACAGCCCTTTAGCAGTAATGATCTGTGTCTCCAAAGATGCCCCAGTAGCTCCCCATCTTCTTTTATGCTGATTCACTGCACATGCTCTGTGCGGCTGTCACTTACTGAGCTTAGGGACCCACTCACAATATACAGTACACATAGAATAGAAATGTCACAGTATAAGGCTGATTAGTAATTAATACAGATAATTACTACATGACAGCACAGAAACCAGTGCAATTAGCATCAGAATTTAATAATCAGCCCTGTAGCATCAGCTTATATTACAGACCAACCTCATTTTCTGCTGGATAATTAGTGACGAGCCCTAAGCTTAGCTTCTCAACAGCTGCTCAGAGCCCACTGAGCATGTGAGTGTCACAGACACTTTCCAAGATGGTGACCCCCTGTGACAAGTTTGAAGTCCTGGATCATTGCTGTTATTGAGAAGCTGAAACTTTAGGCTGGTGCAATAAGTTCAGTATATAAAACATGGCATTTTAGCAATATTCCTTTTTAGAGTTTAGTTCTCCTTTAAGGTCATGGAAAACAGCGTGGACAGAAATGGAGTCATGACTCTAAAAGGCTCTACACCCCCTTTAAGAAATGATGGGAAATACAGATGAAGATTGTGAAGTCTGCCCTTTCTTCCATGACTTTTCCAAACACCTCTGTTGCAGACTCATTACGTAACCTCTAGAAAATTGGTGAAACTATTGTGTGTACACTTTAGTTTACTGAACTTCAGTGTTATGTTCAACATGGGAATCACAAAGACTTCTACGCTGAAGCAATAAATGGATGTGTGAATGTTACAGATAGAGATTAGTCATTTCCTGCTTTTTATATTCCAAATCAAAAAGATTAAGGAAAATGAACAATTCCAGTTGAGTTTGATCATGGGGAGACCCAGGTTCAGCAGTTCACCTGTATGTTTCCTTTTTTAAAGAATACATTTTTAACTCCTTTGTTATTCAGGAAGTAATCAGGATGCAACTATGGAAATATATGAATGCAACGGAAATGTAACAGGGGGATAATGTGGCCAGAAAATTCATTCAGCTGCATTCATTTCATTCTATACAAGAACAACATCCTAAATCAATCAGGAAAAAATATAATACGGGAAGGGGCTGTCTTTACGCCTGCAACTCAAGTGTAAACATAGTAATAAAGAATTGTCTGCACTTTCACATAAACGGCCACATTCAATTCATGGTTTATCACGAGAAAACTCATGGACGAGATTCAAGGAGAAAAATCTTTAATACAGTTCCAGATTTTTCCCATAGACTTCAACATAGTTTTCACATGATAATCCATGATTTTCTCATGAGATACGTTTTTCAGAATTAAAGTGCATCTCAAAATGAATCTCATGCATGAGTTTTCAAGTGATACAACTCTTTCTCAGTGAATTGAATCTGGTCCAAAGTCTGAAAGGGGTCAGTCATCATACAACTGCTACGTGGGCTTAACACTTAAAGGGGTTGTTCACCTTTGAGACTACTTTTAGTATGATGTAGAGTGATATTTTGAGACAATCTGCAATTGGGTTTCATTTTTTATTATTTGTGGTTTTTGCGTTATTTAGCTTTTTATGCAGCAGCTCTCCAGTTTGCAATTTCAGCAATCTAGTTGCTAGGGTCTAAATGACCCTAGCAACCATGCATTGATTTGAACAAGAAACTGGAAAATGAATAGGAGAGGCCTGAATAGAAGGATCAGTAATAAAAAGTAGCAATAACAATACATGTGTAGCCTTACAGAGCATTTGCTTTTTAGAAGGGGTCAGCGACACCCATTTGAAAGCTACAATGAGTCAAAAGAAAAAGGCAAATAACTATAAAACTATAAAATATAAATAATGAAGACAAATTGACAAGTTGCTTGGAGTTGGCCATTCTATAACTTACTAAAAGTTACTGTAAAGGTGAACCACCCCTTTAATAGGACTGGGAAGTCCTTGCACGATAAAGTAAACATTTCATGCAAAGTCTCTGTATTGCATATACTGTATGTATACTGAATAAAGTGCCACCTAATGTACAATATAAGGGTATTAAAAGTTTAAACTGGTCATGGAACTCCAAGGTGACTTTTAAATATTTTTCACAAGGGATAGTTTAATTATTATAATTATTATAATACACACATTTCAGTGAGTCTCTAAGCTCCAGGTATAACTGATGACATCACTAAGCACCATTTATAAGGATTTAATTTTCAGGATATTCATGGCTCTTGTGTATTATATATTGTTGTTCTTTTTGATCAACTTCTACATCTGCAATTTACCTGTTTACACCAAAAGCCTACCACACTAACTACAGGTCATAGGTGGAGGATAAATGAGATTTCGGAAGGCCTAGAATTCCCTAAAAGAAACCAATTCATATATCATTTTAAGTTCTCCAAAGGAAACCTTCCTATTGGTAGCCTCCTCAAACAAAAATGTCACTTTCTACCCTCCCACAGGAGAACATATAACTTTTGCAGTACTCTTGACAACTTTTGCTTGGCCCCTGTATTGCAACTCTTCCTGTAACTAATGAATTAACATAAACAATTTGTTTATAATCCCTTCAAACCCAAATTCATTATTATTTATAAGAAGGTGAACTATTTGAAAGTGTGAAAGAGGCATAAGAAGAAAAAGGCAAATTATTTCAAAATTATGAAAAAGTAAAGACCATTTGAAAAGTTTCTTAGGATTAGCCATACTTTAACATACTAAAAGTTAACTGAAAGGTTAACTGAACCACCCATTTAAGGTTCGCATATGTGCAGAGATATGATTAAGAAAAAGAGGGATATTTGTAAGATTGATTTTTCAGTAAAAAGCACCATCTTGGAGATGAGATTAAAATCATTTCGCTGGCCTCTCCTGAATATAAAGATGTTAACTTGTAGGGACCTTGTATCCTTTATCACAATCCTTTCATCCCTATCATCACACTGACTGTATCTAAATTTATGATATTCTTTATTTAAAGGACCAGTAATACCAGAAAATGAAATGCATTAAATGAATGACAATATAAAGTACTGTTGCCCTGCACTGGTACAACAGTGGGTTTACTTCAGAAACATAACTATAGTTTATATAAACAAGCTGCTGTGTAACCATGGCGGCTGTGATTCAAGCACAGGATACACAGTCGAACAGATAAGTACTACTATAGTTTATATAAACAAGCTGCTGTGTAGCCATGGGGGCAGCCATTCAAGCACAGGATACACAGTAGATAACAGATAGGTACTACTATAGTTTATATAAACAAGATGCTGTGTAGCCATGGGGGCAGACATTCAAGCACAGGATACACAGTAGATAACAGATAAGTACTGAAGAATCCCAGCTTGAATGGCTGCCCCCATGGCTACAGCAGCTTATAAAATATGTGGGTCCGTCTGGGTCAGACTGGGCTGGAGGGGAACTGGGAAAAAATCTCATGGGCAAGGGGATGGCAGAGGAGCGAATAAGGAGCTGGTGGGGGGAGCTAGGACCCCTGGGGCAGCAGCCCCGGTGGGCCTTGGACACCCAGTACGACGCTGAAGCAAATACACCAGTTTTACAAGTGCAGAGCATCACTACATTATATTGTCATTAATTTAAAACACTTTCATTTGTTGGTGGTATTATTCCTTTAATAGATCACTAAGAACTCTCCTGTAAATAAAACAATTTTCCTACTGTATATAAAAATTTTGCTCCTGGTCAGGGTCTAGAAGTTAAAATTTAAAACGACGGAGCTCCACTTCTCTGTTCCCTGCTGTGCATAGTTTGATATCACGCCACCCAAACGTCGCGACCTCTGTCACCAAGCTTAATCTTCATATTCATAATATTCAGGCAGAGCAAACTTCTACGCGTTTCGTGCTTTGTGCTTTCTCAAGAAGGAGCTCATAATGGTTATTATGCCATGAATGATTTGACTTTACATATATACTGTACATATTGTGGCCTGAAGTCACAATCAGGCAGTTACTGAGTTCTAGGCCACATATTCGTCTTATTGGCAATTAATTGCATATTTTCCAATCAGCAGGCAGTGTAACAACGTACAGATAGTCGATAGGTGGCAATGGAAAAAATATAAAGACCTAATAGTCCGAAAATAAAAATTGCACAGCCAGTCCAACAAATGCAATAATTATACATCTTCCATGCCAAAGAGTCCTTCAAAATAAATTAAATCTTATTACAGTCTAGTTTGGTTACATGCTTGAAGTCATTAAAGCAGTTGTGACGTATGATGTTTAATTGAGTTACTGACACGTCATCATGTGAGCCTGAAATGCACTAAACATTAGCACATGACCCCAATATGCTCCTTCAAACATTACAAAATGCCATTTTAATACACCCCAAACACCACCATGAAACCTATCCTTGTGACATAATAAAAATGTTTTCCTTTTTGAATAGTAATTCATTTAATACAATTGCGCAAATTGAATATTATGGTATCTATGTAAAAGGAATTCAGATCATGATTGTGGTTAGTGGGCTAAACATAGTCACACTAAAAATTTGTTCAGTATATAAAATATGGAATGAAAAACATGGCCCTGATACACACTATCACACATCATGATACTCGTCTTCAGGTGGAAATTTCCATTACCAGTATTAGCCATGTTATCTCCTTCACTGTGACAATTGATGTAGGAATTTCCTTAAACATAGATAAAAGAAATATAATGGCAAACTCTGAACAAGTATTTGTAAGGCCGGACACCAGGTCTGTATCAGTATTGTCTGATAGACTTATTCATAGGAAAACAGGAGACTTTCATTGAAAACCAGGTTGACCCTTTCTTTGTTCTATGACATGGAGCCAACCAGCGGTACATAACAGAGATACCATAGCAGAGAGATACCATAGCAGATAGCTAATCCAGGTCAAAAGAGTAAGAGGTCCCTTGTGCGTCTCTATATGGGCAGGACTGACATTGTGGTCAGACACCATTTACATGTCCTGATATTTAATTATTTATTCAGTGCATTTCAGAGGCTCTGCTGTAATTGAGGGCTAGAATGAAGAATGGGTGGTGCCCTTTGATAGATGATATACAGTATGTAAAAAAAAATTCCAGCGGATTCATTTAGTAAACCAGGTATGGAACGACCTAAGTGTTATCGGAATACAAATGCCATGCCCACCTCACAGAGCTGTAGCACATGGATCACAGCTACTAGTATAGACAACCCAAATGCCATTAATCATCTCTGCTTGACTCCTATGGGTGGGAATAGAATTAATGCCACATCCACTCTTAAGGTGGTCATAGACGTAGACATCAGCTCGTTTGGCGGATTGAAGTGGGCGATATCTGGCTAATCCGATCGTGGGCCCTAAGGCCCAACGATCGGATCATAATGCATCCAAAACTGGCAGTTGGATTGCAGACAGCATAAACGCACAGGATTTTTTAACCTGCCTGATCGAGATTGAGATAGATCGGGAAGCCCGTCGGATGGCCCCGCACACAGGCCAATAAACTGACAACTTGGTCGGTCGGCAGCTTTTATCGGCCCGTGTATGGGGGCCTTGAAAGGTAATTGTTCTTCCAAGCAGGGTGACCCATGGTGCTCACATTTCCATTACTAGTATAGGTAGTGCCATTTTAATCTTGTGCTGTCAAATGTCACTTCTCATTGTAGGAGAGCTGAAGTTGAGTTCTGTCTTCTACAGTAAATCCGGCCTACCAGTCCAAGCATCTGCCATAGACAGTGTGATTTCCATTCAAATGAACAGAAATTCATGAATGATATGGATATTGGAATATTGTATCTCCAAAATACAAATAGAACAGAAATTCGCCTTTTAAACACTGCAGTTGTCCCTAAGAGGCAGGCTACCTGCCTGGTTACAAGTAATTCCAAACCCCACATTTTTTAAATGGACCAAAGGGGAAACCCACCAAGATAGGGGCACTATTAGACCTTTGATAAGACTATTCTATGTTTTACTGAAGCATCACAGCCCCCTTATTTTAATCCATTGGGAGACTTATACAATACTTTATAAGTTATTCTATGTAATTATGGATTATCAGATCTCATAGGTGTTGGTTCAGGAAGGTGTACCTGTGCCTGAAACCAAAGAACCAGGTATCCTTCACCCAGCTCAAATTTACATGCAAATATCCAGGGATCTTTTTTTAGTAATTCTTATATGTAAATACACCCCTGCCTGGACCCCAGCCTTTATTGCCTGTATATTCAAGTTCACCTGTTTGAGGGTAGTACTAACACAAATATCTTGGGGTAACCAAAGGGGGCATACATTGGCACCTTAATCAGCCTTGTCCCCCCTAGATTAAAAAACTCAACTGCAAATTGTATTACAACATGGAATATTATAACATTCTAAGAAAAATCTCCTATGTACTCTTTTGATGGTAAGGGTAAGGCCACACGAGGAGATTCGGGGAGATTTTGTCGCTTGGCAACTAAACGCCTCGTCTTTTGCGCGACTATCTCCCCGAACTGCCTCTGCATTTTTCCCCATAGGCTACAGCGCAAAGTTGCCTGCGCTAACGCACACGTGCCGATGCGTTTTCAATAGTCGCCCAAAGTTGCCTCAAGGCAGTTGCCGAGGCAGTTCGGGGAGATAGTCGCGCAAAAGACGAGGCGTTTAGTCGCCAGGCGACTAAATCTCCCCGAATCTCCTCGTGTGGCCTTACCCTAATACAGGTATGGGATCCATTATCTGGAAACCCATTACCCGGAAATCCATTATCCCATAATCCAGATTTTTAGAAATGATTTCCCTTTTCTCTGGAATAATAAAATAGTACCTATTACTATTAATCCTTATTTGAAGCAAAACCAGCCTATTGGATTTATTTAATGTTTACATGATTTTTAAGTAGACTTAGAGTGATGGCACATGCTGCAAATGCCCAGTGACAAATCTCCTCTTTTTCCGGCTACTAATTTCTCCCGAAATGCCTTCCCATCCGCAAGAATGTGAATCGCTGGCGGGATGGCACTTGGATCAATTCAGTTTTCCAAAGTTGCCCGAAGTTTCCTCTTCATCCGAAGAAGAGGAGATTTGTCACTGGGTGACTAATCTCTCCGGAATCTTAGTGTGTGCCACCACCCTTAAAGGTATGATTATCTAAATTACAGAAAGATCCCTTATCTGGAAAACCCCAGGTCATCTGCATTCTGGGTAACAGGTCCCATACCTGTACTGGATGAAAAGTCTTCCCCAAGAATGTATGTTCAGAATGCTGGAGTTTAAGAGGCTGTTTGAGAAACACTCTACCCAGTTTGGAGAGAGAGGATTAAGTTCAGAGTTCATTGTTTTGCCTGTCACTCCAGAGATTAAATAGTTTAGTTAGGCTCCTACTGCCCATGTAAGTGACTCTGTATTTATTGACTGTCTAGAGCTACTATCAAAGCTTGCAAACGCAATCGACACCCTGCAAACAAAAAGCCCATTATATTTGTAATACTGATAAGATTTACATGGGACTTGTATCTCCGCTGTGATTGATTATGCAGTTAAAGGGTTTAGTACAGTGGGAAACATTATGATGATGGTGGAAACATTTACTGCACAAAGAGACCTTATGAATTGTTTTAGATAGCAGGCTGCCAAGTGCGCTCATATAAATCATAGGAAATGGGGATTAATGAAGGAATCTGTATTGCGAATGAAGGTCATTAAGGGGTTTATTTGCAGGTAGCCATTGCACAGAAAGTGAGAGCACAAGCTCACAAACTTCTATTTTAAAAATGCTTCTACGGGGCTTGAGTTCTACTTGGGGTTTTTTAACTTAAAATTTACTTTTTTTTATGAAGTAAACAATGTTAATTCCAGACAATTTGAATTTTTTTATGTTTTGCTTTTTCTGTACGCCAGTTTTGAATTTTTATGTTGTTCCTGCTGCTCCAAACCTTGGGTTTCTATTCTGGGCCATTTTCCACTGTTTCTGCACCCAGTGATACCAGGCCACATTCCCTTGACTGCAAGCCACACCCCATTTCTGGCACCTCATTAATACGGGCGCATTATAGCATTAGATAAAGATGGTCGTTGCAGCTAGTGAATAATAACCAGCTAGCAAAATTATTAATAACTTAAAGGGGCAATTCACCTTCGTAAAACAATAGCCTTACATTTTTTCATATTTTCTCTAAACTGTTCATTAAAAATGTAATCATTTAGATTTCCACACCCAGTAGTGACTCCGTGAGCCTGTTGCTGATTTTCTAACACATTTCACAGCAGCCCTGCTGAGTATCCTCCCTGAGCTTTAGTCCAAGCAGCTGTTACACCTGATACTTTGGTAGCTGGTATTTGCCTGATACAAATGAGAAATTACATTAATTGGTTGTCATTATTTTTATAGGTTTTAAATTATTTGCCTTCTTCTTCTACTCTTTCCAGCTTTCAAATGGGGGCCACTGACCACATTTCAGTGCTCAGTAAGGCTACAAATTTATTGTTGCTACTTTTTATTGCTCATCTTTCTAATAAAGCCGACCCTTTTCATATTCCAGTCTCTTATTCAAATCAATGTATGGTTGCTCGGGTAATTTGGACATTAGCAACCTGAAATTGCAAACTTTAGAGCTGCTGAATAAAAACCACAAATAATAAAAAATAAGAACCAACTGCTATTTAAATTTAGCAATAAATTATTTGTATTAAGCCTAAATGTATCCATAAAGAGTGTTTGTTATTGGATTGAGATTGTACTGTAGATTGAGATTGGATTGAGATGTACTGTATGCGACTGGGAACTACTGTATGTGATTGGTATCTACTGTATGTGACTGGTATATACTGTATGTGACTGGGATATACTGTATGTGACTGGGATATACTGGATGTGCCTGGGATATACTGGATGTGACTGGGATGTACTGGATGTGACTAGGATATACTGTATGTGACTGGGATATACTGGATGTGCCTGGGATATACTGGATGTGACTGGGATATACTGTATGTGACTGGGATATACTGTATGTGACTGGGATTTACAGTATGTGACTGGGATGTACTGGATGTGACTAGGATATACTGTATGTGACTGGGATATACTGTATGTGACTGGGATGTACTGGATGTGATTAGGATATACTGTATGTGACTGGGATATACTGGATGTGCCTGGGATATACTGTATGTGACTGGGATATACTGTATGTGCCTGGGATATACTGTATGTGACTGGGATATACTGTATGTGACTGGGATTTACTGTATGTGACTGGGATATACTGTATGTGACTGGGATATACTGTATGTGCCTGGGATATACTGTATGTGACTGGGATATACTGTATGTGACTGGGATTTACTGTATGTGACTGGGATATACTGTATGTGACTGGGATTTACTGTATGTGACTAGGATGTACTGGATGTGACTAGGATATACTGTATGTGACTGGGATATACTGTATGTGACTGCGATATACTGTATTTGACTGGGATATACTGTATGTGACTGGTATATACTGTATGTGACTGGGATTTACTGTATGTGACTGGGATGTACTGGATGTGACTGGGATTTACTGTATGTGACTGGGATATACTGTATGTGACTGGGATTTACTGTATGTGACTAGGATGTACTGGATGTGACTGGGATATACTGTATGTGACTGGGATATACTGTATGTGACTGCGATATACTGTATTTGACTGGGATATACTGTATGTGACTGGTATATACTGTATGTGACTGGGATTTACTGTATGTGACTGGGATGTACTGGATGTGACTGGGATTTACTGTATGTGACTAGGATGTACTGGATGTGACTAGGATATACTGTATGTGACTGGGATATACTGTATGTGACTGGGATATACTGTATGTGACTGGGATTTACTGTATGTGACTGGGATGTACTGGATGTGACTAGGATATACTGTATGTGACTGGGATATACTGTATGTGACTGGGATGTACTGGATGTGATTAGGATATACTGTATGTGACTGGGATATACTGGATGTGCCTGGGATATACTGTATGTGACTGGGATATACTGTATGTGCCTGGGATATACTGTATGTGCCTGGGATATACTGGATGTGACTGGGATTTACTGTATGTGACTGGGATATACTGTATGTGACTGGGATTTACTGTATGTGACTAGGATGTACTGGATGTGACTAGGATATACTGTATGTGACTGGGATATACTGTATGTGACTGCGATATACTGTATGTGACTAGGATATACTGTATGTGACTGGGATTTACTGTATGTGACTGGGATATACTGTATGTGACTGGGATTTACTGTATGTGACTAGGATGTACTGGATGTGACTAGGATATACTGTATGTGACTGGGATATACTGTATGTGACTGCGATATACTGTATGTGACTGGGATATACTGTATGTGACTGGGATATACTGTATGTGACTGGGATATACTGTATGTGACTGGGATTTACTGTATGTGACTGGGATGTACTGGATGTGACTAGGATATACTGTATGTGACTGGGATATACTGTATGTGACTGGGATATACTGTATGTGACTGGGATATACTGTATGTGACTGGGATATACTGTAGGTAATTGAGACACACGTGAGTTTACATAAAACACCAAGCTACAATATTACAGCTGCATGGTTGTGCTGTGCCAGACACTGGAATCATTTTGTTACAATGGCTTATTCAGGAGGCATGTTTTTCTATCTGCTACATGAAATGGATTAGGACCCCATTAAGATACAATCAGAAAAATTCCATCTTTTTAATTAGTCTTTTAAACACAGGCGCTCCTAACACAAATATCTGACTGTGTGGTTTCAGCTGGTCATCATAATAAAATTTATAGTGAGCTTAAATGTCTACTCCCAATGAATTTCTCAGGTTATGAGTTCTTGAATTGCACTTTATTGCCAATTGCCGTACACTGGGTAGAGGCTAAAGGCGCAGGATTAGTGCAGTGTCCCGATAAAAACGTTTAATCTTCAGATCAAATAACTTACAATTATGGAAGCCTTCTATTTGGAGGAAGAAAGAATTACCTATAAACAAGTTTAGCTATTTTTACACAAAGTAATGAATCACTTGCTTGAAATACTTTTTGGGCAGGTGCCAAGCTATGTCACAGTTGGTTACGTTTTGGAGAAATGTTATCAGCCAGTAAAATGAACAATTGAAAAAGCAAAAAACAAATCTCACATTCAACAGTTCTGTGAGGACCAAGGATTCGTAGGCTATTCATTTGCAGCTATGATAGAGCTTAAAAGGATTCTGGGGTTTAAAGGGGACCTGTCACCCAAAATTTTTGTTAAAAATCCTATTTTATCACATTAGTCAAGCAAAATGAACTTAAATTACACTATATAAATTATTTGAATCTTGTTTCCTTCAGTCTGGGAAGTCAAAATTATAGCAAGCAGGCAGGAGCCATTTTGTGCACACTGTTATTAATGCAAGCCTTGTATCATCTCAGAATCTTGTTTGTGCACCAGAATGGGGGACCCAGTGTCCATTCCCATGCCCTGGCTACACAATTAAATGGTAAAGAGAACAGGGGAATGTGTGGAGAGCAGTGACATCTAGAAAGTGCTGAATGGAAAGTCAAAGTAATTGTTTGCCCCGCCCATGGCATAGAGGAGGGGCAGACAATATTTGATTGATAGCTGAGATTTTTAAATGAGTTTACAACAGCTATGAATGCTTTAATAAAAAATAGAAATTGGATTTCATGTTTAATTTGAAAAGGACTTTTATTATACAGATTTTTGTGTCTGGGTGACAGGTCCACTTTAAAGCTAAGCAAGACCTGAGGCTGTGGTCACAATGCAGAGGCCATCTTGGCATCAGTCTTGGCATCAGAATTATTGGCTGCAAGTGGCTTGGGCCTTGGGTGTAACAGTTGGGGGTACTATCAGGGGGGAGCAGAAAGGTGTAATGTGGAACTGGGGGGAAGATATGTTTGAGAAGTTGCCATGTGGATCAAGTAGGGAGGAATGCATACAAGGGGTTCAACGGACCAGGCACAAGTGCAATTAGCAAACTGCAACTTTGAGCACAGTCACCACTTTTTTCCCCACAATGCAGCATTTTCCCCTGAATTCCAGCATCTTTAAGGGGACATTGTGATTAACGCAATTGCCCTGCATCTGACACAATTGTGTCAGATTTGACAAAGCAACACAACTGTGCCCATTTGGTTGTAAATCTGAAGCAATGGCATGAACGTCTGGCTGGAATCATTTCTATTATTTGGTGTGTAAGTGCCATCTGTAGCTGATTTTTTAGGTGCAATTGAGCTGCGCCTATCGATGCTGGTCGCAATTGAGTTGCCAGTAGTTCCGGGTGGTCTTGTATCTATAGGTGCAAGCGATCAATTCAGAGTGAATGGCAGGATGGACTTAGCTTCACCGAGTGCAACCATACGGAGGAGCGCAAATCGATGCAACTACCTTTATGAAAACGCAC
The DNA here is from genome assembly GCA_038501925.1 of Xenopus petersii. NCBI lineage: Eukaryota > Metazoa > Chordata > Amphibia > Anura > Pipidae > Xenopus > Xenopus petersii. Next base: position 16,765,579 of record CM076685.1, read on the forward strand.
TGCAAGGAAAAGTGTGGGGGCTGGCAACTGTGCTTGAAATCATAAATGACCTAAGATCCAGCAAGCAAACAATATGGGTCATTTATGACCTAAAGCACAGTTCCACTCCCACACTTTTCCCAGCAATGAGTTGCACATTAAACACAATTGTACTTGCGTCAATATGCGCTCTTCTGCATCTATTAATACAGCAGCACCCTGGAGCTACTGCCAACGCCTGACCAGACGGTAGCTTCAGGGTTCCTTTGCATCCAAAAAACAGGTACAGAAATCACTTGCAAGCTGAATATGGTAAATGATGCCAGGCAGACTTGGTTTGCTAGATGGATGTTAGGGGTCACTCTTTTAGGGGTCACTTACTTTTCCCAGCAGTGAGTTGTGCATTAAACCCCATTCAATATATGTGTTTGCACCAAAATGCTTTATGGTTGCGCTCGGTGAAGCTCAGTCCTTCCTGCCTCCTGTTCCAAATTGAGCTCTGCCGTGCTTATTGATGCAACCATAGAACACAACCATAATGTAGCTGGACTACAACTCATGGCATGCCTTAACCTCGATAACATCTTATTGTATTTTGGGATTGAAGTTCAGCCCTTCACTGACTTAGATGCACATTTATCAAGGGTCGAATTTCAAATTCTTGTTTTTTAAACTCCGAAATTGAATTGGCGGAAATTTATTTAAAAAAATCGAACTCTGACAAATTTTACCGATTCAAGAACTAGAATCGAATTTGTTTCAAATTATACAAAACTCGATTCGAATTTTTTCTCCGAAAAAAACTTGAATGCCAGGAAGTCTTCAAACATCACCAAATTGATCCCTGGACCTCTCCCATTGACTTATACAGTAAGTTGGTAGGTTTTAGGTGGTGAATAGTCTACTTTAAATTCTTAAAGGGCCAGAGTATGCTAAATCTCGAAAATCGAATTAGAATTCTTTTTAAAAAACTCGAATCAAGTTTGGATAATTCCCTAGTCGAATTTGACAGTTTTGACCATAAAAAAAAAATTTGAATTTGACCCTTAATAAATCTGCCCCTTAGTGTGATTGCACAGTGCAGTGCAGCATTTTTTAGGGGACCTTTAATATTTCATTGCACAAATCATGTGTCTTTGTGTAAGATTCCCAAGTTACAAACCGGCAGCCAATCAGGCTCTGACATTCAAGGATTAAGCAGTAGTTCCATGCTGTCTCCTTATCTTTGGCCAGCTCACTTTTACATTTTAATCACAAACTAAGTTTAAACATTAGCACAGTTAAATGACTAATTATAATTTGAATATAAACTCTGCCTGACTTTCATGCCGGAGAAACAAATCAATATACCCTAGCGAGGAGTTACAGAGAAAAGCTTGTAAAATAAAATAACAGTCTTTGGAAATTGTGATGCTTTTTTGATATGTTAGGAAATCCTTTCTGGTTCTCAGCGTCACAGCAGGGAGAAGTATTTAAAAAGAAAACATTTATGCAGTTCTATAGCTTAAAAGGTGTCCACGTCAATCTGGTATGGGGGGGTCCTTGCCTTAGTGGTGAGGTCTGCTCCCGCTATAGTTACAACACTATTTTTTTGCATTTTCTCCACTTGAGCTGCTCTCTTAAAGGACCAGTAATGTCAATTTTTTTAAAAAAATTTGTTATTATAGAACGAAAAAAAAACCACCAAGACATATGTTACATAGTTACATATTTACACAGTTAAATTGAGTTGAAAAAAGACAAAGTCCATCAAGTTCAACCCCTCCAAATGAAAACTCAGCATCCATACACACACCCCTCCCTACTTTTAATTAAATTCTATATACCCATATCTATACTAAATATAGAGTTTAGTATCACAATAGCCTTTGATATTATGTCTGTCCAAAAAATCATCCAAGCCATTCTTAGTCATTAACAGAATCAGCCATCACAACATCACCCGGCAGTGCATTCCACAACCTCACTCCAGATGAGGCCTCACCAGGGACCTATAAAGAGTAACTTTTTTTTATTAAAAAATAACTTACCGATTCTCCGCTTGCACTCCTCTTCAGAAAAGGCAACAAGGCGACAATCCATTGTGCAGCGCTCGATTTCTCCTCCCTGCCTTCTTTAGGAGATAGCCAGTGAGGAGAAATCGAGCGCCGCACGATGGATTGTCATCCTGTCGGCTTTTCTGAAGAGAAGCGCGAGCGTAGTGTTGGTAAGTTATTTTTTAATAAAGACTTTGCGATTTTAAAGTTACATATGTCTTGGTGTTTTTTTTTTCATTCTATACAAAAAATTTTTTTTTAAAAAAATGGTCCTTTAAATCACCTATTGCGCTCACTTCAAGTGTCTCATCATTTGCTATCAAAATGTAGACCCTGCCCTCTTATTCTATGCAAATATACCATTCATATGAACTGGTAAAGGAGCACATGCAGATTAGTAATGGCTCATGTACTCGGCTTTATGACTTTATGGGGCAGATTTATCAAAGGTCGAGGTGAATTTTCAAATTAAAGAAATTAGAATTTCTAGTTATTTTTGTGTACTTCGACAAGGGAATAGTCCAAATTGAAAATTCGAATTTCAAAATTTATCATGTACTGTCTCTTTAAAAGTTTGCCATTCGCCATCTAAAACCTGCCGAATTGCTGTTTCAGCCTATGGGGGACCTCCCCTCCTAGAATCTATTTGGAGTCAATTGGTGGACTTTGAAAAATCAAAGTTTTTTGGGGGAAAAACATTGATTCGAATTCGATCCAATGCACTATTACTTTGATTCGTGCAATTCGATCGAATACCTATTTGATCGAAAACCGACCTATTCGACCAAAAAAAAACTTAGACTTATTTTTGAATTTGAATTTCAAGGTTTTTCAAATTCGAAATTCAACCCTTGATAAATCTGCCCCTAAGTGTCATTTACGACAAGTGCAGTTGCATTTAGACAAATCCCCCCACAGTCAGTTGTGTGTAAATCTCCATTCATTGAAGGTACTTGCGTCAAAATCTACTCCTCAGGGTCATGCCAAAGCAACTGGGCACCCTAGGCAGGGTCAGACTGGGCCAGCGGGACACCAGGAATAAATCCGGTGGGACCCGCTGGCCCAGATCTGAACCCTGCACTGCTTGTTCCTGCCGCAGGTCAGTCATGGCAAAAACACATTGCGTGCACAGTTGTCTGCACACGTGCGGCGCACCAGGGGGACGGAGAGGGGGTCCTGAAACTGCAACCCTGGTGGGCCCTGGCCCCCCAGTCCGACCCTGGCCCAAGACTAGGGATAAGCAGAAAACCCTCTTACAGGTACCTGCTCATTTAAGTCGATGAGAGTTTTTTCTTATGGTGATTTTTTTCTCCTAATGCATTAAAGTCAGAAACTTTTTGCTGCAGTTTCGTGAACATATTCACACCCGGGAAAATGTGGAATTTCACTGCAAATCCATGGCTAGCAAATAAATTCACTCATCACTAGTACCTGCATACAGTTAACCATACCTAATTCTACATGAACAGTTGGCTCCTGTATGTACAGAAAATAATGAGCTTTAAATAAAATAATACACAGTATATTCTGTTGATGAAGCACCAGGGAGATCATTCTTTTAAAGTCAATAAATAAAGTTTCTGGTCCACCTTTTGTAGCTAAAGATGACAATATAATGGCATCCATTTCTTGCATTACTAGAAAGTCCAACACAGACTTGGTCACCAGGATAGAAATCCTTACAAAATGACTAATTCCACTCCACCACTGTGTCTTCACAAAATTCTTTGACCCAAGCAAACTTCAGTAAGTGGAGCCCTTACACACACAGATTATCATAAAGGTTTGCTGGAAATTACCAATTAGTATGAGGCCTAATTTAGTAACCCCAAATATTCATTGGATTACACATATATAATAAAATGTAAGCAGTTTCTATGCAATTCTCCTGAAGCCAACGGGCGGTCATTTTAGTCTGTTCTATTTAAGACTGGAGAGAGGGAGATGTTCAAGTTGGGGATGTTAGGATTCAATATAGAGGTGCAGAATAGATGATCCAGAATCTAAAATTTAGCTTCTGTAGTGGTTAAGTCCCATGTAAGGTCTAGTCTTATACCATGGTCCTAGAGCTGTTAGGTTTCTCAACTCACAGCAGGGTGCCTGGATGGTCCCCCTTAAAGGTCCAACCTTCAGTCAGTTGTATCCAGTAGAGTAAATGGCCACGCTCTCTTATTCACACCTTAACTGGCCTTCAGGCTAAGCCACCTTAAACTACTCCAAGCCCATCCAGGGCTGCCATCACCACCGTTTGGAGACCACTGACTTAAGAAAGCATCATAGCTAAAAATGTATGAGACGGACAAGTTCAAGCCAACAAATATCTCATCTAAAAGATAAACCAAAATCCATCTTGGTATCTTTCTTAAGCTGGCCATAGACGCAAAGATCCGATCGTACGAAACCTTGAACGATCGGACTTCCCCATCTCACGACCTGCCACTAATCATTCAGATGAAATAAAGTACAAAAGAACAGATCAGCCGATGTTCTGCCCCTACAGCAATCATACGAAAGTTATGTCCGACAAAAACTACTGACAGTCTTCCTCTGAAAATCATACGATCGGCAATGCATGCAGAGATATTATCGGCAGCTGACAGAAATTTTCTAACCTGTCCAATCGACCAAATGACCGATCTCCACCGGACGAAAAATGTCAGGACTCTCCACACACGGTCCAAAAATCGTACGAATCCTCGTTTCATATGATCGGATCTTTCTGTCTATGGCCAGCTTTAAGCTTAGTCATTTTGGTGAGATCACCTGAAAAATAAGTTGTGGTTATGCCTGGGATTTTTGACACTTGTTCAAGATTAGCACAACAGTAACATAAATGTATTAAGTTTAACAATCCAGAGTCAGCAAGAATGTGGGGTATCACCACTTCTGAAAAATGCATTGGTTGGTATAGCGCACTTCCTTTTTTTTATATATATTTCAGTGACACTAGATAGGTCAGAAAGTCAACAGGAAAAGTCTGGCCCGGTCTGCTTGTAGATTTTTAACAGCAAAGAAACCATGAAATTCAGGAAGCTTGTAAACACATTTAAATAAGACACTTTACTAAACCGGGTTAAAGGAGAAGGAAAGGTAAAAACTAAGTAAGCCTTATCAGAAAGGTCCATCTAAATATACCAGTAATCCCCCAAAGTAGTGCTGCTCTGAGTCCCCTGTCAAAAGAAACACTGCATTTCTTTCCTTCAGTTGTGTACACATGGGCTTCTGTATCAGACTTCCTGCCTTCAGCTTAAACCTCATTGCCCTGGGCAAGAGCATGCTCAGTTTGTCCCCCCCCCCTTCTCTACTGTAATCTGAGCCCAGAGCAGGGAGAGACTCAGGCAGGAAGTGATGTCACACCACATTAATACTGCAGCTGCTATCCTAAACAAACAGAGAGTTTCTAGAGCTTTTTACTCAGGTATGGTAAAACATTCTACAGAATAAATATAGCATTCTAGCTTGCACTATTGCAGCTAATCTATTGGCAATAAAATGCCTCCGTAGCTTTCCTTCTCCTTTAAAATAACTATTATGACGGATCACAATCTCTTTCGGCAGCTGTATGTAAAGAAATCTGTTGAGCTCTGTAGTCATCCTACAGTTTACAGCTATGGTACAAAAAATAGTTCTTTAAATGATATTTTGCAGCCCTTCTGTGTAGTACATGAATTGTGCACTCTCTGCTCTGGGAACATAGTAAAACCCATAGGCTTCAGAACCAGGGGGGCCACAGGGGCCGTGGCCCCCCCAGAATTTTCCTCCTCCAGTTTGAAACCATTTTTTAAATAAAAAAAAAATAAATTTTTTTTTTTTTTACAGGTTTTTTTTTGCCTTTTTTCTTTTAAGCCGGTGCGTGTCTGGGCTGTCTCCCTTACCTGGCCTCTCCACTTCGATTTTGCACCACCCCCTAGAAACCGGTAGTGGAAGTGGCCAGCGATGGAAAGGAAGTATCTGGGTTGGCTCCCTTACCCAGCCAGTCCACTTTCATTTTGCACCACCCCCTCCAAGCTGGTAAAGTTGAAGTGGCCAGCGAATGAAAGGAAGCTCCGCTTGCCGCACAGCTGCAGTCCGGAAGAGAAGCGAGCATCGTGTTAGCGCCTGTCAGGAGTAAGGAGTACATAGGAATGCACGGATAGGCCTGCACATGTGTTCCATACAGTGCAAATAGAGCGCAGTATCCAAAGTTGTCTCTGTGCAGCACAAATCGTCAAAATGCAGCTTCACCCCTCATCCCTCTCTTACAGTACAATACTCTTCATTGCATGTGATTATTTTAATGGTAAATAATGCTATCTAAAGAAAAATCCCTTATATATTTGTGAAACATGAAGATGCATACATCTTCCATTGTAACAGATATATCTTATACCTGGACTCTGATATACACGTATTGGCACAATTTAAATGGAAATACTGTGCTAAGGTCTCAATCCCTGGCCCTAACTTATTATAAATGTATTATAATGTAATCGCAGGCGACAGGAATAAAAGGAACAGCAGACAACTAGAACCGTGTTTACCCCAGGCAAATCTATGTCAAGGAATCTATAGCAAATCTATTTTAATAGCTTTATGCATTTCTTAATGGTGTGGTTCACCTTTAAGTTCACTTTCAGTATGTTATAGAATGGCCAATTCTAAGCAACTTTTCAATTGGTCTTCCTTATTTATTTTTTATAGTTTTTTAATTATTTGCCTTTTTCTTCTGTCTCTTTCCAACTTCCAAAGGGGGTTCACTGACCCCATTTAAAAAGCAAATGCTCTGTAAGGCTACAAATGTATTGATACTACTATTTAAGTACTACATTTTCTATTCTCTCTTATTCATATTCTAGTCTATTATTCAAATCAATGCATTGTTGCTAGGGTAATTTGAACCCTAGCGACCAGATTGAATTTGCAAACTGGAGAGCTGCTGAATAAAAAGCTAAATAACTCAAAAAACATAAATAATAAAAGATGTAAACTAATTGCAAATTGTCTCAGAATACTATTCTGTACATCATACTAAAAGTATTCTCAAAAGTGAACAACCCCTTTAACACCCATTGGTGAGGGTGAGTGGCTGATCATTGCCAATTTGTCAATGTGCTCATCTACTTTTCTCTTCTCCTTCTATGGGTTCTGTGGGGTATTTATACAAAGAGTTGCCCCTTTGCCATCCTGCTATGGGTTCTGGGGAGTTTTATACATGGAATTGCCATGGTACCATCCTGTCATGAATTGTGGGGGTTTTATACATGGAATTGCCATGGTGCTATCCTGCCATGAATTCTGGGGGCATTTATACATGGAATTGCCACTGTGACATCTTGATATAAATTCTGGGGTTATTTATATTTGGAATTGCCACTGTCCCAACTTGATATAAATGCTGGGGGTATTTATACATGGAATTGCCATTCTACTATGAATTCTGGGGTTATTTATAAATGAAATTGCAATTATGCTGTGAATTCTGGGGGATTTATAAATTAAGTTGCCATTCTGCTATGAGATCTAGGGGTATTTATACATGGAATTTCTACTGTGCCATCCTGCTTTCTGGGTGGGGGGGTATACAGAAAATACAGGGTTAAAGATCTTAGTACAAAGTTAATCCAGAAAATGGTCAAAATCGCATCTTGGAGTCAGGAAGACATTTTTTGAAGCAAATTGGATAAGCTTTAGAAGGGGCTGTTCTCCTTCCTTTGTATCAGCTAGAAGTTAGACAGGTTTTAAAAAGGCTAGACGTGTCTTTTTTTCAACCTAAATTACTATGTTTATATATAATTATTATGCTGATGCTGTTGGATTGGAAAATTTGTACAACTGCCCCATAATAATATAACATTGCTGTCTGACTAGCAGAAAAGGTATCCATGTAGTGAGAGATTTTTCACATTACTTCAGTCACTTCATGGCTTTCCCTACTACAGGTTACACACTGCTCCAGGCCTACAGTTCCTCATACCTTGCATTTTGGCTGAGCAATAGAGTGAGGCAGTGCATGGGGAGGTGCTAGAACTTGGGAGAGTGCCTGTGCTCACTGATTCTTACTATATAATGCATTCTTGTACGTTTTTATTATGCTTGGCCTGTCAGTATTCTCTATATCTTACTGCTTGTGTGGCTGTTGTCCATTGTTCTATATGTATGTATTTGGTGTGCCAGTGCCTCGGCTTCTTACTATATAATGTTCTTTATAGTGCTTGTGGTGCCTTCTCTATATTATGTTCTTGGGAGATCAGTACCTACTGCTCCTTTATGTCTTTTTAGTACCCCGTAGTCTCTGCATGTAATGTACTTTAGGTGCCAGAATCTTTTTCCCCCTTTACCCCATAATGCGCTTGTAGTGCAGCATTCACAGCTCTCAGTTAAAATTGTACATGTGGTGTTATTACCCCCTTCCTGCAGTGCCAGACTTTAAGCAAATTTTGCCCCCACTGCTATGGTTTGATTTTCCTGAAAATTCAGTGAAAGCACACAGGAAAGGGGGTGGAGTCCAAAAGGAGTGACCAAAAAGGGGCGTGGCCAAATTTTGCCGCCGCGCTACGCGCGGCACCTTTGCCCTTCGTCCTGGCCACCCCTGTCAAAACCGTCTTCTGCTGCCTATGGTAAAACCCTTCATAAATGTTTAGGTCCATTACAGACTGTTATTATTTTTAATAAGATCAAAGAACAGGGGTGTGTAGGAGGTGTCCAGTCATTTTAGGAGCCATGGAAAAATACCTAGTAGTTCATACTGCCCAACATTTTGGAAGTAAAAAGAGGGACAAAATTTTTCCGTACTTTTTTGACCACACCCCTTTCTTTGACCACACCCCCTAATGACCATGTTTGTTTTACAAAATTTGGCAGGTTATGAAAGTTTGAAAATATTTCTCCTTATCTAAACTGTGTTTTTGTGTCTCAAATTTGTTACAAAGTATCTTATTTGCACCTGTTAGCTGTTCTGGGCTCTCTGCTAAAAGCCAATTAAGTGAGAAACTTTGTTTCTTTTTCTGACCGTTCAGTGCAGAGAAAAGAGGGACTTTCCAGTACAAATGAGGGACTGCGGGTTGAGCTGTCAAAAGAGGGACTGTCCCTCCGAAAAAGGGACAGTTGAGAGGTATGGTAGTTGGAACACACAGGTATTCCAAATGCCTTTAGCACAGGGCCATGGAGGGCCAGGTTGTACCCTGAACAGGTCACCCAGTAAAAAGGGAGATATATATGTTTTCTATGGGGTGTGGGCTGTTTTATTGTTTTTGAAAGAACCTGCCTTGAACTGCTTACACCAATTGTAATATCCCATGGCCAGTTGAATAGGGAAGTGGTTTGTCAAGAGTCAGCCTTTTTCCTACAATGGAAAATATATCACCAAAAACATGTCAGTTATTAATGTGCAAATGATCATCTGACATCAATAGAGGAGTCTTTTGAAATGATGATATTGTACCAACATGTCCCCATGTCAGATTTCATTAAATATTGAAAAATAAGTTTGCTCTTTTTAAAAACAGGTTCCAGTGCAGAAGTCTGCTGGAGCAGCACTATTAACTGATGCATTTTGAAAAAAACATGTAAAAAATGTTTCTCCTTCCCAGCCCTAATTTGCATATGCAAATTAGGATTCGGTTCGGCCGAATCTTTCGCAAAGGATTCCGGGTTCGGCCGAATCCAAAATTGTCAATTTAGTACATCCCTAGTATATGTATATATCAAGACATTAATGTTGTTAGATCATCCATTCCTTGATTTAGTTTCTAAATGTTCTGAACCTATCTATATATTTTTTCTAAATGCTTGCCTAAAACTATACCCCATATTCAACATGTAGCCTAAGGAGAGTTATACATAGCTCTAATTATGTTTGTGTCCTATAAATGTTCTTATTTTATTGATATAATGGTACACCAGCTCTGCAAACAGATACAGTTGAACAAGGGACCCAGGTTTTTTTTTTTACTCTATTGTTAACCATTAGAAAACAACATAACCCCCAAAACTTAACCCTCAGGCTTGCCACTCCCTTGGTCTCAGTGCCAGTGGGCTTGTTTCACTTATGATAGTTAAGCCCTCGGTGCAGAATTCAACGCAAAACCAACAAACAGGCATTAAAAAATTGTCCCAGAATCCCTTTTACTGAAACTGAGTGAATATCCAAGAATGATTTGACAGTCCTAGAAGGAAGTTGGAGTGTATAACCCTTAATAGCCCTTAATATGCAGCTGTTGGAAGGAGTTTTGAAAGGTTTGCAAGAAAATCAGAAATCGTATTTGACGACCGCAAGTCAGTTCCCTTATAAATGCTGCAGAAGCCATCATGTGCCATTTCCAGGCCATGGAAAGTGTTATCTTTAGCAGCTTTTGGGCAGGAAGTTGTGTTTATCACAACTGCAGTTCTGTATGAGATCAGATTGCCTTGCTTTGCAGGCCCTTGTGCCTTTTACTCATCAAAGGAGCAGGCCCCGAGGAGCTCCTGTCAATTCTCTGCACGTGCAGCCATGTAGCAAAACAACCACTATCTTGAAAACTCTGTTATTCTATTTCTTCTGGGCAGGTGGGCTGATCTGGGAATAAAGCGGTTAACTCTTTGGGTCTCAGCACAATTCCCTGCTCTATGCTCTCCCATTGGTTCTCGCTGTTTGCTTGTTGGGAAACCTGCTTGGCTTGACATGAGTAATTTTTATTTTCATTTTGTATTTGCCTAATATTCTTTTCCCCCAGTGGCTTCTATCAAAGTATTACTTGACAGTGGAGCTTCCATTGTTTTATACTGGCTGTACATAACCATGTATGTAAATCCGGCCCTGCTTATCACTTTCTATAGCCAATAATCTCCAGACATAAAGATGCAGGCCCGGACTGGCAATCAGTGGGTTCTGGCAACTGCCAGAGGGGCTGCTATAATGTGCCATAGAAAGTCTGTATTTAGTGGGCTGTTGGGGGTCTGTTTGGGACTCTCTGTGGGCTGATTGGGCCTCTATGTTCCTGAAATGCCTGAGCCTATTTTAATTCTCAGTCTGGACCTGTTAAGATGGTTGTGGCCAAACAGCCATAAGAATGTGGACTGATGCCATTAGGAAGACCATATTGAGACAAAACCCTCTGATTTCTTATAGCATGTATGAATAGATACCACAGGTATTCCCCAGTAACATGACTACCTGGTGCGGCCCCACCCCCATCCAGAAGTAGACATAGCAGCGGGCCCTGAGGGGGTGCGGGCCCCGGTATTCCCTCATACTAAGCATATCAGCATTACGTGGTTACAGATATCTGAACATCAGGAATGCCTGTAAGGTTCTTTGCATTGACAGCCAACAATATCACTACAAAACACATTTTCAAATGATAATCACAGATCCTATTCTTCCAACTCAGTAACTAAAGGTACAGCGGACATATTATACTCTGGGAATTGTAGTTCAGCAACAACAGATTGAGGTACAGGTATGGAATCCGTTATCCGAAAGCCCGTTATCCAAAAAAGCTCTGAATTACATGTGTTCCACCTGCGTTCAGCACTTACATGCTCCAGCAGCAGTACAGGCCCCTTCAGAAGTATTGCTTGTGTTTAAAACTGACCACAGGGAATGCACTTAGAAACACTAGTGTGTATGATTCCTAATGTACACTAACACTTGTGCACAATTTACCAGTGTAAGTGAAAATTACTTGGTAAATCAGGCTCAAGTGGTGAAATTTGTGAGCTGTAGGCATGGGCGTCCGCAGATAGGGGCAAGGGGAGGGGGCACTTGCCCCTCCCTGGACTTGTACTTCATAATATCGGATATTTCCTTGCCATATGTATATATATATTGTTTTGTTCTTTTTTATATGAACACATTTCTTAAAATTACCGTTAATACGTTTATAAAAGGCTTACATCTTATAGTCAGCACCCCTTCAAATAATGGACTATCCCAATGTCTATTCTACACCTCAGAGTATGTTTAGATCCGCCCGTTCCCTCTGTGAGACGCTTCCTGCTCCTCGACTGTGTGAGGAATCAGAGTTAAGTATTAACTCCTGACAAATCAGCTTCTTTCCCAGGGCAGAGGAGTGTGAAGGTGTGTTAAGCTTAGAGTGTGAATGCCAGTACACGTATGTGTCTGTGTGTAAAATGAAGTGTTAGTGTTATTGTGTGTAAGGACAACTATGTTTAAGAAGGTCTGACAGACTGTGTGTGTGAGTTATCGAGACTATAATGAACCTGTATATAGTGGTGTAACTACATTCATTATTGAATCTTATAGGTACAGGTTTTCTGTGGGTTTTGCCTACAACCATTCTCTCAGTGCATTTATCACAAAGCACATTAACCCCTACAGTTTCTTGCCCCTCTACTCCATTGTATCCCCCACCTACCCATGGCCTCACTCTATTCACTCTCCTCGTTTACTCTTTCCCTTCTCATTCTGTTGAGTTACCCCCACACTCACCTCTCTGTCTCTTATAATTCTCTGCCACACTCTGTTCACTCTCCTCTTTTACCCTTTCCCATCTCGTTCTGTTGAGTTACCCCCACACTCACCTCTCTGTCTTTAACATACCTCCCAACTTTCCCTTTTTCGGAGGGACAGTCCCTCTTTTTGACAGCTCAACCCGCAGTCCCTCATTTGTACTGGAAAGTCCCTCTTTTCTTTGCACTGAACAGACAGAAAAAGAAACAAAGTTTCTCACTTAAATGGCTTTTAGCAGAGAGCCCAGAACAGTTAACAGGTGCAAATAAGATACTTTGTAACAATTTTGAGACACAAAAACAACAGTTTAGATAAGGAGAAATATTTGCAAACCTTCATAACCTGCCAAATTTTGTAAAATGAACATGGTAATTAGGGGGTGTGGCCACAGAAAAGGGGCGTGGTCAAAAAAATATACTGTGCTACGAGGGAAAAAAAATTTTGTACCTCTTTTTACTTCCAAAATGTTGGGAGGTATGCTTTAATATGTCTCTGCCTCACTATATTCACTCTACTCTTTTACCCTTTTCCCTTCTCATTCTGCTGAGTTACCCCCACACTCACCTCTCTGTCTCTAATAACTCTCTGCCTCACTCTATATATCTGTATATCTATAATATTATAATATATATATATATATTTGCACCTCACCCCCTTTCCTGTCCTGTATCCAACTCATTGTTTCTTTTTGGGTGACTCTTATCTTCTGCAACTATGGGAACAAAGCAGCTTTCCCCTAGACTGAAATAGAATGTATAAACATAGATTCTATGCTATTGACATTTTGTTGTGCACATCTTCTCCTTGCTGTTGTTACTCTACTTTATGTACAGTAGAGCCCGCCTTTTTACATTTTTCAGGGGACCAAGAACAATCGTGTAAAGTGAGGGAAATGTATTATACATTACATATTGGTTGGACCACAAAATATGGGATAAAATATGGAAAAACTTAAAATGAGGGTATGTAAAATGGAGGCTTCACTGTATGTATCCAGCTGTAACTAGGACTCGAGAGGGAATAACATTCTACAAACCGCTGGCTAGTAATTGTGCTAAGAAATAGAGAATACCAAGTGCTGTCCTGGCAAACAAGGAGTTTGTGCACAATTGCGCTCTCTGCACTAGCGATGGTCCCTTCCGCTCCGATGGAAGATGTTGGGGAGGGGGGTGGCATCACAGGACTCACCTCAGGGCAGCTTAGGGGTCCATCAATCAGATGTTAATTCAACCTATAAAAGTTTAATCACAGAATGGATACTATGGGTCACTTCCCAATTTTCTATATATAACTACAGGTATGTCCCTTTGTGTTCCATTATTGCATTTCAGTTATCAGTAGTCTAAGGGGCTGATTCACTAAGGGTCGAATATCGAGGGTTAATTAACCCTCGATATTCGACTGGGAATTGAAATCCTTCGACTTCGAATATCGAAGTTGAAGGATTTAGCGCAGATAGTACGATCGAACGATCGAAGGATTATTTGTTCGATTCAAAGGATTTAAATCCAACGATCGAAGGAATATCCTTCGATCAAAAAAAGTTAGGCAAGCCTATGGGGACCTTCCCCATAGGCTGACATTGACTTCGGTAGCTTTTAGATGGCGAACTAGGGGGTCGAAGTTTTTTTTAAAGAGACAGTACTTCGACTATCGAATGGTCGAAGAGTCAAACGATTTTTACTTCGAATCCTTCAATTCGAAGTCGTAGTCGAAGGTCGAAGTAGCCCATTCGATAGTCGAAGTAGCCCAAAAAAAACTTCGAAATTCGAAGTTTTTTTTACTTTGAATCCTTCACTCGAAGTTAGTGAATCGGCCCCTGTATAATCAGTTGGAGGCGCAGTTCTATCATTCTCTGTGAAATGCTTTGTGAGCCAGCGGGATGGCATATGAATCGCTTCCAAAGTCGCCCGAAGTATTCTTGCCGGCATGAAGGCATTTCGAGGAGATTAGTCGCCTGAAGTTGTGAAAATTTGTCACTGGGCTACTAATCTCCCCATCTGCCACCACCCTAAAACTCAACCTTTATTTAGAGATTAAAAATAGCTGCTGGGAGAGGTAAATGCGTTTCAATAGGTGCATTTTCCCTAGATTTTTCACTTTTTCTTGTATTTTGTGCCCAAACACACAAAATCATATAGTTTTTAGTCTCAGTGCGCTTTGCTGTCTTTATATGCATGAAAACAGAGCATCTATTCTTCTGTTTGTATGAATGACAGATTCTCATTTCACCCCCTGCTTTATACATTAAAAGTGTTTGTTGCAGCTTTAAGCAGACTGAGAGTGGATGCATACCCTGTGCTATAATCAGTAATACATTAGAGATGTTAAAGGAAATATTACTACATTTCTTCTTTTGCTTGGCCACAGACACCAAGCTAGAACTGTTAAAGAACCACAGGTGTTTGAAACAACTGACAAGTCCTTTAAATGCAGGAGGCGATTTATTTCCTCTTCAGGTCAGGCTGCGGAATACTGAAGTGCTAATTGAGCTAAATGGGTTCAAATAAATAGTTTATAATATCTCTCCTACTGACAATGTCAAAAAGTTTTTGAGTTTTCAGGTATTTACAATACAGGTATCGGATCCATTATCCGGAAACCCATTATCCAGAATGATCCGAATTACGGAAAGGCTGGCTCCCGTAGATTTCATTATAATCTAATAATTCAGAATTGTAAAAAATTATTTGCTTTTTCTCTATAGTAATGAAACAGTACCTTGTACTTGATCCAAACTAAGATATAGTTGATCCTTATTGGAAGCAAAATCGGTTTTATTTAATGTTTACGTGATTTTCTAGTAGACTTAAGGTATGAAGATCCAAACACTGGCATACTGGAAAGGGATGTCAGAAATCATGCACCCTACTCACTACCTCTACGTTTTGACTTATAGAATAGGTAACTGATATTCAGTACCATGGACAGCAGACAATACTCTAGAGAATTCTTTATACCATAGCACCCCTCATATTAGTTTAATGCATTAATAGTCACAAAGTTTGCACCAGGTTTAGTAATCAATAGCATCCAATCAGCTGGTAGCATTGACTGGTCACATGTTTGAA
Source organism: Xenopus petersii (assembly GCA_038501925.1). NCBI lineage: Eukaryota > Metazoa > Chordata > Amphibia > Anura > Pipidae > Xenopus > Xenopus petersii. The sequence goes on from CM076685.1 coordinate 16,781,094, forward strand.
AGCAGACATCTGATTGGTTGAAATTGGTCACCAACCAATAATTGCATTATCTTCTTAACAGTCCAGAGTTTGGGCTTCTGGCATGGATTACTGTGCCTTGTACTATAGCAGGGATCCCCAACCTTTTGAACCCGTAAGCAACATTCAGAAGTAAACGGAGTTTGGGAGCAACACTAGCATGAAAAATGTTCTTATGGTGCCAAATAAGTGCTGTGATTGGACATTTGGTAGCCCTTATGTGGATTGTCAACCTATATTGAGGCTCTGTTTGGCAGTGCACCTGGTTTTTATACAACCAAAACTTACCTCCAAGCCTGGAATTCAAAAAAAAGTTACTGCTTTGAGGCCATTGGGAGCAACATCCAAGTGGTTGGAGAGCAACATGTTGCTCACAAGCTACTGGTTGGGGATCACTGTACTATAGGATGGGGCAGTGTATCATGGAGGGGCAGGAAGTGGCTACCGTGAGTAGAACAGGAAAAGGCTGACAACCACCGCTGTATAGAAAGACTCACATTGTGGTGTATTAAGCAGGGTTATGAAAGGAAGGAACATACCACACACTAACAAAAAAATTGTGTCTGTATAAGGCAGCCAAACAAAATACATGGAAGGCATTCAGAGAAAAGAAAACACCTTTTTTTTTCAAAGAAATGCTTATAATAATATATAATAATAATAATCATATGGTATGTAATTGTTGTGACATTACATGAACATCAGTTCTAAATCACACACTTTATTTACTGAGAGTGAATGTGTCTATTTTCCTATTCTTTGAGTGGGATGAGTGCCCTATTGTCTTTTTATGAACTCATGACAGTAGAGACGATGTTTTGTGAAAATCACATCTGAGTTGTGTTTTTGCAGTGGATCGTTCTCTATTCATGCAGACAATATTTAGACCAACATTCGTGGTCTTTTTCTGCATGCATTCAGGGCTGCCATCATGGGGGGCACTGGGGGGGTGATGGCTTCTATATGTTAAGGGGGGCCTGGCCATGCTACGTTTCTTGGATTAGCTGGGCCCCCCTTGAATTGTAGGAGTTGAGTTGCTCCAAAGTAGGAGCTAAGTTGTGCTGAAGTAGAAGCAGAGCAATGCTGAACACCAAATTCTTTTGTAAACTTTGGGCACTCATTTTTTTTTTAACTTGGGGGGTGGGTCTGGCCGCTGATGTTTTTTTAACTTGGGGGGCCCTGGCCGCTGATGTGTTTTTTAATTTGGGGGAGGGCTGGCCACCAAGGTTTTTTTTCTTACTTGTACCGGTCCCTGGCCATCAATGTTTTTTTTAACTTGTAGGGGGGCTCCCATTTTCTGGGAGGACCAGAAAATGTTGTACGGGGCCCCTTGAATTCTGATGGTGGCACTGCATGCATTTCAACATCTAAAATAAGGGGGGAAATGGCAATAATGGCAGTGGTTTAAAGGATATAGAATGAACACACCAGTACTGTCTGTTCCTACCAGGGGTACTTCTGCTCCCATATTCCATCAAGGCAGCCATTAAAAATCTTGAGGGTCCCATATGGATGGAGTAGAGGGCACCTTTTTTATATGTATGCATGTATATTTTTATTTTTATAGCAAACATATGTATGCAGCACTGTACAATATAATAATAAATTAATAGAAAAAAAAGAGGGTCTAAAAGATCAGAGACAAATGGAACCTTTACTGCAAATCCATATTCCAAGGATTTTAGCAGAAAGCGTTTTTAATACTTTTCACTGCACTCTCCAACTAGTGGCTAAATGAAGAATCGATAAATATCAGGGGTTGGGATAAATTATATAATGAAATTATTATTAATCATGTTATAAAATAATGAAAATAACCCTGAGCAATAAGGAAAAGAAATCATAGATGATAACTTTGTTAGGTAAATCAGTTCTAGGGGTTGCCAATAAAGTTTGCATTACTTGTCAGAGCAGCCTAAGAACAGGGCTGTCTTTAGTTGTGTAGTTATAGTAGTGCAAAATATTTTCAGTTTGTAGCTGTCTCCATCATACTCTGCAGCTGCCATCTTGCCCCACTGTAGCTCTTATTATTACTAATTCTGCCCTTTGGAGTATCGCTATGTGTGGGGCTCAGAGCAGTGACCCTTAAAAGCAGATCTGTAGGTATGGTGTCTAGCAGTAAAAATGGGGTCCCAAGTCACTTCTTTGTTTTAGAGCAACTACTTTATAAACACCTTAAGGGGATCCTGCAACAAAAGATACAAGGTTTGCACATCATCTCAGTAACCGATCAGCAGGTAGAATTTACTGTTCAGCCTTATGAAACTTCTAATTAGTTTTTATTGGTTACTAGAACTGGCACAAACATTGTCACTTCTATTACACTACCTCATGTTGTGATAATGACTGTGCCCTGTATAACAACACTACCTGGTATATCCAATTCTATTCATGCATTTCGTGAAGGGCAGCACTTTCTGATCAGCAACCAAGGAAAGGTTTGCTTGTCATGGTTCCATTCAAAAGCCATCGTTGTGTGACCAGTACAAACTCACTTCAAGTTCCCTAATGAAAGGAACAAGGCAATGTTTCTATAAACACCCTTTTTTATGATCTCATATCTACAATGCCTAAAAGCAAGGGAAGTGGGGGCAGGGGTTTACCTGGCAACTGATTCATCTAAATACAGTCCTTAGGGTGAAGACACACACAGTGCTACTAGAAGCAGCTACTTGTCATGGCTACAAAATAGACAATAGCGCTAACTGCCTCTGCTGAGACACTACTTGTGTTTTATCAGAGTCAATTCCCAGTATTGTCTATTGTATAGCTGCTACTAGTGGCTCCAGAGCTGGTGCTGGCACTAAGAGGGACTCAAAGTATTGGATGTAATGGTCCATCCAAAGTGAACAGTTATAGTTGCAGTTAAACTATTAGTAGTAGTACTGATGCCCAAGCAGGCCCAGAATGACAAATGCCAGAGATGCTCCTGTAAGATTCCTAAGACAGACACTATTTAGTGGGCAAATGGGGGGCTGTTTGGGCCTCTGCTTACTTGAAATACCAGGGCTATTCTGAATCCCAGTCCAGGCTAGCCAGGGAGTGGGCAAAGGCAGGAGATGAGTGGGCGGGGCAGAGATGGGAAGCAGGATGGGAAGTGGGTGGAAGGATGGGGATAGGAATATGCTGGATGGGCCTCTCTGAAGATTGTCCTGCAGGGGGCTTGGCACACTCTAGTTACATCACTGACTACCTGGCATCCTCTCTGTCCAACATGCACTCACTCACTCAACACTCTCCCCACTGCTACGACTCCTCCACCTTGGTCTTCACAGTTCTCTTCCTCTCCAGCCAATTGTAACCCCAAACCTGTTGTGCCTGAGGAAATGCCTCTGGTGCCTACACCTAGTTCCAACCCTGCATCTTGTTGCGAGATGAGGTGGGACACAAGATATACTGGCCAGTTAGAAGAAAAAACAGAACAATGAAGTGAGTGCATCCCTGTTGTTTATTGCATCATGATGAAACATTTCTTCAAGTATTGTATTGTGGAATGTAAATAAATTAGGTAGGGATTGGGAGGGTCACCCTCCCTGCCATGGTTTGCCCTTGGGTTTTTACAATCACAGGATATATTGGACCACAAACAAAAGGGGCTGAATCCAGAAATGCCTGCATAAGAACGCTTCTAAAGGCCTAATTCTTCTATTTTTAAGTGGTGTTAAGGTTGGCACCACCTAAAAAGTTCCATGCACATAAACATACCTACAAATTGAGCTTGTGGTGTGCCACTAAGTAGTTATGATATATGTGTAATACCTCCAGCCGGACTGTTACATCTCTAAGATCTTCAGACATTGCATTTTTTTTTCATGTATGCATAATTTATGGCTGTGTTATTTCCTGCAATTTCTTTTTATGTAAGGAGTTTCCTTTTTGAATTTGTGCATCAAGCTATGGAGACTGCAGCAAATGGCATCAACAATCTTTTTTCATCTTTGTTATTTCAGACTTGGGCATCAGTAGAAAGGAAATCAAACAGAATAGCTGCATTTCTAATGCCCTTTACTGCTGATAACTTATGTGTGGAAACATACAAATAAGAATAACTTCCTGAAATATTTTATGAAACTCTGGGAATATGGCTGGCTCCAAAAACTTTCCTGGAAAAAAACCCAAATGTGTTTTTTTCTGCGTGTGTGGCACAATAGAGAAATAAATATGCACAACCAGGAAAATACTCTAGAACCATTTCCTCACTGAAGATAACTAATCCAAGACCTGGGAGTACAATCCGGTTTTTACTATCTGAAAAAATAAATTCAGTATGTATCCACATTTATGAAAGACCCGACTCATGTAATTTGGTTGTAGATAAGTAATTTCACCAGAAAAAAAGTTCAATTTGTGGAACATTTTTTTCAAAATGATAAAAGCCTCAATACATCTATTAAGAAAACCAAGGTTTCTGTGAATTTTAAAATATGAAGAGAAGAATCAAAAAGAGTCATGAAGATTTCCATGGTTCATCAAAACCAACTAAAAAACATAGGACAAAATGGAATATAAGATATTAACAAAGTCTATTCTTCTTTCAGTTGTCCCTTTTCCAGGATTAATCTCCACAATAACAGGTTTGGGCCAGCACAACACTCTTCCATCAAGGTGCAGAGGGGTGATGAACCAAACTCAGTCCTTGGTCCAACCCAATCCGCAATGTCAGCATCTTCCAATTCCTCCTTCATCTAATGACTATTGCTTATTAACATACTGATGCCTGTCCCACCCCTACAGTGATATCAGAGAGGGACAAGTCAGGCATAGGTAAATGATATAAGTGATGGCACGCCGGATTGGGTCACATTTTGGTTGGAAAAGGGCAGGTTAGGGTCGTACATGGCCTGAGTTTTTGTTGACCCACATCTCACTACTCCAAGAGTGTCACGTTCGGCACCCTATATCCTGAACAAGTGCTAGGCTCCCTGGTCTCGGCTCTTGCTGATTGGATGCCACCAGGTCTTAAGCTGGCCATAGATGCAAAGACTTTCCCATCTCCCGACCTGCCACTAACCATTTCGATCAAATAAAGGACAAAAGAACAAATCAGCCGATGTTCTGCTCCTGACAGCAATCGTACGAAAGTTATGTCCGACCAAAGCAAGTGACAGTCTCCCTCTGAAAATCGTATGATCGGCAATACATGGAGAGATATTACCCGCAGCCAACAGAAATCTTTTAACCTGTCCGATCAACCAAACGACCAAGCTCCGCCGTACGAAAAATGTCGGGACTCTCCACACACGGTCCGAAAATCGTACGGATCCTCGATTCATACGATCAGATCTTTGCGTCTGTGTCCAAAAATCTGAAAAATCTGAGTTTTCGGGCAGAAAATCTGATAATTTGGTATGATTTAAATTTTTATACAATTTTCAAGATTTTTTTCAAGTTTTTTCCCGTACTGGAATTTTTCAGGAAACTGTATTGATAAATAAGGGGAAAGAACTTGTATGGAATTCGGTCGCAGTATATTTCCGAAAATGAGATATATTCGGATTTTGATAAATAAACACCTCAATGTCAGACTGGGTTTTTTAGGGCCCACCAGAGAGCCTAAAACACTGGGCCCACACCAATTAGATATAAATAGCACCATACTTTTTGTCTGTTAGTTTTAATTAAGAAACTGATCGGGTATTTGTTGTTATTTCTTGCACTACTCATATAAACGAGCCAGAGCTATTTTTTCATTTTCTTACTTGTGGTAGACTATTTATTGAACTCAGTACCAATGTTATCAAATCTGCCACATCTTTTAGGACTATGGCATATTAGTACCCATGAATTAAAATTATTTTCTTCACGTTTACAAGCCATCTTGCAGGGCTTCGAAGAACAGCTAGAACGGCACCCAAAATGTCTCTAAATTAGTCCTTCAGGCCTTGTCACCTAATACAAAGTTTTGAGTGATGCTGCCTAGGGAGTCGGTCCTACTGTTTCGGAATCTCTGCTCTAAGAGGAGACTATAACCTATATATAAAGTGCATTGTTTTTGCTTTTGTTTTTAAAGAGACATTAATGTGAGGGAATTGAGATTACTCTACTGCCAAACCAACCCCTCTCCGAATATTTGCTGTTATACAAAAAGCTGCCATATTTTTGCCTTAAGCTGGCCATAGACGCAAAGATCCGATGATTTGTACGATTTTCGGACCATGTGTGGATAGTCCCGAATTTTTCCAGGTTAAAAGATGTTGGCTGCCGATAATATCTCTGCATTGCCGATCTGACGATATCAGTGGGAGACTCTCACCAGCTTTGTCGGACATAACTTTCGTACGATTGCGGACAGGGGCAGAACATCGCTGATCAGTTCTTTTACTACTTTTTTTTGATCTGAAAAGTTAGTGGCAGGTCTGGAGGTGTGGAAGTCTGATCGTTTGAGGATTCGAACAATCGGATCTTTGCATCTATGGCCAGCTTTAGAAGCATTTTTCACAAGAACCAACTGCCAATCTACTGATGACCACAAGAGGCAGTATTGAATGTAAGTCGATGGATTTTATACTGTTGTATTGTTATAAATTAGGGATGCACCGAATCCGCTATTTCGGATTCAGTCAAACCCCCGAATCCTTCTCAAAACCCTAATATGCTAATTAGGAAGGGGAAAACATTTTTCACTTCCTTGTTTTGTGACAAAAAGTCACACAATTTCCTTCTCCGCCCCTAATTTGCATATGATTTGGATTCGATTCGGCTGGACAGAAGGATTTGTCCGAATCTGAATCCTGCTGAAAAAGGCGGAATCCCGAACCGAATCCTGGATTCGGTGCATCCCTATTATAAATGTAACTGTACAGAGAAGGTGTTTAGTATCCGTTTACACAAGACCTACCTGCTTCTTTTCATGTTATAATAATCAGCTAATTAAGCAATAACTCAATAACAGAGAATATTTCCTTTGCTATCTTGTTTTTTATGTATAATTGTCCTTTGCCATTGTTAAATTGATCTGCAAAATATTCAGATTATTCTGTTTGGAACAAAAAAGGAGTATTACAGTAACGGCCAACTGAAGGGATGAAACTAAGTAAATGAATACAGTTACATTGAAAATAGAAGGATTTTTGGTTACTATGCATCATATTTTTTTTCCTGATAGACGTTAAGACTGATATTGATATATTTGCTAGGTACACAAACTCCCATCAATAAATAACCATCCTTGCACTTGAAAGGACAGGTCAGAGATCAGGTTAAGCTTCAACGATAGCACTTCAATGTGATAAGATATACTGTGGGCTCAAAAGGGATTTCACAGTGTCCTTTTGGCACTATTACAAATTTGTAAAAGGCAAATTGTACCAAACACACTCATGCTCCAGTCATAATGCGATGTCTTCCTCTTTTGCGATTAATCCGTGATTCACAGTGTCTTTTTTGCCCCATTACAAATTTGTAATAGGCTGATTGTACCAAACACGCTCATGTAGTTCTCAGTCATAAGGAAATTGTCTTCCTCTTTTGTGATGAATCCTTGGACCAAAATATCATCTACAATCTACTTTTACTGAAATAACAGGAACACCATTTGCTGAGCCAGCCCTGTTCTAAAATGGGTTAATGTCAGCTGAATTCTCATCTTATCAAAAGTTTAAAAATTAAATCTGGATGCAATTCACCCAAAATTGCATGCTCAGACCTGGCATACAACCATTATTATTCTGTTCTCTCTCTTTAGCCCCTTCTGCTGAATTATTTTTTATTGATAGCTGCAAAAGAACTAGAGGGTGGACCACCGGCAAAGGGGTGGGTGATGGTGGGCAGTGCTCCCTGAAGTTTTCTTTTATGGGGGGACCAGGGACGTAACTACAGGAGGAAGCAGACCCTTCTGCATGGGGGGGGGGCAAGGAGATACAGGGGGCATCATGAGGCCCTTATTAATGAGCAATTTCAACATAAATTGGTATAAAAGGGCAACCTCTGGATATGTTAAGCGCCCTACAACTAATTTGCTGTGGGGCCCAGTAACATCTTGTTACACCACTGGGGGGAGGTAGTAGTTACACCACCAGTGTCAGACTGGAATACCAGGGGCCCACCATAAAAACATGGACTAGGGGCCCACTCTCAGTATTATTATTCTTCCGATCCTCACTCAACAGCCATTCTCCTAGTCTCTTTTCTTTACATCCTATAACCTATTATTCCATTTATTTAGCCTTTTTGATGTCATAGAAATAAAGAATGAACATGAAATATCCCAAATGTTTAGCAGCATGAGGGCCCACTGACACCTGGGTCTACCGGGAGTTTCCTGGTGGGCCAGTCCAACTGTACGCCACTGAATACAAAACAGTTTACACATACAGACAAACATTTCACCAAAACAGATGCAGAGGATATACAACTGGATATCAGTAGGATACAATAGAGGGAGGGCCCTGTTCACAAGAGCTTACAATCTAAGAATGAAGGGATTGCGAAGCAATATTAAAAAGCTCTTTGCACCGACTGAGCAGTCATTGAAGGAGGGTATACACAGCTGTAAAATCTAGATATAATGTAATTGATAAACTGGGTCGCTAAATAAACATTTCTCTTCCATCCTGTTTCAAATGGCTCATTGGTTGCTGGGGTAATTAATCCCTAGCATGTAACGTTTTTTCAGCAAAGCCCCAGCAAAAATATTTCTGGGCCCCACACCACATTGAAGGTCAGAGCAACTCATTCGCTTGTGGTGTACGGGGAAGAGCAGGAAAGGGGAAACCCTACAGTGATGGTGGTCTGAGTTTCGTTTGCCCCCGGCTCCTGGTCTGCTGTACGGTAGTTACACCACGGTCCCTAGTAACAAGATAGCATCTAAAATCCAAAGCCTAAGAGTTTCAGAACAAAAAAAGTTAAATTTAAATATTTTGGAAAGCACAAAATTTAAAAAAAGCGAAGACCAACTGCAAATTGTCTAGTGCCATCTACTGCTATTTCCTCTCTGTCTTGTTCCCTTCATCTCCTCTTTGCTTCCTGTCCTATAAGGGGTATCTGGTAAGATCTCCTATTGGTGCAGCATTGGCTCTGGGGACCAGCCAATTGTAGAGGCTCAATATGTACTCAAAGTAGACATTTTGTTGTTTGTCAACAACCGGCGTGTAGCCGACCCTGCCTATTGTTCCAGATTTCCTGCACTGTTTAATTGGAGGGGGTGAGCTTACAACCCAAACAGCTTTTTGCTCTGGCACATACTCCTATTTTCTTCTTCCAGACATAAATGATTTTAAAATTAGTACTAAGGGATACACTTTTGCGCCCATTAGTACTCTAGCACTTGCATTTACTTTATGCATTCATACTAAAAACGAAAAGCATAACACTTTTTCACCTTCGTTCTGATTTTGAGATTGGGTTTATCCTGGCCCTTTAACTGGTGTGTTCTTTTCAGGTAATGGCACACAGGAGGACCATTTCTGGAAGTTCTTAAAGGAACAGTAACACCAAACAGTGAAAGCAGTTTAAAGTAATGAAAATATCATGTACTGTTGCCCAGCACTAGTAAAACTGATCTTTTTGCTTCAGAAACACTACTATAATTCATATAAACAAGCTGCAATGGTGGAAATTAAAAAAAGGCTATATGGCACAGGTTAAATAGTGGATAACAGATAACACCATTATGTTTTACAGAGCTTATCTGCTGTGTAACCTGAGCCTTTTCTCCTGAATGGCTGCCGCATTGCTACTAAACAGCTTGTTTATATCAACAAAAGTAGTATTTCTGAAGCAAACACACCAGTTTTACCAGTGCAGGGCAACACTGCATTATATTTCTAGTAGGGAAGCACCAAATCCAGGATTCGGTTTGGTATTCGGCCAGGATTCGGCCTTTAGCAGGCTCGGATTTAGAAACGGGGTGCCTCTAGGCCTTCTCCGCTCATTGCCCCCCCCTTCCTTGGCCCCCTTCACCCTTACCCCTCCCCTAACTACTCCCCTTCCTTGTCCCCCTTCCTTTGTTCGTCCCCTTTCCCCTTCTGCCTCTCTCTTAACGTCCTTTCCCCTCCCTGTCTGCGTCACCTTCCCCCTTCCCGTCCGCGTTGTCCTCAGCTTGTGCCTGGACGTATAGACGTATGCCCACATCTTGGGTATGCACTTGAGAACATATTGAATGCAGCTGGGCGGCATGCCGCCCCTGAATTCCTACCGCCCTAGGCCCGGGCCTTTGTGGCCTTGTAGCTTCCTGAGGATTCCGAATCGGAATCCTAATTTGCATATGCAAATTAGGGTCGGGAAGGGAAATCACATTCCTTTTTCATAATAAACAAGGAAGTAAAATATTTTTTCCACTTTTTTACCTTCCTAACACCAATTTGCATATGCAAATTAGGATTCGTATTCGGCCAAATCTTTCAAGAAGGATTCGGGGATTCGGCCGAATCCCAAATAGCGGATTCGGCACATCCCTAATTTTTAGTAATTTAAAATAATTAAATAATAATTAAATAATAATTATTTTTGATGTTACTGTTACTTTAAGAAGTCAAAGTACCTGAAACAGCCTCCATAGACTAACATTTTAATTGTGCGACCTGTACCTGTCAAACAAGCTGAAAAAAATCTCCATGCACTTTATCTTTGGCCTACTTACAAACAAAGAGCTTGTATAGTCCTATGTTCTCTGACCCTTAGTTTATCTGCGTTCTGCAGTCTTGCATGAGTTCTTACCTGCGGAAGACAAGAATAACAAGCCTTATTGTAAAACAAAATAAAGATCCATTAACATACTAAACAGATGACTAAGTCAACTTGTATTTTCATGAATCAATGAAAACAATCGACTTCAAACAGTCGCTCAGATGGTATCTCTCATCCCCTTTGAATTCACAGCCTCCCTGTATATTGGCAAAATGAAACGCATGCATCGCATTAATGATTACTCCTCTGTGGTCAAGTACAGTAGACTTTTATGGATTTTCATTGTAGACGAGGGCCGATAATTCACGGGAAGCTGTTGCTCTTATACGTTAGCCAGTTAAGGAACCTTAATATTGCACAGAGCACTGCAAAGAGAAAACATATTAAAGCAATTAATCAAAACATATTTGATGGGCATTTGTTAATGTGTTTTTAGCAATCAAACAACTGAGGAATGTCAGTTTGCTGCTTGTTGACCTTGGGTAACCTAGGGCCATTATGCTGAGTTCAGTTAATAAATTGGTGAAAGGGAATGTTTACCTGTCATTATTGTAGGTTAGCTTGCTGCCCTGGAACTTACTGACTACTGTGTATCAGATCTATATGCTGTGCAAATAAGCCAAGAGGCAGAAGGGCTGGTGTGGATTGGGTGCTTTAAACAATTAAGCATAAGTGTGTCTTATACACATCCAAAACTGTAGGTACAATACAGGCAGTGTCGGACTGGCCCGCCAGGGTATACGGAAAATTCCCTGTATGCCCAGATGTCAGTGGGACCCTCTGCTTTTAAGCATTTGTAAGAATTTCATGTTCATTCCCTAATTCTTTATGGAAATAAAGGGGCCAAACAGATGGAATTGAGTATATCATGTAAAGAAAAGTACTAAGAAAATAAAGTGAGAACTGGAAGAAAATTAGTTTGGAGAATGGGCCATGGCCTAAGGTTTCTGGTGGACCCCTGGCATAAATAGAAGTTTTGCCTTTTGATCTTATTTTGTTTGGATAATCCAAAGCACTGAAATACTGTCACCCCCATCATGTCTTCTCTTACCTTTCAGGTAGTCTTCTCCTCATAGTGACGGGGCAATAGATTTGGGCTTCAAACTTTTTAGGTTCAACCTAACCATTTAGGCTAAGGCCACACCATACGGATCTCGGCAGACATGAAAAGGATCCACTCCCCCCTGCTGCTGCTTCTCTGCCTGCACCCATGAAGATTAAAACTCCTGTGCAAAATCTCACGTTTTGGCACCAAAATCCACAGACCTGGAATCAATTAGCACAGCTATCTAGCAAACAACAAAATCAAGATTTGTCGCCCACTGCAGTTCCAAGAGTGCAAAAGTGTTGCCATACTTCCACTCTAACACATAACCCCTATATAAATGCATGCGGGGGTAGCATTGGAACTTGGTTTCATTGTGTCATGCATGTATTTATATAGGTACCCAGTGGTCCTGCCCTATATAAAAACAACCACACGAGGCAAAATACAGAAAAAATAGCATATGTTTGGGCATATATATATATATTTCATCTCTTCTCCTAATAAATAGTAGACTTTATAAATGGAGACTTTAATGGTCTGCTCATCAGTTCCTTTTTCATCTGCTAACAGGTTATTAAATGAGGCGTAAGCTAACCCCCTTTTCAAAAGAAATGACAAACACTTCCTTATTCAATAGAATGCAATAGGCTCAAATATTTAGCTATGCATTAGAACGCTATTAAGCTGAGAGTCAAGAAGTTTCCATTTGTTAAAAGGTCTGAAATATAAACTTGATTTCACGGCCCAATAGGCAGCCATAATTGATGCTCAGCACAGTCATCTGTGTTTAACATTACAAATGCATCAGCAAACAGCCATGGACAACATACAGGCCCGGGTGATTTTCCATTCAATTTGGTTGGCTAATTTTTTTACAGCTGGGGCTGTTTGCAGCTAATTGGCCTCCCAGGGAACTGATAGGATCCATGAAATTTTACATAAAGAGCCTGATTAGATAAAGGAAGAAGTAAGTAGTCAGGCAGCCACATATACTAAGTGGGATTTCTTCATTTAAGAATCTCATGTGATAACGGTGTTTTTGTTGCCTGTAATAGAAATGTAATAGTCATCTGTCCTCTGTTAGTCTGTTCTGCTGCTCAGATCGGAAGCCGGATCAGGACTGGGAATTTTATTATAATCCTGTGTACCCAAAACCAGAACAGAAGTGATAAAACCTACTTGGGGCAAATTCACTAAGCGCCGAACGCTAGCGTCCATTCGCTAGCGTTGGGCATTTTCGTTACTTCGCAAATTCACTAACGAACGCTGGCGTAGATTCGCTAGAGTTACTTCGCACCCTTACGCCTGGCGAATTTTCGCTACAGATGTAACTACGCAAATTCACTAACGCGCAGTGTACTGAACGCTACCTTTTACGCTAGACTTCCTTCGCCAACTCAGACCAGGCGAAGCGCAATAGAGTAGATAGGGATTGCTTCAAAAAAAGTCAAAATTTTTTATAAGTCCCACAAAACGCTGGCGTGTTTTCTACATTATGGGTGATAGGCTGAAAAAGATCGAAAAGGAGGGGCTCCCCTCCTTCCCCCCTACATTTCCTGACTCATGGCAACTTACCTATACAGTGGGCACATGTGTAGGGCAAAATAAACTGAAATTTGAATTTAGCGCCATATGCAAATTAAACTTCGCTAGCGTAACTTCGCTTCACTTAGCGAATCAACGCTAGCGCAACTTCGCAACCTTACGCTACCCCTGTGCGCAACTTTGGATTTTAGTGAATTTGCGGAGCGCTGGCGAAACTACGCCTGGCGAAGTGCGGCGAAGCGCGGCAAAGTTGCGCCTGGCGCAACTACGAATCTTAGTGAATTTGCCCCTAAGTGTTCTTAAAGTGATGCTGACACTAAAAAGTTATTATTCAAAATATTAATCGACATCAAAAGTTGCCTATAGCTCATGTTGATCGTTTTTCACTTATAGGGCTGCTTTCGTAAGTAATTGTTATTTGAAGTTCCTAAATCTGACAGTTTTGCCAACCTGACTGTCCCTTCTTAACATGTAAGTTAGAGTTTCTAATGCTAACGGACTGCTGAAACTCAAATATGGCAGCACCCGTTATAGAGGGGGATTAGATGGGTAATGTAAAAGCATCTGCAAATACTTTTATGGCAAAATTATAAATAGCATGCAAAGACAATATTATGATAGAGGTAAAAAAAAGGCTTAATTTATGGTGTCAGTGTCTTTTTAAATCGGTTCAAGCACGTACCTATTTTGGGCCTAGTATATAAAAAAGACTTTGTGGAGCAGCAGTTGCAGTGCTAGGAGTCTCAGTAATGCTTCAGAATGTATTTCTTTACTACTGTATTAGCTATTATTAAAGGTTACGATGTGATTAGCTGAATTGATTGTGATCCAACAACACTGCATTATGGGTAAAAAAAAAACATGGATAATTTTGCACAGAATTTGCACTTTGCACACTCCACTTGCAGCTGTAAATTATAGACTTACACCTCTGCAGTGCAAGTGGCATGAGTCCAGTGGGGCATATTAGTTATGGAACTACTGATAAAATCAGACTGGATTTTAAATCCCCTGTGTTAGATATCTGGCAAGACCCGAGCTGGATATTGTTTAGTTTTGTCCCCATACACAGTTGAATAAACCGCTCATTCATGGCAGAGTTGCCAAGTTGCCATCCATATTGTCTGTGTTTGGCACCGCGTCGGATCCGCCAGAATCGCGATGAAGACGATTGCGTAGTTCTCTTCTAAATGCGTTCAGTTGCAGGGGAGCAGAGGTAGGAACGTATGTTATTCATTCACAGGGCATGAAAGCGATGAACACATAATTCCAAGGAAGAGTCAGCTGTATTTCTTCCTGCGCAGATATAAATTGCGCAATTTGCAAATGGTTTTCATTTTTTATCATTTGTGGTTTTTGAGTTATTTAGCTTTTTAATCAGCAGCTCTGCAGATTGCAGGTTCAACAATCTGGTTGCTAGGGTCTAAACTACCTAGGGATGCACCGAATCCACTACTTTGGATTCAGCCGAACCCCCGAATCCTTCTTGGAATATTCGGCCGAATACTGAACCAAATCCGAATCCTAATTTGCATGTGCAAATTAGGGTTGGGAAGGGGAAAACATTTTTTACTTCCTTGTTTTGTGACAAATAGTTATGCGATTTGCCTCCCCACCACTAATTTGCATATGCAAATTACGAATCTGAATCCTGCTGAAAAAGGCCGAATCCCGAACTAAATACTGGATTCGGTGCATCCCTAAAATTACCCCAGCAACCATGCATTGATTTGAATAAGAGACAGGAATATGAATAGAAGCGGGTCTGAATAGAAAGTCGAGTAATAAAATGTAGCCCCATTTAAAAGCAGTGACCCCCCATTTGAAAGCTGGAAAGAAATCAGAAGAAGAAGGCAAATAGTTACAAAAAAAAGAAGACCAATTCAAAAGTTACTTAGAATTGGCTATTCCATAACATACTAAAAGTTAACTCAAAGGAGAAGCAAACTAATGAAACCCCCAAGCCCTACCCTCTATAGTCCCCACTCCCTGTTCCCTCCAGCACATGTGTTAATACTTGCCAATGCCCCTAAGTCTTTAATTACCCCTCGATGCAGAGCCAGCACAGCGGAGCTCATGGAGGCCATCTTACTGTGCTTCAGTAATCTTCAGGTCCCTTTGGCAATTTCTGAGGCTTTTGGCGCATGCGCAGTTGTTCGGGAGCGGAATATTGCTACAACTGCTCATGCACCGATACGTCGCTTAGCTACTCGCTGGCTGAATGGCACTCGGCTCGATTTGTTTTCCAAAGTTGCCCAAAGTTTCTTCGTGAGGCAACTTCAGGCAACTTTGGAAATCGAATCATGCAGAGTGCCATCCCACCGGCGATTTGCATTTTAGCCGGCAGGAAGGCAGGGGAGGCAGTTTGCCCCAGAAGAGGAGATTTGTCGCCGGGTGACTTATCTTCCTGATTCTGCCTGTGTACCCTGACCCTTAGGGTAAGGGCACACCTGGAGATTCGGGGAGATTTAGTCGCCAGCGTCTAATCGCCTCTTCTTTGGGATGGCTAATCTCCCCGAACTGCTTCCCCGTGTCTTCTGTATGCTTTAATGAAAAAAACCCTTCGCCAATGCACTCGCATTTTTAGATTTCCGAAGTCGCCCGAAGTTTACTCGTGAGGAAAATCAAAGTGCCGCGAGTGCATTGGCACAGTCGTTTTTTCATTGAAGCAGACGGAACACACAGGGAAGCAGTTCATGGAGATTAGTCGCCTCAAAGAGGTGATTAGTCGCCGGGCGACTAAATCTTCCCGAATCATCAGCATGTGCCCTTACCCTTAGGAAGGCATCCCTGTCTAAGGGCTCTTACACATGACCGTTCCGACCTGCGCTCCCCTGCGTTCCGTTTTTTGGCGTTCAGCCGCAGGGGAGCGCAGGAATAGACGCAAGTCATTATTTGAAATGGGGCTGTACTCACTCAGGCACGTGTAGGCGCCGAACGCAGGAAAAATGCAGCATGTTGTGTCTGAGCCTGCGTTCGGCGCCTACACGCGCCTGAGTGAGTACAGCCCCATTTCAAATAATGACTTGCGTCTATTCCTGCGCTCCCCTGCGGCTGAACGCCAAAAAACGGAATGCAGGGGAGCGCAGGTCGGAACGGTCATGTGTAAGAGCCCTTAATCTGGGCTGATCAGTCGTTATCAAATAAATTCCAACAGTAATGAATAGAAGCATTCTAGCATGATTTTAGAACTGATAAATAAATCACACACAACACTGGGCTCAATGCTGCCCTTAAGCTGGCCATGGATGCAAAGATCTGATCGTACGAATCGAGGAATCGTATGATTTTTGGACCGTGTGTGGAGAGTCCCGACATCGTCCGGCGGAGATCGGTCGTTTGGTCGATCGGACAGGTTAAAAGATTTCTGTCGGCTGTGGGTAATATCTCTGCGTGTATCGCTGATCGTACGATTTTCAGTGGGAGACTGTCACTAGCTTTGGTCAGACATAACTATCGTACGATTGCTATCAGGGGCAGAACATCGGCTGATGTATTCTTTTGTACTTTATTTGATCGAAATGGTTAGTGGCAGGTCGGGAGATGGGGAAGTCCGATCGAATGTTGATTCGTCTGTGGCCAGCTTAACTCAACAAACTGAACCAATGAAACTATCAGTCGTTAATTAACAGATATACAAAGATTTGCCTTTTATAATTTGTTCCCCCAGTGGGTGCATGATATCTTATTTAAAAATGTATCATGTCCTCCCCGCTAATGGAGATTAGTTATCCCAAACATAATGGATCTTCCAACGTAGGATCAAATATTTACCGTGACTATTTACCCTTTCAGTAAATCTATTTTCCCTTATACCTGGAACAATATGCTATTGATAGGACATGCTTTTGTCAGAACGGTAGTTTATTGATTCGAATGAACCCAAGGAGATCAGGTAATGGAGCAGTTAAGCTACATTTACATTCAATTAAACAATCAACAACTTTATGCACGGGTTATCAACTCCCTGCAGTTACCCGCTATCATATCATTAGGCCGACAGCAGTTGTCCAAGAAACCACTTCTGTGCTCCGACACCAGCACTCAGAGCCTGTTTTTAAAATGATTTACTCAATTGCAATGGTGTGATCCTCAAACAATGGAACGCATGGTGTAATGCAGATTCCATAGGCAGCTAAGGAAACCTCTCCACCTGCTTTGCCATGCACTGGGGGGGGGTCTCTGTTTGCCATCCAATTACATTTATGATGATGTGTTCAGAAAATAATTTGCTCAATATTCTTATCTTTCTGCTTGAGTTTCCATGTCAATAATGCTTGGTTGCACCTTTAGAAGGAAACACTGGGCTTAAGTGGCAAGGGACACGTTCCATTTCGCCCATCATAATAATAATAATACAATAATTAATTCCTAAAGATTATACATTCAGAAATAAACAAACTGAAGAACATTTTATTAAAGGTCTTGGTAAGATACTCCAAAATACTAAACAAATGAATTTGAGAGAGTCTTGTTTGGGAAACATTGTGGAGAACACTGTAAGATTTGCAAATCTTTACCCCAACAGGCCCACCTTGGGTGGGCGATATTGTGGTAAAGTGAATGTGATTGTTTGGATACAATGAAGGGGATATGAAAAGTCAGAGTGAGGACCGCATCAATGAGCTGATACTGTCATCAATCCAACAGAAAAATCAGACTGCCCAATCAAGATCTGGCTGATTTTTGGACCCCATACATGGGCAGATAAACTGTTGAATCAGTCTAAAGGGGCCATACACGGGCCGATAAAAGCTGCCCTGATCGAGCCCTGGTCGAAAGTCGGCCAGATCTCGATCAGATGGGACGAAAAATCCCGTCGGATCGCAGCCACATCTATTCGTTGATGCGGTCTCGCGATCCGACCGCCCATTACTATTCATTAGGATCCGATTGTTGGGCCCTAGGGCCCACGATCGGATCAGCCCGATATTGCCCACCTCAAGGTGGGCATATCAGGGAGAGATCCGCTCGTTTGGCAAGCGGATCTCCCCGTGTATGGCCACCTTACCCTAGGGCCCAACAATCGGATCCTAACGATGGGTAACGGGCGGGCGGATCGCAGGACCGCATCAACGAACAGATGCGGCCGCAATCCAACGGGATTTTTAGTCCCCTCGATTAGCATCTGGCCTCCTTTCGGCCAGATATCGATCGGGGAAGCCGTCAGAGGGCCCCATACACGGGCCAATAAGCTGCCGACTTGTCAGCAGCTTTTATCGGCCCGTGTATGGCCACCTTTATATATGTTATAGAATGGCCTATTCTAATTTGACTTCATTATTTAATTTTTATAGTTTTTTTTGCCTTCTTCTTATGGCTTTTATCCAACTTCAAATGGGGGTCACTGACCCTAGCAGCAGTGCTATAGTGCTTAGGTCCAATGCCGTCCTAGGTAAAAAAAGTTAAAAAAAAAAAAGGTTGGGAACCCGTGATCTATGGAATCCATTCTGTCGACATTTGTTGGAAGAGCTGCACCTCCTATATATGGGCAAAAAAATCTGTTTATTATATCAATAAACCACATGTGTGTGACTAAATCATACACTAGCTAATGGTTATTTAGATGGTTATTGTATATCTTTCCTATAATGCATATCAGCCTCACTTATGGACCAAAATGTGTATTAAGTACCAAAATTGTATTCTTATGGTTCATCTACACTGGTTTATGTTGATGAGGTGACTTCACCAAAAGAATGGCCGACTCAGTCAATGTCTCAGAACCTCTATATAAGTATGACAATTAGTAAAACATCAATTAACTGAGTATATGAACGGAGGGGTTTCTATCAAGTGGGAGCTTTGACCCGAAAGGGAACATTTTAATAAAAAGCATTTAACCTGCAAAGGTAACTGGTATTTTGAAAGTCAAAGTACACCGAGCAAAAACAAATCAATGGCTTATTAGAATGGAGTTTGGCATATGGAAGGACAATGAACTTAATGACTAAAGATACAACTGCATGAAGCACAAGATTGATCACTCAATGTCATGTTGAAATTGGTGCAATTCTTCCAATGATTAACAAAAATGTGCTTTTCTGTTTGCCTTTCTGCTAAATGATAACCGTTTTCAAGTTGAATCTCCTGATAAAAAAATTGCAAAAAAACAAGTAGCTGGTTGTTTTGGACAGGTTATAGATGCTGATTTGACAATCTTTAGCTAGCAAACAAATAGGAAAGTCGGAATTCCAGGAATCCCTTTTTGACTGTTTAATAAAATTGAATCCTCTCCGAGTCCAAAAGCACAATGGAGGTGCCACATCGATTTTTGGGTTAGTGTAGTGAGTAAAAACGGGAACCCTAAAACTTTCTGCACCTACAGCTTGTTTCTGCTATAATAAAATAATCATCTGCTCAGAGATTGTGAATTCTGCTTTGGGTGAGGGATTCTTGGAGTTTTGGTTTAAAACCATTAGATGTGACAGCCCCTGGGTTTCCTGCAAGATGGACTTGTCAACAATAGAATGTATTGTTTTTCTTTATTTTTTATTGCACATCATCATTTTACATGAAGACAGCAAGCTGGAGGCCAGTCCTAAGAAAAACAGTCAACAAAGTATATGATGAGATTTTAACCCACAATTTAGCTATCAAGTAAATGCCCATGCAAATTAAACACATGCAAATGAGCAGCAATTAGCCCTCTTTAGTGAAAACATTGTTTGTAAAGTGGCCAGATTTAAGTCTTGTTCACGCTCATGTGTAAGCACTTAAACACACACAGAGACAGGCAAGAACAGGCACTTTACCACTTCTGAGTCCTTTCTTTCACCAACAGTGTTGCCAACTCTGGGGTACTCCAGTCTGCCAGTTTAACTCTATCCAAACTCGTATGACTTTGAAGCTCTGGAAAACTTAACGAAAAAACAGGCTGAGCCTATGATTAAGTGTCCCTGCGCGACACGAAACGCGTCAGGCCTTATCCTTTTAGATGTAATGTAAAATAAAGTATTATATTTTTTATGTACAATTTTTGGCTCTTGGAATCTACTTTTGTTGGACATTCCAGATTGGTGCCTGCCTAATGCTGTTTTTCCGTGAGTTACTCCCCTATGCTGAAGGTCTGGGGCATGAGCACCCAAACCCAACTGGGAAAGCGGTAAGTTATCCTAATGATACATTAGATTTATGCTTTTCATGAAATTTTGGTTTATTGTATTTGGAAAACTTAACACCAGTTTTTGTTCATACTTGATGCAATTTTTCTCATATTTGAAGCTCATGCTTTATTTAACAGGTGACACGAGGTCCCCCATTCCGATTAGAAAAAAGGAGGTTCCAGGCTAAATATTCGGAAGGGTTTTTTTTTTACAGTGAGAGCTGTGAAGATGTGGAATTGTCTCCCTGAATCAGTTGTACAGGCTGATACATTAGATAGCTTTAAGAAGGGGTTGGATGGTGTTTAGCAGGTGAGGGAATACAGGGTTATGGGAGATAGCTCATAGTACAAGTTGATCCAGGGACTGGTCCCATTGCATTTTGGGAGGAAGGAATTTTTGCCCCTCTGAGGTTATTGGGGTTTTTGTTTGCCTTCCTCTGGATCAACTAGCAGTTAGGCAGGTTATATATAGACCTAAAAGGTTGAACTTGATGGACATGTGTCTTTTGTCAACCTAACTTACTATGTTACAATACGTTAGGGTTGGATTCAGTTGACGATTTGGCTGACTCTTTTCCAGCAAAATCCAATAAAATATGGATTTTGGCATTATGAGCCTGCATTCGACTGGCTGACTGGGATACACTGGGAAAATTAGGGCCGTGGGGGCTGTGTGAACCTCACAGCACATGAAATGCCAGTCCAAAAACATAGAGGAAGGTTAATTGTCTAGTGTGTTTGAATGTTATAGGGCCAAAAACTGGAAAGTGCAAAATAGTCAGCACAGCCTCCTGGCTTTTTTCTTAAATTGTGGTGCAAGTTTTCCCGGTGGCCACTATCCACAGGTATAGACTTTCAGCTTACAAGATGAAACAGCACCACTCCTTCATAAAATAAAAATGCCTTTATTGGACAACTTTAGGGCATTACAGCAACATTTCGGGTCGCATAGGACCCTTTGACCCAGAGCTTGACAAAGGGTCATATGTGACCCGAAACGTTGCTGTAATGCCCTAAAGGGTTCCAATAAAGGCATTTTTATTTTATGAAGGAGTGGTGTTGTTTCATCTTGTAAGCTGATAGGGCCAAACACTGCCAGATTTACTTGTTTGGCCTGATTTGGCCACTCACACACTTGGCCAAATTGAGCGAATTCAATCATTGGAAGGGGGCCTTTAAGCCCATTGAATGAGGCTTGCATCAACACACAGATGCTGTCCTCATCGGACAGAAAAATACGTTTTCAGCCAGATAACGATCAGGCCAGCACTGATGGCGGGACCCATACACACTGGCCAATAAGCTAACATCTCTATCAGGGAGGCCCATATCGGCAACTTTTATCAGTCTGTGTATGGTACATTTAGAGTGTAAGCTCCACTGGGGCAGGGTCTGATTTTAAGGATGTCTAATCTCTGTAATTAGAACATTTTGGCACTTTATAAAGAATAATGATAAACAGGGGTCTTAATGCCTGGGCTGAGGAGGGCAGTGAATTTCAGTGCTGCAATAGTGTCAGGGTCTGGCCACACGGGCAGATTTGGGGAGATAAGTCGCCAGGCGACAAATCACCTCTTCTTCGCGGCGGCTAATCTCCCCGATCTGCCTTCCTCTGCCTTCCGCCGGCTAAAATGTAAATCGCCTGGGGGCAGGCACACGGAGCGCTTCATTTTCCAAAGTCGCCTGAAGTTTCCGGGAAAACAAAGCGTTCCGTGTGCCTGCCCCCAGGCGATTTTAATTTTCAGCCAGCGGAAGGCAGATCGGGGAGATTAGTCGCTACGAAGAAGAGATTTGTCGTCTCACGACTAATCTCACCGAATCTGCCTGTGTGGCCAGATCATTAAAGTGCCCTCTAAATGTCTCCAGGCACAGTAGTGGTTGATGGACGCTTACCATCAGTATCACTGGTGGGTCAACAGTGCCCTAGTCAAACACTGGATGAGACTGTTACTATGAAGCAATACACATACGTTTGTACATTTCCAATTGCTGCTTACTAAAAATACCTTGCCCTATCCATAATGTCAGATTTAATTTAATGGGGGAGGGGTAAGTAAATTGTTCCTTTTTACCCAAAGCAGCACACGCATACCACCTCCTCTTTAGTTCTTTTTCTAATCTTATTGTGTTGAAACAGATTCTCAGAACTGAAGTCATTTCATGGAACTGAGATAACCTCTATTAACTACAGAGGGGTCACTGACTGACGGTTTTTGGATGATGAAAAAACAATCATGATCCTTAAAAAATCAATATTAGAAAGTGTGAGTCACATTTACTTTTAGCAATCCCCTTATCTCCTGTTCTCCATTTATTGTTTGCTGGAACAGGGATATAACATCGACTTTTTTTTTTTCTGCATATTTTGGATTTTATTCGATTTTTTTAGATTTATGTTCCCCCCCAAAAGTATTGGGTCAAAAAACCTTCTATAATTATCAAATGAATGAAGACAATTGTTTTTATCTGTTTTTTGGTTTATTCCATGGGTTTTTTTTTTTAGACACAAAATTAAATATGTTTTTTGCTTGGACAGTGAAAATATATTTACAAGACATATAAACAACATGAGGTATAACATCACGCGCCATTTACAAAAACGACAGACTATGTTACATATTCACAATAAAACGATTTTATGATAACATTTGATTTTTGATCTCCCTTTGTTAAAAAAAAAATAACAATAAATTCATTATTTGGCCATTTTCTAAATGCACTTGGGATTTACAAAAAAATTATGTACAAATATGTAAAATTTTAATTATTGCAAAATTTAGTCTTTCAATATATATCTTTCTATTCCAAATAGACCCAACAATAGGTTTGTGTAAGACTAAAGTCATTTATAGAAAGTGTAGCAATAAGTAAATATGAACTACAACCCATACAAGGTTTATCCATATGGTCCCTGATGATTGGTTGCCTGTTTGCAACCTCATTGGCTGTGCACCCTCAATGATTGACGGTTTACTTGTGTACATAGGGAAATTCCCAAGCCACTGAAACAATAGGCCTGGTCACCCCAACTTGAGATGCACCCGAGTTTATAGACAAAATAGTCTCTTCCTTCATTTTCAGGTGTCAATATAATCTGAGCTTTCTTACACAATGATATTCCTATCCGCCACTTGAGGAATAAAAGTGATATTCTGTAATTAGTCAAAATATTACAGTAATACCTTTAATGATATACACACACAATCTGAAATAGACATTGCAGCTTATAAAATGTCCTTTCCGTTAAGAGTCCTGCAGTGGGTCGGGTACCTGCAGGTTACCCACAAAAAAAATCAGGCACCCTGCAGGTTGGGTTGCGAATAAGGCATTTGCGGGTCCGGGTCAGGTAGCGAATCAAAATGGCTAAATATGCGGGTTGCAGTTCGGGTCGCGGGCTGCGGGTTGAGGTCGGGTCTGGATCTTAGAAATTGGTTCCGTGCAGGACTCTAGTTTCCATCCCCTTTACTCAATGGCTCCCAAACTGTAGCACTTGCACCCCTGGAAGGGGATCGAAGCATAGGCCAGTTAGGGTGAGAATTTAGGAGAATGCCTATTTGCTCTCCTAGATTCCTTCAACTTTAAGGTTCAATAGGATGAGGTTTAAGGTGAAAAATATATTTTTTGCCTGAGATATTTTTGGAATATGGTTAAATGACTGATAGACTGCTGTTTTCCTATATCTGTAACCTTGTCGTGAATTAGGCGGCCCTGAACAAGGGTTGGAACTCCAATGGCAGCTTGAACTGGAAAAAGTCAGACAAACCCTGGCTTAACCTAAGTCACCGGGAAGCTAGGTCCAGCTTCTGTTAAAGTGCAAGCCGAATAGAGGTCCATCTTTTACCGAACAGCAATTAATGTGCACAGTTGTAATATCCTTTATCGCCTTCAATGTCCACCTCCTGTTCGGAATCGTCAGACACCTCCGAATACAGGTTCTCTTGGGAGATGGGCGACGAGGTGGGATCCTCCAGGGAAGACTCTCTGCTCTTCTGCTCGGCGCTCAAACATCTCTCCTGACTCTTTTCGCAGATGTTCTCTAGACTTTCGGTTTCGTCTTTATTATTTCCCTGTGGGTTCTCCTAAAATAGAAAAAGTCAGTTAACAGTGTTGAATGAACTGTACAATCAGTACTAGAAACCTAATAAGCTGTTCACTCATCTGTTGAAAATAACATGTTTACACCCACCATGCACAGAATTTGTTTTCATTTTACTGTATATCTATAGAACTGTTTTCTCAGTTTGGCCCTTTCAGTTTAAATTTAAATACTTTTGCGCCCATCCCTTAACACCAAAAGGGAGTTACAGTTTCCAAGGAATTTCTGTAAAGTCTTCTTTTTTTTAATTTCTTGTTTCCCTTTATTGGCATTTATACAACTCTGTGGTTGCTAAGACCTATGACCTTACCTTAGCAACCAGAAAGCAGTTTGGAAATCAGAATGGAAAAGGTATAAAGTGAATGTGCAGCAATAATAAGAACAAAGTGGTTGCTGGGGTCACTGACCCCTGCTTCAAAAAGCAACAAAAAGCTATTTTAAAAATGAACACCGACTTAAACCGTGCTTGAATGGAATTATTATTGTTAATATTAAGCTCCAAACTTCAGCACTGTACAATAGATGTGTATATAGTGCTACTTGTACTTATGCTTACAGTATATGCAATATATTCTGGAGAAAAAGCAAAGATATATAGGTAGAGTTTTGGGCTCAAAAGTAGCTGCTGACAAAAAATTGCCCTAATAAACCAAAAACAATGTTTGGGTGGCGTTCCCCTTTAATTCTATAGACTGTTTTGCAACATCAGTAACATTGTTTAAATTCTGCTGAAAGGCTGCACAGGAAAACGTTACAGTGCTCAGTTCCTATACCCACGCCCATTATCATGTCACCAAAGTTTGCCACCCCTGAGTTCTTCTCTGTGAACAACAGTGACAAATATCTCTGACCACCAGGGGTGCTGTTGTTACTGCAGTCATACAGATGTGCATGCAGTCTGGCAGCTCCTCTCATACATGCATTTGCACTTATAAATAAAGTCTGTCCTTGTTTGTACAGATAAGGGATTTATATGTGAATAATGCTCAAAACAATATTAAATATGATATATTTGAGTGGATTATTGAAATATTACAGCTGCCTCATTAACAGTGGGGCTGCTTGCTTAGATTGTAAACTCTTGTGTGCAACGCCAACTGATCCTATTTTTATTGACACCCTTATATATAAATGTTTTTTTTCTTGTCTGTTTGCTAAAGAATCAATCCCCTGGGTCTGATGAGAGAAATAGAGATGGATGGATAGATGATAGGGATAGATAGAGAGAGAGAGAGAGAGAGATGGATGGATAGATGATACAGATAGATAGATAGATAGATAGATAGATAGATAGATAGATAGATAGATAGATGATAGTATAAAACAGTCTGGATATATATATATATATATATATATATATATATATATATATATATATATATATATATATGTATAGAGAGAGAGAGAGAGAGAGAGAGAGAGAGAGAGAGAGAGAGAGAGAGAGAGAGAGAGAGAGAGAGAGAGAGAGAGAGAGAGA